>OZ018399.1:22447788-22794206 GCA_963969525.1 Ontholestes murinus
TTTTTCTATCATATATATATATATTTATATATATGCTTAACCGACTTTACTACTGCAAGTAATTCCTTCTTTGTCAAACAATAATTCTGCCTTGATTTGAATGAGGTTATACTCAAACAGCTAATCATCGTCACTTCCTAGATAGGTGATAAGACAGATCCAATTCTCACTTCACCTACATCAATATATATTAAGAATTTTCAATTTGATAACGAATAACATAAAGCTGGTGCGTTTTTGAAATTTCTCCTAACATTACTTCTTCCATTGAACTCTTATTCCACAACGTATGGTCGATAATAGTTGGGCAAACCAAGGCTACTGTACATCCTTCTTGCCTTTCTTGAACACTTTTGGATTAAATTTTAATTTGGTATCAGTTCAATATTCTAATTTCATGCTGTCCTCATAACGATTATACCATCATGGTACAGGTGGCATGACATGGTATTTTTTTTCTAGAACCGAATCTATCAATAATTCATCTTTTGAAGTAAGACTTATTTTTCAGTAACTTTCAATATTTGGTTCTTGAGGTCAAGCTAGAATCTTTCAGTATTTATGACTAGCATTTTTTTATCTATTACAGCAACTTAAAGTTGGCATTGAAATTATTATATTGTGTTGATAATTGTAGATTTAAATAGTATCAGAGTCTTCTGCTGCAGGTCGCAATTTCCATGTCAAACAATGGGTCGTATAATACTCCAATTATTTCGAAGAACATAGGTATATATACACAAAAACAATATTACCATGAAGTGAGAAGCATGTTATTTGTGCTGGTCTTCAATGGTCGGCCGCCCCTTTCCTTGCATCTACATAGAATATGATCTTTATAGAGCACAATTTATTTAGTTGTTCGAGCGAGTATCGTTGGCTAAGACAGCCTAAGAACTCCCACACAGTTAATCGTTTCAATATGTTGTTTTATTGTAGAATATATAAGTTTAAACGAGTTATATCTGCTTCATATTTACGCATAATTTCATTTGACTTATCCTAGCGGTTTTCAAGCAGTGAATATTAAACATGTTCTAAGTATGTTTAATAAAAATTTATTTTTAGATACCTGACTTGCAAAACCCGGTTGCGTCGCTACATAATGTTAAAGTCAATAGTGTGCCCTATTTTCTACATGCTATCCATTTACTCATGAATTAAAATAGCGAGGTTGCATTTTCATCTATTTCGAAGAATATGCATTTATATTATTTCTAGTAATTCTTCTATTCGGTTTTCGGATTTCTGCGTTTTATTTTTTCGGTGGTCTCATATATTTTCCCATCCATTCTTTATGATTTTTTATTTTTATTTCTTCAAGAATTCTCTTTTCAGCATTTTTTATCAGATTTTTTAAAAGAAGTTGCTTTTCAATTTATTCATTCTCTCGAATGTAAAAACAAATTTTTCAAAATAGCTAGATTTTTCTAACAATTTCTTTGCCATATTTTTTTATTATATTTCCAAGTAATATTTCATTCTACTTTTCAGTTTTTTCCCTAAATAAATACAGTTTTATAGTTTGAAAGTGTCAATTATTCTTTGTTTAATCAGTTGGATAATCTCATATATACTGCAAGAATTGGAAGGTGGATTTGTTAATTTGTCTGTACTAACAAATTACTTAGTTATTCGATATCAATAACTTCTTTATTAAAACACCCTTATTATTTTAGGACCAACAGGATGTCCGAGAAAGTTCTCACCTCTTCACTCCTAAGATATGTTTATTATTTCGAGATAAATACTCTAAATTTCGCTTGAATTGAAATTAATATTTCTTGAATATTATATATTAATTTATCAGGCATGTTTTTGAATGGAGCAATATTAACTTATTTCTTATAAAGCATGACGAAATTTTCTTTTGAAGCAATTTGTGAAATATATAAATACTAGAGCGCACAGTTAGCCCTAGTGATTCTGAATAGCAAGTAAAATTATTCTTGTGTATGTACATTAAAAACTTGTAATAATAATTAAGTGAATAAGGAAAGCGGTATAACAGAAATTTATTTCTAGCTATCATATATGCAGTAATTATCTTAGATTCAATTGTACGTTTATAGGGATATACATTTAAGTTTTAAATTTCCTTATAATCATCTCTCCATAAATTACAAAGCCTCAGGAATACGCGTAGAATTTGTGAAGTTTAAAAAATATGAAAATTATTAATCTAATAATCCAAATCGTAGAACATTTTAAAAAGTTATGTTATGAACTTTTCTAACCCACTCGGTAGAGTGCGTAGTAATTTTAAGATTCTACATTAATTATAAAGACGAATTATTTAATTATCTTCAGAGAGAATTGTGTGAACATTTTGTTTTAATAAAATGTAAATATTGGTATTATTAAATATGAATTTATGTAGGTACAGCTAAAAATTCAAACATGTAGTCTTCCTTGTAGTGTCAGGCATTGAGCTGTTATAACTTCAGCCATCAGACGGCTGAAATTAATCAGCACAATGTAATGGTTTTTCATTTTTAAATTTGTTAACGTTATTTTTTTGGAGACGCGTATAAAAACCGGTAACCTTGTATTTATTACGCTTGCCCTTATGTGATGGTGAAATGGTGGTAACCCTTTAGACACAAAGTTCCGTCGAGTACAAATTTTAATAATGGCCGCCCTCGTTTATGACATGGTATTTATTGAAATTTCACTAAATATTTAAACATTGGCATGATTCTCGCCGTTCATGGCGAGTACAATAAAAACGTATAAATGAGGTATGACAAAACAAAGGCGGCAATAAAACGTATAAATAAAATAAGATTAATGCAAAAAATGCACAAAAATAAAAAATTGAGCTTTGAACTGACGGGGGCGATCCTTTAAAGTAACAAGCTCATTTACACACGCACAAATACACAAATAACACATGGCGGAATGACCACGTGGTCGATAGAGTAACACTACTACTACTACTAAAAAATTGAACTTACCCGTTGTTCGAGTATTTGTCCTCCGCCAGGCTAATATTTTTTGTTTAACGGTTGGTTGTTTGCTGTTAACCATTGTGTGAATACAATTACACAACCCTCTAGTTAATACGCAGTTGTGTCATTGCAATTGTAGGTGTGTAGTAGAAACGGAAGAATGGAAAACTGGATTTTGCGCCATCTATCTGACCAAGATTGAACCTAAATAAATTAACATAAATTAAGCAGGAATTATAGAATTATGATATTACTCATGGTTTAATATTGTTTAATTAATATTTAATTATAATGAAGAAAGAGACACGATTAAATCGGGGAAACCCAAAGCTCTTCGTTGTCGTTGGGTAACCCAGACTAATTTAATTTAATGATACTGTTACCGCTGATTTGCATTTCATTACGAGCGGAGAGTTTTCTGCAACAGGGAACGTACGCAGCACAAGTGTGGACCGCTGACGTCACTCACCCCGCACCCGCCGAAATAGAAGAGAAAAAACGAACGAGGAGTGGATAACGAATCGCCAAACAGTACACATTTCTACGCTCTAACTTCATATTTAATTTAATATATTTGTAATTGTACATATTTTAATTTACATAATTAATCGAGATTAAAGTGAACCTTAATTACGTATCGTTTTCCGTCCTTCAATTAAAGTAAAAGCTTAGTGATTAATTATTCAACTGCGGGATAAAACACGGTCACAGATATATATATATATATATATATATATATATATATATATATATATATATATATATATATATATATATATATATATATATATGGGATAAGTGAAAGGTTGTAAATATTAACTCAATTTTTTTACGTTCATTTAGCCTGACATAACTCCATTGATTTATCCGATGGATCAAAACGTACAAAATATTTCGATGCTAACTTATTGAGTTACGATAAAAAGATTATATACTTTTGTTTTCTTGTTCTATTACTTCCTGTTATATGAGTTTCCCATAATTCTTTTATTGGAGTGCCGACTTTCATTCTAGTTGCATCTGTTCTATAAATCTTTCCATTGACTCGATATTTAATTCAGCTCTTATAAATTATTTTTAATCTTATCTTCTTCAGTTCCTTCTATTATCTTCCTCAAGTATTTTATCTCTATACCTTTTATTTTACTTTTTTATTTAGTACATACGCCATTACAATTATTGGAGACTATTAGATTTTATGTTCAAAATCGCTGAAAAAAACATTAGTGAAACAGAATGACATGTTATGCTAATTTTGAAAGCATAATTAGATATAGAATTATTTACTCAAATAAGTAAAAGTTTTCAAATGGTCGGGCAAAAGCGCAAAGCTTCTGATAGGAAGCTAATTACGAAGAATCCCTTAATTACAGTATATGCTATATTTATTTTAGAAAGTTAATTATTTCTTTCGAAGCAAAGACAATTGCTTACCAAAATTTTTGACACATCCTCATAATATAAGACACAAACGTCCTGAACATAAATATACTTTTTACAAACTGCAACATTGGTTTTCGCAAAATAAATTATCATTAAATTGTGAAAAAACTAAATGTATTATATTTAAGACGAGCCCCTCAACATTTGACTATAAATGACGAAAGTATTACTGTCAGTACATCTGTACAATTGTTAGCGATTGAGCTCGATGAGTTTCTACTATGGCATAATCATATAGATAAACTATTCAGAAAACTAAGTGGAATATGTTTTAATGTGTGAAAACTTAAATCTCTCCTAGTCCAAACCCACTAAAAATTGTGTACAACAATGTGTTTGTGGCTAATATGAAATATGGGAAACGCTTTTGGGGACAAATATTGTTCACATATATTGTTATTCAAAAACGAATTGTTAGAATAATCTTTAACTTAGAGTTCAACACATCATGTACAGGGGTATTTAAAAAATACAACCTACTTAACGTGTATGAACTATACAGTTATGAATGCCTCACATTTGTTTACAAACATAAAGATTTATTTGAAGAACACAAAATTAAACACGAATATACACGACATAAAAATAATTTTAATATACCAAAATACAGATTAACTGTTTCGAAAAAATCTTTATATTACAATGGTATTTTATTATTTAATAAATTGCCTGATTCTGTTAAGTGTATTAATACTATCAAGAAGTTTAAAGAAAAGTTGTTCAAGTTCTTATGTGAGAAAAAATTATCTAGTTTAGAAGAATATTTTGATTAGTGATGTATACATATGATTTTATTTTCCTTGTATTTTTTCTTTATTATGACGCACTTTCTTTCTTATTGGATTCAATTGTAATTTAAGAGAGAATAAAGATTATTATTATTATTATTACATAAAAAACATTGAATGATACAAAAGTAATTTGCGTGTTACAAAATAGCAAGGCTATCAAAGCAACACTAGTTTGAACGTACTTCTTTCTGTAAAATGAACTAAAAATGATTGACAGTACTATGGTATAGAATAGTCTCTCATAAACTATTTAACGTACATTCAATCATTTTTAGTTCATTTTACAGAAAGAAATACGTTCAAACTAGTGTTGCTTTGATAGCCTTGCTATTTTGTAACACGAATATTACTTTTGCATCCTTCAATGACTATCGAAGTATTAGGTAGAGAAGTAGTTGTTTCATTTGTTGTAGATTTTACGAAAATATTTTCGTGTTTTATATAATTATTAGCATATTTTCTTGGTCGAAAGTAACTGATTTTCGTTAAATGATCATAGCCAGTTCACTTTGTTTCATAAATAAATTAGGTTTCCGCAGTTGCTTCATTTATATACATTCCCTTGTGTGAAAAAATTGATAAGCACAACAGTTTTATTTATATATGATTAGTTAGAAGTTTAGTTTAGCAAATATATATATATATATATATATATATATATATATATATATATATATATTATCAAAAATGCCACTTACCTTTCGGCGTAGGCTATGCATTTTACATCACTTTCTTACATTACTTTTATTTTATTTATTTGCTCTTTCCACTCTCTTCTTTTCTTCGCCAATTCCCAACTTTGTTTTGTTTGATTTTTGCTTTCCATCCTGATTAGGTGTCCCCACCAGATGAGTTGTTTCTTTTCTATAAACTTATCTAATGATTCAAGCTCCAGTTCTTCTCTTATGTCTTTCTTATTCTGTCTCTTCTCATTACTTGTTTTACTCTTCTCAAATATTTCATATCTATTGCCTGTAGTCTACTTTTATCTTGCTTTGATAACTTCCATGTCTCACTTCCATATTCATTGTGATCGTCTCACGGTTTGCAATAACTTTAATTACAAAATTTGAATAAAAGAAAACTTAAAATTTTTGGGTATGTTAATTAATAAAAATTATATACATGACACGTGGAAAGGCTTTAAATCAAGCTTAAATAAGAATGTCATTTATATTTAAACTTAAGATTATGCTTTATTTTTTATTACATATAAGGTTTTATTGATTTATAAGCAGCAAAATCATCGACGATTAGTATATAAAGTTATCATGTATATGCATAGTGGCTGCATGGCCTCTATCCCACCCTCTAACCAGTAAAACATAAGTGAGGTTTTTAATTAAAAGTTGTAAAATATAAATAAACACAAAATAATTGCTATTTTTATAGATTTGTTTATACAAATTTTTCAAATTACTGATTGGAGGGTGTGATAGAGGCCATCCATCTCCCCTACATATACATATAAATTTCAATTACTGACAGTCTCGCGGTTTGGAATAAAATTAATTACAAAACTTTTTGAATAAAAAATAAATTCAGAAAGTAAATTAATTAAAAAAAAATTCATACTCATGAATATGCAGACTTTAAATTTAAATTAGATAAGATTAGCTGCAGAAGGTCATTTATATTTAAACTTAAATTTGGATTATGATTTATTTTTTATTACATACAATTTTTTATTGTTTTATAAGCACCAAAATCATCAACAATTAGTATTTAAAATTATCATGTATATATAGGGTGGGTGGGTGGCCTCTATCCCACCCTCCAACCAGTAAATCATAAGTGAGGGTTTTAATTAAAAGTTGTAAAATGTAAATAAACATAAAATGGTGATGTGGTCATCATAGTAACTTTCCCTATATTTTACTCGAAAACTATGAAGTTTATGCAAAAAGGCTATTCTTAATAATTTGTTCACTTTTGAATTCTCCTCAATAATTTGCTATATAAATTATATGTAACACCAAAAGTTTATTAGCAGTTGACAAAAAATATTTTCAATTTTTATTTGTTTCCAGGAAAGTTAAGAATTTTATGAAAAATATGTTTGAATAAAACTTGTTCAGTTTCTCATTCCCTTTAGCTTTTGTTTGAATAATTATGTAATATTTTCAAATTTAGAAAAATATCGAGAAAGACAAAAAAACGCATCGAGTAAGCATCCACTTCCGGTTTATGAATGTTCACCAAAAGCTTTTGAGTTCCAGTTTTTAACGATAAAACTTTGAGTTTAAAGTTTCATCTCAATAGGATCATTCGTTTATGAGATACAGCGTCCATCGACAGACACACAGACACAATGTTTTTTTCCCAGGAATTAGTGTATTCGATTCAGGGGACCTGAAAACGTCAAAAAAATTTTCATGAAAACAATATTTCCCCTATATATACTATATAGGGAAAGTAATTATTATTAATTAAATTAGTAGTAATAATCAAATATAGGAAAACAAATACTATATTAATTTCTGGTGAAAATTCACACAAGTTAACTGAAACATTGTATTAGAACTTAATATTATATTTGATTTAAATAAGGGGAATTATCCACTTATGATATTCTGAATTATTAGCCAATAATGGGATTAAAATTACCGAGTAAACTAAAATTATAAAAACCGAGTTCAAATGAATTGAACAACCTTGCAGGTCTTTTGTAAAATAGTTCCAAGCACTTAAAAGTTAACCTATTTCCAACATCATTGTGTAAACAACGCATGTCAACTAATCATGTGGTAATTTAAAATAATTTGTAATAAGTTTTTTTTTAAACAAAGTTCAGAATATATATATTTAATTTTAATTTTTATATTAATTTTCTCAAAATTCAAGAAACTTTTGTAAAATCTGTTTAGTTTTTTATAATTCTTACCTATCGTTTGCAATTTTTAATACCCAAAAACTTTACGTATTTATAAAGAAAAATACGGAAAATTTAAACTTGGCCTAAATTATATACTCACCTTTATGTGTGTGCAAATTAGTCCATCAATATATACTAATTTTTAAATCAAATTAAATTTCTTGGCAATATTTTCACTATATACAAATAGTTTTTTTTTTTGTTGGCCACATCAATCAAAAGATGACTTAATTAATACATTTTCATTTCTTATTAGTTATATTGAACATTGAAAGCTTCTCACAAATTTTACAACACTGGTTTAAAAATGAAATACTGAAATATTTTAGATATTTATTAACGCTAATAACACAAGAATATTTTGTTTCCATCTTCTTGATTTGCAGTTTTATTAATTATTGTCATCTCAGTAGACAACATTTCAGGCAAAGTTCTTCT
Source organism: Ontholestes murinus (assembly GCA_963969525.1). NCBI lineage: Eukaryota > Metazoa > Arthropoda > Insecta > Coleoptera > Staphylinidae > Ontholestes > Ontholestes murinus. Next base: position 22,456,287 of record OZ018399.1, read on the forward strand.
CTGAAAGCCTGCCTCTTGGTGCACTTAATGCAGGGCCAGGGTACCACATCTCTGTTTTGTCTACAACCTCTTTTTTGGCACAGGTTTGTTGTAGGTTGATCTGAAAAGAAAAAAGACCAATATTAATTTTCTTTTAGTTACATTTTATTATATTCTTCTATTATTAAAACTAGTAACTTATTCTCCTCTTATTGCCATTAGAATGCTAAACTAGCTATACATTTTTACGATTTCAATAACTCATGATAAGACGGAGTGATTAATTTATTAAAACAAAACTTGACTTATATAAAATCCAGTTTAATTAAGGTAAAGGTAGCGACCGTTACACCGCGGTAGTTTCTTTTAATAGAAAAAATAAGACACTTTTACACCACAATTTATTGCGTGTTGTCTAAGACAACACTTGATAGTGATCTGCAAATGTCAAAGTTGAGTCGTGAAATATTTGTTCGTAATATACTGGAAACCTGTAATTAAATTACACAATAAATAGTGGTATAAAAATTGTGTATTTAATAATTTCTGGACTATTCTCCCAATGGAAAGATACATTTGAGGGCAAATTAATCGTAGAATAATATTACATATTCGTTTGTATCGTTAACACTATCATATAATATGTAAGCAACATAACAGAATGAAAAAGGCAATACATAATATAAATGTTAATTTGGAAAACTTAGAGAACGAAACGAAACCAAACATAAATAATATCAAATAACATCAAAAATAATGAAAACTTGGAAAGAAATGGAACACAAGTACTTACAAAATTGCACTGGAGGAAAAAAGAATAACGAAATGTTGGGAAACAAATATAATGTTACCCCTATATAACAAAAAAAGTAGATCGTGCAAAATTTACAGAGGAATTAATCTGATAAGTAAGAAAATACATAAATGTATATGAAAAGACGACATTTATAAAAGTAATTATTATTATTTTTCTTTTATTCTTTGTCTATCTAGCAATATTAAATGCAGCAACGTTATTTCGGATCAGCAGTTGGATGGGTGACCTGTACCATTCACCATTGGGATACAATTAATGGTGCTTTAGAGTGACGCGGGCGATCCTTTAAAGTAACAAGCTCATTTACACGCACACACAAATATACAAATAACACGAAGGAATGACCATGTGGTCGATAGCTAAACACTACTACTACTAAATAAATAGTTCAAATGAATCGTACACGATTACAGGCTAAGCTTAACACTGGTTATGGACGATCATAGACAAATAATGGGGGTAAATCTGTTATTCTTGAGATAACTTGCGTCAAACTTACCTTCAGTAGCGTGCCATATTTTCGGATTATAAGACGTATCTCAAATTTAGAGACGATTTATTGAATAAAATATTTTAATGTTATTCTCGGACCATAAGACGCATCCAAAATTTGAGTCAATTTTTGTATGTAAAATAGCGCGTCTTATAGTCTGTAAAATACGGCAATTTCTAGATAGAGCGCTCGCAAAAGAGCCACTAAAAATGACGCTATTATTTCAAAATACTGTCTTAATTCTATACGTGAAAGCAAGGGCAAAAAGTAGAGTAAAATTATAATGTATAAACTAAATAAACTGCACCAAAACAAACACGGCGCTGAAACGGAGAAACGAACATTCACGCAAGACGAGCGCGACTAATAAAATAAACGTTATATGAGAAATGTACTCACCCATCATTCTCTCATTATTCTCGAGCCACTCATTAACTCTGACAATCGTTTGATGCATAAAATATAATGAACAACCGGTCGGCTGCATCTTGTCAGCTGTTGAATGTTGTTAATTTTACAAACGCTTACTCTCTTGTTTAAAACAAGCGCCCATGCCGCCTTGTGGTTGGTGAGCGCTAGACAAGGGAAAATCGCAAACGCACAACAGCGCCATCTCTTGGACCTAGCCAAAAGCAGGGCAATTAAACCTTACTAAAACGTAAGATCGCAAACGCACAACAGCGCCATCTCTTGGACCTAGCCAAAAGCAGGGCAATTAAACCTTACTAAAACGTTAAATAGAATACCTGTCTCTGCAGAAGTATTATTTATTGGTATTGTAACATGCACAAATTTAAATGATTGAAAAATCTTACAAAGTATGATTTTTTTATTTTTATTGAACCACACACACAAATGTGTGCCAAATCCGACCGCGAAAGCCGAAAAAAAAATTCAAAAGACCCCTAAAACGCACCGGTGGAGATATGAAATTCTGAGGGTAGTTAGAGAAAACATTGAACTAATTTTTAGCGATAACCCCAGATCTCATCGAGTTAAAAGTTTTTATATAACTCTTTCTAAATTTAAAATTTGTATTTAAAATTTTATTCTTTTTGAAAAAATTTTAATTTTTGTTCTAAAATATTTAGAGACTTGATTTTTTAACCATAACGTACAGTGTTATGTTATAAACAATTGTGTATAATAATATATTGACAGTACACCTACAATCCATGTAATAAATTATTTAACCTTGTGTGTGGAATGGCGTAAAATTGAAGTTTTCTAATTAGAAAAAACACGAAAATATTTCGTAAAATCTACAACAAATGAATCTTATTAAGACTACAAGAAACAAATCACTTTTGAAACAACTACTTCTCTAGCTAATACTTCGACAGACATTGAATGATACAAAAGTAATTTGCGTGTTACAAAATAGCAAGGCTATCAAAGCAACAATAGTTTACACGTATTTCTTTCTGTAAAATGAACCAAAAATGATTGAATGTACGTTAAATATTTTAGGAGTGACTATACTATGATAAATTTGTTGTAGATTTTACGAAATATTTTCGTGTCTTTTCTAATTATTAGTGAATTTTCTACAACGTAAGGACTTATATATTTTATTATGAAGTTTTCTAAATCGATCAAGTTTAAGCGTTAATTGCAAATAATATAGGGGGTTAAAAAATATAAATATGCAAGATCTAAAGGGTTTAATGTATCTACAATCGAGTGGGTATGTTTTCAAAATGATTACAATAAATTTAAATACTCTAAAATTACTAGAATCAGAATTAAAATTTTTTGAATTCAATAAGTCAATTAGTATTATAAAAAAAACGTAATAATTTTTTTATTTATAATAAAACTTAAAATGACTATAACTCACTTATTTTTAGAAATAACTATGTCATATGTGATATTGGATTAAAGAGAAAAAAATATCTTTTGGATGAGGCTAAGCTATAGCCAAGTTTGCGTCCATAAGTAATGGCGATAAAATGTTTTATTAATCTGCATAAAATTATATAAAACTTTATCTTTTACAGTTTCTTTTCTATCTGTTATAATAACCGCCGACATATATTGATTTGAAAAAAATGACACTTTTTATTTTTTTCAAAATATCTAGTTACTCTTGACTTTTTTGAAAACTTTGAAAGTGGAATTTTATTCGTCTCATAAATCTACACTTCTTTTCCCATTTAACCGTTTCTCTGTCTCTTATAGTTTCCGAGATCCCCATAGAGAACATCTAAAAAAACTCATCCTGTATATGAATTAGCCAATAAATAGTGGCCTACCAGCATTAAAAAAATATTTTTCCTTAATTGTAGACTACCATAGTCGCGGCTGTTATCTTCATTAATTTCCAGAAGAAATACTCCAAAATAGGTCTTTTATTAATCGTAGACATTCTTGGCTCCAACTACATTAAATACTGAAGGCTAATTTAACTACTAAAAATTTATAATTGTAAAAATAAAGTAATTTCGTTATTTATTAATTTTGTTATAAGAATTTTCAATTTACATTTTGATCGTGATTTATTTTTATTTTCTACCTGCTGCTTGGTAACACATTTTACACAATTCATCCCGAAAAGCTACATACTTTGTGCATTTAATGCATTGCCGGGACTTGACCATAATATTTCTTCTGCACTCTTTCCTGTCACAAACATATCTTGTTAGGTTACGTGAAAAGTAAAAAATCAGTATTAATACATTACATTTTATAGTATTAATTTCAAAATAAATTAATAATCTTTGTTTTCTTACTCTAACTTCTGATATTAACTGGCTATACATTTTTACAATTTCAATAACATTAGATAAAATAAATAGGTTAATTCATTATTTATAGACATTGCAATAAATAATCTAAAATTTGTCGAGCTTGTATAAAAAGTTAAAGTAACTGAATATGGAAGAAATATATATATCGTCTTAATTGATACATTTCTATATGGAATAAATTTGTTCTATTTTTCTAGTTAGTAGATAGATATCAAATGAAATAATAAATTATTGTCAAGTTTTTGCATTGATGGTTGATTTTATAATAACCAGTCAACTTCACCTTATTTTTAAGTAGAAGAAGAAGATTTAAAAGACTTCTGTAATTTCAATCATAGATGTTTTCTAATTACATTTTTAAATATGCATTTCAGTATTTGTTGTCTAATACAGAAAAATCCCACTTATTCCAGTGAAATGTAGCAGACGGCTAAGAACAGCATTATCGTTTTTTTTTCTATCATATAAATATTTATATATATGCAAGTAATTCCTTCTTTGTCAAACAGTAATTCTGCCTTGATTTGAATGAGGTTTTACTAAAACAGCTAATAATCGTCACTTCCTAGATAGGTGATAAGACATATCCAATTCTCACTTCACCTACATCAATATATATTAAGAATTTTCAATTTGATAACGAATAACATAAAGCTGGTGCGTTTTTGGAATTTCTCCTAACATTACTTCTTCCATTGAACTCTTATTCCACAACGTATGGTCGATAATAGTTGGGCAAACCAAAGCTACTGTACATTCTTTTTGCCTTTCTTGAACACTTTTGGATTAAATTTTAATTTGTTATCAGTTCAATCTTCTAATTTCCTTATAACGATTATACCATCATGGTACAGGTGGCAAGACATGGTAATTCTTTTTTAGAACCGAATCTATCTATCAATAATTCATCTTTTTCGTTCGAATGACTGTTCAGATGACGTAGAAAGCAACATTGCCAAGCGTATTTAATTTTTAGCTAAGATGAAGACATATTTCTTTGGTACAACCAAACACAAAATTAAGAACCACTTATACGTAAGACTTACCTTTAAAAAAACGTGTTTTAAAATTCGTTGGAGAAACCGGGCGTTAATTTATAGATTTAACTCTATTTATATGGTCACTGTTAAATGACTAATCCGATTGTTCGCTGTCATCCACGGCGCTCTCCTGCTGCCTCTCCTCTTCCAGATTGTTTTTACAGCATATCACTGTGTTCTCGCCGATTACTAGAACGTTCTTCATATATTTTATCCACCCGGGATGCATTTGTATATTGAACAATTTGCACCTAGGTCCATTTTGTTGTATAAAACAATTTCCGCACATCAGTTCGTCGTGTAGCTCGAGAAACAGAGATTTCAAAATTAACTATTCACAGAACCTTGAAGAAAAACAAGTATCACCCTTACAAACCAAGAATTGTACAAGGTTTAATAATGACTATCATCGAAGAGTACAATTTCAGCAGGTGGTACCTTCAAAAATGTGAAGATGCCGCTAATTTTCCTAGGATATTACTATGGACAGATAAAACACGATTTACCAATTGTGGAGTATTCAATAGGAATAACTATCATCGTTGGTCTACTGAAAATCTACATTTGGTAAATTAAAGTAGATTTCAAGTTCGATTTGGTTTTAATGTCTGGTGCGGTTTAATTGGTATGAAATTTTGTTTACATTTTTATTTTGCTTCTTGAGTTTCTTTTCGTTTTAGATAGTCACTTAATAGGTCCATTCATCTTTGATTACAATTTAACTGGTAACAGATATTTGAAGCTACTATCAAATTAGATAATGCCTGGTTTGAGACAAATTATTAATTCCGAGAACATGCAAAACATCTGGTTCCAGCAAGATGGTTTACCAGCCTATAACACTCGTAACGTGCAACATTTGCTGAGAATAAACTTTAATGAGAGGGTGATTTCAAATAATGGACCAATGCAATGGCCCGACCTTACCCCCTTGACTTTTATTTATGTGGTACCACTGAAAACGAAGTGTTTAGTTTTGAACCACCAGAAGCATGGAAAATTTAAATAAAGAGTAATATATGTGCTAGGATTAGTAAACGGAAACACGCTACGTAGATTTTGTAACTTTGCTAGAACAAGATGTCAAAAGTGTGTGTCAAAACTGAATGATCATCACATTGAACAATTTATTTAAGTGAATATGAAATTTAAGTACTGTTTCTTTACTTTTTATTTCTATGATTTTGTTTTTTGTTTCGTTTGATTACACTATTACTTAGAAATATGTTTTCACTTTAAATTGTCATATTAAAGATTAATTTACGTTTTTTTTTTAATATTTTGCTTGTAACTAAAAAATTTTCAGGAATGTTATTCATCGTTGAAAAGCACTCCAATATGGCCACCATAAGAAAAACAGAAGATAGCGCTAACAACTTGAAAACAAATTCGAATCGGGGTTTCTGTTTACACCAAAAAAATTGGTTTAAAAAAGTGTCTGAATGTAAAGGTTTAATAACGGTCGCATTAGGCGTTATCGATTTATTGAGGAAAATTAAAATTTGCTCCTAATAACTCACTCTACAATCAATCCAACGAAGAGCTACATGAACAAACCCAAATCACCCCGATCTCCCAACGTATATTAGCCATTGCTGAAATGTTCTTAATTAAACCCCATAATTACAACCTCCTGAAAAAATATTGTACTCCTCGCAACCCCAACATCCTACCAAAATACCATTATTCTACAATCACACTACATCAATTCATTTGTTCGCATCATCCCGACAGTTAGTCTACAATAGTTAAATTTTTATTTGTAACGACAAGGCAGAAAGACTTATGGTAGATAGCCCAGACAGGCACGTACGAACCATATCTGTTAATATTTATAATTACAATGTATTATTAAATAATATTTGTGTCTGTAATAAAGATGCTGTATATATTAAAATTGGCAAATTTTGTTTTTTTCGGAATATCTTAAAATTTAAGAAAGTTAAGGTGAATTTGAAATAGGATTTGATATGAGCACTAATTTCTGCAAAACGTTCCCCATTTAACCGTTGCTCTATCTCTTGTAGTATCAGAGATACCAATGGAAGCATCGTGACACACTGTATAGGTCATGTTTAATTCAGGAAATAATAATAACATATGTGTTATTAAGTCTGATTTCAGGCTGATAAACATCTAAAGTATATATTTGAGTCAGATCGGAGTTTATTTTTCATCAGATTAAAATCAATATTAATAGTTTGATAATGCTTTTCACTCTGCATAATTAATAAGCCCATTATTCATGACATTATTCAGAAAAGTGTGTGCGTTATCTTGTCTGAGTCGTACAGGTGGTAGTGGTGGTACATCAAATAATGCTCATTAATAGTTCAACCAGTGTTAGGGAAACAGTAAGTGATCAATTAACTATATTCAGGTAAGTTCATAAACATAAAATTCAATTTATTCATAAAAAAATATAGTCTATATGTATGTTTAATTACAAATATTTAAGTGTTTAATACAAACTTAAACTTGACATGCCAATAATTTTTACAATATTCATTACAATATGATTGATTAATGTAAATATTAGTCAAATATTGAAACAAAACTTTTTTATTTTTAATCTTAGTTAAAACTTTTTGTTGTGTAAATGTATAATGCTAAAATATAACTATTCACTATTAATAACATATACTATTTTAAATAAAAACACTTTTTAACTTTGTATAACACTATTTATTTTTAACAAAGTTAAAAAGTGTTTTTATTTATACTCAACATGTATAACGAAGTAAAGGCGCAAAAATCAATAATATATAGTAGTTTCGCTAAAGACGAATGAAATTTAATATGCAACATATAATGGACTTCTAATAGCATAATTAATAACGTTTTTGACATTTTGTTCATTTAATTGAATACTTTAAAACATTTCAGTCATTTAAACAACAACTTATTTGTAGGATGTGTTTCGTTGAAGTACCAACTATTTCAGCGGTTGAAGCCCCATACATACCTCAAGAGGATTTATTAATTGAAAACGTTGCGTGTATCGCCATTGATATAAATTACGAAATGGGAGAAGATCGGGATCTAAAGATTGAGGAAGCATATCCCACACCAACTGGCGTATGCGTGCAATGTTGGAATCAGGGGACTCTCTATAATGTAAACATAAACACTCCACTTTTATTACATTACTTCATTTACGCGGAACTGTGGGAGAAACAACCAGATGGAGTTAAATTAAAATGTGATTTCGGCCTTTTTACGTGGACAGGAATGAGTTATGAACTGGTCTCAACCTCATACTTAGATCATATGGACATGATTCAAAGAATTGCCGTAAATGTGTAAGTTGATTTTCTATAATATTATATTTTAAAGAAGATTAATTTCCTAACACCTAATAATTTATTTAATTGGACACAAAATTAACATTGACTTCCATTTTGCATATTTCTATTCTTGTAATATAATGCAAAATGACTGTTTCGAAAGTATGAGCTGGTTTCATGTATAATTATAAGTTTATACAAATTTATTATTAATAATAAAATAACTAACTTATAGGATGTCTCACGTTGAAGAACCAGGAGTTTCTACAGATGAGGTCTCACTACCTTTAGGCGATTTGGCACTTTTGAATCAAAATCCTGCATGTGTTGGCATTGACATAACTTACGATATGGGAGAATATCGCGATTTAAAGATTGAGACTGCTAATCCCATCCCGACTGGCATTTATTTGCAATGCTCAACTCCAAGTGCCCGTTTTGATATAAAACTAAGTTCAATACTTCCAACTCATTACTTCATCTACGTAGAGCTCTGGGAGACACGACCAGACGGCTTCAGATTGAAATATGATTTCAAACTATTCGCGTGGAGTGGAATAGGTTATCAACAGGTATCCATTGCCTACCTAAACCATGTGGAAATCGTTCGAAGAATTGGAGTACCACTGTAAGTTGGTTTTCCATAATATTATAATTCTATGTATTTCTTTTTTGTTGTTGTAAATCTAAAAAAAATATTAAGTCTAACGTTAATATAGTCAAATATTTAAATAATAATACAAAAATATTAAATTTTTTTATTTACATAAATACTAAACTGAAACACTTACATGTTTATAGTAATTTAATTTTATTGGGTATATTTATATATAGATACTGAATGTAGTAACAGTCACAATTATATACTTATATAATACAATTACAGAAATGATTTGTTCGTTTTATATATTATTTATTTATCTTTGGACTTCTTTCTTGAATAATACATATAAAAATCAGGTATCCTCTTTAATCATCATTTTTATTTAGATTTGTTCAGTACCCCAATTTCCTTTTTCAAAAAGCATGATATCATATCATATAGGAATATATTATAATATGCAAATTCATTATTATTAAAAAATAACTTCACTTATAGGATGTGTCAAGAAGAAGAATCAACTGTATTTTAGGATGAGGTCCCAGTGCCCTAGGTGATTTAACAACTTCAAATTCCTGCATACATTCATACTGATCTAATTACGATATCGACGAAAATCTGGATCTGAACATTGGAGGCGTAGATCGCACCTCAACTGGCACTTACCTGCGATGTTGAGATCAAGGTATTCTCTTCGATATCTGCGTAAAGGTGAAGCTTCCAACCCACCATTTTATTTACGGGGAATTGTACGAGAAAAGGTCAAAAGGTTTCGTATTTTTGCGTAGACTGGTATGAGTTATCAATAAGTATCAATTTCATATTTAAACCTTGGAGAAAAGATTCAATAAATTGCAGTAAAAGTGTAAGTTTGTTTCCTGTAGAATTAAATGTATATATAAATGTGCTTATTTAATTTATAATAACATGTAACAAATAAAATAAATTCTGATGTAAGACAATGGTTTTAGTTTTCTGTCCAACGGCTATCAACTGTATAACGGCCTGGAATTATCTGGCATACAAGCGTCATAATTGTTAATGTCTTACTGGGTTACTGAAAATTTAGAAAATTAGTGACCAATCAGTATTTTGCCATCATTCTCAAAAAATTTTGAACACGCTATGGCTAAACAACTTATTAATTTGTTTAACAAATACGGTTTATTAAGTAATCAGCAACATGGTCTTACAAAAGGGAAAAATATAAACCGGGTTCTTTTCGAGTTTACAAAGAATATTCACGATGCTATGGATAGAAATAAAGTAATTAAATTCCTAGATTTGTCCAGAGCATTCGTTTGTGTTAGCCACGATAGATTACTTGAAAAATTGTATACTTACGGGGTAAGAGGTTTAGCTCTTTTATAGATGGAGTCTTATTTAACAAACAGGAAACAACTTGTTGAAATCAAAAGTAATAATATTGTACATCAATCAAAACTCCTTACCACAATACTTGATCTACCACAAAGAAGTGTTCTTGTACCAATTTTATTTAACATATATTTAAATGATATATTTATAAATAAATAGTTGCACTTTGATAAATTATGCAGATGACACAAATGTCGCCATTAGTGGTGAAAATTTCATTAAATAAAGATAATGCAAGTGGTATTTTGCAATACCTAGAAAATTGGTTCACGGAAAATAAATTATTACTAAACAAAGAAAAACCCCAATTCATTATTTTCAACATTAATAAATTTGCAGAAATGCCATTCAAAATTTGTCTCAATAATGTAGTTTACAAAACTGTACCCGCGTGTAAAGTTCATAGTATCACAATCGACCATAATTTAAAATAAAAACAACATACATATAATTTATGTTTACGCTACGAGTCCTGGCTACAAACATTGATGCTATTTGGATGAAAACTGTCTATCACACAAATTTCGAATCACTATTAAGGTTTGGAATACTTTGTTAAGGAGGATCCTCGGAAATATATAGAATCTTTCTATTGCAAAAACGAGCTCTACCGTTAATACTAAAAATACATTATAACGAATCCTGTAGAACAAGATTTTTATCTGCAGAAGTACTCACTGTTAGTGGAACATATATATTTATGAGTGCTTACTCTGTATTGCCAATAACAAAGTAACTTTAATTGTTATAAAATAGACCACGAGTACAAAACTCGTAACAAATGTAATATGCGCTATCCATCATTACATAGAACGCATACTCAAAAAGGATTTGGTTATACATGCTTACGATTCTATAATCACTTACCAAAGTCCATCAAAGCAGAACAAAACTTTAAAGTTTACAAACATAAGGTTTATGAACTTCTTAGGGATATTGAACCTAATACAATAGAAGAATATTTTAGTTTAGTAACTAGAATATAAGTTGACATGTTATTCAGATGCTACTTTTTACAATGTAAAAACTGTTATGTTTTCTATTTGTATGAAATAAAGATATATTATTATTATTATCATTTTTATACTCTTCAAACGTTATGATCATTAATGTCATTGTGAAATGAGGAAATTAATTGATAGATGGTGATTTCTGGGTGCTTAAATCGAGAGTATTGCGAGGGGTCCACATGTGATTGAGGATATCAATGTTATCTGGGTTAGTGGCAAATTTTGGACGAGCAATGTAAAGCGTTCATCAATGGGAATTAGGTTAGTTAATTGCTATAGAAAGGTATTACATAGATTGGGTATGAGGTGTGTCTAATTTTTGTTAGTGTACGAAGGGCTGATCGTTCAGATACCTGGATATTTTTAAGGATAAAAGGATTCGGTTTATGAAAAATGATAGCGTTGTATTAAAAAAGAGGTCAGCACTTCATTTTATAAATATTCAAAGCTGATTTTGTTGTCATGCCTTGATATTTGTGAGCAAGGCTTCTAAAATGCCGTGCCCTCTTCTTAACACTCGCTTTGAGGTTTTGGGAATTCGTTTTAAATGTTAGTTTGTACTCGAACGTAATACCAAGAATGAGATGGTGAAGTGGAATGTTTATTAATGGTTATTTTGAATGAGGTGGGATATATTGGGGTTGATTGTTATTTTCCATTTTGCAAACCATATTTGTATAGCATCGATTAGCCATTGTAGGATGGTAAGTACCTTGTGCAGGATGGGGGCATGTACTACCAAAGCTGTGTCATCTGCGTACGGCAGGTAGGTTGAAGGATTCAGGTAATGTGAATCAGGGTTATAAATATCATGAACAAAAATATTGTAATGGATTGGTTATACAGAAGAACCCTGAAGAACACTTTGTTGGTAAAACAAAAGTACGTGATAGTGTAATGCGGATTTTAACTTGCAGGAGTCTGTCGGATAAGTAGTTATCAATTAGGTTAAGAATATGAGGTGGGAGCTTTAAGGAGTTGCATTTAAACAGCAGACCCCAATGCCAGATTGAGTCAAAAGCTTTTTGTATATCTAATAGGACTACTAAGGATTGAACGTATTAAAATGAACGTTCTAGGAAATCAAAAAAGGAGAGATATGGTGAAATATATGCAATATTAGTTTATGTTTCATTGCTTTCAAAGTTTTTACCTAAGACTGGAAGCAGAGTAACTGGACGATAGCTTGATACTTCTAATGTGTCTTGGCCAAATTTATTAATTAATTTATTAATTGTATTGATTTCCTTACAAAACAATAAATACTAAAGATTGAGATGATATACAAGTTGGGATATATCAATATGAATGCGTTCTATTGCTTAGTCTGCTTAAATAATTAAGAGGCATGAAAGGTACAAAACCTGATATGAAATTAAAACACAGAAATGTTTTCGCTAAAGTAACATTCTTACTATGTTTTTACCACTAAAAATTATGTAATATAATGACATTATAAAGTCGAAACTTAATTACCACGTAGTAACGATCTATTCTTGTGATGAGATGATTTCGACCTATCTTACGAATTAAAGAAAATGCAGATAAAAAACGTATGGCAGGCTAAATCAACTGAAGGCCTAAAATGTGAAACTAAGAAAATAGGTGATGCTGTAATAATAGAGATGTTAAGAAAGAGGACTTATATAGAATAAATAAAAATAATAATATCTAAATCTAAACATTAATTGATTGTAGTTAATTAATTATATGTAAAGATATACGAGGGGAGTTTAATAAATAATGCAACACATTTTTTTTCTCGGCCACCCTTGGTTGAAAAACCTGAACATTTCGTGTGGAACTTCATTTAATATTCTCGCTTTGTCTTATATAGTTTAATTGATTTCCGATATGTGACAGCGTTATACGTAGCTGTTAAAATGGCGTCTGTTGTGGAGGTGCGTTCTAAACAATGGGCATTGATTGAATTTCTTTTGGCGGAAAACTAGTGTATCTCAGATATTCATAGGCGCTTGCAGAATTGTCTACGGAGATCTGGCAGTGGACAAAAGCACGGTGAGCCGTTGGGTAAAGCGTGTGTCATCATCGCCGCAAGGTCAAACAAAACTGTCTGATGTCCCGCGTGCCGGCCGACATAAAGCTGTACCTTCAGCTGGTAACGTCATGGCTAGGGTCTTCTGGGATTCTGAAGGGATTATTCTGTTCGATGTCCTTCCCCGTGGCCAACTCTGAAGTGTATTATGCTACTTTTCGAAAATTGAAGAAACGACTTCATCGGGTTCGCAGGCACAAAAATCCAAACGAACATTTTTTTCTCCATGACAACGCCAGACCTTACACAAGTCTTCGCACACAAGAGGAGCTCACAAAACTTCAGTGGACTTCCTCATCCACCTTAGAGCCCCGATCTCGCACCGTCGGATTTTCATTCATTTTCAGTTCATTCGCGGGAAGCACTACGCGAACAATGAAGACGTTGAATATGCAGCACGACGTTGGCTCCAACATATACCCGTGGACTGGTACCGTGCAGGCATACAGGCCCTCAAGTCAATGTGGCGTAAAGCCGTAACATTGACTGGAGATTCCGTTGAAAAATAGTGTTTTGTAGCAAAAGGATTAGGGAATAACATGGGGTATTTATTATTTTTATTTAATTAAACTTAATAATTAAGTCGCCCAAATTGTTTGACTTTTGTGTTTATTATTTTTTATGGCAGTTAAATATTGATAATGAATACTTTGTGTTCGAAATGTACATCTAGTGTATAATAAAAACTGCGAAGAAAAGGATATTTTAACTACTAGTAATTATTACTCTACTCAAATATTTAATCACAAATAAAACTCACTTGTGTATGTAAATTAAATCAAATATTAATTTACCTATGCAGTATTGCTGCAATTGAAAATATTAATCAGAACATTCAATTTCACCGAGCATTACTGTACCGTTATCTTACAAAAATTATGCAAAACTAAAACACCGCCAGGTATTGGATTACATAACTATTAGCTGCCGTCACATGACTTTAATCGCATCAAGTGCAAAGTAACGTATTTTGTGCTGTTATCATTTTTAGACACGAAATTATTACATAAGGCAATCTCCAGACACATATTTCGCTGTATAACAGCTGTTGAGTAGAGCTATGCTTTTATTACGTGGGTCCTTCCAGGTGAAAGGCCCAGACGAGAATGAATCAATTTTAAATAAAATCCTCTTGGTGATTATACGCGACGCAATAGAAATAGAAAAATGCACCGATAATCCCAATAAATGCGGCGACGCCCAACGACTACCTCCCACTTGTAAATCCACTTTATACAACAAGCATATCTCATCACACATATATTACATTACGCACAGGCAATACCAACGAAATCCCTGTTAATCCGTCCTGTTCAATCACGAGAAGCCTCACACGCGTCGCCAAATGTCTTCCGCCAACACCGCAGGTATAATTAGCGCACACCAACAAAGCACAATCACAGAAGAAATGAACGAACTAATAAAACAGCTCAAAATACGTAAAGCTCCAGGAATCGACGGTATTTCCACAGCGATGGTTAAAAACTTCGCCCGCAAGTGTAGATGTGCGCTACACAATATAACCAACGCCGCAAAGCATTTGGGTCATTTTTCCTTCGCTTGGAAGCTAACCTCCGTGGTTAGCATTATCAATGTGGGAAAATCCTCACTATTTCCATCTAGTTTTTTAAGTACCCGATCACAGCGTGTACGTATTGGTAAATGTATTTTAAAATACATAGAGGTGTCTACTTGTGTGCCACAGGGCTCTCATTGTGGGCCAATTTTATTTATTCTTTTTATAAATTACATTGGATCATATCTTACCAGTAATTTTCTCCTTTATGTTGATTATCTGAAGATATATAGAAGCATCAGTTCTAGATCTGATCAAATATGTCTCCATGATGATTTTAATGGTTTAGCTTTTTGGTGTGAACATAAACATCCTAAACTTGATTTAAGAAAACGCTCTTAGATCTGCTTTGTTTGAATACTTTATTAATAACTACCAATTGGTGTACGTATCTAAAATTCGGGCTAACCTTCACGAGCACGTTGATTTTTCGAAACATATTTCAGATACTTGTTATAGACCGCTGAAACTTCTGGGGTTTATCAACCGGTTCTCAGTGAATTTCAAAGCCACAATAATATCACTATACTTGATATTAGTACGGCTTCACCTAGAATATGCTTCTCCTGTTTGGTCTCCGCATACCAGTACGACATCTCAAAAACGGAAAGCGGTTCAACACAGGTTTTTGAAACTAATGCATTTTAATTCTGGGTAGAGGCGGTACTTTTGTGCTGCTTGCACCAACATTAAAATATTTCAAAAGAAGATTACGACTTGTGGATCTATCTAATATCATTCATTTCTTTTAATTTTAATCTGTTTGTTACTGTAGATCCTCGTTAATTAAAAAACTCCAGCCTACGCAGAACATCGCTTTGAGACGCGTACTAAATGCTTCGCAATACATGCAGCATAGATTTATCGCGACACGAAGACCCCGAGCGTCCTGGAGTACTTCAAAGAGATCGCTGTAAACTTTTACAGACAATCTCATTTCGGAATAAACTTCCCGAAATACGATGTCATTGCTGACAGCAAACAGCGAAGGCCACGTATGAGTCTAATTGGCACTCAATTAGCTCCCCAAAACATTGAGCCACCATAATCTGTTCGGTGTTTTGAGGAGAACGGCGCACAGGACTACCGGATTCCCCAAACTCTTAGCGCTCATTTCACCTGAGACCAGACTATTGAGTCTTTAGATGTAAAAGGTTGGTACTATCAATGGAGATGGAAAATAAATACCTAAAGGATATCAAAGACATAAAAAGACATCCTAATTGAAGTCTTTGTTACTCTTTGGATATAGCGTTGCCAACATACCTTCACTCAAAAAATTCGGCTCTTGTCTATAACATTGTATTTATTGAAATTTTGATAAATATTAAAGTATTGTTATGGTTCTGTACCTGAGAAGTGAGAGCAATAGATGTGCAAAATTGTATAAACCGAATGAAATACAGCAAAAGACACAAGAGAGTGAAACGCAGAAACGAAATTACGGCTGCAATTAATAAATTCATATATTAAACATTATATAAGAATTATACTCACTACATTTCTCTCTTGTCACTCATTTATTTTTGCTTCAACTTTGTTCATAAAATATAATACGCAACCAGATGCTTGCATCTTGTCAGCTATTGATAGTTGTATTATTTGTAACACACAAATTTTTTGTATCATTCAACATCTGTCGAGGTATTAGCCAGAGATGTAGTTGTTTCAACAAGTAATTTGTTTTGTAGTCTTAGTAAGACTAATTGTTGTAGATTCACGAAATACTATTAAATATTAATGACCTTACAAAACTAAACTATTTTCTTTCTTAGTGGTTGGTGTGCAGTAAACGGTGCCATCTTTTAAACCTAACCTTACTGAATGTTAAAAGAAATATTTTTATTTATTTGTATTTGAATAAGCATGTATTTATTACTTGCAGAAAAAAAAATGTATTTATATAATAATAATAAATTCAAGGCTGAAAGACCGCGGGTCGATAGCCATTGGAGAGAAAACTAGAAGCCAGTGTCTCACATTAGAATTTATTTTAATTATTATAAGTATTGTATTTTTTAATAAATTCAATACTGTTATAAATACACTGAATTGAAAAATGCAATATGTTTAGTTACAAATAGTTATGGTAAAAATAACTAACTATATAGCGTATAAAGATAGTCATATAAATCTAAACAAAACAACAGGACTCGAGTTTCGATGTTTTATCGAAATTATCATATTATTCTGAAAAAATATATTGGGTATTGTAAGCTTGAATAACAATAACACTATTTAATTAACAAAAGAAAAAGGTTATAATTAAAAGAAAAATTAAAAGAAGGGAAACAACTGATAGAATAAGAAGAAAATTTGATTTTAGATTGTAAGAGTTGAAAGCCAATTTAATTGTTGTACGAGATTGGGTTTAAAAGGGGCTGTTCAGGATTATTAGGAATATGTGTGATAAAAATTCTACATATTTATACAACTTTTGTTTCGACGTATATGAATATCTTTAGCGAAGCTCAAATGAATAAAAATATTAAAATGGAGTTTTAAAACTCAGATAATAGCCATTGCCTGTGCATTACAATAAGTAATTCTTGAAAATACATTTACTTTATGGTTTATGTATTACCTTTAATTATTTGGAAAGGCCTAAAGTAAAGTGTATTGGTAATGAAAGTAAATGGTTGGGATTTGGTACTTGGAGTAAAGGCGGACGTACCTAACACCCTAGAAATTCAATAATATCAAACAATTCTTAGATATAGGTAAATAATTGAAAATAAACTTATTTATTTATTTATTATTATTAGTAAATAAAATATAAGTGATAAACGTTGAGTGCATGTTTAACATTAGAATTTTTTGTTTTAAAACATTTATAAACATTATTGTATTTAAAATAGAGATTTTGTTAATACATTTTAAATATATTAAATTTGTATTATATATTTTGGGATTATAAATATTATAACCTGGAGTAATAATAAATTTGCAAAAATATGTAAACAAGAAACCAACCAATACCTTTTAATTAATCATTTTTATAATATTATATTAACCTTGTTATATAATACTACTATTATATATAACACAATGTTGATTTTGTATTTTATTTACATTATACATATTAGAATTTATTTTTTTACAAATTCATTTTTATTGACTAACTATTGACAAGACCCAGTGTTCAAAAAGTGCACCTAGCGTATAAACAAAAAATTGCGTCAAAGGAAATTTAATTATTTCTTTTACCAGACTGGAGAAAACATAATAAAATTGTATTTTATTGGTTGAATGTTTATATATTTTCGTACGAAATTAAATGAACAAATTTATTTAAAAATGTGATTCAACACGAAATCAATTTACACTTTCACTGCAATTCTCTGAACCATTTCTACAAGATTTAGGTATGAAACTGAGACTTGTTGATAACTCAAACCAGTCCATGCAAAAAGTACGAAATCATATTTCAGTCTAAAACCTTCTGGCCGCTTCACCCACAACTCCAAATAAATGAAATAGTGGGTAGGAAGCATCATCTTTACGTCAATATCGAAGAGAACACCTTGATCCCAACAGTGCAGACAAAGGCCATCTGAGGTGCGATCTACGCCTTCAATCCTTAGATTCCGGTTGTTTTCCATATCGTAAGTTAGGTCAATGCCAATACATGCTGGATTTTCAGCCAAAGCTATTAAATCGGCTCGGGAAATTGGGACCTCATCCGAAAATATAGTTGATTCTTCAATTTTTGACATCCTATAAGTAAGTTAGTTTTTAATAATAATAAATTTGCATAAATATATTATATATCTTCACGCTATACGGCACGGAATATTGTGGCCAAAATACGTTTCACTTTGGGGATATATGGGGGTCTACTAGGGCTACTTTTTAAAATTAATTTTATAATATACAGGGTGTCCCAAAAACCCTAAAAGTATCAAAGTTGTGTGTTTTAATAAGATTTTTACTACCTAAACCTTGAGGTTTTTGAAATAATTTGAATTTTGTAAAAATGTAACCTAATTTTCATGTTTCAAATACTTAAAAAGTAATTAAGTTATGTATATCAAATTTACACTGAAATATAACAATAGATCATATTTTATTTCCCATGTATATTGAACTTGCCATCTTATGCAGGGTGTAAAAAAGAAATTAAACAAATGAGAACTTTAAGTGGCTATAACTTCATTTATTTAAATGGAACGCCATATCTTTTAATTTATTAGCAAATTAACTTTTTAATTACCTATCGAATGGAATTTATATCTTAAGTTTTAAGTTTTCTCGTTTTTACAGAAAATGTCAAAATATTGTTTATTGCACAATGTCAGTATTTTATAAATAAAAAATTTAATGCATCTAGTTTCCTATGGTATTTAGAAACGTCAAATAATTAATTTAGTCTGTTACTTTAGTTTAAAAAGCCTGTCTTTTGTTATAGTTGTGTTATTTTGCGTTTTTGTGTTAGATCGTTGGTAATCGTTATTTGCAAATGTTACTGAAAGTTAGCAGTAATTTTCAAAGAAGAATATGTAAGTGTCTGGAATTGAACGGTCGACATTTTAAACATTTGTTGTAAATATTTTGTTTCTGTTTTATGTTATCATTGATATGTTATTATTGTTACAATTATTACTGTTATAGCCTAATGGATAATAAATTAGAAGTTAGTTTCTGAACATTTGTAAACATATTCTTTATTATTATTCTTATAATTGTAAATTATATTACTTTTCTAAGTAAATAGATACATTAGAACTTTTATTAAAAAAAAGCTTGCTTTTTCAGCAAAAACGCGAAGACTTAAAGCAAAATCTGTAAATACCATTCGATAAGTAATTAAAAAGTGCATTTGCCGGTAAGTTAATAAATATGGCGTTCCATTTAAATAAATAAAGTTATAGCCACTTAAAGTTCTCATTTGTTTAATTCTTATACACCCTGTATAAGATGGCAAGTTTATTATACTTTGGAAATAAAATATGATCTATTGTTACACTTCTCTGTAAATTTAGCATTCATAACTTAAATACCTCTTAAGTAAGCGAAACATGAAAATTAGGTTAGATTTTACAAAATTCAAATTATTCCAAAAACCTTTAGGTTTAGGTATTAAAAAATATTTTGATCAAAGAATCCAAAAATGCAATAAAATAGGGTATTCCATTAACAAAACACAACTTTGATACTATTAGGGTTTTTGGGACACCCTGTATATTATGAAATTAATTTTAAAAAGTAGCCCTAGTGAATAAACCTCCATATAGCCCCAAAGTGAAACTTTTTGAAAGTCACGTATTGTGGACACAATATTCCGTGCCGTATAGCGTCAATCACCCTGTATATCATTCCAATATAAACAGCAAAACATGCTCTCTCAAAAAGAAAACTAGATAACTGAACAAAGCTGCTCCCTTAATAACATGTGCTCTTTAAAATATGTATATGCATTATTCAAGAAATAAGTCCAATGATAAATAAATTATATATATATATATATATATATATATATATATATATAGTTTGATCTTTTCGCGGGTATGGTATGTTGTAGCTGGTTTTCGGGTTATACTTTGACCAAACAAGAGTAAACACTTGAAAAAGATGGCAGAGAGACCATCGAAACGTCGTGAATATAATTTACAAACCACGCAGAGTATAACCCGAAAACCAGCTACAACATATATATATATATATATATATATAAATAAGTTTTTTTTGTAATATTATATAAGTAGTATAAATAAGGATGACTGTGACCGTTACAATATCTATATATAAATATGCTACATAAAATTTAAAGAGCTTTAAACAAGTAAGTGTTCCAGTTCAGTACTTATTTAAATAATAAAATTTAACGTTAGATTTAATTTAATTAACCTACAACAACAAAAAAGAAATACATAAAATTATAATATTATAGAAAAAAAGCAACTTACAGTTTTACTCCAATTCTTCGAACAATCTCCACATGGTTTAGATAGGAAATGGATACCTGTTGATAACCTCTTCCAGACCATCCGAATAGTTTGTAATCATATTTTAGTCCAACGCCTTCTAATCGTTTCTCCCAGAGCTGTACATAAATGAAGTAGTGAGTTGGAAGTATCGAATTTAATTTTATATCAAAAATAGTACTCGGATTCGAGCATTGCAACCATATGCCAGTTGGGATAGGATTTACACCCTCAATCTTTAAACTGCGATATTCTCCCATATCGTAAATTAGGTCAATGCCAACACATGCAGGAGTTTTATTCAAAAGTGACAAAACGCCTAGAGGTATTGGGACCTCATCTGCAGAAACTCTTAGTTCTTCGACGTGACACATCCTAAAAGGTAGTTATTTTATTATTAATAATAAATTTGCATAATCTTATAAAACATGAAACCAGCGTATACTTTTAATATGCAATATTGAAAATGGAAGTCAATGTCTTTTTCGGTTTTATTAATTAAATGAAAATTGTTAGTTGTCTTAATTAATCAATTATCTACATTAATATATAATATTATAGAAAATCAACTTACACATTTGCAGTAATTCTTTGAATCATTTCTACGTGATTTAAGTATGAGATTGAGACAAGTTCATAACTCATTCCAGTCCAAGCAAAGAGTTCAAAATCATATTTTATTCTAACTCCATCTGGTCGTTTCTCCCATATTTCAGTGTAAATGTAATAATGCCTTGGGACTGGAGTGTTTATGTTTACATTAAAGAGAGTCCCCTGATTCCAACATTGTATGCATACGCCAGTTGGTAAGGGATATGCACCCTCAATCTTTAGATCCCGACCATCTCCCATTTCGTAAATTAGATCAATGGAAATACACGCAGCATTTTCAATTAATAAATTTTCTGGAGGTACTATGTCATCATCCGCAGTAATAGTTGGTACCTCAACGTGACACATCCTATAAATAAGTTATTTTTTGTGTGACTAAAAAGTTTTAAAAATTTTATATACAAAATGTCAAAAACATTATTAATTATATTATTAGAAGTCCATTATTGTGTGTTATCTTATATGTTGCATATTACCGAAAATACTATTTGCTAGTAATAGTGAATAGTTAATTATGAGCCATCTAATATCCAGCATTATATTTTTACACATCAAACATTTTTTAAACTGGAATTTAAAATAAAACTCTGAGTTTTGTTTGACTAATTGACTAATATTTAAATTAATCAATAAAATTGTAATGAATATTGACATGTTAAGTTTGAGTTTGTATTATTCACCTAAATATTTGTAAACTGCATATAGAGTATATTTTTATAAATAAAGTGATAGATTTGTAAATGAATACAAAATTAAATTAGAACTTACTTGAGTCTAGTTAATTGATCACTTACTGCTTCGCTAACACGGGCTGAACTACTAATGAGCATTATTTGAATCAGTATTTTGTGTATCACCACCACCACCACCTGTACGACTCATACAAGATAACGCACACACTTTTCTGAATAATTTCATGAATAATAGGCTTATTAATTGTGCAGAGTGAATAGAATTATCAAACTGTTGATATTAATCTTAATCTGATGAAAAATAACTTCATTCTGATTCAAATAATTTAGGTGTCTATCAGCTTGGTGTGTCAACATATACATGGTCTATTATGAAAGTAATGCGCATGATTTTATTGTGATGCAACTATACATGACAGCGGGGTAAAACGGGTCATAAAATGTGGTCTGTCCTACTAACGCCCTACAAAGTCGAAAAACACAAGCGTTTTTCGACTTTGGAGCTTTCACTTTTACATCGATATGCAATCACGTTTTCTGTGCTGCTTGGATAAAATGCAACCGAAACATTCCAGAAAGGTGGCACAAGGCGATCAAAGAGGGTGCCGGTGGTTAACCATATAATTAGGAAATCTTGGTGCAATGCTTTAAAACAATTAATGGAACCTGAATGGTATTATCTTGCTTTACGGATACCCGGAGAGTTAAAACTCTTAAGTAAAACTACGAGGGTAGATTGAAAAGTTTCCGGAATGGGCAAGAGATGGGATTGTATTTTAGGTAAGCTGTCAAATTTTCAGACACGTGCGTCGTTCCGTTTTTGTTTACTAGGATATCTTGTGAAGCAAGTCAGGCACTTTTGCAAAAATGGATAAAAACGAATTTCGTGCAGTCGTCAAACATTTCTGGATGGATGGGAAAAAGGCGACGGAGATACGAGATATTTTGCAGAAAGTTCATGGCACATCCACACCTTCATTTTCGACTATTAGTTTCTGAGTGAGCGAGTTCAAACGTGGCCGTACGAGCACCAAGGATGAACCACGCAGTGGACGTCCAAAAACGGCCAAAAATGAAGAAATGGTCGACAAAGTCCATGATCTCGTGTTAGCCGATCGACGAATGAAGTTGCGCGAAATAGTAGAGACCACGGGCATCTCATATGAACGTGTGCAAAATATCGTGCACGAACATTTGGGCATGAGGAAGCTGTCGGCGCGATGGTTGCCGCGTTTGCTGACTATGGACAACAAGCGAAATCGTGTGACCACTTCGAAAGAGTGTTTGGCCTTGTTAAAGCGTAATCCAACGGATTTTTTTCGCCGATTCGTGACCGTGGACGAAACATGGATCCATAACTACACACCAGAAACCAAGCAGCAGTCGAAACAGTGGATTTCTCTAGGCGAATCTGCTCCGAAGAAGGCAAAGACTGTCCCATCGGCTGGAAAGGTCATGGCCACCGTTTTTTTTTGGGATTCGCAAGGTGTGATACACATCGACTTTTTGCAGAAGGGAAGAACTATCACGGAACAATACTACAGAGATTTATTGGATCAATTCAACGGCATATTGAAGGAGACACGGCCTCATTTGCAGCGGAAAAAAGTGCTCTTCCACCACGACAACGCGTCGGCCCATTCATCCCGGATCGCCAATGCTAAATTGGTTAAATTGGGCTACGAGGTGGTGCCGCATCCTCCGTACTCTCCAGACCTGGCCCCGTGCGACTTCTTTTTGTTCAAAAACATGAAGACTTGTCTCGGAGGCAAGCGCTTTACGTCAAATGAGGAGGTCATCGACGCCACTAAAGCTTATTTTGCAGAGTTCCCGAAATCATATTTTTCTGAAGGCTTAAAAAAGTTGGAGCACCTCTGGGAAAAGTGTATCGCCCTGCAAGGGTACTATGTTGAAAAAAAACCTTTTTAATTACTGCGTTTTCTTGCCCATTCAGGAAACTTCAGACCTCCATCAATAATGACCGTTGATGAAAATGATGGTAGCGACCGTTACTATGTGGTAGTTCATTTTAAAAATTATTTTCATAAATTCCGCTTGGATGACCAAAGTAATATTTCTTGAATGGTTCCATACCTACTTGACAATAAAAAATGACCAAAGTAATATTTCTTGAATGGTTCCATACCTACTTGACAATAAAAATCTAATTAGTAATAACTAATTAAATTTAATATTATTAATATTATAGAAGAAAAAATTAAGAGTTCTTTAAAAGAGATAGATGATGTACATCTATTCAAATATTTTAGTGCTTCGTAAACTACCGGCAATCATTAGAAAATATTGCGCAAATAAAAATAGGAGATTACTTCTCATAATAATAAATTAAAATATATCTTTATTATATTAACTAGCAGCCAAAGTAGACAATCTTTTGTTCATATTAAAAGTTTAAAATATCCCTTTCTTCACGGAAAATTAAGGGATATTTTAAACTTGTAATAATAATTGTACTCTTCACGTACTTACACTTTCTCACAGAAATATTCTGTTTATTTCAAATTCGTTTAATTATTAAGGAATGTATAATATTATTGCATAATTAGTACTTGAGTAAACGGAATTTAACGTCAAAGCTAAGCAGCATATCTATCTTAGATAGTTTTATAGGTTTGAGATGTCTAGGAACTGTGTTGAATATTTGACATGGAATTTTGCTTGTTTGGCAGTGGGTTGAAGTTGTCTGGCTAAAAATTTAGATAATTTTTGTGTGAGCGATTCGAAAGAATCGTCAGGTTTGTGTATTTCAGGTAGATCGTATAATTTCAGGCATGGGGGGACTTTTCGTGTGGAATTAGAGTGTTTAGTTTTGCGGACGAAAGACGACTACATGATTTTAGTATTGATGTTTTTTTTTACAGGTATGTAGTTTGATCAGAATCGATAATTTTATAGATAGATAGATAGATAGATATGTTTATTGGTGCAAATACAATGTTTACACAAGTCCCGGATACATGTTTAGAAAATAATGATATAATATCTAAGTACACATACAGAATAATATAAAGTAAAAGTCTTAATTATAATAGCTGTTGTCGGCTGACAAGTTACTTATATTCGGATTTATTCAGAACTACCGTGGCGTGCTCTTTACCCGCCGATATGATTTTTATACTGCGATCTCCGTGGTTCTTTTGTGCGCCTCTGGATGTTTTAGTCCCTGTGTACTCCTGTGTCTTCTATGAAGTTTAACTGTTTTCCGGGAAACACAGGCTTCGTGTATGTCCTTCGCATGTACACAGTAGGTGTTGGTGAGTTTCCTCTTCTTCTAGAAACCCGCGGCATAGGGGGCTTTTCTCAATTCCCATCCTATGTTTGTGCTTATTCAGGTAACAGTATCCAGTGACTAGTCCTGTGATTTTTCTTGGTTTTAATCTGTTCAGTCCTGAGAGCAACAAAAAAGACCTTTATTGGCATACAAATATTCATATAAATATAATACTATACACTTTCTTGCTTTTACTCCCATTTAACTTCTTTCTCCCACTTTCAATCTCATCAGAATATCTACCCCGGCCCCATCCTCTCTCATCCATTCATTCACTTTTTTGTTGCTTCCCGCCCATTCCTCACACACTTTCTCACACTCATCTGCTAAATGTCTCCACGTATCCTTTCCACTCCCACATAGCACACATCTAATATACTTTTCTCCCATCCAGCCCTTCTTTCCTTCCTCTCTCGCCAGACCCACATCTTGCTCTCGCCAAGATGAACTTTTCCTCCCTACTGAGTTCGCTGTTACATAGGCATCTTGGCGTCGTTCCGTGCACCTGCCACCTTTCAAACATATCATTATATGCACTTCTTGCAATACATCCCTGCCTTTCCTGAATTTCCACTTCCTTCCCCTTCTCTTTCACCCAGGCCGCCACATTCACTCCACGCTCTAACCATTCCTTCACTTCACACTCCGACACCCCTACCCTTCTATACATTTTCCTTTGCTCTACTCTCCACTTACATTTCCCCATTCCTACGCACGTTATCCATACCTCTGTCACCAGTCTTTCCTTCTCTAATCCACACACTTTCATTACAAGAAGCATTACAATATTAATAATACGACATAACAATTATTAAACTGCTTCTCTTCTTCTTCATTGGCCATCGACCAAAGGTCTTTCAGCCCATAATTTCTTATTTTATTATCACCTAATTGGATATATAGTTTTTTACGATTTTTCATGAAATAAGTAAAGATGAAGTGACTAATTTATTATTAACCAAAATCCAGTTTTCATTTTAGCAAGATTAAATTATAACTATCAGTAGTACAATACCCTACATATTTAAGATGTCTTTTGAGTAATAATTATAATGTATTCATTAGTTACCACTCTTTCTTCACTTCTAACTTTAAAAAGTTCATCGTATTGACTAAAATTAAATCCTACTTTCTTGGTCGAAAGTAACCGATTTCCGTTAAATGATCATAGCCAGTTCACTTTGTTTCTAAATAAATTAGGTTTCCACAGTTGCTTCATTTATATACATTCCCTTGTGTGAAAAAAATGATAAGCACAACAGTTTTATTTATATAGGATTAGTTAGCAATTTAGTTTTGCAAAATATAAATATATTATATTTTTATTATCAAAAAAGGCATTTACCTTTCAGTGTAGGCTATGTATTTTACATTACTTTGACACATGACTTTAATTTTATTTATTTACGAACTCTTTCCACTCTCTTCTTTTCTTCGCCAATTCCCAAATTTGTTTTCTTTGATTTGTGCTTTCCATCCCGATTAGGTGTCCCCACCAGCTGAGTTGTTTCTTTTCTATAAACTTATCTAATGATTCAATCTCCAGTTCTTCTCTTATGTCTTTCTTACTCTGTCTTATCTCGTTACTTGCTTTACTCTTCTCAGATATTTCATATCTATTGCCTGTAGTCTACTTTTATTTCTCTTTGTTAACTTCCATGTCTCACTTCCATATTCATCCTAAAATCCAATTCCCATTAGAAATAGATCATAACAAAAATTTTAAGTACCCTGATCTTTCAATCACAAATACAGACAACCAGTTTCATTTTGAAATATATAAGAAAGCAAAGATTACTAATTTACTAATACCGTTTCAAGACACTGCCTCAAACATAAACAAGCATCCTTCGATGCCTTGATCCATAGAGCAATAGCGTTGCCTATATCGGAAATGTGTTATCAAAATGAAATTCAAATAATTTACATATTCGCAAACAACAACGGATATACAAAGAAACAATAGACAATTTAATTAAAAATCAACAAAATAATATTAACAAAATCTTATATGCTTGTCAGAACGAAGAAAATAAATAATTAAAATCATTAACATTCTTTGGTGAGGTCAGTTTGATTAAATATGCAATATTAAAAAAAACATGGAATTGACGTATCGTTTAAAACAAATAATATTTGTAATTCTATATTCAATTCAAAAACTCCCATAGAATAATTAAATAGATTAGGTACATATAAGCTAAAATGCAAAGATTGTAACTGAATTTACAGAAGACAAAGTGGCTGTAACTTTAAAACAAGACTAAATGAACATAGTAGATCATTTCGATTAAATGAAATAAATTCAACTTTCGCCAACCACTTAATTGTGAATTGGCACTCTTCTAGACGAAGATGGATTTACTCGAACTGTTAGAAATTCACAGAGGCAAAATTAGTCCAGAAAACCTCCTTATTTAATTTTATATAAATATGGGTTTTCAATGTTTTTAATTTACTTTAAGTTTGAAAATGATTAGCTCAGTATAATTTTTATTAGTTAAATTTAAATTGGCACTATTAAATAATACTGGACCTCTCATCGATCATTTCTTCACCTGAAGAAGCCACAGTGTGAAAAAAAAGTGATTAAAGAGTATTAAGAAAAGCCTTTTTGCGTAAACCTTATAGTTTTCGAGAAAAATATAGAGAAAGTACTATGATTTCCACATCACCATTTTTTTCCAGAAATTAGTGGAATGGTCTCAGGGGACCTCAAAACTAAAAAAATGTCAAAAATGTTCATGAAAACAATACTTTCCCTATATTCTATTCTAAAAAGATGTAGAATCCATCAACAATTAGTAATTAAAGTTACCATGTATGTATATATCCTTCAATCAGTAATAAAATAAGCGAGGGTTTTAATTAATAGTTGTAAAAGGTGTATAAACATAACATTATTGCAAATTTTAAAAGATTTATTCAAACAAATTTTTCAAATAATAAAGGGTGGGATAGAGATCGTCGCGCGGTTTCCAATAAAATTAATTACAAAACTTTTTTAATAAAAAAGAAATTAAACAGATAAAATTGTTGAGTGAGTAAATTATTAAAAATTTGATTCATGGTGGGTGGGCAGACTTTCAATATAAATTAGATAAGATTAGCTATAGAAAGCCATTTATATTTAAACTTAAATTCTGATTTTGTTTTATTTTTTATTACATAGATGGTGTAATTGTTTTTACGAGCAAAATCATCAACGATTAGTAATTAAAGTTATCATGTATATGTAGGGTGGGTGGGTGGCGTCTATCCCACCCTCCAATCACTAAAAAATAAGGGAGGGTGTTAGTTAAAAGTTGTAAAATGTAAAAAAAAAACAAAAAATAATTGCATTAACATTTGTCGAGTTGTTGGATTTCTTAATCAGCTTACATACTTTTTAATTGTTTCTCTCTAACTATGCATTATGTAATTAATTACTCATTAATAGTGTATATTAATTGAATACATACAAATATTTCAAAATAAATAAACAATTAACTTTGTTGGTATCACTTTTTATTTACACTTGTAACTATAATTTCGACAACTTCAGCTTGTCATTATCAAACAAACTATTGTTTTCGACAACTTCAGCTTGTCATAATCATTTATATTTAAACTTAAATTTGGATTATGCTTTATTTTTTATTACATACAAGTTTTTATTGTTTTATAAGCAGAAAAATCATCAACGATTAGTATTTAAAATTATCATGTATATGTAGGGTGGGTGGGTGGCCTCTATCCCACCCTCCAACCAGTAAATCATAAGCTACGGTTTTAATTAAAAGTTGTAAAATGTAAAGAAACATCATTGTACTTTCCCTATATTTTCTCGAAAACTATAATGTTTAGACAAAAATGCTATTCTAAATAATTTGTTTTCAATTTTTATTTATTTCCACGAAAGTTAAGAATTTTATGAAAAATATGTTTGAATAAAACTTGTTCAGTTTCTCATTCCCTTTAGCTTTTGTTTGAATAATTATTTAATATTTTCAAATTTAGAAAAATATCGAGAAAGACAAAAAAACGCCTCGAGTAAGCATCCACTTCCGGTTTATGAATGTTCACCAAAAGCTTTTGAGTTCCAGTTTTTAACGATAAAACCTTGAGTTTAAAGTTTCATCTCAATAGGATCATTCGTTTATGAGATACAGCGCGCCCATCGACAGACACACAGGGGACCTGAAAACGTCAAAAAAATTTTCATGAAAACAATATGTCCCCTATATATACTATATAGGGAAAGTAATTATTATTAATTAAATTAGTAGTAATAATCAAATATAGGAAAACAAATACCATATTAATTTCTGGTGAAAATTAACACAAGTTAACTGAAACATTGTATTAGAACTTAATATTATATTTGATTTAAATAAGGGGAATTATCCACTTATGATATTCTGAATTATTGGCCAATAATGGGATCAAAATTACCGAGTAAACTAAAATTATAAAAACCGAGTTCAAATGAATTAAACAACCTTGCAGTTCTTTTGTAAAATAGTTCCAAGCACTTAAAAGTTACCCTATTTCGAACATCATTGTGTAAACAACGCATGTCAACTAATCATGTGGCAATTTAAAATAATTTGTAATAAGTTTTTTTAAACAAAGTTCAGAATATATATATAATTTTAATTTTGATATTAATTTTCTCAAAATTCAAGAAACTTTTGTAAAAGCTGTTTAGTTTTTTATAATTCTTACCTATCGTTTGCAATTTTTAATACCCAAAACTTTACGTATTTATAAAGAAAAATACGGAAAATTGAAACTTGGCTTCAATTATATACTCACCTTTAGGTGTGTGAAAATCAAATTAAATTTCTTGGCAATATTTTCACTATATACCAAATAGTTTTTTTTTGTTGGCCACATCAATCAAAAGATGACTTAATTAATACATTTTCATTTCTTATTAGTTATATTGAACATTGAAAGCTTCTCACAAATTTTACAACACTGGTTTAAAAATGAAATACTGAAATATTTTAGATATTTATTAACGCTAATAGCACAAGAATATTTTGTTTCCATCTTCTTGATTTGCAGTTTTATTAATTAATGGCATCTCAGAAGATAACATTTCAGGCAAAGTTCTTCCCTGAAAGCCTGCCTCTTGGTGCACTTAATGCAGGGCCAGGGTACCACATCTCTGTTTTGTCTACAACCTCTTTTTTGGCACAGGTTTGTTGTAGGTTGATCTGAAAAGAAAAAAGACCAATATTAATTTTCTTTTAGTTACATTTTATTATATTCTTCTATTATTAAAACTAGTAACTTATTCTCCTCTTATTGCCATTAGAATGCTAAACTAGCTATACATTTTTACGATTTCAATAACTCATGATAAGACGGAGTGATTAATTTATTAAAACAAAACTTGACTTATATAAAATCCAGTTTAATTAAGATAAAGGTGGCGACTGTTACACCGCGGTAGTTTCTTTTAATAGAAAAAAATAAGACACTTTTACACCACAATTTATTGCGTGTTGTCTAAGACAACACTTGATAGTGACCTGCAAATGTCAAAGTTGAGTCGTGAAATATTTGTTCGTAATATACTGGAAACCTGTAATTATATTACACAATACATAGTGGTATAAAAATTGTGTATTTAATAATTTCTGGACTATTCTCCCAATGGAAAGATACATTTGAGGGCAAATTAATCGTAGAATAATATTACATATTCGTTTGTATCGTTAACACTATCATATAATATGTAAGCAACATAACAAAATGAAAAAGGCAATACATAATATAAATGTTAATTTGGAAAACTTAGAGAACGAAACGAAACCAAACATAAATAATATCAAATAACATCAAAAATAATGAAAACTTGGAAAGAAATGGAACACAAGTACTTACAAAATTGCACTGGAGGAAAAAAGAATAACGAAATGTTGGGAAACAAATATAATGTTACCCCTATATAACAAAAAAAGTAGATCGTGCAAAATTTACAGAGGAATTAATCTGATAAGTAAGAAAATACATAAATGTATATGAAAAGACGGCATTTATAAAAGTAATTATTATTATTTTTCTTTTATTCTTTGTCTATCTAGCAATAGTAAATGCAGCAACGTTATTTCGGATCAGCAGTTGGATGGGTGACCTGTACCATTCACCATTGGGATACAATTAATGGTGCTTTGGAGTGACGCGGGTGATCCTTTAAAGTAACAAGCTCATTTACACGCACACACAAATATACAAATAACACGAAGGAAGGACCATGTGGTCGATAGCTAAACACTACTACTACTAAATAAATAGTTCAAATGAATCGTACACGATTACAGGCTACGCTTAACACTGGTTATGGACGATCATAGACAAAGAATGGGGGTAAATCTGTTATTCTTGAGATAACTTGGGTCAAACTTACCTTCAGTAGCGTGCCATATTTTCGGATTATAAGACGTATCTCAAATTTAGAGACGATTTATCGAATAAAATATTTTAATGTTACTCTCGGACCATAAGACGCATCCAAAATTTGAGTCAATTTTTGTATGTAAAATAGCGCGTCTTATAGTCTGTAAAATACGGCAATTTCTAGATAGAGCGCTCGCAAAAGAGCTACTTAAAATTACGCTATTATTTCAAAATACTGTCTTAATTCTATACGTGAAAGCAAGGGCAAAAAGTAGAGTAAAATTATAATGTATAAACTAAATAAACTGCAACAAAACAAACACGGCACTGAAACGGAGAAACGAACATTCACGCAAGACGAGCGCGACTAATAAAATAAACGTTATATGAGAAATGTACTCACCCATCATTCTCTCATTATTCTCGAGCCACTCATTAACTCTGACAATCGTTTGATGCATAAAATATAATGAACAACCGGTCGGCTGCATCTTCTCAGCTGTTGAATGTTGTTAATTTTACAAACGGTTACTCTCTTGTTTAAAACAAGCGCCCGTGCCGCCTTGTGGTTGGTGAGCGCTAGACAAGGGAAAATCGCAAACGCGCAACAGCGCCATCTCTTGGACCTAGCCAAAAGCAGGGCAATTAAACCTTACTAAAACGTTAAATAGAATACCTGTCTCTGCAGAAGTATTATTTATTGATATTGTAACATGCACAAATTTAAATGATTGAAAAATCTTACAAAGTATGATTTTTTTATTTTTATTGAACCACACACACACCGCAGTGTGCCAAACCCGACCGCGAAAGCCGAAAAAAAAATTCAAAAGACCCCTAAAACGCACCGGTGGAGATATGAAATTCTCATGGTAGTTAGAGAAAACATTGAATTAATTTTTGGCGATAACCCCAGATCTCATTGAGTTAAAAAATTTATATAACTCTTTCTAAATTTAAAATTTGTATTTAAAATATTATTCTTTTTGAAAAAATTTTAACTTTCGTTCTAAAATATTTAGAGACTTGATTTTTTAACCATAACGTACAGTGTTATGTTATAAACAATTGTGTATAATAATATATTGACAGTACACCTACAATCCATGTAATAAATTATTTAACCTTGTGTGTGGAATGGCGTAAAATTGAAGTTTTCTAAATCGATCAAGTTTAAGTGTTAATTGCAAATAATATAGGGGTTTAAAAAATATAAATATGCAAGATCCAAAGGGTTTAATGTATCTACAATCGAGTGGGTATGTTTTCAAAATTATTACAATAAATTTAAATACTCTAAAATTACTAGAATCAGAATTCAAATTTTTTGAATTCAATTAAGTCAATTAGTATTATAAATTAAACACAATAATTACTTTGTTTTGTATAACAGTTATTTATAATTTATTTAAATTTTTATATTTAATAACTGTTATACAAAACAAAGTAATTATTGTGTTTAATTTGTGATTAAAATGTAACGAAGTAGAAGCCTCCATAGTCAATGAATTAGTATTTTATAAAAACCTTAATAATTTTTTTATTTAAAAAAAAACTTAAAATGACTATAACTCACTTATTTTTAGAAATAACTATGTCATATGTGATATTGGATCAAAAAGAAAAAAATATCTTTTGAATGAGGCTAAGCTATAGCCAAGTTTGCGTCCATACGCAATGGCGATAAAATGTTTTATTAATCTGCATAAAATTATATAAAACTTTGTCTTTTACAGTTTCTTTTCTATCTGTTATAATAACCGACATATATTGATTTGAAAAAATTGACACTTTTTACTTTTTTCAAAATAACTAGTTACTCTTGACTTTTTTGAAAACTTTGAAAGCGGAATTTTATTCGTTTTTATTATTGTCCCATTTAACCGTTTCTCTGTCTCTTATAGTTTCCGAGATCCCCATAGAGAACATCTAAAAAAACTCACCCTGTATATGTATTAGCCAATAAATAGTGGCCTACCAGCATTAAAAAATAGTTTTCCTTAGTTGTAGACTACCATAGTCGCGGATGTTATCTTCATTGATTTCCAGAAGAAACACACCAAAATAGGTGTTTTATTAATCGTAGACATTAAATTGCTTAATCTCAAAATTACTTAGTTATTCAACATCAATAACATCTTTATCAGGGATATTTATTATTTTAGGACAATAAATATTATTTCGACATAAATAATCCAATTTTCACTTACTTAAATTGATGTGTTGGATGTTGGAAGTCATAACTTTGTGATTCATCTTGAATCAGGAACTTTATCAGACGAAAAATAAAATTGTACTTTAATTTAATTAATACCACACACACAATTTATTCAGTGGCTATGGTTTCAGCCATTACAAGGCCATTATCAAGCTTAGTAAATTACAAATTAAACCTAGATCGTATTCATAGAGGGCGGATTAAAAGCGGTATACAGTGAAAAATATAATACAATTTAGGTAATAGCTTTAAAAATTCATGATTAAATCAGTCCTGTCGTTAAATAAGGGGTTTTCCGGATTACGTTTGTCTTTATAAAGATTTAAGTAGGTCAAGTTTCGGACATTTTTCGGCAATAGTAATCCAGCAAGAAAGTTGATAAAGAGTAAAAATCATACCATTCAAATGTTTAAAAAACAAAGATGAATATTTAAAATTAAAGATTAAGACGTGAAATTAATAATCTTATTAAAGTTGATCATACATATTATATTAATCAAACAACAAAATATGTTAAGGGAACCGAAATAATTATTTTCTTATGTTAACATAAAAAGGTCAACTACACGAATTCCCGGAAATATGCATTTGGATGGAATCAAACTTATTAATCATAAATGCATTGTTGATTCTTTTGCTAAAAATTTTAAAAGTGTGTTTATAAATCATGGCGCTTATTTTTCTTCTTCAAATACTGTTAATAATTTCAATTATCCTAATTGTAATATTAATAAAATTTGCAAAGTTGATATTGAAAATACTGCACGTGAGTTAAAAGGCAATAATATTACTGAAGCGGATTTAATTCCGGCTTATATTATTAAAGACTGTTTACAACGTTTCCTTACACCACTCCTCCACATATTTAATTTAATCATTGAATCAAGCATAATTTTCGATAATTCAAAAATAGGAAGAGTTGCACCGGTGTTTAAACAAGGCGACAAAGCAGATATTTTGAATTATCGGCTTATTACTGTAGTGAATAATTTTGAGAAAATATTCTTTGTGGGATTATCTTCTCAACCGTATCCAATTTGTATTGGATGCGTGTGTGTTGTTTCTGCATGGGGTGATACATCATATAATAGATGACCCTAACATTATTTATAAATTGAATTTTTTAGTTTCGAAAATTTAATCTCGCAGCAGTCAACTTTTTATTATCCTCACGCTCATTTTAACTTTAAACACGATGGTTAGAATTTATAATGGTATCCTTTACTCCGTTGATATTTTAATTACCTCGAGAAAAATGTTACTAGCTAATATTTCGGTACTATAGTGAATTACACTTTTTAGTTTGAGGTAAGTAACTTAATTAAATTTTTATTCAACGAATATGCGAGTATTATATTTGTTGTCAAATTATAATTAATTTTATTATTTTAATTTGTAACTATATGTTTATGACCAAGTTAATGTTTATATTTTATTTTTTAGCTTTATGTATTGTACTTATATTTATATTAATATTATTGATTTAATTGTATCTTTCCATATAATTGGACTTCATGTCTCTTGGGAAATATTATAAATAAATAAATAAATTTGCAACTAACCTATTATTTATAAACTAATGCATAAGTTTATTAACGACAATATTACAATAATTTTCCAAATGTTTGCTAGAAGATTTAAGAATAATTGACGATGTTTCATCGGCATATCTGAAAATTTTACTAGGTATATAGTTTACAAGATCAAGAATTTTCATTTGTCAAAATTATAAACGGAATGGGGGCCAGAACCATACCTTGCGGAACACCAAAATGTACGGTTTGATCTTCATATCCTATGTATAACTTTAACACGTTAATGCCTTTTAATAAATATGATTTAAACCAGTTATTTGCAGTCCCTCTAATTCCCTAATCGCTGCGTTTACTTACAATCGAATGCACGACTTAAATCAATAAATATGCCAACAGGATATTCGTAATTTTCAAGTATCGTAAAATGAGTAAAGCACTTACATAGTTAACAAATTTTTACGGAATCCGTGCCGTGAAGATGCTAAGTATTATTGGATTGATGAGGCTGATAGTTGATGAAACTCCATTATGCAATTATTAAATAAAAACACGACTGTTTAGAGTTTTGCTTTATTTGTTATGACATCAAAGAACAATGTCGGGGATTTGATATTGTGCAATATGCAGATGACTTTTGTCTGTTCTCTAGGGAAAAGTCCTATGAAAAGTCTATGGATGCTCTTGTAGTATTGTCCAATAACATTAATATATGGTTCAATAAACATAATCTTCAATTTTCTATGAGTAAGTCCTCGGTCGAAATATTCAGAAGGCATACTACCTATTAAAATGATTTGCTTTGACGAAGGTACGACCCCCTTAAAAATAGCCATAAATATCTCAGTATGATTCTAGACAATACTTTAACTTGGAAAGAACATATTAAGTACATTTCATCGAATTAATGTCTTTAAATACAGTATGGTGAGGTTTCGATCCAAGAGTTTCACTCTTGTTTTACAAATCATATATCAGATCCGTTCTTGATTTTGGATGTATCTTTTACGGCAGTGCATGTAAGACCGCGCTTACAATAGTTGACCGAATTCAATACAAAGCTATCAAAATATCATTAGGCTGATGCTGGTGTATCCCTTTAAATATAATACGTCAATTCCTGTCAGAAAAATTTATCAGTAAATTTAGATCGAAAGGTAGAATTTCACCAAAACTATACAGCTTGAGTTTTGATAGCCTATCTAACCAGTATCGGGAAAAGAAAAAATGTCCACTGTTAACAGAAGCGTTTAGATTCACATCATATTATGCTTCCCATATTAAAAAAATAACCAGCTATGAAAACTCTTACGAATCTTACTAAAAATTTACGTATCATACCAACATTTGGAGAGATAATGGCTGAAAATTTAATGATATTTAATCAAATTCAATCCTCATTAAGAAATGCAATTACAATTTGCAGCGATGGTTTAAAAAAAAAAAACAAATTCAATCTAGTTTCACTTATTACATTCCATCTTTTAACATTTCAAATGCCGTAATAAGTTGTCAATGTGTATCCATATTCACCTTAGAGGTCACTGCAATTATTAAATCATTACAATGCTGTTTATTAAATTGGAGTAAATTATTCTCCTAAACCAATATAGTCGTATATTCAGACTCCCTTTCTGTAATGTACGCTATAAAACATGGTAATTTTAAAATACCTGTAATTTGAAATATTAATAAATTATGTTATCAGTTATCGGTACAATTCTTTAAGGTTACTTTCGTCTGGATTAAGTCCCACTCGGGTATTACTGGCAATGAGATGGCTGATAGATGGGCAAAACCTGCTATAGAAAAGGAAGAGGTAAAGATACCATTTTCAGATTTATTAGGAATTTACAAACAAAAATTGATGATACAATTATGAATATTACGCTAAAGAATCACAGACTTAATATTGTATCATACACCCTACTTTACCAAATAATATATTGACGAAGAATACAATAGTTCGACTTAAATTAGGCCATGGATGTTTTCGTGCACATATTTCCAAAATTGGAGTGGTTGAAAGCAAAGTGTTTGAATGCGAAGCTGAAATTGAGGATCTAAACCACATCATATTCTCATGCGAAAAATATAATAACGAGAGACTCATTTTAATGTATAACTTGGCAAAGGTAAACATATTCCCGCCATTAAATATTTTGCTGGTTTCAAATGATATTCAGATATTCGGATATATAATTGATTTCCTAGCAGAATCTAAAGAAACCCTAATTTATTGTGACGTGTCCCTGCCCTTTTTAAAAGCACCTAGAGCTGGCCATATGAACTCGCATCGGCCAAAAAAAAAAAAACAGTAGAACTAAAACAGAACAACCGATTGCCTTCCCTAAAAATACTTATCAATGAACTGGCCACCCTAGAGACAGCTCTTGTTCAAAAATGTTTCTCATTCATTCTTACTGAAACAAAAATAAGAAATGGCGAGTAATGAAAACTGCTCTTTCGAAAAAACGACTACAAGTGCTGCAGTGATAAATTATGCAAAAGTGTGGAACTTACTTCCATCATGCTGGATGTGTCAAGAGATACAACAAAGTACATATTATTGATAATAATAGGAATCATTTGTTGTAACCTCAAAAATTATAGACAAAGTAAATGTAGTAAGGAAGTGCTATTGGAAGAAAATCGAGCTCTGAAAAGAGAAATAGGACTTTTAAAGATCATTATACAATAAAAAAACATGGAAATAACTTACTGCAAAAGAAAAACAATAATAACAGAAAAATTAAAGACCGAATATAAGCCATCTAGCGCGTTTA
This sequence comes from Ontholestes murinus, assembly GCA_963969525.1. Lineage (NCBI taxonomy): Eukaryota > Metazoa > Arthropoda > Insecta > Coleoptera > Staphylinidae > Ontholestes > Ontholestes murinus. The sequence continues at coordinate 22,494,719 of OZ018399.1, forward strand.
CAAAGAACAAAATATTAATTGGGACTCTCAGCGACATCTCTACTGAAGAAACAAAAATTCAACTAAAATATAAATTATAGTCACTATCAGTCAACGATGCGGAAAAAGAAAACATCGTGAATCATTTGCAGAAAGATAAACGCGGTGCGAAAAACTGGACAAGTCGGCAATTCAAAATATAGATAAGATAATAACTCCAGAAATTACAATTCATGATAGTATGAACGGCACAAATTTTAAACAAAAACAAAATTTTATAGGCGAATCCGATTAAAAAAAACTATAAATTTTGTTATACAGGGTGAGTTTTTTTCGATGTTCTCTATGGGGATCTCGGAAACTATAAGAGATAGAGAAACGGTTAAATGGGGAAAGAAGTGTAGATTTACGAGATGAATAAAATTCCACTTTCAAAGTTTTCAAAAAAGTCAAGGGTAACTAGATATTTTGAAAAAAGTAAAAAGTGTCAATTTTTTCAAATCAATATATCTCGGTTATTATAACAGATAGAAAAAAAATATAAAGGACAAAGGTTTAAATAATTTTATGCAAATTAATAAAAAATAATCAGAAAATTTTTATCGCCATTATTTTCCGAGATATGACGCAAACTTACATTTTTTTTAAATGGAAACCATAGTTGGCTGTGACCTCATTCAAAAGGTAATTTTTTTCTCTTTAATCCAATATGACATACGACATAGTTATTTCTAAAAATAAGTGAGTTATAGTCATTTTAAATTTTATTATAAATAAAAAAATGGGTAGCCATGAAAAAGATGAAAGTAAAACAATTGCGGTTGTTTATAATAATAGCAATATTGTAATTATTAGTTCTACAAAGTTAAATAAAAATGAAAAACCAGCATAAGAATAATAATTTTGTAATTATCAAATGGCCTTCTGCATGTGGTATAAACCCATTTGCCAAGAGAATAATACGTTTCTTACAAAAATATTATGAACAGATGAATCGCGATTCACTAATTGTGGTATTTTTAATCGCCACAATGAACATAGATGAACTTAAGAGAATCCACGAGAAGTTTCACAGAGAAAACTACAAATTAAATTTGGGTTTAATCCATGGTGTGTTTGGATTAATAATTCTCGGTCCATATATTTTTGAAAGCTCACTAAGTGAAACTGATTACTTTCATTTTCATTACGCTCGATTGTTTAAATTTATCATTACAAGCAAGATTAAAATGGTTCCAATATGACGGTGCTCCACCTCATAACATGTTGGCTTTACAAATTATTTAAATGATGCTTTTCCTAACTCATAAGTGGGAAGAAATAAACCAATCCCAGGGCCACCTAGATCTCCCGATCTGCGCGTTTTAGAATTTTTCTGTGGGGTTATGTAAAAAACAAAGTATATGAAAAATCATATCAATTCGTGGAGGATCATAAACTAGTTGTTATTGAAACATTTAATTCAATTTACATGAGAATAATCAAAAAGGCATAAATTCAATTTTAAAAAGATATAATTTATGTCATACTAGTATTAATAGTGGACTCTTTGACCATATTTTTTTAATATTAAAATTTCTCTCCCATTGATATATTGATAATTACAGAATTACTTTATGTTGTTGTTTCATTTTGGTTTATCTCTGTAAAACTAATAATTACAATATTGCTAATATTATAAACAACTGCAATTGTTTTACTTTCACCTTTTTCATGGCTACCCATTTTTTATTTATAATAAAATTTAAAATGACTATAACTCACTCATTTTTAGAAATAACTATGTTGTATGCCATATTGGATTAAAGAGAAAAAAATTACCTTTTGAATGAGGTCACAGCCAACTATGGTTTCCATTTTAAAAAATGTAAGTTTGCGTCATATCTCGGAAAATAATGGCGATAAAAATTTTTGATTATTTTTTATTAATTTGCATAAAATTATCTAAAACTTTGTCCTTTATAGTTTTTTTCTATCTGTTATAATAACCGAGATATATTGATTTGAAAAAATTGACACTTTTTTCAAAATATCTAGTTACCCTTGACTTTTTTGAAAACTTTGAAAGTGGAATTTTATTCATCTCGTAAATCTACACTTCTTTCCCTATTTAACCGTTTCTCTATCTCTTATAGTTTCCGAGATCCCCATAGAGAACATAGAAAAAAACTCACCCTGTATATGTTAGAGGCTTCTACTTCGTTATACATTTTTGTAAATTGAATAAAACACGATAACTTTGTTTGTATAACCTGCATAACCTGAAAACTTTTTTATTGTGACTAGTTTCGACAAATTTAGTTTGTCATTATCAAACACATAATGTCAATAATATAAATCTATTAGAGGGAAAAAGTAATAAAGCAAATATTTCAGAATCATTGAATACAATTTCTTTTAAATGCCAATGCAATATAAATGATAATAATAAAAATGCGGTTAAATTCCTTTCTTCGCTGTTTTTATTTAAGCACTAGATGTACATTTCGAACACTATGTGTCCATTATCAATAGTTGACTAACCTATAAATCATAATGTTCTTAAAACCCCCACAACTTGTTTTAAGTTGTAACATTATTATTACTTAAAAATAAATTGCCAACTGTATATGATGAAATAAATGGCAAAATAATAAAAGCATCTGCATACGAAATAGTAGTAAAACTTTAATATTTCCAGAATGCCTAAAACTAGGAATTATAATTCTAATTTATAAGCAAGGAGATGCGGCAGATTCTTTAATAGTTGTAAATTACTTGATACTTCCCAGCACGGATTTCAAAAGAATCGCTCAACAAATACGGCAGTATTACAGATTATCTTGTCAGTGCATTGGATAGGGGAAGGATTCCTTTAGGAATCCTCCTCGATTTTTCAGGCATTACAATTACTGAAATTGGAGCGTTATGGCCTAAGGAGAGTTATTCATAATTTGGAAAGATCATCCCTACAAAATAGAGGACAAGTAACAATTAATTGTTCAAAGTTATACATACTATACACAAATAGTGGTGTTCCGCAGGGGAGTATACTTGGACCTCTACTGTTTGTGATTTTTATAAATGACATTTTCAAGGAGTTGGCATTCGATGGGGGAAAATCAGTTTCGTATGCAGATGCTATAAGTGTATTAAACTCTAACTGTTGCTTGAAAACACTTATCTCTTAAGCTAATGCCGTTTTTAAAATCGCACAGGAGTGGATTTTAATTAACAAAATGATACTCAATAAAGTAAAAATCAAAGTAATTATTTTTAAAACTCAAAATGTTATCTAAACTCGGCAGAACTCAGTAATACAAATTTCGACGTAAGTGAACATGCAAAGCTTTCAGGAATACATATATATATATATACTTACTGTGAAAAATTAACATCTAAATTAAACTCAGTGTGTTTTACTCATAGAATTCTCAAAAACATGTTCAATGATAATACCCTAAACATATTTATAAAGCGAATTAATTACGGAAGTAGTAGCAATGCAGAGAAAATATTTTTGGTACAAAAGATAGCACTAAGAATTATTTTTAAATTTTTCAACACATTTCAAGAAAGCAGGTCTACTCACAATGTACAGTATTTATGTATCTAGTTTCCTATGATATTTAGAAACATCAGATAAGTAATCAGATAATTGTGTTAGATCGTTAGTAATCGTTATTATCTGAACAAATTTGTTGCATTTCTTAGTAAAAAATAAAGATTTACTCAAAAGAAAAGCGTATTGGCATGATTTTTATGCTTGGAGAATGTCATCAAAATTGTTTATTGTCTTTTCAACACATTTCAAGAAAGCAGGTCTACTCACAATGTACAGTATTTATGTATATGAAATTTTAATATTTAATTACAAACATATAGATAAATTTCGGCAGTATCAGACAGAACATATATATAGCACTAGGCAAACAAACATCTATATGTATCCGACATATAAATTGTCTATAATTATAAATAAATATAACTACTTTCAAAATATTTAAATTAAATTAATACAATGTTTATTAGACAAGGAATTTTACTCTCAATAAGCGACTTATAAACTCATGTTGTTGTAGCCTCTGTATAGGAAAAGAAGAATTAAATTGCTGTTTGATCATGTCATTTACGTACTCTCATTCCATATATGTTATACAGGGTTATTCACGCTATACGGCACGGAATATTGTTGCCAAACTACGTGACTGTCAAAAAGTTCCATTTTAGGGATATATGGGGGTTTACTAGGGCTACTTTTTAAAATTAATTTCATAATATACAGAGTGTACCAAAAACCCTAAAAGTATCAAAGTTATGGTTTTTAATGGAACACCCTGTATTTTATTGCATTTTTGGATTCTTCGATCAAAATAAGTATGTGTTTTAATAAGATTTTTAATACCTAAACCTTAAGGTTTTTGAAATCATTTGAATTGTGTAAAAATCTAACCTAATTTTCATGTTTCAAATACTTAAAAAGTAATTAAGTTAATTATACCAAATATACACTGAAATGTAACAATAGATCATATATTATTTTCCAAGTATAATAAACTTTCCATCTTATGCAGGGTATAAAAAGAGTGGAATTAAACAAATGAGAATTTTAAGTGGCTATAACTTCATTTATTTAAATAAAACGCCATATTTTTTTTAATTTATCAGCAAATGCAGCAAATGCACTTTTTATTTACCTATCGAATGGTATGTACATCTTAAGTCCTCTCGTTTTTACAGAAAATGCCAAAATATTGTTTATTGCACCATTTTGGTATTTTTTTTAAATAAACATTTTAATGTACTCTAGTTTCCTATGATATTTAGAAACATCAGATAAGTAATCAGATAATTGTGTTAGATCGTTAGTAATCGTTATTATCTGAACAAATTTGTTGTGTTTCTTAGTAAAAAATGAAGATTTACTCAAAAGAAAAGCGTATTGGCATGATTTTTATGCTTGGAGAATGTCATCAAAATTGTTTATTGGCTTCTCGAGTTTATACTCAAAGATTTCCCGAAAAAAATCATCCTAAGCCAGCCGTTTTTAAGAGACTATTAAACTAGTTTAAAGAAAGTGGAAGTGTCAGTTATAAAAAAATCCAGTATAAGAAAATCTGTCACTGAAAATGAAGTAAATATTTTTACAGTAGTAAATTCAGTTATTGAAAATCCCTGTATTAGTCAAAATCAGATATCCGAAAACATAAGTCAAGTAAGTATTCCAAGAATTCTTTAAAAACACGGATTTCATCCATATAAAACCCAGCTTTGCAACGAAATATAGAAATGATTTTGACAATCGAATTAAATTTTGTATGTGGGTGTTAGATAAAGTGGCAGAAAATGAAAACTTTTTTGATAATGTGTTATTTAGTGATGAATGAACTTCCGTTACTATTCTGATACGAATCCGCATGAATACAGTCACGAGAAATCAAAATAGGTGGTCTATTAATGTGAGGGACGGAATAATGGGCCTAATTTTTTTAAGGACCTCTAAATGGTATGATGAAGTCCCTTTAAACATCAGAAGAAACCTATGCCTTCAATCGGATTGAACTCCGTCTCATTATCATCGCGAGGTTCGGTAAATACCAACTTTCAAAGTAGGTAGCTTGGAAGGAACGGATTTCAAAATTGGCCTCCCAAACGCTTTTGAAACTATAACCTCGCAAATGTTATCCAAAGTTAGCAGTAATTTTCAAAGAAGAATATGTAAGTGTCTGGAATTGAACGGTCAACATTTTAAACATTTGTTGTAAATATTTTGTTTCTGTTTTATGTTATCATTGATATGTTATTATTGTTACAATTATTACTGTTATAGCCTAATGGATAATAAATTAGAAGTTAGAAGTTTCTGAACATTTGTAAACATATTCTTTATTATTATTCTTATAATTGTAAATTATATTACTTTTCTAAGTAAATAGATACATTAGAGCTTTTACTTAAAAAACACATTGTGGTGCAATATACGATGTTTTAAAAATAAATTAACCACAACCCCTGACAGTGAAACAAACTAAGTGAATTTGTTCAACGGCCTATTATTAACATAATGTTGAACCAAGTGAAAAATGAGAAACAAATACATGATATATTAAATGCCAGTTAAGCAAAACTAATTACGATGTACAAACGAAACCTCATCAAATTCGCAACAGCAAACAACAAAATCTGCATAAAAGGGAAACTGAAACCACAATATATGACAATTCAGTGTAACCACCAGTCATAAAATTAATACACAGAGTATTAAACCAATTGAATTCGATTGTGTGGATTACACGTCACGAGAAGAAGCTAGGAATGCATCATTTGAACACTTTAAGATCCAGAAATTGAAAATATCCAAACTTCGTAGTATTAAAGTGAATAGTAAAAAGTACGCGAAATAGTGAAAGTGAACAACCCCAGTAATTACAATAATCAAACGGTCAAACAATTCTTTTCCAGAGTTGTAAATCTAACAGTCATAGTTTTTGACAACGCAAAATCCTTACTTCTTGAAAAAGGTCTGAAATATAGTCCTCAAATTACATCAAAAGAAACACTAGAAACGGCAGGTATTAATTTCGAAATAATTTGTAATCAAATATTCAACACAGATAATAAAAAAATAATTAAAACATATAAAAAATCACATTTTAAAACTTAAACACATAAATCAGATAAATAAACAATAACTAACATAAAAAATAAAGTAAGTAATAATGTAATCTTGTGCAAGGCAGATAAAGGTAATATCATAACTATATTGAATAAAAAGGAATACATAGAAAAGACTGAAGAACTCCTAAAATCAGACATTTTTACCAACAAAAAACTTGATCCAACCAAAAAAAACATCAAACTGAATGGAAAAAATATTAAAACAAAGCAATAGTTTAATTTCAGACACAGATAGATTAAAATTAACATTAATGAATCCTAAAGCCCCTACCCTATATGGTCTCCCAAAAATTCAAAAAACTCCAATGAGATTTGTAATTTCATATCTATACGTTCCGACGTATAAACTTTGCAAATATTTAAATTCTATTACCCCATAAATCATACATTTTAAACCACAATTTTCAATAAAAAAACACAATAGATTTAGTTAACAAGTTAAAAGATTACTCTTTCCCACCAAATGCAAAATTAATTTTGTTTGACGTGAAAAGTTTATTTACATCAATCCTTAATAATGAACTAAAAATCTTAAGAAGAGCTCCAGTTGATTATTTTAAACATTAATCCCCTTTTCTATGGCTTTCTTAATCTCTAATCCTTAGAGGAGGTTAAGCTTTTTCCCTTTTCGGCAGATTTTGAGCGCGGACATCTCTCCCATGTGGTGGCCGGTGTTAATACAATACTAATTGCCTTTGATGTTCTTTATATCGTATTTCAAAGTTTCTGCCTGTTTGGCCTATGTAAATTCCTCTAGAATTTAAACATTCGATCTTATAAACACCATAACTTTTTTGTTTATCCTTTGTATCGATTTTGTTATTCACTATTCTTCTACCCAAATTGAATCTATTGACAACAATTATCTGTATATTGTATGTTTTAAGGTGGCGTTTAATTTTGGCACTGGTGTTTTTTATATAAGGGATTGCAGCATATGTATTATTATCTTTCACCACGTTTGCAGTGTAGAGTAACTGGGTTTTTATCATACGTTTCTTTTTATTTATTAATTTTGTAACTGACCTCTTCGTGTAACCATTATTGTTAGCGATCTCATAAATGATGTTAAGTTCTTGGTTATAATTGTGTTTATCCATGGGTGTTGTGATTAGCCGGTGTTTGTAAGATTTAAGTGCAGACAATTTTATTTGATCAGGTTGGAAGGAGTCACTCGGAATAATAATATCTGTGGTAGTAGGTTTTCTATGTATAGAATATTGGAGCTTCATTTTATTTATGGTTACTGTAAGATCCGGAAATTTTAATTTTCCATTTTCCTCCTTTTCCGTCTAGAACTGTATTTTATTATTGATTTTATTTAAATCTGTTAGGAATAACTCTAACTGTCGATGTGAATCTTCCCAGATGCAAAAAACATCGTCAACATAACGGCACCAGAACTGTATATTCTTTGTTAACGCCTTATTCAGTTTAAAAATTTCATCCTCAGAAGATTTCATAAAAATCTCTGCCAGTATGGGTGAGGTAAGGGCTGACTCCCATGGGTAAACCGTCTTCTTGAGAGTAAAATTTATCATTAAATTTAAAATTTAAAAGCAGAACTTAAAAATCTAATAGATATTTGTATTAAACAATGTTACTCCAATTCAATAATAAAATATTCACCATCAGATGGATTACCAATGGGATCACCTCTGTCACTATTACTAGCTGAAATATATATGGATGAATTCGAAAATAAATTGCTAACACAGTCTGAAAGCAAACATATATATTTCTGGTCAATATACGTAGACGACATTTTTTTGCATTTGGACAGGATCATTCAGAGAATTAGACATTTTAACAAAACATTTAAATTCCTTAAATAAAAATAAATAAATTTAAGCATAGAATAATTACTACAGACGAAATACCAGTTTTACTAAAACTTACCAGAAGTGCATAGAGGTAAAGTTAATAAACAAATTTGATTTTTGTGAGTTACGTGAAGGTAAACTTGATTAATTAAAAAGCACTAAAAACCTTTCTTCACAATTTTATTTAAATTTAATTACCTTCATTCTGATGCCTTTGCCCCTATGAAACATAAATTAGCTGCTTTTAATAGCCTTATCCACAGAGCCTTCAGCATTCCGTTATCTTTAAAGAATAGGGAAAAGGAATTCAACGTCATACTGAACATCGCAAAAAATCTCAATTACAACAGCTATACAATAAAAAAACTAATAAATAAACATGCTTTTAAAAATAAAATCAGAAACACAACCCACTTAATACTTTCCAATCCTGATAAAGATAAAAAATTCATTAAATTAATATACTCCCCTAAAATAGAAACCCATTTTAACAAATTCTTTAAAAAATACAATTTAACACCAGCCTTTTATTCAAATTCTAAATTGAAGCAATTACTTGGTAACACTTTCAAAAAACCAGAAGAACTAGACCAATCAGGCATTTATTCCATCAGCTGTTGTAATTGTGATAAAATATATATAGGTCAAACACAACGTAATATACAAATCAGATATAAAGAACACATCACACATGCAAAAAATCTCAATCCAGAAAAATCTGCTGTAGCTAACCATATTTACGAAACAGGTCACAAAATCACAATAAATAATATAAAATTAATGAAACAATCCTCCAGTTATCAATTAAACATGCTAGAGGCTATCGAAATGAAAAAACATGAAAATAATTTATTAAATTTTGATGTAAGCCCGCTACAAAATGTACTCCTAGAATTTATCCCTTCACCTTAATCCGGGTTTTTTCCATAATACCTCGTTCCAAGTACCGCCGTTAAATCGTTTTTTCCCTGTAATTACCGCACTGTACCCTCACTATAATCTACATAATTGTTTAGTATATAAGCCGAATAATTTTAGTTTTGTATTTAGTATTAAAACATTGATAATGGTCACTTTGTGTCCGAAATATATATCTGTTAATTTAAATAAAATTGTGAAGAAAGGTTTTTAGTGCTTTTTAATTAATAAACAAATAAATGAAATGTTAGAGCAAAATATTATTAGGCCATGTTTTAGTCCATGGTCATCGCCTATTTAGATAATTCGGAAAAAAATAGATACATCAGGCCAGAGGAAATGGCATGTTGTTTTTGACTATAGAAAATTAAATGAAAAAACAGTGGGTGACCGATCCCCACTTCCCAACATTAATGACTTGTTAGATAAATTGGGCAGAGCGCAGTATTTTACTATTTTAGACTTAGCATCGGGTTTCCATCAGATCGAAATATATGAACGTGATAACCCGAAAACAACATTCAATACCGAGCGCGGACATTATAAATTTTTAAGAATACCTTTTGGCTTAAAAACACCCCAGCTATATTTATTTACGAGGAATTCAAAATGAATATTGTTTAGTGTATAAGGACGATATAACAATGTTTTCGACTATTTTACAGCAACATGTTAATAGACTCACTGAAGTATTTAATAGACTTAGAGAAATGTTAAAATACAGTTAAATAAATCTGAATTTTTACGAAAAGAAGTAGCTAACCTAGGACATATTGTGACACCACAAGGTGTTAAATCTAATCCAGACAAAATAATCGCGATACAAAATTATCCAATTCCTAGGATGACAAAACAAATTAAAGGCTTTTCAGGACTGTTAGGCTATTATAGAAAATTTATCAAAAACTTTGCAGAACTTACCAAACCGATGACTAAATGTTTAAAGAAAAATTCGATAATTGATATCAATGACCCGGATTACCAAAATTGCTTTAACCTTTGTAAAAATGTATTAACTGTAAATGTAATCAACTTCTGCTTCAATACCCTGACTTTTTGAGAACGTTCATTTTAACTACAGACGCGAGTAATCGAGCCCTTTGCGTCGTCTTATCTCAAGGGAAAATCGGTTCCGACTTACCTATCATTTATGCAAGTCGTATATTAAAGATTTATTTATGGGTTTAAGTGGAAGATCCTTCGAAGAAGTAAACTGAACATGTCCTCTCTTCAGCCAAAATGTTGAGTATATTTTATTATTTTGTAATATATTTTTGTGATTTTCATTTTATAAGAATGGATATAATAAAGATATAAATGAATCGGTCGAAACAAACGTTCTCTATGCAATCCTTGCTTATAATAACTTAATTCATTCTACTACAAAATTAAAACCAGTCGAAATTATCTCTGGTCATATTGACAACGACACGCTATTAGATTTAGATTTAGAAACTCTACTAACAAATAACTATGTTCAATTACACAAAGAAAATTTAAGGTTGTTATACAAAAAAATGAATGAGGCAATAATTAATAATAAAACTATACATTGAAGAACTCTCTGTCCTTTAATGTATAGTTTAGTATAGTTTTCCCGGAAAGAATCACCTCAAATCCCTGAAGAAATCTTTGTAGAAAATAAACAAAGAAAGTAAGGTTTAAACGTAAAACAGCTGAGATCGAACCCAGTCACCGAAATCGAGTAGACAAAATTCATTTATCAAATGCTAAGTGACCTAGAATAAAAAAATCTAAATCTGAAAACATCTTGGATTTTAAAACCTTCATCAATAACAAGTGCAGGCATAGCCCAGGAATTTAAAGCAAGATTCGGCAGAATTAGGGAACTATCTAAACAAAACCCGCAATTATATTCACTCTGTCATATTTTAGAAGACGAACGTTACATTATATATCTAATAACAAAACAAAATTATTATGCTAAACCTACACTAGAATGCCTATTTTAAACATTACTGAACTTAAAACAATTTTGTACAGTTAAAAACATTACTAAATTAGCAATCCCAAAATTAGGCTTATTATATAAGACTGTTAAAGCTATGGTAGGATACATTTTCCAAAATTCCCAAGTACAAATAACCATTTACCTTGGCGCACCTAAATTATTCTTCATTTAAACCACCTAGTCTAGTCCAAGAAAGGAAATAATATTTTGAAAAATATGCCGACAATAATATTTCTAATAAATAATTATTCACTTTTAGGCTACTCTCCATCACTCACGTGACTACTATCGAAATTAAGAACATTACAGAAAATGCCGGACTTATACCCGTAATTTAGGACTAGCAAAATTAGTGAAAACTAAACACATATTAATACATCACTATGATATTTGATGAAGTTACAAATTAAACAGGCAATATGAAATACTAAGAGATACTAGTAATATTTCGAAATTTAAAAATGAATTCCAAAATTATGAAAAGATTCTAAATTACTCCCAAAATTTAATAACACACAAAATTAAAACTATACAGTGGGGTGCCAAAATAAAACGTACAAAAAGAGGTCTAATAAATAATTAAGACAATTAGCGGCAACATGGATGCGCGCGATGGAAACAAATTAATGAAATTTTAAAACATTTGGTTACTAACGAACAAAACCTCCAAAACCAATTGAAATATGGGTATAGCACAAACAATAAGATTATTCAAAATTTTAACAATACAGTTAAGGATATCGCACATAATCAAAATCTCATTAGAGTTCGAATAATGCAACTTCATTCAATTTATAAAGAAGAAATTGATCACTAACATGGTCTGATTGTAAAAGATTTGTGTAATCAACTCGTTTTACTTTTTGGCATTATTGGAAATATTTTAAGAAGAGTTATTAATTCATTCTGCACTGAGAACTTTTAGCCCAGATATTATTGGCCCCCAAGAATTATTTGATGAATTACAAAGAGTTTCAACTCATTACAATGAAGAATAACCGTTTGAAATAAAAATATAATATAATAATAAATTATAGAAACATTTTGGATTTTGAATCTATAATATCTGTAGACTGCAAAATTAGAGAGTCTGAAATGTACTACTCCCTATCCCTACGAACATTTATTTGACCATTATACAATGTATCCAATACCCCTGAAATCGAGTCGAAATATGTAACCATAATACCAAACGTTAAACTATTATTAAATTAAAGAATTGATTCAAAAATTTGGCCTCTATGAGATATGCGCTTAAAAACAGAAAAACAATATCAATGCACAATGCACATGCAAGACAATTTGGTAACAAATAATAATGCAGTCTGTGAAAGTGAAATATTTAGCAATGGAAATACGAACTGTAAATTTAACTAATTTATTATTTAAATTAGAGATTTAAAAAAATCATTTAGAAAAAATTCCGTGCACCGATCAGTTCCTCGCTGTCTTTGTGCCAAAGGAAAGGATACAAACAACATGCCCAGAAAAAGAAGCAATTCCAGACCTGCAACCCCTACTACAGGAACTACAATGTTAAAAAATTGAAGAATCTTACGAAACATCAGTGTTAGTGAGTGCCGTAAAACCCTAAACTGAATATCCAAAAACTAAATAATTTCACAATAAACTCTAAAAGATTTAAATTAGACGATGTCCCAATATATTCCCACCTAAAAAGAAAATGGTGAGTGACCGTTTCTGAAGACAATAATTAGACTCCCCGTGTGTGTTGAATCTGAGGGGAGAGGATGAACCTTACGGCCACAAAAGACATTTCATTGTTATATTTTATCATTTAATAATTAATATTATTCATCTAATATGCATAACTAACTTTTCATTCATTTAATGCCCAATAAGGATTGCATCGTGCACGAGATGTCATTCTGCTTAGCTGTCATTTTATTATAAATATGACTTATCGCCTTCATTCATAATTAATAGATTAATAGAGTTAGTAGCATTATATATATCCTAATCACCTAATTAATTTTAAATGGTTAATTTGAATCTGGTTTTCTTATGCTAATGATATAAATCCCTACCATGTTTTGTCCCTATTTCCTGACCCTTGTCCGATTTCATCTCATGCTTTTCTTCATCCTTCTTTACGGTTTTCCCTTTGCATTTTAACCAGACTGTAACCTAAACAAAAGATAATTGTTAGTTTCTATTGTCAGAAGAATATTACAACAGTCAATTTTTTTTAAATATTCATTATTTATGATGATTTAAGCAGTATTACAACGTGCATAATGTAATTGAGTGTTGTTTACCTACATATATTGCAATAGAGTATAAAATAGTTACGTCTATTACTACTTAGTAATCCATAATTATACTGAATTGAAAAATAAACTTTGTTTTAACCAAAAATAATGAATTATTTTCAATTCACTGTAATAACAGTTTTCTGTGGAATCTATAAAGAAATAAATTTATTGTTATACAGATACTAAACAAAACTGTGAATATTAATCCTAACAATAAATGTATTATATAGTGGAATAAAAACAAATATGATCGTGATTTATAAAATTAATTAAGCTTCTATTATTTTATCTATTTTTGTTAGAAAGCATCTTTTTAAATATTATTACTTTTGTTATAAACATTTATTAGATATTGTTTGGTATTGCTTAAGTTAATAATAATACACACATTCAATCGGGACGAACCGAGTTAGAAAGAAGTTGTCTATAGTTACATTTTCAGAACTACACGCGATTTTTGAAAGAAATTTAAAAAATAAGCTTTTCTTAACTATTTAAAGGTATCAAATATATTTTGTAACAGTTCTTTAGAAAAAAACTAGGCATTTGGTATAATTGCCTTGCCTTGTTTTTTGAATGTATTTTAATTATGTAAAAACTAATAAACACAACATTTAATAAGCTGAGCTGGTATTAAGAAATTTGCCAACAATATTTTTAGATAGGTCAAAATTCATAAACTATCAATATTTATTTTTATTTTCTTCATATAAATTCTTAAAATTATTATGTAGTAACTAAAATACAAACTAATGGTTTTGGTTACAGAACTGTACATTATATTGTACGATCAAAGCTTCAAATCTTTATTTCCATCTTATATTGATTTTCATTCTCATTAATTATATAATTATATTATTATGATATCATTATAGTAAGTGTATAGTAAATAGGTAATAATGAGTATTTACATGCTATTGATTTGAAAACAAATATTGCAATTAATAATTTATTAATTCAATAGTAAACTTCACATAACTCACAAATTCATATTTAAATATTGCAATATTACAATTTCGTTGAGCAATAATTTATATTTAGTTCATTATTATTCTAATGAAGAAACTAAATATAACTTCTGTATAGTTTATTTCAAAAATAAGATAAAATCTATGAATTAAAAAATGTAATATATTATAAAAAGAATAACTAAAGAAATATATATGAGAGGTAGAGAAATATGAACAGATTATGTATTATAAAAATAAAATAAATGTGACAGAAACAAAATCAAATACGCTTACCTTATTATATAGATGCTGACTTGACAAACAGTTTCCAAACATTGCGGTGAATTTCATTGTATTGGCTATAGTTTAAGCTTTCTTTGATGCACACCGATAATACTGATTTCCCTTAAATATAGATTATAGTTAGTTCAGTTTGTTTCATAATGAATTCGGGTTTATATATATTGTCCTGCATCAGAAAAATAAATAGGCACAACATTTAAAATGTTGTAGCAATTTTGAATGATTAATTAACAACCCTTTTCAGTTTATACAAAATTGAGTTTTCAAAACTAATGCATTTAGCTTTTCTAATGGAAAAAAAATAGAAATAAAATTGCTACAATAAATTTAAGTTAGTCTAAAATTACGACTAGTTTTAGAATTCATAATTTTTGCATTCAAATTCAAATTCAAATTAAGTCAATATTATAGTGAAAACCAAATATTTATTTATTAATAATGCCAATATATGAAAATAAAATTCGATATAGAAATATAAATACATAATTGAAATAGTCAAAATATTAAAATATAAAGTAAAATACATAGTAAAATGATTGAGACATACAGATATGTATCTATTTAATATGTATTAAAACAAATTATAAAACTATTGGTGGTTAAGTATTGTAAATATGTCTATAAACTATTACTTTTTATTGAATATATCTATAAAACATTTAATTGTTATTAATTTCCGTTAATAAGTAAATAATAAGAAATATTAATTAGATAAATATAATTAAAATATGTATTATACATATTATATTAAAGCTGCAGATTTTATTACAAATTATTATATCAGATTTAATGACAAAAACTAATTTATTTGTGATAGACTGTTTATAGTAGCAAATAATGGAATTAAAATCGCCAAGAAGACTAAAATTACACAATAACCAGTTTCAATTAAGTGAAATAATTCCTACTAACCTTATTCCTTTCGCACTTCTATGGTAAAATAGTGCCAAACGCTTGACAGGTCCAACTACTTCGAACAACTCCGTTTAAACAACGTCCGTCAACTAGTCATTTGTTTTCCTTTGACTCATCAGTTTTGCTTCCGCAGGCACAGCAATGAAAAAGTCACAGTGAGACGTGGCTGGGATATTGTTTGTTTGTACCTGATAAGATTTAGTCATGCGATAAATAGACCAAGAACGAAACATTTCATGATTTGCTTGGTTAATTTATTTTATTTTTATTTATTTATTTACACATTAACATAACAACTTATTATTAGTATTGGAATTTGTCAATCACACATGGCGTATGGATTACTAATATGGGGCAGTCTCCAATTATAAAAATATTTTTTTCGCTACAACGTAGGGCGGTGTCTAATATAGTAGGTCTAGCTTAACGACAAGATTGTAGAACTGCATACACTGCAAATAATGTACTAATTATGCCCCGTATGTATATTCTAGCTTATTTGAAATTATTAAAAACATCTGAATTGAATCTAGTGAGACATTAATCGAAACGTAAATATTACACACGAAATAGAATGAACTTTTATCCAAACTATTTGGTTCTCGACATGCAGCGAACTCTATGGTTATTTGTGTAAATTAATAAAAATTATACATATAATTCGTGGAAAGGCTTAAAATCAAGCTTAAATAAGATTAGCTATAGAAGATCATTTATATTTAAACTTAAATTTAAATTATGCTTTATTTTTTATTACACACAAGGTTTTATTGCTTTTTAAAATTGCTCAATTATGGATTCTTTACAATCAATTGTTATATAAATTTCATGTAACTTATATAGTTTATTAGCAATAGCCAAAAAATGTCAAAATGTTTAATTTTTAATTTTTTTCTAGCTACTTAAGAACTTTATGAAAAACATGTTTTAATAAAACTTGTTCATTTTCTCATTCCCTTCAACTTTTGTTTGAATAGTTAAGTAATATTTTTCACATCTAGAAAATAATCGAGGGAAAACCAAAAAACGGTTCGACTAAACATCCACTTCCGGTTTATGAAAAGCTTTTCAGTTCCAGTTTTTAATTATAAAACCTTAAATTTAAAGATTCATATAAAACGGATCATTCGTTATTGAGATACAACGCCCACAGACATTCTCATTCACGAAACCAATACTTTCTCTATAGATTCTATATAGGGAAAGTTAAAATATACATTTTACAACAGAAGTAGAAGTCAAATAAACTTAATATAATCGATACTTGTTCTGCTAGCTACTCTCTTGATGGAACCAAATTTTCAAATTATCAGAGGTAAAACTCTGGTGTATGTTCCATTTATTTATTTTCAGTCATATGAATAATATACGTATTTATAAAAAAAAAGATAAAACCACAAACATCTACGAAAACGCCTGGTTAAACCATGCTTGTTTTTAACCAGTTAAAAATTGTAATTCCTTTGAAAATGATCGTCGGTGGTCGTAACATATGTCAGGAAAATAAATACAACAATATGAAACATAATAAGTTTTCTAATTTAAAATTATCTATGTATCAATGTTATAATTTGTTTCATCAATAATGCAGTGAACAAAGTATCTTTCAATTGATTACCAATTACGTTGGAGCGAATATTGCTGGCATTTGATAAAAAAATTAAACTCTAAAGTGTTTCTGTTTAATAAATATATTATTATTATTACGTATGCTAAAGCGTCCTACAATAAAAGTGAAACCCTTTCAATTTTGTTGTTTTATTTTATTATACAGGGTGAGTTTTTTTCGATGTTCTCTATGGGGATCTCGGAGTCTATAAGAGATAGAGAAACGGTTAAATAGGGAAAGAAGTGTAGATTTACGAAACGAATTAAATTGCACTTTCAAAGTTTTTCAAAAAAGTCAAGGGTAACTAGATATTTTGAAAAAAGTAAAAAGGGTCAATTTTTTCAAATCAATATATCTCGGTTATTATAACAGATAGAAAAAACTGTGAATGACAAAGTTTTGAAAGTAGAATTTTATTCGTCTCATAAATATACACTTCTTTCTCATTTAACCGTTTCTCTATCTCTTATAGTTTCCGAGATCCCCATAGAGAACATCTAAAAAAACTCACCCTATATAATGGAGTTTTATCATGTATCCGCCTCATTAATTTAATATTACTAAGTTATTATAATTTATTTATTTATTTTTTAGTGTCCTTGTTTTAATATTTTACGATATTTATTAAAATTTTAACACTCAGTATTTGTTATCCTGTCATTCACAAATAAATCTTTTTTAACAGAAAATAATTATACATATGAATAGAGAGCGGATTTCTAGCTATTATGCACTTAAATTTCTATACGAATCTTGAAGAATGTGATTACTTAGCGCCAAGTTTTTTTTGCTTATTTTGACTTTTTGTGCTTATTTTCAGACTTTTTTAGATTCGTATACTTATTTAGAGCATTTTCTTACACATTTAAAATTTAATGTGCTAATATAGAGAATTTTCGTAAAAAAACGGTATCCCATCATTTATAGATTATATTTGTATTACATATTTTCTTCGTGTCTTTTGACAACATAATTGTTTAAAATCTTCATAATATGATACAATAATTATAATGAATTTTATTATTAATAAATATTAGTATAAATTACCAATTTACAATGGATTCGTATATAAATAAGTAGATATCATAGACCTACTCATTATTCAGATAATACAGGCGAACGCTTCATAGGAATCACACCTATGATATTCCGGATGTAAACGTCGTTAAACTAGACCCAAACAGGGGCCCCGGTAAGTATTAAATGTAAACAAATTTAAGTGATAGCTAATAATCAGGTGTTCTACAACCGTATTAATTTTTTACTCTCGGCAAAAAATGCGGATGGGACGACTGGCGCATATTTATCGTTTTCGTTAATTTTCATATTCAAACTCGCATTCATAAACCGTACTATTGAATTGACATTCCAAAAACTTTGCTTATTTATCAAAAATTACTATATGCGTGAATCGTATTAACCTGGGGAATCACAGATAAATTATATTATATAATTCACATGTATATTTAACCCATAATGCAAAAGGTGAAAACCACAATACAAGAATTAATTAGAGACTGTCCAGAATTAACAAGTGAAAATAATACATTATTTAAAAATAGTAAGCTTTATTTTAGTTCCCAACTGCATTCTAACTAGTCAAGACTTGTATGTAAAACATGTTATAACAACACTACAAAAAGAATGTTTGAAGCTGAACTAAAAAAACAGCATAATTTCACAATTTTTAGCATCATCTTCAACAAACGATGGACAATTTAAATTAAATTCAGATTTGTGCAAAATACTTTTACATTCGAATATCCCTTTAAGAAAATTACAAAATAATGCATTTAAATCTTTCTTGGGAAATTATTGTAAAATGCGCATTCCTGAGAAAAAATTATGTAGCTCTTGCGTACTATGAAACCATACAAAAAATTAAAGATATTATTAACAATAATTATATGTGGTTTGGTGTGGATGAAACCACATACGCTTGTTTAATTTAATAATAGGAGTTTAACATGAAGACATCCGACCAATAGTATTTTGATATATACAAAAGAATTGAAGAAAATTAATAATAATAATAATAATAATATTTATTTACGGCAAACGCCTATAACACAGGAAGAACATAGTGTATATAAAACAATGTTAATATAAGTAGAATATAAATATATAATACTGTATGTGTAACATGAACATAATAAGAATACAAATTAACATAATATATTGTTAGAAGTAAGTGATATAAATCAAATACATTAAAATTAATAATATTGTGATATTGTTACATTAAAATCATTAAAATACAAATAGATGCGGAACAGGAGAAAAAAAAAACCCTAAAAAATATTATGAGTATGACATCTCAATGATACTAAACTAGTAATGAACTAAAACATTAAAATAATAAAAATAATATAATATAAATAATGATAACATTGCAACAAATTAATAATTCATTAAGTTTTATATTTCAGATAGCTTTTAAAACAGTCCAGGGAATTCCTAAATAGGTCGAACCATTCAAGATTATTAAATTCATTTCCTAGCTCCATTATCCGTGTTAATGAATTATTGTGACCAGACACTGTACTATGTGTAACCGGGTAGAAGAGAGTAGATGATCGCGTCCTTCTAGAGGCAATATGAAATGAAATGGACTGTAGAATGTGTTGAAGTAGACATAGGTCAGCAACATTTCTTCGTTCAGCAAGTGACTTCATGTTAAGGTCATGTAGTATCGACGAGTAATCACCTTGGGTATGTTGATGTCCAGATTTATACTCAATGCACCTTAGGAATTTCTTTTGAGTTTGTTCAAGTCGATTAATGTTGATTGCAGTAAAGGGCGTCCAAATTGGTGAATTATATTCAATAATGGAACGAACTAGGGAACAATATAAGGTCTTTAAGCAGGAAATATCCATGTCCCTCCCAATTGACCATACATACCCCCACATTTGTAAGGCCTTTTTGGATATATTAATGATATGATTATTAAAAGTTAGCTTCGAATCAAAAGTAATGCCCAGATCCTTAAATGCTAACCTTTTCCAAGTTTATTGAACTAATTGAGTGGGTATATGTAATTGGATTACAGCACCTAAACGTTGACATCGAGTAACACTTACTAACATTCAACAGTAGCCGATTAGTGGTGCACCAATCAATAAGTCTATTAAGATCGGCTTGAATATCATTGCAGTCATCACTGGTATTGACAATTTTAAAAAGTTTTAAATCATCTGCATATAAGGCAAAGTTGCAATTTTCTATAATATCAGCCAGGTCATTTACAAATAGAATAAAGAGTACTGGGCCACAATGTGACCCTTGTGGCACTTCAGAGGTAACATGAGTTGGTTTAGATATGTAATTACATATTTTAACATGCTGTACCCTGTTATTTCGGAAGGACGATACCCATGAGAGAGTCGTACGACATAATCCGATAGAATCAAGCTTTCCCAATAGGATATTGATATCAATCCTGTCGAATGCCTTGGTGAAGTCCGTAAATATAGTATCCACCTGACAACGGTTTTCCAAGGCGTCCGATAAAAACTCTTTGTATCCCAGAAGATTGGACAGAGTTGATCTACCAGAGACGAATCCATGTTGATTAGGCGAGATGACTTGCTTTGTAGCCCAGGCTAATTGTTTGGCTACCATTTTATCCAACATTTTGGGAATCGTAGATTGGATGCACAAACCCCTATAGTTATTTATAAGAACCCTCGAACCAGATTTATGCCTCGGGACGATATAACTAATCTTCTATGTTTTAGGCACAATTCCTTGATTCAAAGATCTGTTAAACATGAGATAAATTGGACGACATAAAGAAAATAAACAGTTCTGTAGGAAATAACTGAAATTTTGTCAGGACCACATGTATGAGTAGGTTTTAGACAAATAATTGCATTAAACACATCCTGGGTATCAATAACTAATTTACTGTCTAAAGTCATAGAATTTGAGTGCTGGCCTTGATGATGATGGGTAACTGTGTCGGAAGTAGTGTATACACTCGCAAAATAATCAGAAGATAGGTTGACGATGTTAAGTCCATTATCTGCTTTAATATCATTATAATGCATTTCATTTGGATACCCGGATTCATTTTTTAGATCTTTAGTGTACTGCCAGAAGTAGCGCGGATTCGATTTTAAGGAGTTTTGAACTTTAAGAAGGTAGTTACTGTAGCAGGTTTTTGATAATCTCTTACACTCATCCCTCAGTTGGGAAAAAACTCGGTAGTCATCGAGTAGACCACCTTGTTTGTAAATGATATGTGCCTTTTTCTTTTTTTTATTAGCGAGATCAGTTCTTGAGTCATCCATTGTGGGTAAAATTTATTATTATGGTAGACATATTTAGATGGTACGAATATATCAAATGCGGTGTAGATAATGTTATAAAATTCTGCAACAGCTGCATCAAAATCTGGATTTGTAGTGAGGAAATTCCAATTAATCAAGTTAAAATAGGAGTTGATCAAGTTATAGTCAGCCTTGTTAAATAATAATATTTTCTCACATGTATTTATATTATTATTTATAATAGTTGAGAATTCTAATACATACGCGAAATGATGGATACTAGTTGGAAGCAAAGGATCAGGAGTTTTATATATAGATGTATTAGAGAGACTACCGAACCCCGCGCGAGTTTGGAATGTCAATAATTTGTGATGCATTGAGGAAGTTATAACAATTAACTATAGTAGATGTTTTTACATCAGTATGATAATTATTTACGTTATCATGCTTTAATCCTGGGAGATTAAAATCACCGAAAATAATTAAATTATGACATCTGTAATTTTCTACAATATTTTCTATACAGTGGCAGTGATTGTGGTATTTCTCAATGTTGGATCCAGGAGGAATATATACACCACCAATAATATATGTGTGCTTATAAAATTTTACCGATATGAATAGATGTTCAATCGAATTATTGCATACAATGAGAGAGGAGTTGAGAAAAGATTTTATGGCAATAAGTATTCCTCCACCTCTTATTCCACCATCTATCGATCTATTGGATCTGTAGAGGGTATAGTTAGGTAATTGCAATTGACTATTCAAAACATTATCATATAGCCAAGTTTCAACTATAATAATAATATCATAATCGTTTACATTAACAGCTATTTGAAAGTCATTAAATTTAGTGCGTAATCCACCACAATTTTGGTAATATATACTTAGTTTTTTGGGAGAGTTACATTCGGTCTGATGTTGTTTGATAGATACAGCATCCCGTTTCTATAAGCAATACGTGTGTTTAAATCACCATTCGACTTTTTTCTATTTAATTCATCCTTAAGTGACTTATAGTACTCAACCTGTTTCTTAGTCCGATCAGCCTGAAAGATGAAAGTTTTGTTAGGATCAGAGGCATTACTTCGCAACACAGTATTAGCGTGTTCCTTATTTTCGAAGATTATTTTTAATGGCCTAGGCTTATTATCAGTTACTTTTTTACCTAGTCGTATAGTTTTAAGAGGTGAAAAGCTAATGTTACGCGATTTAAGTATATTGTTTACTATAATTGATAATAACATTATAGCAAAATTCATAAATGATGGACTGACAAGCTTATTTTTGCCGTAGACAATACCAAGTTACAAAATTTTACTAATAATGCATTTTGTGCATTGTACAAGTTTAGTACATGGATACTATGCACAATTTTGAAGAATTTAATAAGGTTATATACAACTTTCCCGAAACGACAAACAAATCAGTTAATGACTGTCAAGCAGTTCTTAAGAATTTGGAGTAATAAGGATAAAGTTGTTTTGACAGATCTTACCCAGCTCATATATTAGCAAATTTATTAGAATATTATGGTATAAATCAAACTAATAAAATTGCTAATGACAGAGGTAGGTATTTGGATTTATGTTTTTCAAATATTCAAAACATAAGTATTAGTAAAGCTCTCGATAAATTATGTCAATCTGATAGTAACCATTGTCCATATATAAAACCAACACTCAGAATTTCGATTATATTGCTTTACCTGAGGTCTGGGTCCATGATTTTCAATCTGCAGATTATTCTGCTATTAATAATTATTTTTGTTCTGTTAACTGGGACCAAGTATTCAGTGAAAACAAGGCGATAGTGTCATAAGTAATTTTAACAATGTCATTTATAATGCTTTTAATATGTTTGTACCATTTAAATTGTTAAAAGAGTCTACGTATCCCAAATGGTTTAATTCTGAGTTAATTAAACTAACAAAACAAAAGAAAAATTCTCATGCTGCGTATAAAAGATCGAGGTCACTTTTGGATTATGAAAATTTTAGCAAATTACGATCTAGATGCGAAAGACTCAATAATGACCTCTATATATCCTACATTCAGAAAATCCAAATATACCGGGTAACGCAAATTATTTCTGGAAATATGTCAACCATTGTCGGAAATCCTAAACATTTACGTTTTAGCGACAAGTCAGCCGATTCATTGCCGGAAGTTGCAGAATTATTTGCCGAGCATTTTTCAAATTGTTACTCAGGGGAGGATTTTAATAACGTGCCTCAATTTGAATTTCATCGGTCAGTTGAGTTAAGCAAAGTAAATGTTACTCTTACTGATGTTTTTAATGCGTTATCAAACTTGCAAGAGTGCGCTAGTGTGAGTCCGATGGTATTTCAGCTTATTTTTTGAAAAAATGTAAATTTTCACTCGCTAAACCAATAAATGATTTATTTAATTTGTCACTGACATCAGGAATATTTCCGATTTGCTGGAAGAGTAGAATTATAACACCAATTTTTAAAAGTGGTCAAAGGGAGGATATTGAAAACTATAGAGGTGTGTCATTACAATCTACATTACCAAAACTTTTAGATTTTTTGGTTTCAGAACAACTTATGTGGAATTGTAAAAACTTTATCGCCAATGAACAACATGGTTTTCTAAAAGGTAGGTCTACTATCACCAATCTTCTCTCATACCAATCATATTTGTCTGAGGCCTTGGAAAATGGGTACCAAGTTGATATATACTGATTTTTCCAAGGCCTTTGACCGAGTTGATCACCGAATTTTATTGGCAAAATTAAAATCCATTTGATTGAGTGGTAGATTAATTGATTGGTTAGGTAGCTACTTAACTGGTAGAACCCAAAGGGTCAAAATTGGTAATATTTGTTCTTCAGACATCAAAGTTATATCATGTGTCCCTCAGGGCTCACATTGCGGACCAATCTTATTTTTATTGTTTATTAATGATATTGGACAAAGTTTGGAACATAGTAGATTTCTTCTGTTCGCCGACGACTTAAAGATATTTGCACGAATAAAAATTACTACTGACCAAGAAAGGCTGCAAAGCGATCTGAATGGGTTATCTGAATGGTGTGCAAATAATCATCTATTTTTTAATCTTAAGATATGTTGTTTTATATCATTTCATCGCGGCATAAATATTGAATATGCATATAGTATATGCAATTAACTCACTTAACTGCGTGAATGATATTAAAGATTTGGGTGTAACCTTTAATTTTAAATTAAATTTTAATGGACATATCAAGGTCATATGCAACAAAGCATTGCAGATTCTTGGTTTTGTGGGTCGATTTTCTAGAGACTTCAGTGTGCGTACTCTGCGCTTGTTGTATGTCTCCTTGGTTAGGCCTTATTTAGAATACGCATCTAATGTTTGGTCACCTTATGCGCGTTCACTTGCAACTGAGCTGGAAAGGGTACAGGAAAGATTCTTGCTCTTGGCCTCTAGAAGGCTTGGGTTTAGTAGATACCATTTCAGCCATAGTGGAACATTGATTTCTTTGGGTCTAGAGTCGTTGGAGAACAGAAGAATTTTTAGCGACTTGTGTTTCATTTATAAAGTGATAAATAATTTAATAGATTGCACAAACTTAGTTAATGCGTTCCATTTTTATATGCCGTGCAGAGGTCCCTTTAGAACTAAACTTCTCTTTCGCACACCTTTACATACCACTAACTATGGTGCGTTTAACCCACTTTTCAGAATGATGCGTTTGTGTAATGAGTTAAATAATAATATTAATTTTAAGCTATTTCAGCCATCATTCTCTCACTATAAATTATATTTGAAGCGCATTGACTTATCCACAATCATTAATATATAATAATCATTTTTATTCAACATTTATTATTACTTCATTTTACATATAGGTTTTATTAAATTATATCTATTTATTATTTTATCAGTTTTACCTATTTATTTATAGTTTTAATTAGTTTTATTAATTTGTTATTTATTGTTTAATCAGTTTTATATATTTGTGATTTATTGTTTTAATAAGTTGTAACTCTTCATTATTTATTGTTTCAATGGATTTTACTATTTGTTTTTTATTATTTTATTATTTGTTTGTCCATACACATGTGAATATCGTTATATACAATTTTAGTTATATTGTCTGTGATACCATATTGTGATATTATACACCATTTCAAGTGATATTAGGCTGTGTACATATAACATCAATTTTAGTTCTTTTCTATTATTTTAATTTTATTAATATTATTTTATTAATTTTGTAATATTAATGTAACGTAAGAGTAACATGCCATTAATAACTCAATTAATGAACCTGTCGACATTATTTAGAACTGAATATCAAGCCAAGTTTCAAATTTTCATGTTCTTTTTATGTATTACTTTCTGTTAAATGTTCTTTGTTATTTTACGTTTATGTTGCCAAACATATTATAGCATATTATTTTATGTACTATATATTTATGTAAAAGGTGTATCCGTATAAATAAATCAAATCAAATCAAAGAAACAAGAGCTTCCTTCAAAAAAATTTAGTTACATAAAATTGCGTTTAAATTTTGTGAGCAACACAATCAAATCTTTATAAAAGCAGATTCAATTTAGAAAATACCTGGACGCATTGGCCAAGAAATCAAAACAATATCGAAAGAAGTATTCGGTGAAAATTAAGGATTTTTAATATTAAATAAATTAAATTTGATTTTGAATGGCAATTTTCAAATGGATCCAGCTATAATTTAAAATAAAGAGAAGCTTTTCCACTTTCAAAAATTTATTGAGCGTCAGAAGTAATAATTTTTACAATTAAACCCCTAGAACAACATTTAATGATCTGCTGTTTTCATGAATAGATTTTAGTTATTTTGAAATGTATACAAAATTACAATTCAATTTTTAAATACTTACATAATATTATATATTGCGTAAAGAAAGTATGTTTATTTTAGTTTTAAGCAGAATTTCTATGTAAAACATGTTGATAAATTGTGTAACATATTAAGAAAATATAGTTTTCTTTAGTGCTTTTTTCGTGTTTTTATGCCTTTTTCCTGTTTGTATGCTTTTTTTATAAATTGTGTGCCTTTTTAAGTGCTTTTTTTCACATTTTTTTAAGCTTTTTTATCCGCTCTCTACATATGAATAATAATTTATATAATAATTATATTTCTGTTAAACGGCTATACACCTGAGGTTAACAGCCTAAATAATAATAATTATTAAAAAAATCAATGCAGAAAATAGTAAACTGAGTTAAAAAAAGAAAATATTATTGTTGCACAGAACGTAGGGTTTTCAACAAGCAACAATAAAAATAGATACGATTTTATCACTATGTTAATTATTAACCAAAAATTAAGAAAAGTGTGTAAACCTGCAACAATTAATCAAATAATTTTCTATGAAGTATGCATCTTCTGATTTCGAATAAATTACAAACAAAAACAGACAGCTTTCCACATCACCTTAATCAAATAGTTCTTGACAGAGCTACATGATTGGAGGTACTGTCTTCAAGTGTAAATTTATGAAAACGATTATTTATCAGTCGTTAAAATTTAGGTTTGAGTGGATCAAATATTTTTCTCTAAATGAAAAAAGCCTAAAACTATCAAAATAAGTTCATCTTAAAACTAGCAAAATTAAGTTTCATCTCTATTATAATATAAATATTCAATTGTAAAAAATTGTTATGTAATTCAAAAAATACTATTTTTGAGTTGTATATAAAAAATTGCAATAATAATTTTATTAAAATTAACAAAAACGTTTACTTTGTTAATATCACACTTTATTTTTAAGTGACTCGAGTTTCGATCATTAACTGATCATTATCAAACTTAAAGTAAATTAATCTACGACAAAGCACTTATTTATACAGAATGAAATAAGGAGGAAAATACTAGGTCTACCTGGTCATTAATTACTGGGATTTCCGGATTACTCTTCGCTTTGTGAATTTCTAGGGACTCGAGTAAATCCATTTTAAATCCTTTTTCGGCAAAATGGATTATCTCGAGTACATCTTCATCAAAAGAATGTCAGTTTTCTATTAGGTGATTCGCGAATGTGGAATTTGTATGTTTTAATCTGAAGGATCTAAGATGTTCTTTTAATCTAATGTTGAAGTTACGACCAGTTTGACCTACGTAAATTCCTTTACAATTTTTACACGTTAGTTTGTAAATACCTGATCTGTCCAATTTATCTATCGGGGGTTTAGAATTAAAAATTGAGTTACAAATTTTATTAGTTGGTTTAAATGCTACATTAATATCATGTTTTTTCAACATATTTCGAATTTTAAGGCTGACTTCACCAAAGAATGTTAATGACTTGAAGGTTTTATTTTCAACTTTTGGACATGCATATAAAAATTTCTTGAGATTATTGTTTTGATGTTTTATAATTAAATTATCTATTATTTTGTTTGTATACCCATTGTTGCTAATATGTAAATCATTTTGATTTCGTTCTTATATCCAATTTCTGATAAAGGTAACGTGAGTGCTCTATGGATCATTGAATTAAATGCAGCTAATTTGTGTTTAATGGGGTGTCTTGAGTGAGATGGAATTAATGAATTAGAGAACGTTGGCTTTCTAAATATTTCAAAATGAAATTGGTTATCTATGTTGGTGATTGAAAGGTCGAGGAATTTAATATTTTTGTTCTGTTCTGTCTCTACTGTAAATTGAATCTGAGGATGAATGGAGTTTATGTAATTTAGGAAGTTATTTAATTGTCTGTCAGTTCCAGTGAAGTCGGCTAAAATGTCGTCTACATACCTAAAAAAAAACGTATGTGTTTTTTTGCCCTTTTCGGAGTTTAAAATAATGTTGGTTAAATTAGCCATAAATATTTCTGCTAACAATGGGCTTAAAGGGGCTCACCTTCTTTTTGTGAAAGGATTGTATGTGTATTCGCAATTTCTATTTTTAACTCGTTTTGTAGAATGTAGAAACTGAGTTAGCACTAAAGAATATTAATGACTGTGAGTTAAGTAAAAACAAAATAAGTAAAATCATTAAAAATGCAAGAATTGAAAACATTTCAAATTCATCCACAATTAAAAGCATTAAGAGCAAAGTCAATTCAAATCACCTAACAATAACCAAAGCTGATAAAGGTAACTCAATAGTCATATTAAAAACAGAGGACTATATAAACAAAGTCATACATTTTATCAACTCTTCAGACATTTCAGAACTAAATAAAAACCCAACAATCCAGTTACAAAACGAGTTAAAAATAGAAATTGCGAATACACATACAATCCTTTCACAAAAAGAAAAATTTAATATTTTACCTATGAATCCAATTTGCCCTAGATTATACGGTTTTATTAAAATTCACAAACCCGACGGACGAATTAGACCTGTAGTCACTTATATAAACACACCAGCCCATAATATTTCTGCTAAACTGAATTCTTTATTCAAAGAAATTACTAATAACTTTTGCGACCCTTATTCAATAAAAAACTCTTTAGATCTTACAAATAAATTATCTAAATTCAAACTAATAATAATATAAAGATGGTCTCATTCGACGTAACAAATATGTTTTCAAAAATCCCCACAAATTAATGCTTAGAGTTAGTAAAGATTATATTCGAAAAAAATAACGTCAATACAATTGTTCAAACAGAATTTATTAATTTACTAGAAATTATTTTAAAACACAATTATTTCACATTCGACAATAAATATTATAAACAGAAAGAAGGTCTACCAATGGGCTCACCTTTAAGCCCATTGTTAGCAGAAATATTTATGGCTAATTTAACCAACATTATTTTAAACTCCGAAAAGGGCAAAAAAAACATACGTTTTTGGTTTAGGTATGTAGGACGACATTTTAGCCGGCTTCACTAGAATTGACAGACAATTAACTCCATTCATCCTCAGATTCAATTTACAGTAGAGACAGAACAGAACAAAAATATTAAATTCCTCGACCTTTCAATCACCAACATAGATAACCAATTTAATTTTGAAATATTTAGAAAGCCAACGTTCTCTGATTCATTAATTCCATCTCACTCAAGACACCCCATTAAACACAAATTAGCTACATTTAATTCAATGATCCATAGAGCACTCACGTTACCTTTATCAGAAATTGGATATAAGAACGAAATCAAAATGATTTACATATTAGCAAACAACAATGGCTATACAAACAAAATGATAGATAATTTAATTATAAAACATCAAAACAATAACCTCAAGAAATTTTTATATGCATGTCCAAAAGTTGAAAATAAAACCTTCAAGTCATTAACATTCTTTGGTGAAGTCAGCCTTAAAATTCGAAATATATTGAAAAAACATGATATGAATGTAGCATTTAAACCAACTCAATTTTTAATTCTAAACCCCCGATAGATAAATTGGACAGATCAGGTATTTACAAGCTAACGTGTAAAAATTGTAAAGGAATTTACGTAGGTCAAACTGCTCGTAACTTCAACATTAGATTAAAACAACATCTTTCAGATTAAAACATACAAATTCCACATTCACGAATCACCTAATAGAAAACCGACATTCTTTTGATGAAGATGTACCCGAGATAATCCATTTTGCCGAAAAAGGATTTAAAATGGATTTACTCGAGTCCCTAGAAATTCACAAAGCGAAGAGTAATCCGGAAATCCCAGTAATTAATGACCAGATAGACCTAGTATTTTCCTCCTTATTTCGTTCTGTATAAATAAGTGCTTTGTCGTAGATTAATTTACTGTAAGTTTGATAATGATCAGTTAATGATCGAAACTCGAGTCACTTAAAAATAAAGTGTGATATTAACAAAGTAAACGTTTTAATTTTCCAAAATGTGTCACGAAGTTAACGCCTTAACCATTAATCAAATAATTTTATTACTTTTTTAAAGAAAAAAAAATTAAAATACGTTAGCATTTCGTGAATCTACAACAATGAGTCTTACTAAGACTACAAAACAAATTACTTGTTGAAACAACTACTTCTCTGGCTAATACCTCGACAGACATTAAATGATATAAAAGTAATTTGTGAAATAATGAAATCAGTCTAAATTCAATTTTCTTAATAACTTTTTATGTTATATTCACTGTCAGATAGTCTAAAATACATTTTTATATTTTTTCAATTATTAGTTTATTCAAAAGAAATAATTTCATTCAAATTAGTGTTGCTTTGATAGTTGTACTATTTGTAACACGCAAATTACTTTTGTATCATTCAATGTGTGTCGAGGTATTAGCCAGAGAAGTAGTTGTTTCAACAAGTAATTTGTTTTGTAGTCTTAGTAAGACTCATTGTTGTAGATTCACGAAATTGTTTCGTATTTTTAAATTATTAGTTAATTTTCTACAACGAACTGAAGGATTTTAATATATTTTATTAAAAATAAATGTTTTAATTATAAAAGTTCATAATTTTACACTTGAGCGATGCGTTAACTTTTGATTTACATGAGAGTTTCGCCAGCAGCCCTATCGTACTCATGAGAGTCCCCACCTACAAAATCAGTCCCTACCTAACGTCCCTGAAAACCCGAAACAACTCTACCACCCGCTGGTGGCCCATTTAGGACGAGCGTTGGGGTTTAGTTATACGGAGAACGGTTTAAAGGTGAGGATTACTCTATGTGACAAAACCGAACGCGACGCGCGAATTTTTTTGTTGGTTTATTAAAGACGAACGCGTAACTAATTCATGCGCAGCTGAAAAGGAAAACCCTGCATCGAATAATTGATAAAAAAATCGACTTACATTGGCATCTTGGGGCTCATCTTATGGGACCTACCGTAATACTACGACGATCCTGAATCCGGCATCCAGAAAATCCAGAAAAATCCAATGTGCCCAGATGGTGGTGGAGCAGGAAATCAGTCAAAAAGATACACACGGCCACAATAAACACACACGTATAAACGGCGAGGCATAAAAGATTTTGTTAATATTCGAGGAATATATGATCATTTTTATTAATATTAAAGCAAATGCGATTAAAATTAATGCAAACTTGCATTAAAGGTTTATACTACTTGTAGGCTCGGCACTCCTGGATCTAGGCTGTGGAAAACAATTAGTATACAACTTACTACATAATACACCCTTCTACATATAAAACGATGAAAATATTACCACTAATCCAAACTACTAAGAGAAAAAATAAAACAGAGAAGGAAAAAAGGATACTACTATAAAAAAATAATAAAAATGCATGCTTATATAATAACACTAATACATACAACATGCAAATTAATCCATATAAATACAAGTTTGCATTAATTTTATTACGATTATTAATTAAAGATAAATTAAACTAAATTCTTACTCAAATAGCTTAACAATTTCTTCTATGGTATGGACGGCTTTAAATTTAAAAATCGCATGCACGTTTATTACCGGAAAAAGATCGATAGTTTTACGCGTAAACACAGTGAAATTAAGTTTTCTTTCGATTATTTAACGCTGGAAGGTAATCCAGATATGCGCGGATAATTAGATAAACGTGCACACGCACCCGAACCGAAGACGTATCGTTACTGAATTGTTCTATTCTAATAAAGCAGGTATACGTAATTAAACAAAAAACGTCGCTGAATCTCGTGCGCAATTGGTGCACGCTTTTTTTATTGTAGTGTCGTCGCGCGTGTATCGCATTTCTAGGATTTTTTCCCCATAGACGCTCTTAAAGTTGATAGATCTTACGGTTGATCGATTAAAACGTACGTATTGATTGGGCGTTCGAATGCAATGCAATAAATTAAATATATAAAATTAAATGATTTCAGCCGTGTAATATTATTTTTATTAAAATAATTATGTTATTAAAAACTTATAGCTTTAAATCTAAATTTAAAAAAATCATGAACAACTGTGGAAATAATACATCAAATTATTATCATATATGTATTAAAATCCTTCTGAAGGATTTTAATACATTTTATTATTTAATTATGGGTATTTTCCTTACGTGCTTGAATAAGTTATTTATATTTCATTATATTTATTTTAATAAATGTTTTTATTTTTTGTATTTAAAAATCAATTTTATAATAAAGCTGTACTGAAGAGATCGAAAGATCAAAATACGGTTCTGCAGATGGTTATAAACTTGAAGATAGATTATTTTAATTCAATCAGTCTAAATTCAATTTTTGTACAAAGTACATTTTATCATTTATTAGTTTATTCAACAGAAATAATTTCATTCAAATTAGTGCTGCTTTGATAGTTGTACTATTTGTAACAAGCAAATTAATTTTGTTTTATTCAATGTCTATCGAGGTATTAGCCAGAGAAGTAGTTTCAAAATTAATTTGTTTTGTAGTCTTAGTAAGACTCATTGTTGTAGATTCACGAAATGTTTTCGTAATTTTAAATTATTATTATATAGCCTAGAACATATTTTATTTATGTTTGATAAGCACCAGTTTAACGATTTTATTATGGCTAAGACCTCCAAAGAAAATATTAAAGAAAATTGACAGACCGAAGAAGAATATGAAACTTTAAATTCAGATATAAAGTAGGTAATCCCCGAGTGGTTCAGGCTTTTACTAGCATGTGTAAATTATCAAATTGTCTGCTAATACTATTATATATATATATAGCCTGGTTTTCTTCTCTACACTCATCAAAAGTCGTAATGATACAATAACATTTTTTAATGTAGGCCTCATATGAGTATTTAAATACTTTATTAACTTCAATATATGAAGCATAATACGCAGTTGTCCTGAAAGCAACAGCAAGAGGTGGACATCTTTTTTTCCCCAATATTTGTTAGTGAGGCTGTCGATGCTGATATTGTACAGACTTGCTGATATCGCATCTTTTGATCTCAGTTTTCCAATAAATTTTTGTGCTAGATACTCTCTTGACTCAATAAGTTCTGTTTATTTTGTCTTTGTTACTTTTAATTAATTTTTCTATGGTATTGTTTGTTTTAAAGGATGTTTTTATTTTTAGTTTATTTAACATTTAAAACTAAAAACAGCCTTTAAAACAAACAATACCATAGGAAAAATAATTAAAAATAACAAAGACAAAATAAACAGAACTCAATATAGTGGGGAATATTTGTTAACTTGCAATGACTGCCCTAAAAATTACGTAGGACAAACCGGAAGATTATTTAATGACAGAATAAAAGAACATAAGAAAAACTATGAAAATAATAAAACAAATTCAACATACGCTAATCATTTAATAGAAGAAAACCACCAATTTAACAACGACTTCAGAATACTACATATAGCAGAAAAAGGAAGAAAACTGGATACACTGGAAACGATGGAGATCAATAAAAGAAAAAGAACGGGAAACTTATTAAATGATCAAACCGACCTGTCCAACTCACCATTATTGAACTTATTCTAATACCGGTCCGACCCCGCTACCGCACACTTAGTATAAATAGTTTTAAATGTAAATTTTTTGTTTCATTTCTTCGCCTGAAGAAAACACAGTGTGTCGAAACAATTGTCGCGAACAGCAAAATAAATTTTTGAAAGTATTATCGTATTTCATTTACGGAAATTTACAAAAGTGATTAGCTTTTGATTTGTGGTGACTTCAATATTCCCAGCTGCATTAATTGGAAACATGGAAGTAAAGCATGTAATACGCTTATACTATTTTTAAACTTCACGGCATTAAGTGATTTATCTAAGTGTAATACGGTATGCAATATCAATAACTGGATATTGTATATTATATTAATTCCCAACCACTTTAATCATATGTTATGTAAGGCTGATGAAGTCTTGATTAATGAAGACACACATCATCAAGCTTTGTATTTTGAAATCTCTTTTAAATATAATCATAATTTCCGGCCTATACAAACGTCATTGAGAGTTTCAATTTTAGGGCTGGGCGCATCTCTGATTTATATGTTATAGAAAAAATAATTTGAAGATGCATGTAGTGAATTCTACAATTTAATTTATAAACCCTTTAATCTGCATATTCCTTAAAAGAAATACAAATCAAAAGGCAAACATTTTCCCAGTTGCTACGATAATTGTGGATTTAGTTCGTTGTAAAAACAGACTACATAAACAGTTGAAGGGACATTATCACCAATCAACATGAAAAACATAAAAATCGAGTATTACAACGTACGGCAATTGCTAAAGGTGTAAACAAATATAGCATATTCCAATTTTATCCAGAAAACCGAGGAAAATATTAAATGGGATCCTAAATCATTCTGGTCTTTCATTAATAAAAAGAGGAACCAGTCAAGGATCCCAGGCATAATGAACAGGACAATATAACCTTAAGTTATTCTTGATTTTATCTACAGGTGTTTTTCCGAACTGTTGGAAGGTTACAAAGATCAGCCCTATTTTTAAATCTGGAGATCGGTCTAGTACCAAAAACTATAGACCGATTGCAATCATTTCAAACTTCTCCAAGGTTCTGGAAAGTATCCTTTCTGATTATATTCATTCTTATGTTGACTATCGTATATCACCTCATCAACATGGTTTCATAAAAAAACGCAGTACCCAATCTAACCTTATGTGTTTCACGCAATATGTTTCTAATACGCTAGATAGGGGCGGTCAAGTAGATGTCATTTACACAGATATCAGTAAGGCATTTGACACCTTACCTCATGATAAACTTCTGCTTCGCCTAAACTATTACGACATTCCTTTGAATATAAATAATATTTTGCGTTCTTTTCTGGTAGATAGACATATGTACGTCAGTTATATGGGGTGTAATTCATCATTTTTACAGCCAATAGTGGTGTGCCCCACGGGTCGAATCTGTGCCCTTTATTATTTCTCATATTTTTCAATGAAATGGTCAGAGAATTGAATTGCAACTTCTTATTGTATGCCGATGACGTAATGCTGTTTGATACCATCGATAATATTGAACATTGTGAGAATTTACAATCGAATCTCCATAGGATGTCGGAATGGTGTGAGGCCAATGGCCTGAAGATAAATATTTCCAAATGTTGTAGCGTAAGTTACAGTAGATCTCGTAATATTATAAATTACAACTATGTATAAAATGACACCATAATTAGTAAAGTAGATAAAATTAGAGACTTAGGTATATTTGACAAGAAATTAACATTTAATAATCATGTTGCGAAAGTAGCCAGTGAGTCATATAAGCTGCTAGGATTTATTATACGTAATAGCCGTGATTTTAAAAGTACACAGACTGCTCTGAGACTTTATGAAACCTTTATAATTAGTAAGTTAAGTTATTGTGCGGGTGTGTGGTCACCTGGCAAACAATATTTTGCTACTTGAGCGAGTTTTGTTAGATATCTATACTACAGTAGACGCCGCTTATTAGAATCACGGATAATGTTATCAATCGGATATTGTTATCACTTTTGCGAAGAACGGGCCCGTCGTGTAATACTACATACAAACATTTTCGTTTATAGTAATCATAATTTCGGTTTATGTTATCATTTTTTTCTTAGAAATGTTTTCGTCATGAGCAATGCAACCCCCAATTAGCGAAATGAGAAAAGCGCTGGAAGTTTTGCGACGTGGTGTGCAGCACAGGTCATCTGATTTTCAGACGCATTACGTCTGAAATTTTCGTTAATAACTTGCTCCCCGAAAATCAGAGACAAACAACGCTGGACGAGTTTTTTTAATATGATTTTTTTTTTAATTTTGTTTCAAATTTAAATGAAATACATATTGTATGTAGTAATAATTTTTTAAGAGTTTATGTTACGTTATTATAGTTTGTCACGTTATATATTTATTTAAAATAAAGTTTTGTTTTTTCGGCTATTATTATCAATCGGTTATTGTTATCAAAAACCCCGAGTCCCGTTGTGATCACATTAAGCGGCGTGCACTGTATTTTAAATACGAAACTTATCCAAACGAGAGCATTTCTTATGAACATTTATTAAATGAATTTAATTTGCTATCTATTTATAATAAGCATAGATTTATATTAATATATGAACTATATAAACTGATTCATTACATTACGGATAATAGCAGTTTTTTTATATCTTATTCATTTTTCTATTCCACTTTTATCTAGTCGTAACATGTTAACTTTTAGTTATTGCACACCTCGTACCACCCACTTTTTATATTCACCCCTATTGATAATGATTAAAAAATATCATCATGTGCAGTATAGTGTTGACATCTTTTGTAACAATAAAACTGAATTTGTTAATTCTTTAAAATCTTGTTTCTTGTAATTTTTGTACTTTTTTGCGCTCTATTATTTTAGTTGAATTTTGTTATGTTAATGTTTATTTCTATTACTAACTTTTATTATGTTGTAAGTCTATCTTTATTTTTTTATACATTTTTTGTATTGTTAATCTAGAAACTATCTCACTGATTTATTTATTTTTGTATTTTCCTTTGTAATTAGACTTCGGTCTGTTAAGGAGATAAAGGTTATTATTATTATTATTATTATTATTAATCGAGTCTACAATTTTGTAATTTATTGTATTCTTGATCAAAATCGCAATGTCTATCATTACGCACTATATTGAAGTTTTTAATCTGAAAATTTTGACTCCGTTTTAACCAAGTTTTCTGTAATAAACATATATCTATTCATGAAAAAGCCAACTAAATTATGTTTATTCGAATTTAGAGATCTGGCATTCCATTGCATTGTTTTTAATTCAAGGCCGGTTATTTTTGAAGAACGTTATCTGATGATTTAGTATAATTTTTGTAGCTACAGGGAGGGGCTTCGTAATTTGTATTACAAAACCTCTCTGATATTTCATTCATGTACTTGGTAATTGTATTTTTCGTATTTAGTTCCTTAATATCATGTGCGCTCAAAGTATGTTTTCCTACACTCTGTATATATGCATCATATATCATCACGGTAAGGATTTGGAGTGACAGGGATACTTTGTAAATGAGTAAAATTTGATTTGGGGAAGATTATTGCTGGGTGACTAATAGGAGATGATGGTTTACGTTGTTTGGTGCCATTATTATGGTATCTGGAATGGGAGGGGGCCACGTTACTTGGTTTTTGATGCTGATTAGTTGGTAAAGAAGGAAAATCAGGTCCTTTTACTAATAATGAAAACCTGTTTGAGTTAGTAGCATTCAAGTACGAAGGTAATTTTTTAACCATTTTTGCTTCATTATATGATAAAATTTTTTGAGTCATTAAGTCTTTGACAGATTTTTGTTCAATTATCGTCATGAGATTCCAGACAAAGTGTACATTTCTTCTTTTCCCTGCAATTTTTACTCAAATGTCCGAAATTAAAGCAATTATAACATTGCAACACTGGAGGCAAATAAGTCTCAACTTCAAATCTGACGCTCAAGATATACACTTATGATGGGAACGACGAACCAGTAAATTTGAGAATAGCGGTTTCTCTAGGAATAAATTTAACAGATCCATCTTCCATTATTTTTTCCTATTTAACCTATGCATACTCAGAACTTTACTCTCCGTCGATATTTTCCAATATGAAATCCTCTCCGAAGTATGTATCCAAACCTTTAATAACGCCTTTCTTTTCGACTAAGTGTCGAGGAACGTATGCAATCACATTTTTTTAATTTAATTCCTTGATGGTCAATCAAACAATTTGCGGTATAATAATCTTTAAGAATAACTTTTACTCTATTTCTTCCTATAGATAATATTTTGTCAATATTATGTTTCTGTTGAATTACTTTTAACATAGATTACAAACGGTACACTATATGATTCTTTATATTTAATGATAATTAATAATGAGAAAAATAAATCTTCTCTATGAGCATTTTTGCACTTATGTTTTAAATTATAATGTAAAAACTCCAGCTAACAGTTAAAACAACTACTTCCCGTACTAAAGCACCGCCGGGCATCGAATGACATAACTGCTAGCTGTCGTTACATATCTGAAATATTCAGCAGGATGTAACAATTTTTGTGGTGTTATCATTTTTTAACCGCTCCTCGAAAAGTGTTATGCAATGACTATCTGCAGATACGTGTCTCGCTGTATCACAGCTCCTCAGTGCAGCTATGTCATAACTATGTAGTTATGACATGCCGGAGGTCTTTATATTATAAATCAAACTAAACGATATGCGTAATTTTGTGCGTTACACACAAACACGAATAAATTAATTAGTAAATAACAATGTTAATACAATTAACATATAGTTCTTATCTGAGAAAATAACAGCTCAAGGTGTAGACAGGTCACTAACGATGTGTACACGCTCACACCCAATTTGAGACTGTATAAAAAAAGGTAAAACCACAAACATCTACGAAAAGGCCTGGTTAAACCATGTTTGTTTTTAACCAGTTAAAATTTGTAATTCCTTTGAAAATGTTCGTCGGTGATCGTAACATATGTCGGTAAAATAAATACAACAATATAAAACATAACAAGTGTTCTAATTTAAAATTATCTATTTGATTGTAGAGGCGTTCACTTTGTGATACATATTTAATTTAAAGTTAAAATTATCTAATGTTATAATTTGTTTCATCAATAGTGCAGTGAACAAAGTATCTTTCAATTGATTACGAATTAAGCTAGAGCGAATATTGTTCGCAATTGATATTTCGAAGATTATTGAAAAGTAATTGTTTAATCAATTGTCTTTATTTTTAGATAATCAAAAAATTCTAAATGACTGTCAGCATGGTTTTCGGAGGGGTAGGTCAACTGAGGACGCAGTTTTGGCCCTTACTGAAGAAATCTCACAAGGCTTTAATACGGGTATGTGTACTGTAGCATCATTCCTCGATCTAAGTAAAGCTTTCGATTGCGTGCCTCATGTGACTCTCCTTCGAAAGCTATATATTTACAATATTCACGCACAAAGCTGTCGTTTATTAATTTCATATTTAAGTGATAGGCGTCAGAAAGTACTTGTCAATAATACACTATATGCAGAAACTAAACTTAACTTTGGTGTTCCTCGGGGTTCAATTCTTGGACCTTTGCTATTTATTCTTTACACTAACGATCTACCCTTACAGTTAGGTAATTCCGAAATAGTGTTATATGCAGATGACCCTACTCTTATTCATCAAGCAGAGGTTGTACTAACTGCTTCACAACTTAATGATAGGTCGGTGTTATGGATATCAGAGTGGTTCTCTTCTTATCAGCTTACCCTCAACAATAGCAAATGTGAGATATTGGAATTTTCTCTAAGAACCAGAAACATTTGTAATGGCCATGTCAAAATTTAGGAATAAATCTAGATAATAAATTAAGTTGGAACACTCATGGTGATATAGTTTCTGCTAAATTAAGTAAAATTATATTTTTACTGAGACACCTAACACACACCTTATCTCAACCAACAGTATTAACAGCTTACTTTGAGTATTTCCAGTCACATCTCACCTATGGAATTATTACATGGGGTCACCCACCTATACTTGATAGGCTGTTTCGCATTCAGCGCAGGGCGGTGAGAGTTATCGCTTTCCCTGAGTACCAGGCTGATTGTAGATCAAGTTTTATTAACATGAATATTCTCACACTTCCGGGCATTTAAATGATGAAATGCATTAGATATGTTAGAAAAAACTTATCTGCGTATTTGACCCATGAACAAATTCACAACCACCTTACCGGGCATAAACAACAGTTGTATCCATTCAGACAGCGCTTAACCAAAACAAAAAATGGCATTAATTATTATGGACCAAAATTATACAATGCATTACCGCAAAGCATAACCTCCCTTTTGGATACAAACTTCTATAAAACTATAAAGAAATATTTGTTGCAAAAGCTTCTATTCAATAGATGAATGTTTATCCAATAAATTTCATGATTTTAAAATGTGATCCTTTGTGTCTTGTTTTAATATTTTAATTGATGTTAAACTGTAATATTTATATCTTATGTTATGTAGATTTTAAAATGTTTGTTTGTAATGCTCATGTACTGTAATATAGCTCTAAATGTAAGGCGTTCTATATGTACACTTTATTTATTTGTTTTTGTTTTGTCCTATTACTTATCAGTATGATTGTTTTAATATTATTTATTTAACATATTTATTTCTATTATTTCTTTCTAATTTTTACTCGTTTTTTATTATTTTTTAAAATTTTATATATTCGACGTTTTCATACATTACTTGTTTTAATCATTGACACTTTTACTTATGTTTTATCTGCTGTTATACAGATATACACCATTTTATTCAAACATTTATTATTTATCAATTTATTTAATAGTTTAATGTTATTATTAGTCTTGTATTAACTGTATTATACTTTGATTTCTATTACTATATTGCTATCTGTATTTTAATGACATGTGTAAAACTATTATTACAGCACAAATAAATTGCATTTAATTGAATTGATAAAAAAATAAACTCTAGTGTTTCCGTTTAATAAATATATTATTATTATTATTACGCATGCTAAAGCGTCCTACAATAAAAGTGAAACCCTCTCAATTTTGTTGTTTTATTTTATTATATAATGGAGTTTTATCATGTATCCGGCTCATTAATTTAATATTATTAAGTTATTATAATTTATTCATTTATTTTTTTAGTGTCCTTGTTTTAATATTTTACGATATTTATTAAAATTTTAAGTCAGTATTTGTTATCCTGTCATTCACAAATAAATCTATATTAACAGAAAATCATTAAACATATGAATAATAATTTATATAATTATTATATTTCTGCTCAATGGCTATACAGCCTAAATAATAATAATTATTAGAAGAAATCAATGCAGAAAATAGTAAACTGAGTTGAAAAAAGAAAATATTATTGTTGATTTTATAACTATGTAAATTATTAACCAAAAATTAAGAAAAGTGTGTAAACATGCAACAATTAATCAAATAATTTTCTATGAAGTATGCATCTTCTGATTTCGAATAAAATACAAACAAAATCAGACAGCTTTCCACATCACCTTAATCAAATAGTTCTTGGCATAACTACATGATTGGAGGTACTGTCTTCAAGTGTAAATTTATGAAAACGATTATTTATCAGTCGTTAAAATTTAGGTTTGAGTGGATCAAATATTTTTCTCTAATTAAAAAAAAAGCCTAAAACTATCAAAATAAGTTCATCTTAAAACTAGCAAAATTAAATTTCATCTATATAATATAAATATTCAACTGTAAAAAATTGTTATGTAATTGAAAAAATACTATTTATGAGTTGTATATAAAATCATCGCAATAATAATTTTATTACCTTTTTAAAGAAATTAAAAAAAAAAATTTAAAAATACGAAAACATTTCGTGAATCTACAACAATGAGTTTTACTAAGCCTACAAAACAAAAAATGGTGATGTGGCCATCATAGTACTTTCCCTATATTTTTCTCGAAAACTATTAGGTTTAGGCAAAAATATATAAATTTCATGTAACTCCTACAGTTTTTTAGCAATTTGCAAAAAATGTCAAAATTTTCAATTTGTATTTTTTTCCTTCAAAGTTAAGAATTTTATGAAAAACATGTTTGAATAAAACTTGTTCAGTTTTTTATTCCCTTTAACTATTGTTTGAACCGTTTTCTAAAAATTTTTATATTTAGAAAAATATCACGAAAAAACAAAAAACGCCTCGAGTAAACATCCACTTCCGGTTTATGAATGTTTACCGAAAGCTTTTCAGTTCCATTTTTTAACGATAAAAGTTTCAACTCAAGAGGATTATTCGTTTTTGAGATACAGCGCCCACCGACACACACACACACAGACACAGAATTTTTTTTCCAGAAATCAGTGCAATGGACTCAGGGGGTCCCAAAATGGATATTTCCGCAAAAAAAATTTTTTCACCCTATATACAGGGTGACTGACGAAAAACCTTTGGTGCTGTATCTCGCTTATTTTTGATCCGATTTGAATAAATAAAACATCAAATTAAATGATTTTTAAAAGACTTTAATATGAACTGTACTGATATTTTTTCTTGCATCCAGTTTTTGACAAAAGACGATCAACTTTTTTTTTCAAATTGCACTGTATATATATTTTGTACTGATCCGCAAGGAGATTTTTTTCTGAATCTAAATTTGTAAACGATTTTATCCATCCATCAAACCAAAGTCGAGAAATTGAGGATAAAAAAAATTAAAAATCAAATACCCATAGTAAACAATATACAGAGCCTATTCCAAATGTCAAAAGTGACAGTCTCAGTCATTGGTACAATACTGCAATGATTTTTAATAATTTCATAATAAAAATGTTGCAAGATTTCAAAAACTGAAAAACGATTTCTGTAGAAGCACAAAATTCTAGTACAGTGTTTGAAATATTGCAACATTTTAATTATGAAATAATTAAAAAACGTTGCAGTATTGTATCAATGGCTGTCACTGTCACTTTTGACATTTAAAATAGGGTCTGTATATTGTTTACAATGGATACTTGACTTTTTATTTATTTTTTTAATCCTCAATTTGTCGACTTAAGTTTGATGTATGGATAAATTTGTCTACAATTTTATATTCAGAAAAAAATCTCCTTGCGAATCAATAAAAATATATATACAGTGCAATTAAAAAAAAAAATGTTGATCGTATTTTGTCAAAAACTGGGTGCGAGAAAAAATAACAGTTCAGATCCTATTAAAGTCTTTTAAAAATGAGATACAGCACCAAAGGTTTTTCGTCGGCCACCCTGTATACTACGTATATAGGGAAAGAAATTACTTGTTGAAACAAGTACTTCTTTGGCTAATACCTCCATAGACATTGAATGATACAAAAATAATTTGTGAAATAATGAAATTAGTCTAAATTCAATTTTGTTAATAACTTTTTA
This sequence comes from Ontholestes murinus, assembly GCA_963969525.1. Classification (NCBI taxonomy): domain Eukaryota; kingdom Metazoa; phylum Arthropoda; class Insecta; order Coleoptera; family Staphylinidae; genus Ontholestes; species Ontholestes murinus. Next base: position 22,538,145 of record OZ018399.1, read on the forward strand.
TGTTACATGTAACTTTCAAACAGTCTAAAATACATTTTTATATTTTTTTTCATTTATTAGTTTATTCAATAGAAATAATTTCCTTCGAATTAGTGTTGCTTTGATATTTGTACTATTTGTAACACGCAAACTGCCTTTGTATCATTCAATGTACGTCGAGGTATTAGCTAGAGAAGTAGTTGTTTCAACAAGTAATTTGTTTTGTAGTCTTAGTAATACTAATTCTTGTAGATTCACGAAATGTTTTCGTATTTTTTAAATTATTAATTAATTTTCTACAACGAACTGAAGGATTTTAATATATTTTATTAAAAATAAATGTTTTAATTATAAAAGTTCATAATTTTACACTTGAGCGATGCGTTAACTTTTGATTTACATGAGAGTTTCGCCAGCAGCCCTATCGTACTCATGAGAGTCCCCACCTACAAAATCAGTCCCTACCTAACGTCCCTGAAAACCCTCAACAACTCTACCACCCGCTGGTGGCCCATTTAGGACGAGCGTTGGGGTTTAGTTATACGGAGAACGGTTTAAAGGTGAGGATTACTCTATGTGACAAAACCGAACGCGACGCGCGAATTTTTTTGTTGGTTTATTAAAGACGAACGCGTAACTAATTCATGCGCAACTGAAAAGGAAAACCCTGCATCGAATAATTGATAAAAAAATCGACTTACATTGGCATCTTGGGGCTCATCTTATGGGACCTACCGTATTACTACGACGCTCCTGAATCCGGCTATCTCCAGAAAAATCCAATGTGCCCAGATGGTGGTGGAGCAGGAAATCAGTCAAAAAGATACACACGGCCACAATAAACACACACGTATAAACGGCGAGGCATAAAAGATTTTGTTAATATTCGAGGAATACAAGATCATTTTTATTAATATTAAAGCAAATGTGATTAAAATTAATGCAAACTTGCATTAAAGGTTTATACTACTTGTAGGCTCGGCACTCCTGGATCTACGCTGTGGAAAAAAAATAGTATACAACTTACTACATAATACACCCTTCTACATATAAAACGATTAAAATATTACCACTATTCCAAACTACTTAGAGAAAAAATAAAACAGAGAAGGAAAAAAGGATACTACTATAAAAAATAATAAAAATGCATGCTTATATAATAACACTAATACATACAACATGCAAATTAATCCATATAAATACAAGTTTGCATTAATTTTATTACGATTATTAATTAAAGATAAATTAAACTAAATTCTTACTCAAATAGCTTAACAATTTCTTCTATGGTATGGACGGCTTTAATTTAAAAATCGAACTCACGTTTATTACCGGAAAAGGATCGATAGTTTTACGCGTAAACACAGTGAAATTAAGTTTTCTTTCGATTATTTAACGCTGGAAGGTAATCCAGATATGCGCGGATAATTAAATAAACGTGCACCCGCACCCGAACCGAAGACGTATCGTTACTGAATTGTTCTATTCTAATAAAGCAGGTATACGTAATTAAACAAAAAACGTCGCTGAATCTCGTGCGCAATTGGTGCACGCTTTTTTTGTTGTAGTGCCGTCGCGCGTGTCATCGCATTTCTAGGATTTTTTTCCCTATAGACGCTCTTAAAGTTGATAGATCTTACGGTTGATCGATTAAAACGATTTGGCGTTCGAATGCAATGCAATAAATTAAATATATAAAATTAAATGATTTCAGCCGTGTAATATTATTTTTATTAAAATAATTATGTTATTAAAAACTTATAGTTTTAAATCTAAATTAAAAAAAAAAAATATGAACAACTGTGGAATAGTGTTTAAATAATACATAAAATTATTATCATATATGTATTAAAATCCTTGTGAGGATTTTAATACATTTTATTATTCAATTATGGGTATTTTCCTTAATCCCGAACGTAATTATTTCTGTAGAATTCACTAATCCATCTCAGATATAAATTCGGACCTTCAGTCGATTATATTTCATTCTTGTGTCAGTTGCCGTACATGCTTGAGTAAGTTATTTATATTTCATTATATTTATTTAAGTAAATGTTTTTATTTGTATTTAAAAATCAATTTTATAATAAAGCTGTATTGAATAGATCGAAAGATCAAAACATGTGCCTGCAGATGGTTATAAACTTGAATGCTAGATTATTTTAATTCAATCAGTCTAAATTAAATTTTTGTACAAAGTACATTTTATCATTTATTAGTTTATTCAACAGAAATAATTTCATTCAAATTAGTGTTGATTTGATAGTTGTACTATTTGTAACAAGTAAATTAATTTTGTTTTATTCAATGTCTGTCGAGGTATTAGCCAGAGAAGTAGTTTCAAAATTAATTTGTTTTGTAGTCTTAGTAAGACTCATTGTTGTCACGAAATGTTTTCGTAATTTTAAATTATTATTATATAGCCTAGAACATATTTTATTTATGTTTGATAAGCACCAGTTTAACGATTTTATTATGACTAAGACTAAATATTGAAGAAAATTGACACAATGAAGAAGAATATGAAACTTTAAATTCAGATATAAAGTAGGCAATCCCCGGGTGGTTCAGGCTTTTGCTAGCATGTGTAAATATTGAAAGAGCATTATCAAATTGTCTGCTAATACTATCATATATAGCCTGGTTTTCTTCTCTACACTCATCAAAAGTCGTAATGATACAATTACATTTCTTAATGTAGGCCTTATATGAGTATTTAAATACTTTATTAACTTCAATATATGAAGCATAATACGCAGTTGTCCTGAAAGTAACAGCAAGAGGTGGACATCTTTTTCTTCTCCCAATATTTGTTAGTGACTTGCTGATATCGCATCTTTTGATCTCAGTTTTCCAATAAATTTTTGTGCTAGATACTCTCTTGACTCAATAAGTTCTGTTTATTTTGTCTTTGTTACTTTTAATTAATTTTTCTATGGTATTGTTTGTTTTAAAGGATGTTTTTATTTTTAGTTTATTTAACATTTAAAACTAAAAACAGCCTTTAAAACAAACAATACCATAGGAAAAATAATTAAAAATAACAAAGACAAAATAAGCAGAACTCAATATAGTGGGGAATATTTGTTAACTTGCAATGACTGCCCTAAAAATTACGTAGGACAAACCGGAAGATCATTTAATGACAGAATAAAAGAACATAAGAAAAACTATGAAAATAATAAAACAAATTCAACATACGCTAATCATTTAATAGAAGAAAACCACCAATTTAACAACGACTTCAGAATACTACATATAGCAGAAAAAGGAAGAAAACTGGATACACTGGAAACGATGGAAATCAATAAAAGAAAAAGAACGGGAAACTTATTAAATGATCAAACCTTCAACTCACCATTATTGAACTTATTCTAATACCGGTCCGACCCCACCACCGCACACTTAGTATATATAGTTTTAAATGTACCTTTTTTGTATCATTTCTTCGCCTGAAGAAGACACAGTGTGTCGAAACAATTGTCGCGAACAGCAAAATAATTTTTTGAAAGTATTATCGTATTTCATTTACGGAAATTTACAAAAGTGATTAGCTTTTGATTTGTGGTGACTTCAATGTTCCCAGCTGCATTCATTGGAAACATGGAAGTAAAGCATGTAATACGCTTATACCATTTTTAAACTTCACGGCATTAAGTGATTTATCTAAGTGTAATACGGTATGCAATATCAATAATTGGATATTGGATATATATTAATTCCCAACCACTTTAATCATATGTTATGTAAGGCTGATAAAGTCTTGATTAATGAAGACACATATCATCCAGCTTTATATTTTGAAATCTCTTTTAAATATAATCATATTTTTCCGGCTAATACAAACGACATTGAGAGTTTCAATTTTAAAGCTAGGCGCATCTCTGATTTATATCAGGGGCGGTTTCAGGGGGGGGGGGGTTAATTGGGTAATTAACAAATAAAGATCGATCTATGTCAACAGTCAATTTAAAGCATCCATCTTCATTGACATTTAGCGAATACAGTAGAATCTTCACTAACATGTACATATAGTAATGTTGAAATTTACATTCATATAGTTAAATTTAGTAATGTTAATGAAATTTCGAATTTTAAAAGAAAACCAAATGATACTTTTGCGTTACCCTATTCTGTACATAAAAAGGAGGAAGGATGTTAAATATTACTTGTCTGGAAAACATTTTAGACAATTTAATTGGTTAATGTTTTCTAATCATTTAAACAGATTATTTTGCAAATACTGCTTCTTTTTTACAAAATTTGGTGGGTTGCACCAACAAGTGCCATTGCAAAAATAAATATCTCAGACAATATCTCAATATTCTAAATTATCAGGTAAAAATGTTGTGTTATAAAAATATTACCATAAAAATTCAATTGTTTATGCGAAATTGTTTTATAAAATCACGAGATATAAGAAATAAATTAAATATGGAAAGACTTCGACAAATTGAAGAAAATAGACATACATTAAAACCAATAATCAAAAGTATCATATTTAGGGGAAACAAAATATTCCCTTACGAGGTCATCGTGATGCTGGTTCTCTCTTAAATACAAAATCTATTACAAACGAGGGCAATTTTTGTGAAATTCTACATTTCGAATTGCATCTGGTGACAACTTTAAAAAATCATTTGGAAAACCGTTAAATATATTTCACAAATGTCTCTTGAAATATGATAATTATAATGATGTTACTCATGAGCCTATACTTGAATTGGAACAGATGGATGTTCCGTTATGATGGACGAATTGAAGGGTGCTGTATCTATATTGCAGTCAACCTTGTCCAACGTTTTTAGAACCATGCTTTAAATTTGTCCATATCAAAATGTATGCAAGTACAGGCTGCCCACAATGCGGTACCATTAAAGAAGTCATTTAATTTTTTAAAGCCTAGTCCAAAAGATACAATGTGATAAACATCCTTTTTAAACATTGTGGAGTTATTGGAATTAATCTTGCAATGGGAAGATAAAGCTAAATTGCTAATTGATTCGATTTGTACCCCAATTTTCACAGTTACCCTATGCTCTTTGTCCGATAATTTTAGAAATACAGTGACTTTGAGTAAATAGAATAAATAAAATTAATCTTGCTCTAATAACTTTATAAATAACACTATTGATGTTTTATTCAACAAGGGGAAAATACTGCCACATCTTTTAAATAACTTATAATGATGCAGTCAATATTTTAAACGAATTACAAATTGAAATGACAAAACCGCGAATTACCAAATGCCAGAGGAATAGACCAAACCTGGATCAACCTATTATAGCAGATTATTTTTATTTATCTTTTCCCCTTTTATCCATTATGGGTGTCAGATTTATTCTCTACAATATGTCTCAGTTAATTTCTTTTACACTTCTTTACCACTGTTGCATAGCTTGTGCTATTTTCTTATTTCTTTCCATTCTATTCCTTTTCTTTCCGCTGCTTGATGTACTTGCTCGTTGAAACCCTTCCTTGGTCTTCCTAATTCCCTCTATCTTTCTTAGGTATCTCATTTCCATTGCATTGGTTTTTCTGTTATTACTCTCTGTGGTTACTCACGATTCACTACTATGTAGCAGTTAATGTCTTTTATATACTTCTGTTTTTATTGTTTTTATAATCTCTTTTTTCTCTAAGAATGTTTTCTTTATTATGTTGTAGATCATTCCTGCCCTGCCAAGTTTTTTATCTTTTTCTGATTCTATCTTCCCTGTTTCCTCTATTGTTGATCCCAGGTATTTGACCCTATTTTGTGATTGCTCTCTTTTGATGATATTATAATTATCTTTTCCAGCTCTTTTTTGAATATTTCCAGGTTTTCTTCTGAATCTTCTATTAGTGTTATGTCGTCGGCAAACATTAATACATATTTGCATTTTTAATAGTTTTTAATATTTCTATACCCTATCTTTGTGCTCTCGGCTCTTTGTTTGCTATTTCTTATTGCTTCGTCATTAAGTGATGCAAATAGTAAAGATCTTAATATACAACCTTGTCTCAGTCCTGTTTTGGTCTTGAACTCCTCTGATTATTTATTTCCTATTCTTACTTTATTTTTGTTATTTCTTTATTATATTTATTATGCTTTTTTTATCCTTCTTGTTTCGAGTATATGCCATATGTCCTCTCTTCTTACCCTGTAATACGCTTTTTTAGGTTGATGAAGCATATGTGTAATTCTTTTCCCTTTTTAATCATCTTTTCTGTTAATTGTCTCATTATGTATATGTTTGCTTCTATTTTTCTGAATCCGTGTTGTTCTTCTCCCAGCTGTTGATCTAATTTTCCTTTTATTCTTGCTTCTATTAATCTAGTAAAAATTTTCCCTGGTTTGATTGTGAGAGTAATACCTCTGTAGTTATCGCATATTTTTGTGTCTCCTTTTTTGTGTATGGATATTATAATTCCTTTGTTCCATTCCTCGGGTATCTTGTGATTTTTGATAATGTCATTTACTATTTCCAAGAATTCTTCCTTCCTCTTTCCCCCATATATTTCATCATTTCGGCTGTGATGTCATCTATACCTGGAGATTTTTCTAGTTTTATTTTTTTTTTATTGCTGCCTCCAGTTCTTCGATTCTTATTTCGTTGATTCCTACATTTGTTTCACCTTCTACATCTCCGTGATGGTCTGTTTCGCTTATTTCATTAAAGAATTCTTTCCATCTTTCTAATATCTTCTTTTCTTCTGTTATTATATTTACGTTTTTGTCTTTTATACTTGGCTGGGTTAATGTATTTTAATTGCTCATTTGTTTAATAGTGCTGTTAAACATCTTTTGGTTTTCTGTGAACGTTTCTTTCAGTTTCTTACCGAACTGCTCCCAGGATTGCTTTTTTGCTATCTTGAATTTTTGATCCACTATTTTATTTGCTATTATATATCTTCTATAATCTTATTCTCTCCTTGTTTTTATGTAAGTTTTCCAATTCTCTTCTTTTGTTTTTACAAATTGTTTTACCTCTTCTGACTATCACCTGTTTTTCTTCCTCTGTTTGTTTGATATAGTGATTGTTTCACAGCTTTCTTGTGCTGCTTCACTTATGATTTCTTTGAACTTTTTCTATTTGCTTTCTGCTCCTTCTATTTTGTTTGTCTTTTTCTCTATTTTTGATTGGTATTAATTCCTAGTTTCTTTCTTTTCAATTTTTGGCTTTATGTGTTTTTTTATTATTGTTTTCGACTTCGTATACTTCAAGTTTTCAGCTTCTGTGTTAATTTATATTTTTACCAAGTAGTGGTCGCTCCCTATTTCAGCTTGTCTTATTACTTTAACACCTTGCACCTTTTCCATTCTTCTGCGTCTATTAAGGAGTAGTCTTTTATTTATCTTTTCTTGGTCTAACTTCTCTAGTTGTGTTTAAATTTTGTATTTGTCACAATGAGGTTGTTTGCTATACATAATTCTATAATTATTTTCCATTTTCGTTTCTGTTCTCATCTCCATACTTTCCTCTGTATCTTTTTTGCTCTCTCTCTTCTTTTAGTTCTTCTGAGTTTTCTGCCATTTCTCTCATGGAGTCTTTAAACATGCTCTTTAATTTTTCCATTGTCACATCGTTCTTAGCTATATTTAGATTTTCCTTCTCCGTGAGTTTTGTCTCTGTTTTCATCTTGCTTTGTTTTATTTTTGTATCCTGTTGTTATTACAACGTTTTGTTTCACTGCTTCGTTTTTCTATCTTTTTCTATTCTCCATTGCTCATTTGGAAAACTTGGAATCCATATTTAGGGCTGTCGATATCTCTTTCTCTTTTTGTACTCATTTGTTTCTTTATTTCCCACTTCCTTTTAGTTTTATATATTTTAACACTACTTATTTACTTTTTTATGGACTTTTGCATGTACGTGGTTCGCTGTTTTAAGTTCCTCTGAACTGAACAGAGGATTATTATCGAATTAATATATATTTACCTATCCTGAATAATATTATTACAGATCTGCAATACAGATTTAATAATGACTCGATGAATTTGTTCAAATTTAACACAACAATACCTAGTGTTTTATTAATAACAAACTCGCGGAGATTTAGATGTCACTTCAAAATCTGTTGCAACATATTTAAATAAAATTTTACCTGAAAACGTAACATGTGCAATAGCAATTAAGTCTGATTTGTCATTTTGGAAATTACAATGGCAAAAGAAAAAGAAAATCAAAGAACAATTACCAGAAAATGCTTTAGATGTATACAGAAAATATGACCCGAATGTTTACTGAACATAAAAATAATTTTACAAATATTATGCACCCTTCCTGTTTTTCTGCACTGAAAAGATTCAAATCGTGGCTGCGAGCCACTATGTCTCAAGAAAGTCTAACCGAGTGAGCTGTATTACATATTCATTGATATATGGATATTAATATTGACAATATTATTAAAAAGCAAAGAAAATCGTTTTTTAATAAATTTAGTTACAAAAATCTGTTTCAAATTTTACAAAATATTTTATTATGATTTTATATGTACTATATTTATTTCGGGTGTGATATTATTTTGTTTATATTTAAAAATAATAGAATTATATTTTATTTATTTATGGAATAAAAAAAATATTTTAATTTTTTCAAATTACCCCCCCTAAGCCAGTTGACTGGAAACGCCCTTGATTTATATGCTGATATTGTTGATACTAACTGGTTATCTGTTATAGAAAAAATAACCTTGAAGATGCATGTAGTGAATTCTACAATATAATTTATAAACCCTTTAATCTGCATATTCCTTAAAAGAAATACAAATCAAAAGGCAAACATTTTCCCAGTTGGTACGATAAGGAAATAGTGGATTTAGTTCGTTGTAAAAACAGACTACATAAACAGTTGAACAAATCAACATAAAAAAAAAACAATCAACATAAAAAAACATAAAAATCGAGTATTACAACGTACGCCAATTGCTAAAGGTGTAACAAATATAGCATATTCCAATTTTATCCAGAAAACCGAGGAAAATATTAAATCATTCTGGTCTTTCATTAATAAAAAGAGGAACCAGTCAAGGACAATATAACCTTAAGTTCTCCACAGGATATTCTCCAAAGATTTTCGGAAAATTTCAAAAGTGGATACATTGACACATCCCGAACTGAGCAACCTCTGGAAAATAAATTTTAACATATGTGCAATTTAAGTGTTAAAGAAAAAGTCGCTTACTCACATTTAAGGAATTTAAACCCGAAGATGACTATGGGGAAGATCAAGTACTGCGCAAGTAGACAACTTGCGATTCCTCTCGCGCATATTTATAATTTGATTTTATCTAAAGTTGTTATTCCGAACTGTTGGAAGGTTACAAAGATCAGCCCTATTTTTAAATCTGGAAATCGGTCTAGTACCAAAAACTATAGACCGATTGCAATCATTTCAAACTTCTCCAAGGTTCTGGAAACTATCATTTCTGATAGTATTAATTCTTATGTTGACTATCGTATATCACCTCATCAAAATGGTTTCATAAAAAAGCACAGTAAGTAATCTAACCTTATGTGTTTCACGCAATATGTTTCTGATACGCTAGATAGGGTAGATGTTATTTACAAAGATATCAGTAAGGCATTTGACACCTTACCTCATGATAAACTTCTGATTCGCCTAAACTATTACGACATTCCTTTGAATATAATTAATATTTTGCGTTCTTTTCTGGTAGATAGACCACTGTACGTCAGTTATATGGGGTGTAATCAATCATTTTTAAGCCAATAGTGGTGTGCCCCACGGGTCGAATCTGGTCCCTTTATTATTTCTCATATTTTTCAATGAAATGGTCAGAGAATTGAATTGCAACTTCTTATTGTATGCCGATGACGTAAAGCTGTTTGATACCATCGATAATATTGAACATTGTGAGAATTTACAATCGAATCTCCATGGTATGAGACCAATGCCCTGAAGATAAATATTTCCAAATGTTGTAGCGTAAGTTACAGTAGATCTCGTAATATTATAAACTACAACTATTAAATGACACCAAAATTAGTAAAGTAGATAAAATTAGAGACTTAGGAATATTTGACAAGAAATTAACATTTAATAATCATGTTGCTAGGATTTATTATACCCAATAGCCGTGATTTTAAAAGTAACGAACTGCTCTGAGACTTTATGAAACCTTTATAATTAGTAAGTTAAGTTATTGTGCGGGTGTGTGGTCACCTGGCAAACAATTTATTTTGCTACTTGAGCGAGTGCAAAAACGTTTTGTTAGATATCTATACTATTTTAAATACGGAACTTATCCAAACGAGAGCATTTATTAAATTAATTTAATTTGCTATCTATTTATAATAAGCATAGATTTATATTAATATATGAACTATATAAACTGATTCATTACATTACGGATAATAGCAGTTTTTTATATCTTATTCATTTTTCTATTCCACTTTTATCTAGTCGTAACATTTTAACTTTTAGTTATTGCACACCTCGTACCACCCACTTTTCATATTCACCCCTATTGATAATGATTAAAAAATATCATCATGTGCAGTATAGTGTTGACATCTTTTGTAACAATAAAACTGAATTTGTTAATTCTTTAAAATCTTGTTTATTGTAATTTTTGTACTTTTTTGCGCTCTATTATTTTAGTTGAATTTTGTTATATTAATGCTTATTTCTATTACTAACTTTTATTATGTTGTAAGTCTATCTTTATTTTTTTATACATTTTTTGTATTGTTAATCTAGAAACTATCTCACTGATTTATTGATTTATTTATTTTTGTATTTTCCTTTGTAATTAGACTTCGGTCTGTTAAGGAGATAAAGGTTATTATTATTATTATTAATCGAGTCTACAATTTTGTAATTTATTGTATTCTTGACCAAAATCGCAATGTATATCATTACGCACTATATTGAAGTTTTTAATCTGAAAATTTTGACTCCTTTTTAACCAAGTTTCCTGTAATAAAGATATATCTATTCATGAAAAATCCAACTAAATTATGTTTATTCGAATTTAGAGATCTGGCATTCCATTGCATTGTTTTTAATTCAAGGCCGGTTATTTTTTAAGAACGTTATCTGATGATTTAGTATAATTTTTGTAGCTACAGGGAGGGGCTTCGTAATTTGTATTACAAAACCTCTCTGATATTTCATTCATGTACTTGGTAATTGTATTTTTCGTATTTAGTTCCTTAATATCATGTGCGCTCAAAGTATGTTTTCCTACACTCTATATATATATGCATCTATTCTGTTAGCAAGCTCATTTTTATATTTCATGAAGCCATCACGGTAAGGATTTGGAGTGACAGGGATATTTTGTAAATGAGTAATATTTGATTTGGGGAAGAATATTGCTGACTAATAGGAGATGATGGTTTATGTTGTTTGGTACCATTATTATGGTATCTGGAATGGGAGGGGGCCACGTTACTTGGTTTTTGATGCTGATTAGTTGGTAAAGAAGGAAAATCAGATCCATTTACTAATAATGAAAACCTGTTTGAGTTAGTAGCATTCAAGTACGTAGGTAATTTTTTAACCATTTTTGCTTCATTATGTGATAAATTTTGTTGAGTCATTAAGTCTTTGATAGATTTTTGTTCAATCACCGTCATGAGATTCCAGGCAAAGTGTACATTTCTTCTTTTCCCTGCAATTTTTACTCAAATGTCCGAAATTAAAGCAATTATAATATTGCAACACTGGAGGCAAATAAGTCTCAACTTCAAATCTGACGCTCAAGATATACACTAATGACGGGAATGACGAATCAGTAAATGTGAGAATAGCGGTTTCTCTAGGAATAAATTGAGCAGATCCATCTTCCATAATTTACACGGTACACTATATGATTTTTTATATTTAATGATAATTAATAATGAGAAAAATAAATCTTCTCTATGAGCATTTCTGCACTTATGCTTAAAAACTCCAGCTAACAGTTAAAACAACTACTTCCAGTACTAAAGCACCGCCGGGCATCGAATGACATAACTGCTAGCTGCCGTTACATATCTGAAATATTCAGCACGATGTAACAATTTTTGTGGTGTTATCATTTTTTAACCGCTCCTCGAAAAGTGTTATGCAATGACTATCTGCAGATACATGTTTCGCTGTATCACAACTCCTCAGTGCGTCTATGTCATAACTATGTAGTTATGACATGCCGGAGGTCTTTATATTATTAATCAAACTAAACGATATGCGTAATTTTGTGCGTTACACACAAACACGAATAAATTAATTAGTAAATAACAATGTTAGACAGGTCACTAACGATATGTACATCCTCACACCCAATTTGAGACTGTATAAAAAAAAGGAAAACCACAAACATCTACGAAAAGGCCTGGTTAAACCATGTTTGTTTTTAACCAGTTAAAATTTGTAATTCCTTTGAAAATGATCGTCGGTGATCGTAACTTATGCCAGTAAAATAAATACAACAATATAAAACATAACAATTGTTCTAATTTTAAATTATCTAATGTTATAATTTGTTTCATCAATAGTGCAGTGAACAAAGTATCTTTCAATTGATTACCAATTAAGTTAAAGCGAATATTGCTTCCAATTGATATTTCGAAGATTATTGAAAAGTAATTGTTTAATCAATTGTCTTTATTTTTAGATAATCAAAAAATTCTAAATTCTTAATACGGGTATGTGTACTGTAGCATCATTCCTCGATCTAAGTAAAGCTTTCGATTGCGTGCCTCATGTGACTCTCCTTCGAAAGCATATATTTATAATATTGACCCACAAAGCTGTCGTTTATTAATTTCATATTTAAGTGATAGGCGCCAGGAAGTACTTGTCAATAATACACTATATGCAGAAACTAAACTTAACGTTGGTGTTCCTCAGGGTTCAATTCTTGGACCTTTGCTATTTATTCTTTACACTAACGATCTACCCTTACAGTTAAGTAATTCCGAAATAGTGTTATATGCAGATGACCCTACTCTTATTCATCAAGCAGAGGATGTACTAACAGCTTCACAACTTAATGATAGGTCGGTGTTAAGGATATCAGAGTGGTTCTCTTCTTATCAGCTTACCCTCAACAATAGCAAAAGTGATATATTGGCATTTTCTCTAAGAACCAGAAACATTTGTAATGGTTATGTCAAAATTTAGGAATAAATCTAGATAATAAATTAAGTTTCTGCTAAATTAAGTAAAATTATATTTTTACTGAGACACCTAACACACTCCTTATCTCAACCAACACTTTGAGTATTTCCAGTCACATCTCACCTATGGAATTATTACATGGGGTCACCCTCCTATACTTGATAGGCTGTTTCGCATGCATATTATTTATTTAATATATTTATTTCTATTATTTATTTCTATTTTTTACTCGTTTTTTATTATTATTTTAAATATTATATATTCGAGATTTTCATACATTACTTGTTTTAATCATTGACACTTTTACTTATGTTTTATCTGCTGTTTTATTTATACATTACTTTTATTTGCACACTGCTTTTATTTATTGACTGCCTCAGATATACACCATTTTATTCAAACATTTATTATTTATCAATTTATTTAATATTTTAATGTTATTATTAGTCTTGTATTAATTGTAGAGAGACAAACATCTTTATTTATTATTGAATACATTCGTTATGTACAATATAATCGTAATTGATTTTTATTACGGCTATCGAACCATGGTCTTTCTGCCAGTCTTTGTAATTTGATGTTGTTAGTTGTCCGTTGGTGATTATGTTGATGAAGATGTAGATGAATCATGAAAAGATGTTATGAATTCGAAAATTGATGTGGAATGATGTTTGGTTTTGGGAGGGTGTAAAGGATTGCGAGGTAAACATAGGTGCTTGAGGATGTGTTGGATATCAGGGTTAGTGGCAAATTTTATAGCAAGGTGTTCCAGTCGGTTTTCAATGGGGATTAATTGGGTTTTTTGATATAGCAGTGTGTTGGAGGAATTGTGTAGAGGGTTATTGGGATGCCTTAGTTTAGTTAGGATTCGCAGGACCGATCGCTCACTCACGTGCAAGTTTCTCAGAACAGGAGGGCGGGGATTTAGGAAAAGGATTGCTGCGTAGTCTAACAGAGGTCGACATATCATTTTGTAAATATTCACTGCAGTTTTTGTGGAAATCCCTTGATTTTTGAATGTAACTTGTCTGAAATGTCGAGCTCTGTTTTTAATTTTCATTTTAAGGGTTTGGGAATGGTGTTTAAAGGACAGTTTAGGATCAAAGGTAATTCCAAGATACTTGCAGGTTGCGGATGGTGAAATATATGTATTATTTATGTTAATACCAAATGGAGATGTGGATGCACGATGGAAGGGAATGAAAAGATGGGATTTATTGGGATTGATGGTTATTCTCCATTTGGCAAACCGAACTGGTAAGGAGGAATGGCATGGGAAATATGGTGAAGTAACTTATGTTTTATTATGGATTCGAATATTTTCCCCAGAACTGGAAGCAGGGTGATAGGTCTGTAACTGTTGACTTTTAGTGGATCGGCCTCTTGTTTGATTATGCATGTTATTATACCTCGCTTCCACTCCTGGGGAATAATTTAATTCTGGAATAGGAAATTTAGGATTAGGATTATGTACTTGTGGATATGTTCAGGTAACGCTTTTAGGATGGAACGGGTTATGCTATCATAACCAGGCGCCGTGTTTTTTCCATTATGTAGTATTTCATAGTACTCTTCTTCTTTTATGTCGTCACTTTGGATGTGGGTAGGGTAGGAGCTTTTAAACGAGGAATACCAGGAGTTGACGTGGGAAAAAAAGCTGTCATCGTACGTATTGTTTCGCAATCTCATTATCGTCAGTCACTGTCTCGTCAGTCATGGGATTTTGAATTTTCTGTAGATAGTCATTTTTTTGTATTTGGATAGTTTTTTTATGCTAGTCCAGTATTGTCTTCCCTTTTGCGTATTAATGTCTTCGCATACACTAATCCATCTGTCCTTTTTATATTCTTTTATAAGCTTATGAATGTTTTTGTTTATGTTGTCACCTGTGGTCAAAAAGTCTCTGTATAGTTGTCGTTTGTATTTAATCAGTCGTAGAATATATTTAGGAAGAGGGTATTTATAGGGAGATTTGGTATAGGTAGGAGTATATTTTCTAACGGATTCGGAAAAATGATTTATAAAAAGGGAAATTGTGGAAAGGTATTATGATGTGTATTAATAAAATCGGTCATGTCCCTTGTCAGTTTGTTCATGTCACAGTGTTGGTATCTGTAGATTGTCTTCGGGGGTGCGGGTATTGGAGGATTCATTTTTAGTGAAAACTGGATAGACAGGTGATCTGAACATAGGTCTGGAATTAACGTTACATTATGGATTAGATGTTGGATGTTGCTGGTACAAAGGAGTATGTCGGGTGTAGTTGAGTGGTTATTTGGCATTATGAATGCAGACAGACAATTTCAAATGGGGGCTGGACATATTATCAACCCACCTAGCCAAAATCTTCAGGGCCTGTATTGCGTTCAGATACATCCCTCTAGCATGGAGAGAAGTAAAAGTTATCTTCATACCGAAACCTGGTCGTATAGATTATACACTAGCCAAATCACACCGCCCAATTAGTCTAACGTCATTTCTCCTGAAAACGTTAGAGAAATTGTGCGAAAGATTAATTCGAGAGACGGCTTTGATTACGAATCCGATCCACGCTAACCAAC
Source organism: Ontholestes murinus (assembly GCA_963969525.1). Taxonomy (NCBI): domain Eukaryota; kingdom Metazoa; phylum Arthropoda; class Insecta; order Coleoptera; family Staphylinidae; genus Ontholestes; species Ontholestes murinus. Next base: position 22,553,797 of record OZ018399.1, read on the forward strand.
ATGCATACACTCAGGGGAAATTAACGAAGTCGGCTCTGCACACTATTGTAGACCGAATCGAAAGATCTCTGGACATCAAAATGTCCACATTGGGCGTGTATATTGACATAGAAGGTGCTTTTGAGAAAACGACCTTCAGAAGAATGGAAACTGCTCTCTCCGCGCATGGTGTGAACCTCACAGTTAGTGGATGGATCAAAAGCATGCTGGAGAATAGGGCAGTCACAGTAAATGTAGGAAACACCACTGCCAGAAAGATCGTTGCTAAAGGCTGCCCACAGGGTGGAGTACTCTCACCACTCCTGTGGAACATAGTTGTTGACAGCCTACTGCGGCGACTTAACGACAATGGCTTCCACATCATAGGATATGCAGATGACATAACTATCCTGATAGCAGTCTCTGACCATAAACCCGTCAAAGACTGAAATGGTCCTCTTCACAAAGAAAAGGAAACTAGGTAAGCTAAAGCTTCCTAAGCTCCTCAACACCTAGTTGACATTGTCGTCAGAAGTCAAATACCTGGGAGTGATCCTCGACGGCAAGCTGACGTGGGCACCACATCTCAAAATGAAATGTAAAAAAGCATGCGTCTCCCTCTGGCAATGCCGGAGGGCTAAGGGGCAGACATGGGGCTATCTCCCAAGATAGCACTTTGGCTGTACACAGCGGTAGTAAGACCAATGCTAATCTATGGAGCACGGGTTTGGTGGCCCAGAGCCAGACAGAAAACCTCAGCAAAGCAGCTTACTCAGTTGCAAAGGATAGCATGTCTCAGCACGACCGGAGCAATGCGAACAACACCCACTGCAGCAATGGAAGCAATGCTCTGCCTTCCACCTCTCGACTTATACGTAGAGGAGATGACCACGGCGGCAGCACTGCGCCTAAACTCAGTTGGACTCTGGTACAAAGGAGGCAGGGCTGGCAGACACTGTCACCTTTTAGAGGAGGCTGTCAAAAAGACACCCTTCCTTGGAAGGAAGACAGACAATTTGCCACCCTGCTACGTCTTCAATAGACCCTATAATGTATCGATAAAAAGAGGAACCGGGAGTGTAGAGGGTGGGGAAACCCTCTGAATGGTTCTAAAACCAAAAGAGGATCCGGGGCGGGAATCTACTCGCAACAAATGGACCTCTCATTAGCTATACCCCTAGAGAAGCACACAACTACTCTGCAAGCAGAGATCGTTGGCATCATCCAAGGGGCGAAAGAAATCCTACACCGAGACATCCGTGATAGCAACATCCAAATCCTTACAGACAGTATGGCAGCAATACTAGCAGTGAGTGGTCACAAGATCACCTCAAGACTAGTAAAAGAATGTCACAACACCCTTAAACAAGCAGCACAATCAAACAGTATTGAGCTGCGCTGGGTCAAGGGACACAATAATGAAGAAGGCAACAGCAAGGCAGACGAGTTGGCGCGAGCTGTATCGGTTCTCAGTGATACCACGGACGGGCCCCCGATCGCGCCAACACCGAAATGCCTCACTGATATCCTCAAACAGAATACTCTAAATATGCTAAAACAACGTTGGAACAACACCTCAGGCTGCAGACAGGCCAAGGAAGCAATACGCTCACCTAATCTGAAAACAGCTGAATATCATTTGCGACTATCCCGGGGGAATCTGCGTCTTATCACAGGTATCCTTACGGGTCACTGTCAGCTAAGGAAACACATGTTTACTATGGGACTGGTGGAAACCCCCATATGTAGAGCATGTGAAGAAGAGGACGAGACAGTGGAACATGTATTAACCACCTGCCCGGCTCTCGCCCACCTTAGAGAGTCCATGCTAGGGAAGCTCTGGCCGATGATGGCCAACATAAGGGATAACCCTCCAAGCGTTGTGATGTCCTTTGCATACATTGGGTGGCTAAATGAGTGATAGAACAACGCAAGGCTGTCCCAGTCAGGGGGGCACAACGGGCCTAGTGAGGCCTAAGTGTTCTGGTCAATGATTTGATCACCCTTGGCAAACTCAATCCAGATCCAGATCCAGACACTACTTTAGTTAACCCCATCCAAGAACGTCTTCCATTCCTATCAGAAAAATTCTCCAAAAATCCTTTCAACTTCCATATATAATCCCTTTACTGTCATCCTAGAAACCCTAGTATAAATCCTAAATTTAAAAAGCCCAATTCAACCATATTGGATACTATTTTTGTCGCGATGTAATTCGTGATTTTTCGGACTCGCCTTGGAGGAAGGACCACTAACAACCCTCACTGCAGGGGGTTACTTGTTGTACGGCCTCGATAAGCCCGTCAATGACTGATAGATTACTTTATGGCTATTTATTGTCTTCCGTTTTAGGTACATTTCGAAAACTGTAAATAAATCTTTGTATATATGTAAACAAAGTATGTGCCCCATCATAAGGCAGTGCCTGTAATTCCCCATTGTAGGGGGAAATATTTCTATATCTTTTAAATACTTGTATAATTTGCAAATATGAACGAATTCGATTTTAGAATAAACCAAGTGAACATATGAAGACTTGTAATGAAAATCGTGCTAAGTGCCTAACCTATAACTTTGAGATAAATGATTTTTTTCGCAAGTGACGTGCATTTGCGGACCAAATAGTCTGGAAAATTTTGTACAATTAGTGACGCAATATACTATTTCTGCCTGTGGCAACACATTTTTGGTATATTATATAAAAAATTATTATGTTGACATTTGGAAAAACGTGTTAAGTGCCAATAATGTTTCATGAAAAATGATTTATGTTCCAAAATAGTTTCAGAGGCGCTATGTGCCACAGCTACGAGTATACTACTTTTATTGAAAAATACATAATAGCATAATAACTAATAACAGAATACTAGCAAATACCAAAATTTAATAACCTAGGCTAATAAGTTTCTATAGAATTCTCGATTCTCCTCCTTCATGAATGGGATTATTGCTTGAATGTTGTCTTTCTTCTCGGCCTTGATACGAGTTGCACAGTCAAGCTGTGATAAATTAATTTTTTGAAACTTTTCCGAATTGATGTTTTTCTTGAAATTAACAGATTTCCAAGGCTCCATCTCGTTTAAAGTTTGTTTGATTTTTACTGATCCAGGATGTGCTGAAGAAATCTGAATCCACGCAGCTTTTGAAATTCAGTGTTGAATCAGCAGCCGCTTTAAAATCTTTGAAATCCTCAGGCTGTATTAAAGTTACAATAAATGGATTGTTTGGGGTTGCAGATGTTATTAGGTGGACTAAATCTAGAGGGATTTCGCATGTTTCTAATCGTTTTCGTTTTTCAATTTGGGCGAAATCTCGATCGCAACTTAAAAACGAATGACCAGAGACCAAGAACTTCTGGTTAACTTCTTGAACATATCCTTTTGTTACCATGAATATACATAAAAATATCATCATTTTATTTATGTTCTGTCCAGCACAGTTATCACTCCATATGTTTAATTTTTCCTTTCTTGTTATTCCACTTGTAACTGCTCTCCAAATGCATGACGCAATTTCGTTACCTCCTCTCCCATATATTCCCTCATGCCATAAATGCATGTGCCCTTTATTGGTACCAGCAATGTGGACGCCAAAATTATAGCAAGAAAGTTGGCGTAAATAATACATTTGGCGGTGTGTAAGGGAAAGTACTTGTTGAAGGTCCATATAAATGGTACATATGTCACTTAGGTGAAGCTGGGATTGGGCATGATCTTCCTTCATTACTTTCCTTCTCAGCTTTCCTACGATGAAGTTCAAGTTTCTTCTTTGCATCTTTGTCATTGGGATTGAATTTGTGTTGCATATTCAATAGATCACACTTTTGGCACGTATCAGTGCGTGGATGGTAAAATTTTAACCTTGGAATTTGTTTATTAAAAGTGATTAGTAGGAACGGTAGGTTATATCAGAATTAGGATAGGTGTCTTTGAAAGCGCCATACAATCGATTAATGTTTAAATATTGGCTCAAATATTCTTTGCTACTCTTCATCCTTTCTTAGTGACTTTCCTCTCTGGGAAACCGGAAAATATCATCTTGGATTGAGTATTTCTTATGTTGTGTTTTGTTTGCCTCTTCTTTCGACATAAGAAACTTGGCCCGCTTTTTTTGCTTTCACGTGAGTTTCAACACGCCTTTCACGACTTTCCCAGCTCCATCAGGTACGGTTAAATAAACAGTCGCTTGCCTTGCTTGCATCTGGATTCTCGTAACTACCATCGCGTCGTCTTTTTACCGGGCACACATTTTAAAGTCCCATTAAATATGAATTCTGTTTTACATTGTCTTGCAACTTATAAAATTGGTGAAAGAGCTACAGTTTTTGGCCATGTGTAATGTTTTTGCATTGATATTTACACTTGCAAAACCTCTAAAAATTGTTATACTTTATTTTAGGAATTATTAACTTTCATTACTTTGGTTTAATAATAATTATAAGTTTACTTACTGTTGCTGCTGGTTCTTCTTTAGATGGCACTACTTTGTTTTTGTTTCCCACATACTTTTTAGGTATAAAACTAATTTTGATTTTTTTGGCACTTAGCACGGTTTTCATTAAAAGTCTTCATATACCGAAATAACCAGCGTTTGGAATTATTTTATTCATTCCCCACGAAAAACGAAACTGCAAAAAACAATTTTCTTTCAAGATCTTCTTTGTGACTTTGTCAAATCCGGGAGTTGTGTTGTTTTTGAGATTCGTTATAATTGTTTTGATTTAATTTTCAGTTGTTGGATTAAATGTCGTAATGTTTTCTATTATTTCGTCAGTATTTGTGGTCGTTGTTTCATTTGTTAATTCGGGGATTTTTTTATTTGTTTTTATACTAGTTTTTGGCCTATTTGAGCGAAGTATGTATTTATTCTCCATAACACCTGACATCACTTCTATCTACAAACCTAATGTGACAATATATCAAGTTCTAGAGAATATCGAGAGCCTAACAAAATATTTCACAAAAGACGACCATGTTTTCATTATGGCTGGAACAATTGATGCCGTTAAGAAACTTCAACTGAATAAGACCGCACTTCAGCAACGTTTAAAGCAGTTGTGTTTAAAGAAAAATGTGCATATTATTGCGAATCCATTCTGGAAAAAAAATTCATTTTAAATAAATTTATTTCTGAAATAAATAACCAACTTAAACAGCGCGCGAATGATGTTAAATGTAGTTATCATGAAAATAATATACTGACCCTCTTCTTGAATACGCCGCTATCCTTTTCTATAAACCCCATCCTTCCGCTCTTAAAAGTATTCAGGTATCGGAACGATCAGCCCTTCGCACGCTTACAAAAATTAGACATCCCCTTAACCCCATACATAATCCATCTAACACCCTCCTGTATCAATTAGCTAATCTAACTCCTATTGAACAACGTCTCACATTCCTCGCCCAAAAATTCGCCACTAACCCTCACAATATTGATATCCTTAACCACATGTGTATCCCTCGTAATCCTTTAATAAAACCCCGATACAAATACCCTGAAATCACCATTCATCAGTTCATCTCTGCATTTCATAACGACATTAGTGATCATGACGTTTAAAGAACAACCGACAGTTAATTCCGTTAGACATTAGCAATCATGACGTTTGTAAGACAGATAACTCCAGGCTGAAAGACCGCGGGTCGATAGCCGTTTGACAGAAAAAAAAAATTATTGTATCATTGTCATATTGTTAAATACATGTAAATTTATTTCCTTTTTTCTGTAAATAAAGATGTTGGTATATATATAATATACTGATAATTAATAATTTCTATATCAGCTATAGGGACAAATATTCGATGTTGACTCCAGTTATGGTTAATTTAGAGACGTCTGATTGCAGGGATTCTCGAAAATCTATAATTTCATCATCACCAAAAAACATGATTTAACCAGCGAGAAAGGAAATGTTTTCGAGTTAGTCTGTTTACATATTAATACGCAGAGCTTTCCTTCGTCAGAAACTAAATGAAATTGATATAATATTAAATGACAATCAGTATAATATATATTTTCTTTGTTTATGCGAATATTGGTTGGTGCATGAGGAATACTCAGTAATCTGATTCACAAATTTTCATATAGTGGCGAAATCTTGGGGAAATATGGTGAAGATAACAAGTAATGGCAAACGAATAATAGTTTTTTGTAAAATTAATAATATGATAACAGCAAACACTTTTTTTAAACATAAAAACATACATAAATACACAAGACAGGGAAATAACAATAGAAGCATCAATAAATAGAGAAGGAGAAGTAATAGACAATAATTGACAACACAACATAGGAGAAGAAATAACTATGGACGAATTGGATGAAGCCATACATAAACTCTAAAATAGAATAACACCCGGACATGACAAAATAACAACGGCAATGGTAAAATATATGGGGGAGAGTGGAAAAATCTTACTATGGGAAATTATAAAAAGAGCATTTAAAGAAGAAAAGTTGACAAAGGACTGGGACGTCTGAATTATCTTACCCATAAATAAAAGTGGAGACAGGTGAAACTGCAAAAATTAGAAAGAAATAACACTATTAAGCACGATAGTAAAAATATACGAACGAATATTGCAACAAAGATTGACAAACATCATAGAAAATACACTAGAAGACGCAAAAAGTGGTTTTAGAAAAGGTAGAAGCGCACAAGACCATATTTTTACTATGAAACAAATTATACAAAAAACCCAAAAAAATAAAAACATCAAAGCATATATGGCGCTTATAGACCTGGAAAAGGCATTCGATAAATTAAACAGGAACAAAGTCTGGGATATCCTAAGATAAAGAGAGGTACCACATAAACTAATAAAAACTATACAACACGAACATAAACTATGTGGCTACGAGAAATAGAACGTCTAACACATTCCAAGCAGGAGGAGGATTAAGACAAGGAGGAGTCATGAGCCCAATTCTCTTCATAATTTTTATTGATGAAATCATAAAACAATGTCGACCACACCTAAGAGCACTAAATAACTGAATGTGCATTTGCGGATGATATAGTGATAATGACAGGAAGCAAAGAAGGACTACAAAAAAACATAAATACATGGATGAATGTTTTACACAAATACGATATGACGATAAACAACGAAAAGACAAAAGTGATGGTAGCAGCACAAGAAGAAGAAAATATACAAATTCAAATAGGACAAGTACAACTAAAACAAGTTAAGGAATATAAATACTTAGGAGTGATAATACAGCAAAATGGCAAACAAGACCAAGACATAACAGAAAGAATTCAAAAAGCATCCAAACTGTATTACGCACTCAATCAAGCATTTATCAGGAAAAAGGAAATAATAGAAAAAATAAAACTGGCCGTCTTTCAAACCATACACCTACCAATACTAACATATGGATGTGAAATGTGGACGCTCAACAAAAAGACAAAAAGTAAAATCCAAGCAGCGGAAATGAAATTTTTACGAGGAATAAAGAGTATAACTAGGATAGATAGAATAAGAAATATGGATGTAAGAAAAGAACTGAATACAAAGAATATACACAAATATATTAAAGAGAGGCAGCTGGGATGGAGGCGACACATACAGGGGATGGAAAAAAGAATACCTGTTAAACAAATATGGGAAGCAAGGACAACCACGAACAGAGGGAGATGAAGAGCACTACAAAACTGGGAGAACAGCATAACAAAGGCACTGCAAGACAGAGGAATAAACATAAGAGAGGCAGATTAAATTGCTAAGAACAGAAACAAATGGAAGAAAGTTATCAAGACGTAGAGAACGAATATACCAAAACCCCGATTGGTAAAAGGTGTTATATATATATATATATATATTTATATATATATATAAATCAAAATTCCGTCATTTGTCTTCGTTCTTTCCAACTCAAACTTCATACGCATTTCCACTCCTCCTACCTTCATCATGAACGACTCACAATCCACCACCCGTGATGCATTACTGTAACCTTATCCAATCCATGAATTTAGTTCCAAACTTATGTTCTGACCACTTTCCATTTGCTTCCAAATAAAAATCCCCATAGATCCTCCTCAACAATCAATTATTTTACAATTAAAAAAAAAATGTAATACAGAGTTTCAGCAGAAGTGTCGGAATACATCACCGACAATCCTACTACTACCTCCAATTCTATCACCCACCTTAATAACTTCCTCTCGTCTTCTATTATACAAAATACACCACAAATAATGAAACAATTCTATAAATATCCCCTCCCAAAATATATCCTCCGACTTATTAAATATAAAAGACAACTGTACAGAGACATATAACTGACGGACACACCTGAACTTAGACAAAAGTTTAATAAGCTGAACAAAGACATTAAAATAATTTATACTTCTTGCGCTACACTCTTGATGGAACCAGATTACCAGCAAATTTGGTAAAGTAAGACACTTGTTATGTTCCATAGATTTATTTTCAGTTACCTGACAAGTGTTTCGATTATTATCAGACGATCACAGACTCTGACATAATTGCTTAAAAATTTGCCGACAATTTCAACATAACCTATTCAATGACACAAGACCCAAACTTTGACTAGACAAATTTTGAAACAGTAAATGACTGGCACAATAAATATTTTAATAAAAATGACTGTTCAGAAATGACCGACATTTTTACACATGCAAAATACTTTGACGTTTTAAAGAAAGGGAAAAACACAGCGACTGAACATGACCACATACATAGAAACATCTTAAAATCCCTTCCATTCCACATCCACGATCACATACTTAATAATATTAACATTCTGTGCAAGAAATAACTTTTCCCTAAGGTATGGAAAACAGGAGTAGTCATTTATATCCCTAAACGGGACCTACCCTCTACTTTATTATCCAGCTATCACACTCCTACCTGTTTTTGGAAAAATCTATGAATCCCTCCTCAAAAACAAAATACTTTATTTAATTTCGAATCACATCCCTAAATACCAATTTGGTTTTCTTCCCCGTCGTTCAACTTCCCTTCCACTCACAATTCTTGTTTCAAATATTCAAACAACCCACCCTGAAAGGCAAAGCTTCTGCAGCTCTATTTTTGGACGTCCAGAAAGCGTTCGACTCGGTCTGGCACCAAGGTCTATTATATAAGTGCCACCTCCTAAATATCCATCCCTATATAATTTTCATTATCAAACAATTCCTCTTTCATAGATCCTTAAAAGTCAAAATGCATAATTCATTTTCTTCTTCCTTTACTCCTGAATAAGAACTCCCTCAAGGCTCTAATCCTCTTTACTTTAATCCATCCAAATATCTCTTGCAATTTGCAGACGATACAGCCCTAATTCCACATTACCAAAAGCCCTTCAATCCCTCCAAGAGCTTATTGACTCCCTTCAACGATGGTTTGCAAAATGGCGCATTAAAATCAATCCGCACAAATTACAGCTCCTGAACCCCTACCATCACGCCAACAATTGCCCTCACAAAGATCATATTAACTATTATCCCTCCCTCAGTTTCCGTAAAATACCTGGGCATAACATATAAGAATAATGGCATCAATACAAAAACAGCTGTGAAAATTTATAAGATGATCTGCCGCCCACTACTTGACTATGTTTGTGCCCTCTATCCCAATCTCAGCAATCCAATATCCCGCAATATTGAAGCGAGTATCCCTCCGTACCCTAACAAAACTCCGGCATCCTCTTAATCCTCTACACAATCCCTCTAACCCGCTCCTATGATACTACTTTAGTTATCCCCATCCAAGAACGCCTTCGATTACTATCAAAAAAATTCTCCAAAAATCCTTTCAACTTGCATATATTATCCCTTTACGGTCATCCTAGAAACTCTAGTATAAATCCTAAATTTAAAAATCGCCATATGACTGGACAACACAAGGCAGAAAGACCTCTGGTCGATAGTCTTTTGACAAATTAACTCACTAACACATTATTCATTATTCACTATGTTATTGTAAATATTGTAAAAATGTGTCAATAAATATATGTATCTATCTAATCTAAATGAAACAAATGCATTTATTATGAAATTTTTTAAACTGCATCGTTATCGAAATCACTCTAGAAGCTAAATATTTTTATGTAATAATAAATATTAAACGATTATTATACATAAAAATAAAAACTCTCAATAAAGTATTACTTTATTCATCGTTTTACCAATTATAATGAATCTGATAAGAAGTACATGTTGAAAATTGAAAGGTATATAGCGATTTAGGACAATTTTTGTTTTCCGTCCAAGTAATTATTTGGAATTACGAAATAACTTAATAGACAGTATAGAGTATCTAAGATAATTATCTTCTGTTCCTGTTGTCTTGTTCTTCTACGTAACAGAAGAAACATAATTCTTCACAGAAACTTGCTCCAATAGAACATTTAAGGCAAGGCCAGGGCTGGACTTCAATGTAATTAGAGCACTGTGAGGTTTCACATATTACTGTTTTTGGTTTACCTGAAAAGAAAAAAAATCAGTATTAAATATTTCTTAGCACGATTACATTATATTAAATATAATAATAATATAATAATATTAACAATAAATTATTAATATTGGTTAGTTTCCTACTACGAAAGTTAAGCATTTACTAGATAAACAAGTTTACGATATTTATAACATAAAGTAAAACAGATAGGTTAATTTACTTACAAATTTGTCTATCTTAATCTTCTTTTGCGATATAAAGTTATTAAATAAGGGAAAATATTAATATCATTGTAATTAACACATTCTTACAAATTATAAATTTATCCAATTTCAGTGGTTCAACATAAATTGTTGTCTTCGATAATATTAAAACAATAGATTATTACGGAAGTGTTAGTGTTTGACATAATAGTTATAGTGATAATTAGTAGAAGTTTTAAAAGATTTCTGCAATTTCTGTGATATAAAGTATCTGCGGAATTGCAGAAAACAAATTGGCAGTTGTAAAAATAATCCTTGCAAGAGAAACCTTTTTTGTACTGTTATAATATGCTGGTTGTTATGGTAAATATCAGTTGTATAATTCAGTGCCAGGCGTCGTGGGAGTAGTTGTTATAACTGGTGATTCTTAAGCTTTACATACGTTGAAGTAACAGTGCGGTAACCAATTCGCTTTGATTTTTAGTTATTGCAAAAATTGATGTTAACTATTAACTTTAACATTTATTATGCAGCTACTGACAAATGCCGTGTAATCCTATTTATGTAGGTCTAAGTAGACACTGCTAGTGGATACGCTCAGAGCCGGTCTTAGTCGGCGGCCCTGTGCGATTTCAACTGTGGCGGCCCTAGTAAATGTTCTAAGTAACCTAAACATTTTTGACATATCTTATATTATTTATTATTAATAGGCTTATAATTTAATTAATAAGTTATTTATTTGGTTAGTTAGTATACAATTTATTTATTATACAAAACATTTTTTACTTATATATAAGCATTTGAAAACTTTTCTATAAGTTCTGAATAATTAAGTTCACCTGCAATTTCACTTTCAATTGCTAAAAGAGATAAATTATTTAATCGATCTTGCCCCATGGTAGAGCGCAAATAAGTTTTAATTAACTTGAGCTTCGAAAAACTCCGTCCTGCCGTAATTTTAAAAATTCCAGTGATATTGGGAAGCATTTGCTCTAGGTTGTTAGTTGAAATAAATTCTAGGCCGCCTATTGGTGTTGTGTTCGCTGGTAAAAAAAAATGGATTTCCCCATGTAAATCCATTGCGTCAATATCTGATCCAGATGAATCTGCCAGTACTTCTCATAATTTTTGAAAGGCGGACAAGAGGTCATTATCGCTCATTTCTTTTATACTATCAAAGATGTAAATAAATCCAAAATAATTATTATGTGTTCTTAATTGTCCAAAACGTTCAATGCTATTGTGGCCTGATCCATGACCACATTAAAAAATTCAATCCGAAATTTCGTTTCTGGATCAATTATTGGTTGATCTTCAATTTCATAAGAAAAAAGCGTTTTGACTCGACGTCTTCGAATATGTAGTGTTTGTGGGAAAGACATTTCATCTGGTGTCATATCTAACTCTTCTGCTACTTGCTTTGCTGTCACTTGAGCTGCAGAAAAGGCGGATTCTTTATAATTTTGGAAATATTCCTTCGTTTTGTCCAAACATTGACTCGCAGTACCTAATTTTATTTTTATTTGTTGAAATATTTTGCTAACGACATTTATTTGTGACAAAAGGTCATGCTATATCACAAACGTTACCAAAGTGCTTCCGTTCGCGCTTTGGGGTCGTTAGCAGATTCGGATACTTCTACTAAAGCATCATAAATGGCACCACCTAAAACGAACAGCTTTGACGCTCTCCAGTCTATGCTCCCATCTTGTTTCGGAAATGGCTTTGGCACATAATTTTGTAGCGTGTTGTTTTAAAATTTCCCACCTCTCTGTTGACGCTCCAAATTAAAAAAAAATGGTTGCAAAGTTCCAAACAAACTAATTGCTTCAACTGATGATTTGGCAATGTCACCTAGCAATAAATTAAATCTATGACAACCGCAAGGCACAAAAAAGCTTTTAAATTGATGTCCAAAATTCTTCTTTGTACTACAGAGTGATAACCACGCATGTTCGCTGCATTGTCGTAGCCTTGACCACGGCATTTTTTATATCTATTTCTAGTTCTTTAAGTTTGCTTAAACAAACTTCAGCTAATATTTCCCCAGTACTTTTCGTGATGTGCAAAAAGCCTACAGAAAGCTCTATTATTCTGGGCGATGACGATGTTAAGTCCACAATACAAAGTATCATCATCATTTGTTACTGATGGCTTGTATCAGGAGTACAATTAAGAATAACCGAAAAATATTTTGCCTCCTGTTTTTTTTTAAATTATTGCACTCAACACATGAGAGCCGATTAGATCAATAATTTCATCATGAAATTCAGTTATTTCTTTACTTTGTATCCGTCTAAGGTGTTCTTCTAGAACTGGGTCATATTTCCCAAGAAGTTGAATTAAGCCCATAAAATTCCCATTATTGGGATGAAATAAGCGATCGATGCTTCCTCGAAGAGCGAGATTTCTTTCTCCCATAAACTTGCAAACGGAAACGATTCGTTTTACGACATTATTCCAATGACTTCTTTCTCGGTCAATAATAAGCTGTGCCTGTTTGTCTATTGTTTTTTTAGTCATGATTTCAAACTATTAATATGCAATGGAGATGATTCATGTTCCTGTAAGATTTTCGTAATATGTATCCTTTCCGTGGCCAATTTAAAAGAAGAAACTTTGAATAATTTGCATAAAAATCAAAACACAACATCTTTTGCTGTGGAATATACTAACCAGTCACGATTCACAGTTTCGTTATTGGATACTTTGCCTTTGGTAAATGCTGTCTGAAAAATGGGGCCCCATTTTATTTGTAGGGTAATCGTAGTCCTTAACTCTAAAAGGTCCATCTTCAATTATATTCAGACGAACTTTGTCTGTTATTGTTGGCAACATTGCGGGATCTTTCAAGTCGATAGATAAATTGTGTGGCGGTGACAATTGAGTTTCGTCAATTGCATTTGTACTGTTGGTGTCACTCGAGTCTTCTGATGAACTTTGCAAACTTTCTGATTGTTGTAAATTTGCAAAGTTTTGATGGCAACTTGCAGCCGACTCAGTTGATGTTGACGGTAATTCGTCGAATTCGGATTTCTTCTCAAAAAAACACAGTATCGTATCCTTTTGTTTGGCAATAAACGCGCCGGATTTTTGTTTGCGCTCTCTTTTAGATGCTCCCGATTCTTCGTTTGGACGAAATCGTTTTCGAGAAGATATTTTGGGGCTATAAATGATATAAGTCATACCTTGGTTTCTAAGAGCCGAAAGAAAAATCCATTACTTACTTGAGTTGCAAAATGAGAATACAAAGCAGGACGATGATAAATAAATTGTTAGCTGAGGTTCTTAGGCTCTTCTGTGCTAGCAAGTAACTCTAATCATGATCATTTGCAAACTATTAATTTAATAAATGTTCCGGCTTATATATTAGTAGCGGATTAGCGCGCAGGGTAAAGAGGCGGCTTCCTGCTATTGAAAAGAGCATCCCAAAATGTCGGCGCGTTTGTAAAGAAAGTTTGTATGTATTCGTAGAAAGTGAACGACATTGTTTTACGATTTGCAATGTGAGCCTATCACTTATAAAAATAGCCGAAAAGGTAATCTGTGGAATAGGCTGCTATTCTCAAAGACACACGTTGTTTATTTTAATTTCTTATTCCCGATTCCCAATACGATTGTGTGGGCTCACAACTCTCTGATGTGTTTAAAACAATATACCCACAATACTATGATATTCTGCTGATACTACTTACAAATGCACCGACAAACGCTGAAATAATATAAAAATTTTGACATTGCATTTAGTAGATTTAAAATATAAATTGGTACATGTTTTTTTTACGATTTGCAACGTGTGCTTATTAGAATAGCCTGCCGTCTTACTATATGCACCAGGTTATTTTATCGCTAAGGCGGCTTTCCTCAAAGACACAATCTCGACACCCAATACAATTAAGCGAGATCACATCTTGCTGACACCTTCAATATTATGATTTTCTGCTGTTTGATCTGCGCTTGGTTATGCCGTCGCCGCCGAATCGGTGTTGCACAAAAATCTTTGCAGATTGCCCCCTTAGCAATGATTATTGTATTTAGTAATATCGGCCCCTTAAAGTGGCGGCCCCCTGAAGGTGGCGTCCTGTGCGACCGCACCCCAAAGACTGTTTACCGGTGCGTTGTATTTATATGACAACAAATTTCTATACGGCAAGTTGAACATTTCTCGAACGTTCGGCAAAATACTATCCGACATGCTTATTTATGTATATATATGTCTGTGCGTAGGTGTGTGTGTGTGTGTTTGTGTGTGTATTGGTGGGTGTGTACGAACTACAGAACTAATAGCTAATACAATTAATCCTCGGTATATGGTTGAGTCAGGCATTGAATTACAAAACTAATAGCTGCCGTCGAACTGACGTCACAATCAGCACAATGTAACGCTTGTTTTTTATCTGTAATGGTATTTTTTTGGTGACGCGTTTAATAAATTTAATTTAATTGCATTTATTCGCACTTAATGATGAAATCGTCGTAACCTGATGGATACAACGTTCCCTGATATACACATTGCCATTTTGAAAACAGGCCGATCTTTCCCAGGACATCGTATGTATTGAAACTTCACTAATTATTATTCAAATATTGTTATGATTCTAGATTAGTAAGGCGAGTGCAATAAACACACAAGTACTACGAACCCACAAATGAGGAACCACAAACAACATGACAATGAAACAGAGAAATGAAAGCACATGCAAAACGAGTGCAATAAGTAAAGTGAACTTACGCTTCATTTTAGCATTTCTGCGACGCCATTCAAATATTTTTTTAAACGCTCTCTGGTGTGCACTCATTGTGGATAACGTTGCAAATGTCTAAGGTATATGTTGGGTTGGTTGGAGGTGTAGTAGAAAAGGAAGGATGTAAAACTGAATTTTGCGCCATCTATCTAACCAGGCGGCGGTCGCTAGAAAACTGCAATGGTGCTTAGTTGGAATTCATTACTTATACATGCGGTATTGGCGGCTAACGTTTGATGGCGCATGTGCGGCTTATTGTAATTGGGTTGGACGGATTAACCGAGATTTCGGTCGTGTTACCTGCGAGGATTAAAATCGGTAATGAAATATGATTGCTGCATAAAGTAGATCTCTAAGTGGGGGGTAGTCGTTGTGCGTCGTCGCGTTTATGGGAATGATTTGTATGTTTTTCTATTTTCGTTGCCTCGCGGATAATCCTCTTGGTAAAATGGTCTACTACTGCGATGGAAGTCGTGTTGTCGAAGTTTATCTTGTGTTTCGACGCTCTAATGTCTTCGTCTCGCTGTACATTCATGCGTCTACTTGTTTGTCCCAAATAAATTTTGTTAGAATCGCTATAGGGAATTTTGTTAACTCCCCGATTTTCAAGAGTAATAATGTTTTGGAGAATGTCCGATTTTACGTCTAAATTGTTTTTATGCTGAGTTTTTAGTAGTTGGAAAATTCTTGGAACGTATTAGTGTTTTTGGTCTTAGATTTTTGTATGAGTAAATATGTTCCTGTACGTGGAAGGAAACCGTTTTGGACAAGACTTGTATCGAGGGTAGCAAGTTCGTTATTCAGGTTGCAAATCGGTTCGCTTAAGTACCATTAAAACTTGCTAATTTGAAGATTTAAGCCGAATTGTGGCAATGAACACATCTTCACGAAACTATCGGTATCAACATCATCTGCCTTTACGCCACGAACACCCTGCACCAGTTTAAGAAATTCGAATAATAAAACTGTAAACGTGGTAAACTAATTTGTAACTCTTGGCAAACATTCTGTGGGGACATAGAAAGTCTCACTGCAGACCAAAGCTGGAGAGTACACAGATTCGGTAGAAGAGACCCTGCAAGTATTACTGCAGACGCACTTCCCGGGTTCTGTAATATTTGACAATCCTGTTTCCAAGAACTGAAGCGAACCCAACACAGAGGCTCCAAAACAGGATTGGGATACAGTGAAAACGATAATCAAATCCGGAGACATTGACTGGGGAGTTAACACATTAAAACCATTTAAATTATCATTTCCTTACAGGATATATCATGTCATACTACAAAAGAAAATAGCAAAGCTAAGGAAACCACTGTGTGATATCCTTAGAGTAAGCCTTGCCGTTTTATATTTCTCAAGCAGCTGGCGGACTTTAAAAGTGGTATTCATACCCAAGCCAGGGCGTGCTTCATATACCCAGGCTAAATCCTACAGACCGATCAGCTTGTCATCAATTATTCTAAAAGATACTAGAAAAACCAGTGGACAGGCACATATGGGAAGAAGTCCTAAAGAACTCACCACTACACCATCAACAATACGCCTACCAAGCGGGAAAATCATGTGAACTAGCAATCCATCAGCTAGTGAGTAGATGTGAAAGGGCCCTACAATGTAAATACATTGCGTTAGGGGCCTGTTTGTACATTGAAGGGGCGTTTGACAACACAACCTTCAAGTCCATAGCATCAGCAATGGAGAAAAGAGGTATTAACCTGCAAGTCCAATAATGGGCGAACAAGATGCTCAGAAGCCGGACTCTAACAACTAACCTATAGGAAAAAACAACAAAAGTAGTAGTCGCTAGCAAGTGCCTGCAAGGAGGTGTTCTCTCACCAGGGCATCTATGCACTAGTGTATGCATATATACCTGACCATTCTATTGAGCGGGAAGTTTGAGACTACTGTATCAAACTTGAAACAGAGGGCACTAAATACCGTAGAAAGATGGTGCAGGAGTGAAGGGTTAACTGTAAACCTGGTCAAAACGGCGATCGTCCCCTTCACTAGGAGACGAAAAACCGATGACATAAAATCACTATGTATGTATGAAATGGAAGTCCCAATCAAAAAAGAAGTAAAATATTTGACACTCGTTTGGAGAGAAAAGACCCAAACCAAAAGCGCAGCAGTAAAACTTAAGAGTGGAAAGACAGGCGTGTCCGCTGATCACTGGGACAATGAGAATAACGCCCACAGCAACCATGGGACACATATTATCGCTACCAATACTACATTTATATGTTATGATGGAAGCTAGACAGCCAGCCTATAGGATGTACATAAATGAACAAACGTTAAAAGTGCTCGCTTTGCCGATAGTTCAGTCCAGGCTTCTTATGACCTGCATAAACAGGCTGGACGCACTGGTGACAGCAAGAAAAACACAGCTAGTATGGATAGCCAAGGACCAAAGAATTATTGGACACTT
This sequence comes from Ontholestes murinus, assembly GCA_963969525.1. Lineage (NCBI taxonomy): Eukaryota > Metazoa > Arthropoda > Insecta > Coleoptera > Staphylinidae > Ontholestes > Ontholestes murinus. The sequence goes on from OZ018399.1 coordinate 22,571,585, forward strand.
GGGGGCCGACTTGCTGGCCAAACAAGGAACAGCAGGCTTTAGGTATACCCCATGAAACCGGAAAGGAAATAATCCGACACAAGCTAGGAGAGGAGCATAAAAAGGCATGGCATAACCAAAAGGGAATGAGGCATACGAGGCTCTTCCTGAGCAGTTTGAAACTAAGAAAAATTACAGGACTAGTCACTGGGCACTGTGACCTGAATAAGCACAAACATAGGATGTGAATTGAGAAAAGTTTCCTATGCCGTGGGTTTCTGGAAGAAGAGGAAACTCCCCAACACCTAATGTATGTATTCGAAGCATATAAAATATCACATGGCAGAAACTACTGTACTTCATAGAAGACACAGAAGTACACAGGGAGTAAAACATCGGCAGGCAAAGGGGACACCATAGTAGTTCTGAATAAATCTAAATATGAGTAACTTTTCAGCCGACGACAGCTATAGAGTTATCGATTCTGATCTAGCTACATACCTGTAAAAAAACAAGAGGTTACCTTCTCAGTGGATGTTACATCCATAGAGAAGCTAAATGCCTCGGTGGGTACCGATAAAGCGAAGCAGGGCAAGCGTGATGAAGAGACAGGAGCCTCAAGCTCCAAAAAGCTATGCCTTAGGAGTGTAATCCGCCGCTGCAAACCCCAACTGGTTCCGCAGAGGCCAACAAGCCTCCAGCAAACAGGAAGGTTCCAAGGGTCTGCTCGACCAAGATACCACCCGAGATGCATGCTGATGCGCGTTCAAGGAGCAAGAACATTCCCCAGGACAAACTGGAGAATGCCAATGTTGGCGGTCATTATGAATCCCAGCAATGAAGGGATGGTGGTAATGTCTCCAAATAAACCTGCAGCACCCAACGGCAGCAACAAGTGTCTTAGGCAGCATGCTGGCTAGGGGGCAAGTCCAAGTGAGGGTAATTCAAGAGCCCTGGGTTCATGGAAGAGCGATTAAGGGACTTCGGAACCCATCCTACAATCTGGTACGTAACTCAAAGTGCGGCAGGCCACAGGCTGCTGTGATTTTCAGGAAAGATATTGACTATGCTCCCATTCCACAGTTCGTCACACAGAACCTAATGGCAGAGGTTGTGGATGTACTGACGGGAAATTGCAAGACCACCACCAGAAGCAGTAAAGGACCTTATGGACTGGTGCTGCAGAAATGGGAAACAACTTATCACGCTATAAGGCAAGAGGTACTTGATTTGACCTTAACCACACCGAACGGCGCGCAATTGATAAAAAAAATGGAGTGTACTTCCAAAGCCCTGTATCGACAAGAACATAAAGAGTGACTCACTTATTTGCCAAGCAGTTTGCATTTCAGGCTGGCAAATCCATTGTCGATGCTCTACACCACCTTGTCAAAGAGGCAGGACGAGCCATCCTATACAAGAAAATAGTACTTAGAATATTTGTAGACATTTTATAACACCTCATTCTCTGCAATAAAACAAGCGGCTATAAATATACAAATAAACGAATATATTCTTCCATGATAATATGGATGGAATCAATGCTTCAAAGCCGATTACTAACGGCCTCTTTAGCAGGAACTACAGTATCTATGACTGTAGCAATGACTGTGACCTCAGGGGGAAGTTTTGTTCCCCATACTATGGTCAATAGTGGTGGACGGACTCCTGAATGAACTGCGCGAAAAAGCTACGCAGATATCGCCGTAATAATCAGTGGCTAGCATAAAGGTATTCTTACAATCCAATTGCAACAAGCACTAAATATCATCAATAATTGGTGGGTTCGGAGAGGACTAAATGTCAACCCGAATAAAACGATCATAGTTCCATTCATCCGTAGGAGGAACATGCACATAAAGGCTCCCTCGCTAATTGGAATAGAAAAAAACTTCTTCAATTAAGTGAAGTATTTTTGTCGGCGTGTAATGAGAAAAGCCTGAGGAAAAAAGTCCAAAATCATATATTGGCTGTATGAAACGGCTGTGGTACCCATTGTCACCTATGCTGTCCTTGTGTGGTAGCCAAAAACCCAAAAACTAGACACGCAAAAGAAGCTAGGTATGTTTCAACGTTTAGCTAAGTATCACAGGGGCCATGCAAACGACCCCTATCGCGGGTGGGAATGGAGACAATCATAGGTCTCCACCACTCCATCTAGTGGTACAAAAGGAGAGACTTGTGGCGGTCCTTCGACTACACCAGAGGAAAAAACACTGTCAGGAAACTGGACATGACACTTGAAAATTCTGCAGCAAATCGACCCAGTCCCCCTGTCCAAAACAACGGGCATCATATCCAGGAGGCTTGAATTCGAAATATCGTTTAAGGTGTTGTTTGAAGACTCCAAAACGTCATCGATTAGAGTCAAGGAGTTTGGATACCAATATTTGAGGAATATCAGCAAGATACCCGGATGGTGCCAAGAATAACACAGGCACTAGAATAGGCATTTATGGATCTAATCTAAACGGCGCGCATATATACATTTTCTCAGACAGCCAAGCAGTACTCAAGGCCGTTCGAGCCTACAGCAACGACCTATATGCTCTCTAAAAAGGTCGGCGATCACTCTGGGAACTGGCAAAGAACAACTCCTTGACCCTCATGTGGGTTCCAAGACACGGAGGTACCGAAGACAAGGAAGTGGCAGATGAATTCGCCAAAACAGGCGCAAATACCATCCCATAGAACCAGAGCCGTTTTGCCGACTCACCATGTCCCACAGAAGAGAGGTGGTGCAAAAATTGGAAGAGGACAGAAGACGTAAGTACTGGTATAATGTCAGTGGCCTACGTCAATCAAAACGACTCATCAAACTTGATTACAGCTGTAAGGTGACAACATTCATGGAACTCACAACAGGACATTGTACCATCCGGTACCATTTGCGGAAAATGTCCCCAGAGGAAACTGGAAATTGCAGATTATGTAATTCGGCAGATAAAACCACCGAGTACATAAAATGTAAAACAACGCTTGTTGGAAACCATAATATAATACATCATTTAAGTTATTATGGACATTAGTGCTTAACAGGAAGTATAGAAGACACTAGTACCACTACTTAAAAACTAAAATATTTGTTTATTGGTGCATCCAATAAAAACTAAAAAAATACTGGTTGCAAGACAATTAAATTTAAAAACTGTTTTTGTCTCTGATGATGAATGAGCTTATGAAGAGGAATGACGTCATGATGAATGAAATCTTAGAAATGAGGAAAGAACAAAAACAATACCATGAACAATTGATTGAACAGAAACGAGAAAATGAAATAATGAAGAATGAGATTAAAGATTTGCATGCAAAAGTAGAAAAGCTTGAAAGGAATAGCAGAAAGAAAAACTTACTAATAACAGGACTTGAAATACATGATAATGATGAAAAAACTCTTCAACAGAAAATGGAAAACTTTATTACAGAAGATTGAATGTTACCTATTAAACTAAGAAGCGTATCAAAAATCACTGACCAAAAATATATAATTGAAACAGAAAATGTAACAGATAAAATAAATAATAATAAATTAATAATAATAGTTTATTTGTGCTAATAACCTAGTTTTACACAGGTCAAGAAAATATGGATAATTTCTGCAAACTCAGTTGAATACAATTTAGCATAAAATATACAAATAGAAAACAAATTAGGAATTATAGTAAATATAAATAAAATGGAAACATTACAACACTATACTAAAATATATAACAATATGCTAAAAAACAAAAATAAACTGAAAACAAAATATGAACTTGTTTATATAGACTCTGATATGACAAGAAAGGAACAAGAAATACAAGCAACAATCAGGAAAATTGCAAGAGAAGAAAAAGATAAAGGAAAAAATTCATTATAAACGGTAGAGTATTGAAATGGGACGAAGACGCCTCTAGACTATCTGATAATCCTAACAAAACTAAATCAATAAAAAACTGATATCTGGAAACTCGCTACCTGGAACTGAAGAAGAACTGACTGAATATGAAAAGCAGAAAATAGACATATTCACAATTACCGAAACAAAAAAGAAAGGACAAGGAGAAATAGTATTAAATGATGGACACATATTTATATACAAGGGAACAAAACAAGAAAACTATGCTTCCGCGGGTGTTGGAAGTATCATTCATAAAAACATGGCTCGATTTATTAATAAATGGAAGGGACACACAGAAAGAATACTCACATTAGAGATGATAATAAACAGGAGCAAAACAATAACAATTATTGCAGCATATGGTCCTAACGAGAACGATAGTGCCGAAGAAAAAGATAAGTTTTGGGAAGACCTAAACATAGCTGCAGAAAACAGCAAAGGTACAATATACATTACAGGAGACTTGAATGGTAGAGTGGGAAGGAGCGATATTGGAAATGAAGTCGTGGGGAAATATGGTGAAGATAAGATAACAAGTAATGACAAACGAATAATAGATTTTTGTAAAATTAATAATATGATAATAGCAAACACTTTTTTTAAACATAAAAACATACATAAATACACAAGACAGGAAAAAGATAAAACGGAAATATCGATAATTGACTATATTTTGGTGGAAAGAAATAAACAAGGCGAAAGTAATGACGTAAGGGTATACAGAGGTCCAGAAATTGGGAGCGATCACTACTGGCTTGTCGCAAAAATACGAGGAAAAAACGAAAATGGGAGACAACAAGAGGAAAAAAGAGATCAAACCATCAAATATTACAAACTAAGAGACAAGGATACCGCTACACTATATAAAGAAAAAATAGAAAAAATAATAGAAGAATTACATATAAACATAGAAGGTACAAGCTTAGAAGAATTAAATATACAAAATATTGTTACAGAAGCTGCCAAGGAAGCATGTGGAAAAAAGTAAAACAACGGATAAAAAAGAACAGAGAAGAAATACAAAAGAAATAATACAAATAGAAAAAGAAAAATGCTGGGACAGTTTTGGAAAAAAATAGAGGTAGATAGCAAAACAAATCGGAAATTATTTTTTAAAAAGATTAAAACACTAAGAACAGATAAAACAACCAACATAGGAACAATAAAAGACAAGAACAACAAAATCATTACCAATGATACAGATATCATGGAAAGATGGAAGAGCTACTGGGCCCATCAATAAATAGAGAAGGAGAAGAAGTAGACCATAATGGACAACACATCATAGGAGAAGAAATAACTATGAAAGAATTTGATGAAGCCATACATAAACTCTAAAATGGAAAAACAAACGGACATGATAAAATAACAACGGAAATGGTAAAATATATGGGGGAGAATGGAAAAATCTTACTATGGGAAATTATAAAAAGAGCATTTAGAGAAGAAAAGATGCCAAAGGACTGGGACGTCTGAATTATCTTACCCATAAATAAAACTAGAGACTGGAAACTGCAAAAATTACAGAGAAATAACATTATTAAGGACGATAGTAAAAATATACGAACGAATATTGCAACAAATATTGACAAACATCATAGACAATACACTAGAAGACGCACAAAATGGTTTTAGTTAAGGTAGAAGCGCACAAGACCATATGTTTACTATCAAACAAATTATACAAAAAACTCAAAAAAATAAAAACATCAAAGCATATATGGCGTTTATAGACCTGGAAAAGGCATTCGATAAAGTAAACAGGAACAAAGTCTGGGATATCCTAAGACAAAGAGAGATACCACATATACTAATAAAAACTATCAAAAGTCTATACAAGACGAACATAAACTATGTGGCTACGAGAAATAGAACGTCTCACACATTCCAAGCGGGAGGAGGATTAAGACAAGGAGGAGTCATGAGCCCAATTCTCTTCATAATTTTTTATTGATGAAATCATAAAACAATGTCGACCACACCTAAGAGCACTAAATAACTGAATGTGCATTTGCGGATGATATAGTGATAATGGCAGGAAGCAAGAAAGGACTACAGAAAAACATAAATACATGGATGAATGTTTTACACAAATACGATATGACGATAAACAACGAAAAGACAAAAGTGATGATAGCAGCACAAGAAGAAGAAAATATACAAATTCAAATAGGACAAGTACAACTAGAACAAGTTAAGGAATATAAATACTTAGGAGTGATAATACAGCAAAATGACAAACAAGACCAAGACATAACAGAAAGAATTCAATAAGCATCCAAACTGTATTACGCACTCAATCAAGCATTTATCAGGAAAAAGGAAATAACAGAACAAAACAAAACTGGCCGTCTTTCAAACCATATACCTACCAATACTAACATATGGATGTGAAACGTGGACGCTCAACAAAAAGACAAAAAGTAAAATCCAAGCAGCGGAAATGAAATTTTTACGAGGAATAAAGGGTATAACTAGAAGAGATAGAATAAGAAATATAGATGTAAGAAAAAAACTGAATATAAAGGATATACACAAATATATTGAAGAGACGCAGCATGGATGGTGGGGACACATATAGAGGATGGAAAGAAGAATACCTGTTAAACAAATATGAGAAGGAAACCACTAGAAAACTGGGATAACAGCATAACAAAGGCACTGCAAGACAGAGGAATAAACATAAGAGAGGCAGAAAAAATTGCTAAGAACAGAAACAAATGGAAGAAAGTTATCAAGACGTAGAGAACGAAGATACCAAAACCCCGACACTGATTGGTAAAAGGGGTCATCGATTATAATTAATAATTTTAAAAGGAATCCCACTCCTCCTACCTTCATCACGAACGACTCACAATCCATCACCCCTGATGTATTACTGTGCACTTAAAATATCCGTAACCTTATCCACTCCATGAATTTAGTTCTCGACTTGTGTTCTGACCACCTTTCCATCTCAAAAAAAATCCCCTCAATTATTTTACAATTTAAAAAAAATGTAATACAGATAAAGTTTCAGCAGAAGTGTTAGAAATCATCACCGCCAATCCTACTACTACCCAATTCTATCACCCACCTTAACAACTTCCTCTCTTCTTCTATTATACAAAATACACCACAAATAATGAAATCATTCTATAAATATCCCCTCCCAAAATATATCCTCCGACTTATTAAATATAAAAGACAACTGTACAGAGACATATAACTGACGGACACACCTGAACTTAGACAAAAGTTTAATAAGCTGAATAAAGGCATTAAATCAATTGATACTTCTTGTGCTACACTTTTGATGGGACCAGATATGCAAATTTGGTAAAGTAAGACACTTGGATTGTTCCATAGATTTATTATCAGTTAACTGACACGTGTTTCGATTGTTACCAGACGATCACTGACCCTGACATAATTGCTTAAAAATTTGCCGACAATTTCAACATGACCTATTCAATGACACAAGACCCAAACTTTGATCAGACAAATTTTGAAACAGTAAATGACTGGCACAATAAATATTTTGATAAAAATGACTGTTCAGAACCGACCGACATTTTTACACATGAAAAATACTTTGACGTTTTAAAGAAAGGGAAAAACACAGCGACTGGACATGACCACATACATAGAAACATCTTAAAATCCCTTCCATTCGACATCCACGATCACATACTTAATAATATTAACATTCTGTGCAAGAAATAACTCTTCCCTAAGTTATGGAAAACAGGAGTAGTCATTTATATCCCTAAACACGACCTACCCTCTACTTTATTATCCAGCTATCACATTACTACCTGTTATTGGAAAAATCTATGATCTATCTCAAAAACAAAATACTTTATTTAATTTCGAATCACATCCCTAAATACCAATTTGGTTTTCTTCCCCGTCGTTCAACTTCCCTTCCACTCACAATTCTTGTTTCAAATATTCAAAGAACCCACCCTGAAACGCAAAGCTTCTGCAGCTCTATTTTTGGACGTCCAGAAAGCGTTCGACTCGGTCTGACACCAAGGTCTATTATATAAGTGCCACCTCCTAAATATCCATCCCTATATTATTTTCATTATCAAACAATGCCACTTGCATAGATCCTTAATAGTCAAAATCCATAATTCATTTTCTTCTTCCTTTACTCCTCAACAAGAACTCCCTCAAGGCTCTAATCCACTTTACTTTAATTCATCCAAATATCTCTTGCAATTTGCGGACGACACAGCCCTATTCACACATGCTCCCACATTACCAAAAGCCCTTCAATCCCTCCAAGAGCTTATTGACTCCCTTCAACGATGGTTTGCAAAATGGCGCATTTAAATCAATCTGCACAAATTACAGCTCCTAAACCCCTACCATCACGCCAACAATTGCCCTCACAAAGTCCATATTAACTATTATCCCTCCCTCAGTTTCCGTAAAATATCTGGGCATAACATATAAGAATAATGGCATCAATACAAAAACAGCTGCAAAAATTTATAAGATGATCTGCCGCCCACTACTTGACTATGTTTGTGCCCTCTATCCCAATCCCATCAATCCAATATCCCGCAATATTGAAGCGAGTATCCCTCCGTACCCTAACAAAACTCCGGCATCCTCTTAATCCTCTACACAATCCTTCTAACCAGCTCCTCTATGATACTTTAGTTATCCCCACCCAAGGACGCCTTCGATTCCTATCAGAAAAATTCTCCAAAAATCCTTTCAACTTGCATATATTATCAGATATCCCTTTACGGTCATCCTAGAAACCCTAGTATAAATCCTAAATTTAAAAATCGCCATATGACTGGACAACACAAGGCAGAAAGACCTCTGGTCGATAGCCTTTTGACAGATTAACTCACTTATTCATTATTCACTATGTTATTGTAAATATTGTAAAAATTTGTCAATAAAAATATGTATCTATCTAATCTAAATTAAACAAATGCATTTTTTATGCAATTTTTTAAACTGCATCGTTATCGAAATCACTCTAGAAGCTCAATATTACTATTATATAATATATTATTAATAATAAATATTAAACGATTATTAGACATAAAAATAAAAACTCTCAATAAAGTATTACTTTATTCATCGTTTTATAATGTATATGATTAAAAGTACATGTTGAAAATTGGAAGTTATATAGCGATTTATGGCAATTTTTGTTTTTCGTCCATGTAATTATTTGGAATAACATAATGGGCAGTATAGAGTATCTAAGATCTTCTTCTTCTGTTTTTGTTATTTTCTTTTTCTACGTAACAGAAGAAACATAATTCTTCACAGAAAGTGGCTCCAATAGAACATTTAAGGCATGGCCAGGGCTTCACTTCATCGTAATTAGAGCACTGCGTGGTTTCACAAATAACTGTTTTTGGTTTACCTGAAAAGAAAAAAATCAGTATTAAATATTTCTTAGCAGGATTACATTATATTAAATATAATAATATAATAATATTAACAATAAATTATTAATATTGGTTAGTTTCCTACTACGAAAGCTAAGCATTTACTAGATAAACAAGTTTACGATATTTATAACATAAAGTAAAACAGATAGGTTAATTTACTTACAAATTTGTCTATCTTAATCTTCTTTTGCGATATAAAGTTATTAAATAAGGGAAAATATTAACATCATTGTAATTAACACATTCTTACAAATTATAAATTTATACAATTTTAGTGGTTCAACATAAATTGTTGTCTTCGATAATATTAAAACAATAGATTAGTACGGAAGATTTTATTTATGGAAGAAAAGAAAAAGATTTGCGCTTGTGTTAGTGCTTGACATAATAGTCATAGTGATAATTCGAGTAAATATTTTAAAAGATTTCTGCAATTTCTGTGATATAAGGAATTGCAGAAAACAAATTGGCAGTTGTAAAAATAATCCTTGCAAAAGAAACCTTTTTTGTACTGTTATAATATGCTGATTGTTAGGGTAAATACCAGTTGTATAATTCAGTGCCAGGCGTCGTGGGAGTAGTTGTTATAACTGGTGACTCTTAAATTTACATACGTTGAAGTAACAATGCGGTAACCAATTCGCTTTGATTTTTAGTTATTGCAAAATTTGATTTTAACTATTTACTTTACCATTTATTATGCAGCTATTGACAAATGTCGTGTAATCTTATTTATGCTCAGAGCCGGTCTTAGTGGGCGGCCCTGTGCGATTTCAACTGTGGCGGCCCTAGTAAATGTTCTAAGTAACCTAAACATTTTCGACAAAACTTATATTATTTATTATTAATAGACTTATAATTTAATTAATAAGTTATTTATTTGGTTAGTTAGTATACAATTTATTTATTATTTATTTATTATACAAGCATTTTTTTTAGTTATGTATTAAAAATTTACTTTGCGAGCTCGAGCATTTGAAAACTTTTCTATAAGTTCTGAATAATTAAGTTCACCTGCAATTTCACTTTCAATTGCTAAAAGAGATAAATTATTTAATCGATCTTGCCCCATGGTAGAGCGCAAATAAGTTTAAATTAACTTGAGCTTCGAAAAACTTCGCTCTGCCGTAATTTTAAAAATTTCAGTGATATTGGGAAGCAGTTGCTCTAGGTTGTTAGTTAAAATAAATTCTAGGCCGCCTATTGGTTTTGTGTTCGCTGGTAAAAAAAATTGATTTCCCCATGTAAATCCATTGCGTCAACATCTGATCCAGGTGAATCTGTCAGTACATCTCCCAATTTTTGACAGGCGGACAAGAGGTCATTATCGCTCATTTCTGTTATACTGTCAAATAAATCCAAAATAATTATTGTGTGTTATTAATTGTTCAAAACTTTCGTTCAATGACATTGTGGCCTGATCCATGAACACATTAAAAAATTCGATCCGAAATTTCGTTTCTGGATCTTGGTTGATCTTCAATTTCATAAGAAAGAAGCGTTTTGACTCGACGCCTTCGAATATGTAGTGTTTGTGGGAAAGACATTTCATCTGGTGTCATATCTAACTCTTCTGTCACTTGCCTTGCTGTCACTTGAGCTGCAGAAAAGGCGGATTCTTTATAATTTTGGAAATATTCCTTCGATTTGTCCAAATATTGAATCGCAGTACCTAATTTTATTTTTATTTGTTGAAATATTTTCCTAACGACATTTATTTGTGACAAAAGGTCATGCTATATCACAAACGTTACCAAAGTCCTTATTTTTTGGGCTAAGGAGGATGCTTCCGTTCGCGCTTTGGGGTCGTTAGCAGATTCGGATACTTCTAATAAAGCATCATAAATGGCACCACCTAAAACGAACAGCTTTGGCGCTCTCCAGTCTATACTTCCATCTTGTTTCGGGAATGGATTTGACACTTAATTTCGTAGCGTGTTGTTTTAAAATTTCCCATCTCTCTATTGACGCTCCAAATAAAAAAAAATGGTTGCAAAGTTCCAAATAAACTAATTGCCTCAACTGATGATTTGGCAATGTCGCCTAGGAATAAATTAAATCGATGACAACTGCAAGGCACAAAAAAGCTTTTAAATTGATGTCCAAAATTCTTCTTTGTTTTCCAGAGTGATAACCACGCATGTTCGCTCCATTGTCGTAGCCTTGACCACGGAAATTTTCTTATATCTATTTCTAGTTCCTTAAGTTTGCTTAAAGAAACTTCAGCTAATATTTCCCCAGTACTTTCCATGATGTGCAAAAAGCCTACAAAAAGCTCTCTTGTTCTAGGCGATGACGATGTTAAGTCTACAATACAAAGTATCATCATCATTTCTTACTGATGGCTTATATCAGGAGTACAATCAAGAATAATCGAAAAATATTTTGCCTCCTGATTTTTTTAAATTATTGCAATCAACACACAAGAGCCCATTAGATCAATAATTTCATTCTGAAAACGTTTGCTCATTATATCGCTTATTTCTTTACTTTGTATCCGTCTTAGGTGTTCTAGAACTGGGTCATACTCCCCAAGAAGTTGAATTAAGCCGAGCAAATTCCTATTATTGGGATGAAATAAGCGATCGATGCTTCCTCGAAGAGCGAGATTTCTTTCTCCCATAAACTTGCAAACGGAAACGATTCGTTTTACGACATTATTCCAATGACTTCTTTCTCGGTCAATAATAAGCTGTGCCTGTTTGTCTATTGTTTTTTAGTCATTATTTCAAACTATTCATATGCAATGGAGATGATTCATGTTCCTGCAAGATTTTCGTAATATGTATCCCTTCTGTGGCCAATTTAAAAGAAGAAACTTTGAATAATTTGCATAAAAATCAAAACACAACATCTTTTGCTGTGGAATATACTAACCAGTCGTTATTGGATACTTTGCCTTTGGTAAATGCTGTCTGAAAAATGGGCCCCCATTTTATTTTTAGGGTAATCGTAGTCCTTAACTCTAAAAGGTCAATTTTCAATTATATTCAGACGAACGTTGTCTGTTATTGTTGGCAACATTGCGGGATCTTTCAAGTCGATAGATAAATTGTGTGGCGGTGACAATTGAGTTTCGTCAATTGCATTTGTACTGTTAGTGTCACTCGAGTCTTCTGATGAACTTTGCAAACTTTCTGATTAATAAAATGTATTAAAATCCTTTAGTTCGTTGTAGAAAATTAAATAATAATTTACAAATACGAAAACATTTCGTGAATCTACAACAATGAGTCCTACCAAGACTAAACAAATTAATTTTACATTACTTCTCTGGCTAAAACCTCGACAGACATTGAATAAAACAAAATTAATTTGCGTGTTACGAATAGTACAACTATCAAAGCAACACTAATTTGAATGAAATTATTTCTGTTGAATACACTAATAAATGAATAAAGTGTATTTTAGATTGTTTAAATGTGAGTATAACATGAAAAATTATGAACAAAAATTGAATTTAAACTGATTTCATTAAATTAAATTAGCAAAAGCAATTTAAAAATCTAGCATTCAAGTTTATAATCATCTGCAGACACGTATTTCGAACTTTCGCTCTCTTCAGTACAGCTTTATTAATTTTCTACAAGGAACTAAAGGACTTTAATACATTTTATTATTCAATTATTCAACAAATTAATTTACTTGTAGTCTTAGTAAGACTCGTTGTTGTAGATTCACGAAATGTTTTCGTATTTTTAAATTATTAACTTTCTGATTGTTGTAAATTTGCAAAATTTTGATGGCAACTTGCAGCCGACTCAGTTGATGTTGACGGTAATTCGTCGAATTCAGATTTCTTCTCAAAAAAACACAGTATCGCATCCTTTTGTTTGGCAATAAACGCGTCGGATTTTTGTTTGCGCTCTCTTTTAGATGCTCCCGATTCTTCGTTTGGACGAAATCGTTTTCGAGAAGATATTTTGGGGCTATAAATGATATAAGTCATACCTTGGTTTCTAAGAGCCGAAAGAAAAATCCATTACTTACTTGAGTTGCAAAATGAGAATACAAAGCAGGACGATGATAAATAAATTGTTAGCTGAGGTTCTTAGGCTCTTCTGTGCTAGCAAGTAACTCTAATCATGATCATTTGCAAACTATTAATTTAATAAATGTTCCGGCTTATATATTAGTAGCGGATTAGCGCGCAGGGTAAAGAGGCGGCTTCCTGCTATTGAAAAGAGCATCCCAAAATGTCGGCGCGTTTGTAAAGAAAGTTTGTATGTATTCGTAGAAAGTGAACGACATTGTTTTACGATTTGCAATGTGAGCCTATCACTTATAAAAATAGCCGAAAAGGTAATCTGTGGAATAGGCGGCTATTCTCAAAGACACACGTTGTTTATTTTAATTTCTTATTCCCGATTCCCAATACGATTGTGTGGGCTCACATCTCTCTGATGTGTTTAAAACAATATACCCACAATACTATGATATTCTGCTGATACTATTTACAAATGCACCGACAAACGCTGAAATAATATAAAAATTTTGACATTGCATTTAGTAGATTTAAAATATAAATTGGTACATGTTTTTTTACGATTTGCAACGTGTGCTTATTAGAATAGCCTGCCGTCTTACTATATGCACCAGGTTATTTTATCGCTAAGGCGGCTTTCCTCAAAGCACAATCTCGACACCCAATACAATTAAGCGAGATCACATCTTGCTGACACCTTCAATATTATGATTTTCTGCTGTTTGATCTGCGCTTGGTTATGCCGTCGCCGCCGAATCGGTGTTGCACAAAAATCTTTGCAGATTGCCCCCTTAGCAATTATTATTGTATTTAGTAATATCGGCCCCTTGAAAGTGGCGACCCCCTGAAGGTGGCGCCCTGTGCGACCGCACCCCAAAGACTGTTTACCGGTGCGTTGTATTTATATGACAACAAATTTCTATACGGCAAGTTGAACATTTCTCGAACGTTCGGCAAAATACTATCCGACATGCTTATTTATGTATATATATGTCTGTGCGTAGGTGTTTGTGTGTGTGTATTGGTGGGTGTGTACGAACTACAGAACTAATAGCTAATACAATTAATCCTCGGTATATGGTTGAGTCAGGCATTGAATTACAAAACTAATAGCTGCCGTCGAACTGACGTCACAATCAGCACAATGTAACGCTTGTTTTTTTATCTGTAATGGTATTTTTTTGGTGACGCGTTTAATAAATTTAATTTAATTGCATTTATTCGCACGTAATGATGAAATCGTCGTAACCTGATGGATACAACGTTCCCTGATATACACATTGCCATTTTGAAAACAGGCCGATCTCGCCCAGGACATCGTATTAGTGAAACTTCACTAATTATTATTCAAATATTGTTATGATTCTAGATTAGTAAGGCGAGTGCAATAAACACACAAGTACTACGAACCCACAAATGAGGAACCACAAACAACATGACAATGAAACGGAGAAATGAAAGCACATGCAAAACGAGTGCAATAAGTAAAGTGAACTTACGCTTCATTTTAGCATTTCTGCGACGCCATTCAAATATTTTTTGAAATGCTCTCTGGTGTGCACTCATTGTGGATAACGTTGCAAATGTCTAAGGTTGGTTGGAGGTGTGTAGTAGAAAAGGAAGAATGTAAAACTGAATTTTGCGCCATCTATCTAACCAAGCCCGAACCTAAATTAAATATTTAGGAGGGAATAACATGTATTCATATGTTCATTATAAAAATTTGGATTAATTATTCGAATTAGCAAGTTTTAATGGTTCTGTGGAGAACTGATTTGCAACTTTACGACCAAGTCGCGTTGGTCTTCTTCAGGCGGCGGTCGCTAGAAAACTGCAATGGTGTTTAGTTGGAATTCGTTACTTATACATGCGGTATTGGCGGCTAACGTTTGATGGCGCGTGTGCGGCTTATTGTAATTGGGTTGGACGGATTAACCGAGATTTCGGTCGTGTTACCTGCGAGGATTAAAATCGGTAATGAAATATGATTGCTGCATAAAGTAGATCTCTAAGTGGGGGGTAGTCGTTGTGCGTCGTCGCGTTTATGAGAATGATTTGTATGTTTTTCTATTTTCGTTGCTTTGCGGATAATCCTCTTGGTAAAATGGTCTACTACTGCGATGGAAGTCGTGTTGTCGAAGTTTATCTTGTGTTTCGACGCTCTAATGTCTTCGTCTCGCTGTACATTCATGCGTCTACTTGTTTGTCCCAAATAAATTTTGTTAGAATCGCTATAGGGAATTTTGTTAACTCCCCGATTTTCAAGAGTAATAATGTTTTGGAGAATGTCCGATTTTACGTCTAAATTGTTTTTATGCTGAGTTTTTAGTAGTTGGAAAATTCTTGGAACGTATTGGTGTTTTTGGTCTTAGATTTTTGTATGAGTAAATATGTTCCTGTACGTGGAAGGAAACCGTTTTGAACAAGACTTATATCGAGGGTAGCAAGTTCGTTATTCAGGTTGCAAATCGGTTCGCTTCAGTACCATTAAAACTTGCTAATTTGAAGATTTAAGCCGAATTGTGGCTAATAATTAGAAAAAACACAAAAATATTTCGTAAAATCTACAACAAATGAGTCTTATTAAGACTACAAGAACAAACCACTTTTGAAACAACTACTTCTCTAGCTAATACTTCGACAGACATTGAATAATACAAAAGTAATTTGCGTGTTACAAAATAGCAAGGCTATCAAAGCAAAATTAGTTCATTTTACAGAAAGAAATACGTTCAAACTAGTGTTGCTTTGATATTTTATTACCGAATTGTGGCAATGAACACATCTTCACGAAACTATCGGTATCAACATCATCTGCCTTTACGCCACGAACACCCTGCACCAGTTTAAGAAATTCGAATAATAAAACTGTAAACGTGGTAAACTAATTTGTAACTCTTGGCAAACATTCTGTGGGGACATAGAAAGTCTCACTGCAGACCAAAGCTGGAGAGAACACAGACTCGATAGAAGAGACCCTGCAAGTATTACTGCAGACGCACTTCCCGGGTTCTATAATACTTGACAATCCTGTTTCCAAGAACTGAAGCGAGCCCAACACAGAGGCTCCAAAACAGGATTGGGATACAGTGAAAACGATAATCAAATCCGGTGACATTGACTGGGGAGTTAACACATTAAAACCATTTAAATTATCAGGTACTTACAGGATATATCATGTCATACTACAAAAGAAAATAGCAAAGCTAAGGAAACCACTGTGTGATATCATTAGAGTAAGCCTTGCCCTTTTATATTTCCCAAACAGCTGGCGGACTTTAAAGGTGGTATTCATACCCAAGCCAGGGCGTGCTTCATATATCCAGGCTAAATCCTACAGACCGATCAGCTTGTCATCAATTATTCTAAAAGCTACTAGAAAAACCAGTGGACAGGCACATATGGGAAGAAGTCCTAAAGAACCCACCACTACACCATCAACAATACGCCTACCAAGCGGGAAAATCATGTGAGCTAGCAATCCACCAGCTAGTGAGTAGATGTGAAAGGGCCCAACAATGTAAAGACATTGCGTTAGGGGCCTTTTTGGGCGTTTGACAACACAACCTTCAACTCCATAGCAACAGCAATGGAGAAAAGAGGTATTAACCTGCAAGTCCGACAATGGGCGAACAAGATGCTCAGAAGCCGGACTCTAACAACTAACCTATAGGAAAAATCAACAAAAGTAGTAGTCGCTAGCAAGTGCCTGCAAGGAGGTGTTCTCTCACCAGGGCATCTATGCACTAGTGTATGCATATATACCTGACCATTCTATTAAGCGGGAAGTTTGAGACTACTGTATCAAACTTGAAACAGAGGGCACTAAATACCGTAGAAAGATGGTGCAGGAGTGAAGGGTTAACTGTAAACCTGGTCAAAACGGCGATCGTCCCCTTCACTAGGAGACGAAAAACCGATGACATAAAATCACTACGTATGTATGAAATGGAAGTCCCAATCAAAAAAGAAGTAAAATATTTAGGGGTTATACTTAAAACCAGATTGAAGGGAGACCCAGTATGACCAAATGGCTACACACTGTGGTCATAAAACCTATAGTGACATACGTGACACTCGTTTGGAGAGAAAAGACCCAAACCAAAAGAGTAGCAGTAAAACTTAAAAGAGTGCAAAGACAGGCGTGTCCGCTGATCACTAGGACAATTAGAATAACGCCCACAGCAGCCATGGGACACATATTATCGCTACCAATACTACATTTATATGTTATGATGGAAGCTAGACAGCCAGCCTATAGGATGTACATAAATGAACAAACGTTAAAAGTGCTCGCTTTGCCGATAGTTCAGTCCAGGCTTCTTATGACCTGCATAAACAGGCTGGACGCACTGGTGACAGCAAGAAAAACACAGCTAGTATGGATAGCCAAGGACCAAAGAATTATTGGACACTTGGGGGCCGACTTGCTGGCCAAACAAGGAACAGCAGGCTTTAGGTATACCCCATGAAACCGGAAAGGAAATAATCCGACACAAGCTAGGAGAGGAGCATAAAAAGGCATGGCATAACCAAAAGGGAATGAGGCATACGAGACTCTTCCTGAGCAGTTTGAAACTAAGAAAAATTACAGGACTAGTCACTGGGCACTGTGACCTGAATAAGCACAAACATAGGATGTGAATTGAAAAAAGTTTCCTATGCCGTGGGTTTCTGGAAGAAGAGGAAACTCCCCAACACCTAATGTAAGTATTCGAAGCATATAAAATATCACATGGCAGAAACTCCTGTACTTCATAGAAGACACAGAAGTACACAGGGAGTAAAACATCGGCAGGCAAAGGGGACACCATAGTAGTTCTGAATAAATCTAAATATGAGTAACTTTTCAGCCGACGACTAAACTAAAAAATCTTTAATTCCACGCGAAAAGTACCCTACATGCCTGAAGCTATACGGTCTACCTGAAATACACAAACCTGACAGACCACTTTGACCTATCGTCAGTTCTTTCGACTCGCTCGCGATTTAAAATAGCAAATACCAATGGTATAAAACAAACCACTCAAACGGATGTAGAGGCAAACCAAGGCTCCCACAAGCAAAAGCTCAAGTGGCGTCACAGAGGTGAAGCAAAATCTCCGAAAAAAAACATCATACAGTCAGGCTATGCAAAGACTGAAGATAGAAATTCTGGCACAGGAATATCCTGTTACTCTCCTATCAGTGGAACAAATAGAGTCCATACTGGAGAGTATCACCGGACCCACCCAAGAGGTTACCTTCTCAGTGGATGTTACATCCATGGAGAAGCTAAATGCCTCGGTGGGTACCGATAAAGCGAAGCAGGGCAAGCCTGATGAAGAGACAGGAGCCTCAAGCTCCAAAGAGCTATGCCTTCGGAGTGTAATCCGCCGCTGCAAACCGCAACTGGTTCCTCAGAGGCCAACAAGCCTCCAGCAAACAGGGAGGCTCCAAGGGTCTGCTCGACCAAGATACCACCCGAGATGCATGCTGATGCGCGTTCAAGGAGCAAGAACATTCCCCAGGACAAACTGGAGAATGCCAATATTGGCGGTCATTATGAATCCCAGCAATGAAGGGATAGTGGTAATGCCTCCAAATAACAGAACGGCAGCAACAAGTGTCTTAGGCAGCATAAGCTAGGGGACGAGTCCAAGTGATGGTAATTCAAGAGTCCTGGGTTCATGGAAGAGCGATTAAGGATTTTCAGGAAAGATATTAACTATGCTCCCATTCTGCAGTTCTTCACATAGAACCCAATGGCAGCGGTTGTGGATGTACTGACGGGAAATTGCAAGACAATTGAAGCAGTAAAGGACCTTATAGACTGGTGCTGCAGAAATGGGAAACAACTTATCACGCTATAAGGCAAGAGGTACTTGATTTGACCTTAGCCACACCGTACGGCGCGCAATTGATAAAAAAATTGGAGTGTACTCCCAAAGCCCTGTAGGTCGGAATCAAACGATTGTGTTCGATATGGAAGATTTGAGTACGAAAATAGCAGATTGTAGAATACCACAAAGAACGGCACTATATAACGAGTGTCTACAGTCTGAACTTCAGGACCTCCAATATAGTATTACGAGCCCAGAGGAATTAAAACAGGCCTCACTATGCCTAAGAGATACCATCAAAGCAGCCTACGAGAAAAGCTCAGCAAAATGACTTGATATTAGGTGAAGAGTAACACTTGTTTTGTTCGATAATGTTTTTATTCTCAGCTGCCTGACACGTGTTTCGGTCTTCGCAGACCATTATCAAAGTGTCAGGCAACTGAGAATAAAACATTATAGAACAAAACCAGTGTAGCTCTCCACATTATATTAATATCTGTTTCCATCAAGAGTGTAGCGCAACAAGCATTAACTTTAAAATGACTTGGGTAATAAATAGCTTCAAGCCGTATAAAGCCGGTAACTTCCCTGCGCTACTGCAGCGTTTTGGAGGGAGGCAAAGTGGTATTTATACTTAAAATGGGCAATAGACAATTAGATGAACCTAAATCATATAATCGACAAAAACATAAAGAGTGACTCACTTATAAGAGGCACCCTTAATTGCCAAGCAGTTTGCATTTCAGGCTGGAAAATCCATCGTCGATGCTCTATACCACCTTGTCAAAGAGGCAGGACGAGCCATCCTGTACAAGAAAATAGCACTTGGATTATTTGTAGACTTTTTATAACACCTCATTCTTTGCAATAAAACAAGCGGCTATAAATATATAAATAAACGAATATATTCTTCCATGATAAAATGGATGGAATCAATGCTTCAAAGCCGATTAGTAACGGCCTCTCTAGCAGGAACTACAATATCTATGACTGTAGCAATGACTGTGACCTCAGGGGGAAGTTTTGTTCCCCATACTATTATCAATAGTGGTGGACGGACTCTTGAATGAACTGCGCGAAAAAGCTACGCAGATATCGCCGTAATAATCAGTGGCTAGCATAAAGGTATTCTTATAATCCTATTGCAACAAGCACTAAATATCATCAATAATTGGTGGGTTCGGGAAGGACTAAATATCAACCCGAATAAAACGATCATAGTTCCATTCATCCGTAGGAGGAAGCTGCACATAAAGGCTCCCTCGCTAATTGGAATAGAAAAAAACCTCTTCAATGAAGTGAAGTATTATTCTCGGCGTGTAATGAGAAAAGCCTGAGGAAAAATGTCTAAAATCATATATTGACTGTATGAAACGGCTGTGGTACCCATTGTCACCTATGCTGTCCTTGTGTGGTAGCCAAAAACCCAAAAACTAGACACGCAAAAGAAGCTAGGTATGTTTCAACGTTTACCATGTCTAAGTATCACAGGGGCCATGCAAACGACCGCTATCGCGGGTGGGAATGTAGGCAATCATAGGTCTTCACCACTCCATCTAGTGGAACAAAAGGAGAGACTTGTGGCGGTCCTTCGACTACACCAGAGGAAAAAACACTGTCAGGAAACTGGACAGGACACTTGAAAATTCTGCAGCAAATCGACCCAGTCTTCCTGTCCAAACCAACGGGCATCATGACCAGGAGGCTTAAATTCGAAATATCGTTTAAGGTGTTGTTTGAAGACTCCAAAACGTCATCGATCAGAGTTAAGGAGTTTGGATACCAATATTTGAGGAATATCAGCCAGATACCCGGATGGTGCCAAGAATAACGGAGGCACTAGAATAGGCATTTATGGATCTAATCTAAACGGCGCGCATATATACATTTTCTCAGACAGCCAAGCAGCACTCAAGGCCGTTCGAGCCTACAGCAATGACCTATATGCTCTCTGAGAAGATCGACGATCCCTCTCGGAACTGGCAAAGAACAACTCCTTGACCCTCATGTGGGTTCCAAGACACGAAGGTACCGAAGACAAGGAAGTGGCAGATGAACTCGCCAAAACAGGCGCAAATACCATCCCATAGAACCAGAGCCGTTTTGCCGACTCACCATGTCCCACAGAAGAGAGGTGGTGCAAAAATTGGAAGAGGACAGAAGACGTAAGTACTGGTATAATGTCAGTGGCCTACGTCAATCAAAACGACTCATCAAACTTGATTACAGCTGTAAGGTGACAACATTCATGGAACTCACAACAGGGCATTGTACCATCCGGTACCATTTGCGGAAAATGTCCCCAGAGGAAACTGGAAATTGCAGATTATGTAATTCGGCAGATAAAACCACCGAGTACATAAAATGTAAAACAACGCTTGTTGGAAACCATAATATAATACATCATTTAAGTTATTATGGACATTAGTGCTTAACAGGAAGTATAGAAGACATTTGTACCACTACTTAAAAATTAAAATATTTTTTTATTGGTGCATCCAATAAAAACTAAAAAAATACTGGTTGCAAGACAATTAAATTTAAAAACTGTTTTTGTCTCTGATGATGAATGAGCTTATGAAGAGGAATGACGTCATGATGAATGAAATCTTAGAAATGAAGAAAGAACAAAAACAATACCATGAACAATTGATTGAACAAAACGAGAAAATGAAATAATGAAGAATGAGATTAAAGATTTGCATGCAAAAGTAGAAAAGCTTGAAAGGAATAGCAGAAAGAAAGGCTTACTAATAACAGGACTTGAAATACATGATAATGATGAAAAAACTCTTCAACAGAAAATGGAAAACTTTATTACAGAAGATTGAATGTTACCTATTAAACTAAGAAGCGTATCAAAAATCACTGACCAAAAATATATAATTGAAACAGAAAATGTAACAGATAAAATAAATAATAATAAATTAATAATAATAGTTTATTTGTGCTAATAACCTAGTTTTACACAGGTCAAGAAAATATGGATAATTTCTGCCAGCTCAGTTGAATACAATTTAGCATAAAATATACAAATAGAAAACAAATTAGGAATTATAATAAATATAAATAAAATTAAAACATTACAACAATATACTAAAATATATAACAATATACTAAAAAACAAAAATAAACTGAAAACAAAATATGAACTTGTTTATATAGACTCTGATATGACAAGAAAGGAACAAGAAATACAAGCAACAATCAGGAAAATTGCAAGAGAAGAAAAAGATAAAGGAAAAAATTCATTATAAACGGTAGAGTATTGAAATGGGACGAAGACGCCTCTAGACTATCTGATAATCCTAACAAAACTAAATCAATAAAAAACTGATATCTGGAAACTCGCTACCTGGAACTGAAGAAGAACTGACTGAATATGAAAAGCAGAAAATAGACATATTCACAATTACCGAAACAAAAAAGAAAGGACAAGGAGAAATAGTATTAAATGATGGACACATATTTATATACAAGGGAACAAAACAAGAAAACTATGCTTCCGCGGGTGTTGGAAGTATCATTCATAAAAACATGGCTCGATTTATTAATAAATGGAAGGGACACACAGAAAGAATACTCACATTAGAGATGATAATAAACAGGAGCAAAACAATAACAATTATTGCAGCATATGGTCCTAACGAGAACGATAGTGCCGAAGAAAAAGATAAGTTTTGGGAAGACCTAAACATAGCTGCAGAAAACAGCAAAGGTACAATATACATTACAGGAGACTTGAATGGTAGAGTGGGAAGGAGCGATATTGGAAATGAAGTCGTGGGGAAATATGGTGAAGATAAGATAACAAGTAATGACAAACGAATAATAGATTTTTGTAAAATTAATAATATGATAATAGCAAACACTTTTTTTAAACATAAAAACATACATAAATACACAAGACAGGAAAAAGATAAAACGGAAATATCGATAATTGACTATATTTTGGTGGAAAGAAATAAACAAGGCGAAAGTAATGACGTAAGGGTATACAGAGGTCCAGAAATTGGGAGCGATCACTACTGGCTTGTCGCAAAAATACGAGGAAAAAACGAAAATGGGAGACAACAAGAGGAAAAAAGAGATCAAACCATCAAATATTACAAACTAAGAGACAAGGATACCGCTACACTATATAAAGAAAAAATAGAAAAAATAATAGAAGAATTACATATAAACATAGAAGGTACAAGCTTAGAAGAATTAAATATACAAAATATTGTTACAGAAGCTGCCAAGGAAGCATGTGGAAAAAAGTAAAACAACGGATAAAAAAGAACAGAGAAGAAATACAAAAGAAATAATACAAATAGAAAAAGAAAAATGCTGGGACAGTTTTGGAAAAAAATAGAGGTAGATAGCAAAACAAATCGGAAATTATTTTTTAAAAAGATTAAAACACTAAGAACAGATAAAACAACCAACATAGGAACAATAAAAGACAAGAACAACAAAATCATTACCAATGATACAGATATCATGGAAAGATGGAAGAGCTACTGGGCCCATCAATAAATAGAGAAGGAGAAGAAGTAGACCATAATGGACAACACATCATAGGAGAAGAAATAACTATGAAAGAATTTGATGAAGCCATACATAAACTCTAAAATGGAAAAACAAACGGACATGATAAAATAACAACGGAAATGGTAAAATATATGGGGGAGAATGGAAAAATCTTACTATGGGAAATTATAAAAAGAGCATTTAGAGAAGAAAAGATGCCAAAGGACTGGGACGTCTGAATTATCTTACCCATAAATAAAACTAGAGACTGGAAACTGCAAAAATTACAGAGAAATAACATTATTAAGGACGATAGTAAAAATATACGAACGAATATTGCAACAAATATTGACAAACATCATAGACAATACACTAGAAGACGCACAAAATGGTTTTAGTTAAGGTAGAAGCGCACAAGACCATATGTTTACTATCAAACAAATTATACAAAAAACTCAAAAAAATAAAAACATCAAAGCATATATGGCGTTTATAGACCTGGAAAAGGCATTCGATAAAGTAAACAGGAACAAAGTCTGGGATATCCTAAGACAAAGAGAGATACCACATATACTAATAAAAACTATCAAAAGTCTATACAAGACGAACATAAACTATGTGGCTACGAGAAATAGAACGTCTCACACATTCCAAGCGGGAGGAGGATTAAGACAAGGAGGAGTCATGAGCCCAATTCTCTTCATAATTTTTTATTGATGAAATCATAAAACAATGTCGACCACACCTAAGAGCACTAAATAACTGAATGTGCATTTGCGGATGATATAGTGATAATGGCAGGAAGCAAGAAAGGACTACAGAAAAACATAAATACATGGATGAATGTTTTACACAAATACGATATGACGATAAACAACGAAAAGACAAAAGTGATGATAGCAGCACAAGAAGAAGAAAATATACAAATTCAAATAGGACAAGTACAACTAGAACAAGTTAAGGAATATAAATACTTAGGAGTGATAATACAGCAAAATGACAAACAAGACCAAGACATAACAGAAAGAATTCAATAAGCATCCAAACTGTATTACGCACTCAATCAAGCATTTATCAGGAAAAAGGAAATAACAGAACAAAACAAAACTGGCCGTCTTTCAAACCATATACCTACCAATACTAACATATGGATGTGAAACGTGGACGCTCAACAAAAAGACAAAAAGTAAAATCCAAGCAGCGGAAATGAAATTTTTACGAGGAATAAAGGGTATAACTAGAAGAGATAGAATAAGAAATATAGATGTAAGAAAAAAACTGAATATAAAGGATATACACAAATATATTGAAGAGACGCAGCATGGATGGTGGGGACACATATAGAGGATGGAAAGAAGAATACCTGTTAAACAAATATGAGAAGGAAACCACTAGAAAACTGGGATAACAGCATAACAAAGGCACTGCAAGACAGAGGAATAAACATAAGAGAGGCAGAAAAAATTGCTAAGAACAGAAACAAATGGAAGAAAGTTATCAAGACGTAGAGAACGAAGATACCAAAACCCCGACACTGATTGGTAAAAGGGGTCATCGATTATAATTAATAATTTTAAAAGGAATCCCACTCCTCCTACCTTCATCACGAACGACTCACAATCCATCACCCCTGATGTATTACTGTGCACTTAAAATATCCGTAACCTTATCCACTCCATGAATTTAGTTCTCGACTTGTGTTCTGACCACCTTTCCATCTCAAAAAAAATCCCCTCAATTATTTTACAATTTAAAAAAAATGTAATACAGATAAAGTTTCAGCAGAAGTGTTAGAAATCATCACCGCCAATCCTACTACTACCCAATTCTATCACCCACCTTAACAACTTCCTCTCTTCTTCTATTATACAAAATACACCACAAATAATGAAATCATTCTATAAATATCCCCTCCCAAAATATATCCTCCGACTTATTAAATATAAAAGACAACTGTACAGAGACATATAACTGACGGACACACCTGAACTTAGACAAAAGTTTAATAAGCTGAATAAAGGCATTAAATCAATTGATACTTCTTGTGCTACACTTTTGATGGGACCAGATATGCAAATTTGGTAAAGTAAGACACTTGGATTGTTCCATAGATTTATTATCAGTTAACTGACACGTGTTTCGATTGTTACCAGACGATCACTGACCCTGACATAATTGCTTAAAAATTTGCCGACAATTTCAACATGACCTATTCAATGACACAAGACCCAAACTTTGATCAGACAAATTTTGAAACAGTAAATGACTGGCACAATAAATATTTTGATAAAAATGACTGTTCAGAACCGACCGACATTTTTACACATGAAAAATACTTTGACGTTTTAAAGAAAGGGAAAAACACAGCGACTGGACATGACCACATACATAGAAACATCTTAAAATCCCTTCCATTCGACATCCACGATCACATACTTAATAATATTAACATTCTGTGCAAGAAATAACTCTTCCCTAAGTTATGGAAAACAGGAGTAGTCATTTATATCCCTAAACACGACCTACCCTCTACTTTATTATCCAGCTATCACATTACTACCTGTTATTGGAAAAATCTATGATCTATCTCAAAAACAAAATACTTTATTTAATTTCGAATCACATCCCTAAATACCAATTTGGTTTTCTTCCCCGTCGTTCAACTTCCCTTCCACTCACAATTCTTGTTTCAAATATTCAAAGAACCCACCCTGAAACGCAAAGCTTCTGCAGCTCTATTTTTGGACGTCCAGAAAGCGTTCGACTCGGTCTGACACCAAGGTCTATTATATAAGTGCCACCTCCTAAATATCCATCCCTATATTATTTTCATTATCAAACAATGCCACTTGCATAGATCCTTAATAGTCAAAATCCATAATTCATTTTCTTCTTCCTTTACTCCTCAACAAGAACTCCCTCAAGGCTCTAATCCACTTTACTTTAATTCATCCAAATATCTCTTGCAATTTGCGGACGACACAGCCCTATTCACACATGCTCCCACATTACCAAAAGCCCTTCAATCCCTCCAAGAGCTTATTGACTCCCTTCAACGATGGTTTGCAAAATGGCGCATTTAAATCAATCTGCACAAATTACAGCTCCTAAACCCCTACCATCACGCCAACAATTGCCCTCACAAAGTCCATATTAACTATTATCCCTCCCTCAGTTTCCGTAAAATATCTGGGCATAACATATAAGAATAATGGCATCAATACAAAAACAGCTGCAAAAATTTATAAGATGATCTGCCGCCCACTACTTGACTATGTTTGTGCCCTCTATCCCAATCCCATCAATCCAATATCCCGCAATATTGAAGCGAGTATCCCTCCGTACCCTAACAAAACTCCGGCATCCTCTTAATCCTCTACACAATCCTTCTAACCAGCTCCTCTATGATACTTTAGTTATCCCCACCCAAGGACGCCTTCGATTCCTATCAGAAAAATTCTCCAAAAATCCTTTCAACTTGCATATATTATCAGATATCCCTTTACGGTCATCCTAGAAACCCTAGTATAAATCCTAAATTTAAAAATCGCCATATGACTGGACAACACAAGGCAGAAAGACCTCTGGTCGATAGCCTTTTGACAGATTAACTCACTTATTCATTATTCACTATGTTATTGTAAATATTGTAAAAATTTGTCAATAAAAATATGTATCTATCTAATCTAAATTAAACAAATGCATTTTTTATGCAATTTTTTAAACTGCATCGTTATCGAAATCACTCTAGAAGCTCAATATTACTATTATATAATATATTATTAATAATAAATATTAAACGATTATTAGACATAAAAATAAAAACTCTCAATAAAGTATTACTTTATTCATCGTTTTATAATGTATATGATTAAAAGTACATGTTGAAAATTGGAAGTTATATAGCGATTTATGGCAATTTTTGTTTTTCGTCCATGTAATTATTTGGAATAACATAATGGGCAGTATAGAGTATCTAAGATCTTCTTCTTCTGTTTTTGTTATTTTCTTTTTCTACGTAACAGAAGAAACATAATTCTTCACAGAAAGTGGCTCCAATAGAACATTTAAGGCATGGCCAGGGCTTCACTTCATCGTAATTAGAGCACTGCGTGGTTTCACAAATAACTGTTTTTGGTTTACCTGAAAAGAAAAAAATCAGTATTAAATATTTCTTAGCAGGATTACATTATATTAAATATAATAATATAATAATATTAACAATAAATTATTAATATTGGTTAGTTTCCTACTACGAAAGCTAAGCATTTACTAGATAAACAAGTTTACGATATTTATAACATAAAGTAAAACAGATAGGTTAATTTACTTACAAATTTGTCTATCTTAATCTTCTTTTGCGATATAAAGTTATTAAATAAGGGAAAATATTAACATCATTGTAATTAACACATTCTTACAAATTATAAATTTATACAATTTTAGTGGTTCAACATAAATTGTTGTCTTCGATAATATTAAAACAATAGATTAGTACGGAAGATTTTATTTATGGAAGAAAAGAAAAAGATTTGCGCTTGTGTTAGTGCTTGACATAATAGTCATAGTGATAATTCGAGTAAATATTTTAAAAGATTTCTGCAATTTCTGTGATATAAGGAATTGCAGAAAACAAATTGGCAGTTGTAAAAATAATCCTTGCAAAAGAAACCTTTTTTGTACTGTTATAATATGCTGATTGTTAGGGTAAATACCAGTTGTATAATTCAGTGCCAGGCGTCGTGGGAGTAGTTGTTATAACTGGTGACTCTTAAATTTACATACGTTGAAGTAACAATGCGGTAACCAATTCGCTTTGATTTTTAGTTATTGCAAAATTTGATTTTAACTATTTACTTTACCATTTATTATGCAGCTATTGACAAATGTCGTGTAATCTTATTTATGCTCAGAGCCGGTCTTAGTGGGCGGCCCTGTGCGATTTCAACTGTGGCGGCCCTAGTAAATGTTCTAAGTAACCTAAACATTTTCGACAAAACTTATATTATTTATTATTAATAGACTTATAATTTAATTAATAAGTTATTTATTTGGTTAGTTAGTATACAATTTATTTATTATTTATTTATTATACAAGCATTTTTTTTAGTTATGTATTAAAAATTTACTTTGCGAGCTCGAGCATTTGAAAACTTTTCTATAAGTTCTGAATAATTAAGTTCACCTGCAATTTCACTTTCAATTGCTAAAAGAGATAAATTATTTAATCGATCTTGCCCCATGGTAGAGCGCAAATAAGTTTAAATTAACTTGAGCTTCGAAAAACTTCGCTCTGCCGTAATTTTAAAAATTTCAGTGATATTGGGAAGCAGTTGCTCTAGGTTGTTAGTTAAAATAAATTCTAGGCCGCCTATTGGTTTTGTGTTCGCTGGTAAAAAAAATTGATTTCCCCATGTAAATCCATTGCGTCAACATCTGATCCAGGTGAATCTGTCAGTACATCTCCCAATTTTTGACAGGCGGACAAGAGGTCATTATCGCTCATTTCTGTTATACTGTCAAATAAATCCAAAATAATTATTGTGTGTTATTAATTGTTCAAAACTTTCGTTCAATGACATTGTGGCCTGATCCATGAACACATTAAAAAATTCGATCCGAAATTTCGTTTCTGGATCTTGGTTGATCTTCAATTTCATAAGAAAGAAGCGTTTTGACTCGACGCCTTCGAATATGTAGTGTTTGTGGGAAAGACATTTCATCTGGTGTCATATCTAACTCTTCTGTCACTTGCCTTGCTGTCACTTGAGCTGCAGAAAAGGCGGATTCTTTATAATTTTGGAAATATTCCTTCGATTTGTCCAAATATTGAATCGCAGTACCTAATTTTATTTTTATTTGTTGAAATATTTTCCTAACGACATTTATTTGTGACAAAAGGTCATGCTATATCACAAACGTTACCAAAGTCCTTATTTTTTGGGCTAAGGAGGATGCTTCCGTTCGCGCTTTGGGGTCGTTAGCAGATTCGGATACTTCTAATAAAGCATCATAAATGGCACCACCTAAAACGAACAGCTTTGGCGCTCTCCAGTCTATACTTCCATCTTGTTTC
The DNA here is from genome assembly GCA_963969525.1 of Ontholestes murinus. NCBI lineage: Eukaryota > Metazoa > Arthropoda > Insecta > Coleoptera > Staphylinidae > Ontholestes > Ontholestes murinus. The sequence goes on from OZ018399.1 coordinate 22,601,250, forward strand.
GGGAATGGATTTGACACTTAATTTCGTAGCGTGTTGTTTTAAAATTTCCCATCTCTCTATTGACGCTCCAAATAAAAAAAAATGGTTGCAAAGTTCCAAATAAACTAATTGCCTCAACTGATGATTTGGCAATGTCGCCTAGGAATAAATTAAATCGATGACAACTGCAAGGCACAAAAAAGCTTTTAAATTGATGTCCAAAATTCTTCTTTGTTTTCCAGAGTGATAACCACGCATGTTCGCTCCATTGTCGTAGCCTTGACCACGGAAATTTTCTTATATCTATTTCTAGTTCCTTAAGTTTGCTTAAAGAAACTTCAGCTAATATTTCCCCAGTACTTTCCATGATGTGCAAAAAGCCTACAAAAAGCTCTCTTGTTCTAGGCGATGACGATGTTAAGTCTACAATACAAAGTATCATCATCATTTCTTACTGATGGCTTATATCAGGAGTACAATCAAGAATAATCGAAAAATATTTTGCCTCCTGATTTTTTTAAATTATTGCAATCAACACACAAGAGCCCATTAGATCAATAATTTCATTCTGAAAACGTTTGCTCATTATATCGCTTATTTCTTTACTTTGTATCCGTCTTAGGTGTTCTAGAACTGGGTCATACTCCCCAAGAAGTTGAATTAAGCCGAGCAAATTCCTATTATTGGGATGAAATAAGCGATCGATGCTTCCTCGAAGAGCGAGATTTCTTTCTCCCATAAACTTGCAAACGGAAACGATTCGTTTTACGACATTATTCCAATGACTTCTTTCTCGGTCAATAATAAGCTGTGCCTGTTTGTCTATTGTTTTTTAGTCATTATTTCAAACTATTCATATGCAATGGAGATGATTCATGTTCCTGCAAGATTTTCGTAATATGTATCCCTTCTGTGGCCAATTTAAAAGAAGAAACTTTGAATAATTTGCATAAAAATCAAAACACAACATCTTTTGCTGTGGAATATACTAACCAGTCGTTATTGGATACTTTGCCTTTGGTAAATGCTGTCTGAAAAATGGGCCCCCATTTTATTTTTAGGGTAATCGTAGTCCTTAACTCTAAAAGGTCAATTTTCAATTATATTCAGACGAACGTTGTCTGTTATTGTTGGCAACATTGCGGGATCTTTCAAGTCGATAGATAAATTGTGTGGCGGTGACAATTGAGTTTCGTCAATTGCATTTGTACTGTTAGTGTCACTCGAGTCTTCTGATGAACTTTGCAAACTTTCTGATTAATAAAATGTATTAAAATCCTTTAGTTCGTTGTAGAAAATTAAATAATAATTTACAAATACGAAAACATTTCGTGAATCTACAACAATGAGTCCTACCAAGACTAAACAAATTAATTTTACATTACTTCTCTGGCTAAAACCTCGACAGACATTGAATAAAACAAAATTAATTTGCGTGTTACGAATAGTACAACTATCAAAGCAACACTAATTTGAATGAAATTATTTCTGTTGAATACACTAATAAATGAATAAAGTGTATTTTAGATTGTTTAAATGTGAGTATAACATGAAAAATTATGAACAAAAATTGAATTTAAACTGATTTCATTAAATTAAATTAGCAAAAGCAATTTAAAAATCTAGCATTCAAGTTTATAATCATCTGCAGACACGTATTTCGAACTTTCGCTCTCTTCAGTACAGCTTTATTAATTTTCTACAAGGAACTAAAGGACTTTAATACATTTTATTATTCAATTATTCAACAAATTAATTTACTTGTAGTCTTAGTAAGACTCGTTGTTGTAGATTCACGAAATGTTTTCGTATTTTTAAATTATTAACTTTCTGATTGTTGTAAATTTGCAAAATTTTGATGGCAACTTGCAGCCGACTCAGTTGATGTTGACGGTAATTCGTCGAATTCAGATTTCTTCTCAAAAAAACACAGTATCGCATCCTTTTGTTTGGCAATAAACGCGTCGGATTTTTGTTTGCGCTCTCTTTTAGATGCTCCCGATTCTTCGTTTGGACGAAATCGTTTTCGAGAAGATATTTTGGGGCTATAAATGATATAAGTCATACCTTGGTTTCTAAGAGCCGAAAGAAAAATCCATTACTTACTTGAGTTGCAAAATGAGAATACAAAGCAGGACGATGATAAATAAATTGTTAGCTGAGGTTCTTAGGCTCTTCTGTGCTAGCAAGTAACTCTAATCATGATCATTTGCAAACTATTAATTTAATAAATGTTCCGGCTTATATATTAGTAGCGGATTAGCGCGCAGGGTAAAGAGGCGGCTTCCTGCTATTGAAAAGAGCATCCCAAAATGTCGGCGCGTTTGTAAAGAAAGTTTGTATGTATTCGTAGAAAGTGAACGACATTGTTTTACGATTTGCAATGTGAGCCTATCACTTATAAAAATAGCCGAAAAGGTAATCTGTGGAATAGGCGGCTATTCTCAAAGACACACGTTGTTTATTTTAATTTCTTATTCCCGATTCCCAATACGATTGTGTGGGCTCACATCTCTCTGATGTGTTTAAAACAATATACCCACAATACTATGATATTCTGCTGATACTATTTACAAATGCACCGACAAACGCTGAAATAATATAAAAATTTTGACATTGCATTTAGTAGATTTAAAATATAAATTGGTACATGTTTTTTTACGATTTGCAACGTGTGCTTATTAGAATAGCCTGCCGTCTTACTATATGCACCAGGTTATTTTATCGCTAAGGCGGCTTTCCTCAAAGCACAATCTCGACACCCAATACAATTAAGCGAGATCACATCTTGCTGACACCTTCAATATTATGATTTTCTGCTGTTTGATCTGCGCTTGGTTATGCCGTCGCCGCCGAATCGGTGTTGCACAAAAATCTTTGCAGATTGCCCCCTTAGCAATTATTATTGTATTTAGTAATATCGGCCCCTTGAAAGTGGCGACCCCCTGAAGGTGGCGCCCTGTGCGACCGCACCCCAAAGACTGTTTACCGGTGCGTTGTATTTATATGACAACAAATTTCTATACGGCAAGTTGAACATTTCTCGAACGTTCGGCAAAATACTATCCGACATGCTTATTTATGTATATATATGTCTGTGCGTAGGTGTTTGTGTGTGTGTATTGGTGGGTGTGTACGAACTACAGAACTAATAGCTAATACAATTAATCCTCGGTATATGGTTGAGTCAGGCATTGAATTACAAAACTAATAGCTGCCGTCGAACTGACGTCACAATCAGCACAATGTAACGCTTGTTTTTTTATCTGTAATGGTATTTTTTTGGTGACGCGTTTAATAAATTTAATTTAATTGCATTTATTCGCACGTAATGATGAAATCGTCGTAACCTGATGGATACAACGTTCCCTGATATACACATTGCCATTTTGAAAACAGGCCGATCTCGCCCAGGACATCGTATGTATTGAAACTTCACTAATTATTATTCAAATATTGTTATGATTCTAGATTAGTAAGGCGAGTGCAATAAACACACAAGTACTACGAACCCACAAATGAGGAACCACAAACAACAAGACAATGAAACGGAGAAATGAAAGCACATGCAAAACGAGTGAAATAAGTAAAGAGAACTTACGCTTCATTTTAGCATTTCTGCGACGCCATTCAAATATTTTTTGAAATGCTCTCTGGTGTGCACTCATTGTGGATAACGTTGCAAATGTCTAAGGTATATGTTGGGTTGGTTAGAGGTGTGTAGTAGAAAAGGAAGAATGTAAAACTGAATTTTGCGCCATCTATCTAACCAAGCCCGAACCTAAATTAAACATTTAGCAGGGAATAACATGTATTCATATGTTCATTATAAAAATTTGGATTAAATATTCGAATTAGCAAATTTTAATGGTTCTGTGAAGAACTGATTTGCAACATTACGACCAAGTCGCGTTGGTCTTCTTCAAGCGGCGGTTGCTAGAAAACTGCAATGGTGCTTAGTTGGAATTCGTTATTTATACATGCGGTATTGGCGGCTAACGTTTGATGGCGCCTTTGTGGCTTATTGTAATTGGGTTGGACGGATTAGCCGAGATTTCGCTCGTGTTACCTGTGAGGATTAAAATGGGTAATGAAATATGATTGCTGCATAAAGTAGTTCTCTAAGTGGGGGGTAGTCGTTGTGCGTCGTCGCGTTTATGGGAATGATTTGTATGTTTTTCTATTTTTCCTCTTGGTAAAATGGTCTACTACTGCGATGGAAGTCGTGTTGTCGAAGTTTATCTTGTGTTTCGACGCTCTAATGTCTTCGTCTCGCTGTACATTCATGCGTCTACTTGTTTGTCCCAAATAAATTTTGTTAGAATCGCTATAGGGAATTTTGTTAACTCCCCGATTTTCAAGAGTAATAATGTTTTGGAGAATGTCCGATTTTACGTCTAAATTGTTTTTATGCTGAGTTTTTAGTAGTTGGAAAATTCTTGGAACGTATTAGTGTTTTTGGTCTTAGATTTTTGTATGAGTAAATATGTTCCTGTAGTGGAAGGAAACCGTTTTGGACAAGACTTATATCGAGGGTAGCAAGTTCGTTATTCAGGTTGCAAATCGGTTCGCTTCAGTACCATTAAAACTTGCTAATTTGAAGATTTACATCTTCACGAAACTATCGGTATCAACATCATCTGCCTTTACGCCACGAACACCCTGCACCAGTTTAAGAAATTCGAATAATAAAACTGTAAACGTGGTAAACTAATTTGTAACTCTTGGCAAACATTCTGTGGGGACATAGAAAGTCTCACTGCAGACCAAAGCTGGAGAGTACACAAACTCGGTAGAAGAGACCCTGCAAGTATTACTGTTTCCAAGAACTGAAGCGAGCCCAACACAGAGGCTCCAAAACAGGATTGGGATACAGTGAAAACGATAATCAAATCCGGAGACATTGACTGGGGAGTTAACACATTAGAACCATTTAAATTATCAGGTCCTTAGGTCCTTACAGGATATATCATGTCATACTACAAAAGAAAATAGCAAAGCTAAGGAAACCACTGTGTGATATCCTTAGAGTAAGCCTTGCCGTTTTATATTTCTCAAGCAGCTGGCGGACTTTAAAGGTGGTATTCATACCCAAGCCAGGGCGTGCTTCATATACCCAGGCTAAATCCTACAGACCGATCAGCTTGTCATCAATTATTCTAAAAGATACAAACCAGTGGACAGGCACATATGGGAAGAAGTCCTAAAGAACTCACCACTACACCATCAACAATACGCCTACCAAGCGGGAAAATCATGTGAGCTAGCAATCCATCAGCTAGTGAGTAGATGTGAAAGGGCCCTACAATGTAAATACATTGCGTTAGGGGCCTTTTTGGATATTGAAGGGGCGTTTGACAACACAACCTTCAAGTCCATAGCAACAGCAATGGAGAAAAGAGGTATTAACCTGCAAGTCCGATAATGGGCGAACAAGATGCTCAGAAGCCGGACTCTAATAACTACCCTATGGGAAAAAAAAGCAAAAGTAGTAGTCGCTAGCAAGTGCCTGCAAGGAGGTGTTCTCTCACCAGGGCATCTATGCACTAGTGTATGCATATATACCTGACCATTCTATTAAGCGGGAAATTTGAGACTACTGTAACAAACTTGAAACAGAGGGCACTAAATACCGTAGAAAGATGGTGCAGGAGTGAAGGGTTAACTGTAAACCTGATCAAAACGGCGATCGTCCCCTTCACTAGGAGGACGAAAAACCGATGACATAAAATCACTACGTATGTATGAAATGGAAGTCCCAATCAAAAAAGAAGTAAAATATTTAGGGGTCATACTTAAAACCAGATTGAAGGGAGACCCAGTATGACCAAATGGCTACACACTGTGGTCATAAAACCTATAGTGACATACGTGACGCTCGTTTGGAGAGAAAAGACCCAAACCAAAAGCGCAGCAGTAAAACTTAAAAGAGTGCAAAGACAGGCGTGTCCGCTGATCACTGGGACAATGAGAATAACGCCCACAGCAGCCATGCGACACATATTATCGCTACCAATACTACATGTATATGTTATGATGGAAGCTAGACAGCCAGCCTATAGGATGTACATAAATGAACAAACTTTAAAAGTGCTCGCTTCGCCGATAGTTCAGTCCAGGCTTGTTATGACCTGCATAAACAGGCTAGACGCACTGGTGACAGCAAGAAAAACACAGCTAGTATGGACACTTGGGGGCCGACTTGCTGGCCAAACAAGGAACAGCAGGCTTTAGGTATACCCCATGAAACCGGAAAGGAAATAATCCGACACAAGCTAGGAGAGGAGCATAAAAAGGCATGGCATAACCAAAAGGGAATGAGGCATACGAGACTCTTCCTGAGCAGTTTGAAACTAAGAAAAATTACAGGAGTAGTCACTGGGCACTGTGACCTGAATAAGCACAAACATAGGATGGGAATTGAGAAAAGTTTCCTATGCCGTGGGTTTCTGGAAGAAGAGGAAACTCCCCAACACCTACTGTATGTATACGAAGCATATAAAATATCACATGGCAGAAACTCCTGTACTTCATAGAAGGCACAAAAGTACACAGGGAGTAAAACATCGGCAGGCAAAGGGGACACCATAGTAGTTCTGAATAAATCTAAATATGAGTAACTTTTCAGCCGACGACAGCTATAAAGTTATCGATTCTGATCTAACTACATACCAGTAAAAAAACATCAATACCAAAATCATGCAGTCGTCTTTCGACAACAAAACTAAAAAATCTTTAATTCCACGCAAAAAGTACCCTACATGCCTGAAGCTATACGGTCTACCTGAAATACACAAACTTGACAGACCACTTTGACCTATCGTCAGTTCTTTCAACTCGCTCGCGATTTAAAAAAGCAAATACCAATGGTTTATATAAAACAAACCACTCAAGCGGATGTAGAGGCAAACCAAGGCTCCCACAAGCAAAAGCTCAAGTGGCGTCACAGAGGTGAAGCATAATCTCCGAAAAAAACATCATACAGTCAGGCTATGCAAAGACTGAAGATATAAATTCTGGCACAGGAATATCTTGTTACTCTCCTATCAGTGGAACAAATAGAGTCTATACTGGAGAGTATCACCGGACCCACCCAAGAGGTTACTTTCTCAGTGGATGTTACATCCATAGAGAAGCTAAATGCCTCAGTGGGTACCGATAAAGCGAAGCAGGGCAAGCCTGATGAAGAGACAGGAGCCTCAAGCTCCAAAGAGCTATGCCCTTGAAGTGTAATCCGCCGCTGCAAACCGCAACTGGTTCCTCAGAGGCCAACAAGCCTCCAGCAAACAGGAAGGCTCCAAGGGTCTGCTCGACCAAGATACCACCCGAGATGCATGCAAGGAGCAAGAACATTCCCCAGGACAAACTGGAGAATGCCAATGTTGGCGGTCATTATGAATCCCAGCAATGAAGGGATAGTGGTAATGCCTCCAAATAACCCAACGGCAGCAACAAGTGTCTTAGGCAGCATAGGCTAGGGGGCGAGTCCAAGTGATGGTAATTCAAGAGCCCTGGGTTCATGGAAGAGCGATTAAGGAACTTCGGAACCCATCCTACAATCTGGTACGTAACACAAAGTGCGGCAAGCCACAGGCCGCTGTGATTTTCAGGAAAGATATTAACTATGCTCCCATTCCACAGTTCTTCACACAGAACCCAATGGCAGCGGTTGTGGATGTGCTGACGGGAAATTGCAAGACCACCACCAGAAGCAGTAAAGGACCTTATGGACTGGTGGTGCAGAAATGGGAAACAACTTATCACGCTATAAGGCAAGAGGTACTTGATTTGATCTTAGCCACACCGTACGGTGCGCAATTGATAAAAAAATTGGAGTGTACTCCCAAAGCCCTGTAGGTCTGAGTATCAAACGATTGTGTTCGATATGGAAGATTTGAGTACGGAAATAGCAGAGGGTAGAATACCACAAAGAACGGCACTATATAACGAGTGTCTACAGTCTGAACTTCAGGACCTCCAATATAGTATTACGAGCCCAGAGGAATTAAAACAGGCCTCACTATACCTAAGAGATACCATCAAAGCAGCCTATGAGAAAAGCTCAGCAAAATGACTTGATATTAGGTGAAGAGTAACACTTGTTTTGTTCCATAATGTTTTTATTCTCAGCTGCCTGACACGTGTTTCGGTCTTCGCAGACCATTATCAAAGTGTCAGGCAACTGAGAATAAAAACATTATAGAACAAAACCAGTGTAACTCTCCATTAAAAATCATTATAAACGGTAGAGTTTTGAAATGGGACGAAGACGCCTCTAAACTATCTGTTAATCCTAACAAAACTAAATCAATAAAAAACTGATATCTAACAGTACACAAACGAAACAACAAAGAAATGATAATAATATGGAAATTATGAATAAAAACATAGGGAAATCTGGAAACTCGGTACCTGGAACGTAAGAGGAATTAGAGGCAAAGAAGAAGAACTGACTGATGAATTTGAAAAGCAGAAAATAGACATACTTACAATTACCGAAACAAAAAAGAAAGGACAAGGAGAAATAGTATTAAATGATGGACACATATTTATATACAAGGGAACAAAACAAGAAAACTATGCATGCGTATCATGTATCATTCATAAAAACATGGCTCGATTTATTAATAAATGGAAGGGACACAGAGAAAAAATACTCACATTAGAGATGATAATAAACAGGAGCAAAACAATAACAATTATTGCAGCATATGGTCCTAACGAGAACGATAGTGCCGAAGAAAAAGATAAGTTTTGGGAAGACCTAAACATAGCTGCAGAAAACAGCAAAGGTACAATATACATTACAGGAGACTTGAATGGTAGAGTGGGAAGGAGCGATATTGGAAATGAAGTCGTGGGGAAATATGGTGAAGATAAGATAACAAGTAATGGCAAACGAATAATAGATTTTTGTAAAATTAATAATATGATAATAGCAAACACTTTTTTAAACATAAAAACATACATAAATACACAAGACAGGGAAAAGATAAAACGGAAATATCGATAATTGACTATATTTTGGTGGAAAGAAATAAACAAGGCGAAAGTAATGATGTAAGGGTATACAGAGGTCCAGAAATTGGGAGCGATCACTACTTGTTTGTCGCAAAAATACAAGGAAAAAACGGAAATGGGAGACAACAAGAGGAAAAAAGATATCAAACCATCAAATATTACAAACTAAGAGACGAGGATACCGCTACACTATATAAAGGAAAAATTGAAAAAAGAATAGAAGAATTACATATAAACATAGAAGATACAAGCTTAGAAGAATTAAATATACAAAATATTGTTACAGAAGCTGCCAAGGAAGCATGTGGAACACTGACGACTAATCCAGGTAAAAAACGTACAGGGTAGTGGAATGAAAAAGTAAAACAACGGATAAAAAAGAAGCATGGAAAACGTACCTACAAAACAGAACAGAAGAAAATTACAACATGTATAAAGAACAGAGAAGAAATACAAAAGAAATAATACAAATAGAAAAAGAAAAATGCTGGGACAGTTTTGGTAAAAAATTGAAGTAAATAGCAAAACAAATCCGAAATTATTTTTTTAAAAAGATTAAAACAATAAGAACAGACAAAACAACCAACATAGGAACAATAAAAGACAAGAACAATAAACTAATTACCAATAATACAGATATCATGGAAAGATGGAAGGAATACTTCGAAGAGCTACTGGGCCCATCAATAAATAGAGAAGGAGAAGAAATAGACAATAATAGACAACACAACATAGGAGAAGAAATAACTATGGAAGAATTGGATGAAGCCATACATACACTCTAAAATGGAAAAATACCTGGATATGGCAAAATAACAACGGCAATGGTAAAATATATGGGGGAGAATGGAAAAATCTTACCATAGTAAGATTTTTCAATTATAAAAAATTATAAAAAGAGCATTTAAAGAAGAAAAGATGCCAAATGACTGGGACATCTGAATTATCTTACCCATAAATAAAAGTGGAGACAGGCGAAACTGCAAAAATTACAGAGAAATAACACTATTAAGCACCATAGTAAAAATATACGAACGAATATTGCAACAAAGATTGACAAACATCATAGAAAATACACTAGAAGACGCACAAAGTGGTTTTAGGAAAGGTAGAAGCGCACAAGACCATATTTTTACTATCAAACAAATTATACAAAAAACCCAAAAAAATAAAAACATCAAAGCATATATGGCGCTTATAGACCTGGAAAAGGCATTCGATAAAGTAAACAGGAACAAAGTTTAGGATATCCTAAGATAAAGAGAGGTACCACATAAACTAATAAAAACTATCAAAAGTCTATACAACACGAACATAAACTATGTGGCTACGAGAAATAGAACGTCTAACACATTCCAAGCAGGAGGAGGATTAAGACAAGGAATAGTCATGAGCCCAATTCTCTTCATAATTTTTATTGATGAAATCATAAAACAATGTCGGCCACACCTAAGAGCACTAAATAACTGAATGTGCATTTGCGGATGATATAGTTATAATGGCAGGAAGCAAGGAAGGACTACAGAAAAACATAAATACATGGATGAATGTTTTACACAAATACAATATGACGATAAACAACGAAAAGACAAAAGTGATGGTAGCAGCACAAGAAATAGGGCAAGTACAACTAGAACAAGTTAAGGAATATAAATACTTAGGAGTGATAATACAGCAAAATGGCAAACAAGACCAAGACATAACAGAAAGAATTCAAAAAGCATCCAAACTGTATTACCCACTCAATCAAGCATTTATCAGGAGAAAGGAAATAACAGAAAAAACGAAACTGGCCGTCTTTCAAACCATATACCTACCAATACTAACATATGGATGTGAAACGTGGACTCTCAACAAAAAGACAAAAAGTAAAATCCAAGCAGCGGAAATGAAATTTTTACGAGGAATAAAGGGTATAACTAGAAGAGATAGAATAAGAAATATAGATGTAATAAAGAACTGAATATAAAGGATATAAAGGATGGAAAGAAGAATACCTGTTAAACAAATATGAGAAGCAAGGACAACCACGAACAGAGGGAGAAGGAAACCACTAGAAAACTGGGAGAACAGCATAACAAAGGCACTGCAAGACAGAGGAATAAGCATGAGGGAGGCAGAAAAAATTGCTAAGAACAGAAACAAATGGAAGAAAGTTATCAAGACGTACAGAACGAAGATACCAAAACCCCGACACTGATTAGTAAAATGGGTTATATATATATATATATATATATATATATATATATATATATAAATCAAAATTCCGTCATTTGTCTTCGTTCTTTCCAACTCAAACTTCATACGCAATCCCACTCCTCCTACCTTCATCATGAACGACTCACAATCTATCACCCCTGATGTACTACTGAGCACTCAAAATCCCCATAGATCCTCCTCAACAATCAATTATTTTACAATTTAAAAAAATGTAATACAGAGTTTCAGCAGAAGTGTCGGAATACATCACCGACAATACTACTACTACCTCCAATTCTATCACCCACCTTAACTTCTATTATACAAAATACACCACAAATAATGAAACAATTCCATAAATATCCCCTCTCAAAATATATCCTCCGACTTATTAAATATAAAAGACAACTGTACAGAGATATATAACTGACGGACACACCTGAACTTAGACAAAAGTTTAATAAGCTGAACAAAGTCATTAAAATAATTGATACTTCTTGCGCTACACTCTTGATGGAACCAGATTACCAGCAAATTTAGTAAAGTAAGACACTTGTTATGTTCCATAGATTTATTTTCAGTTACCTGTTTCGATTATTACCAGACGATCACTGACCCTGACATAATTGCTTACAAATTTGTCGACAATTTCAACATGACCTATTCAATGACACAAGACCCAAACTTTGACCAGACAAATTTTGAAACAGTAAATGACTGGCACAATAAATATTTTGATAAAAATGACTGTTCAGAACCGACCGACATTTTTACACATGAAAAATACTTTGACGTTTTAAAGACAGGGAAAAACACAGCGACTGAACATGACCTCATACATAGAAACATCTTAAAATCCCTTCCATTCGACATCCACGATCACATACTTAATAATATTAACATTCTGTGCAAGAAATAACTCTTCCCTTATGGAAAACAGGAGTAGTCATTTATATCCCTAAACGCGACCTACCCTCTACTTTATTATTCAGCTATCACACTCCTACCTGTTATTGGAAAAATCTATGATCTATCTCAAAAACAAAATACTTTATTTAATTTCGAATCACATCCCTAAATACCAATTTGGTTTTCTTCCCCGTCGTTCAACTTCCCTTCCACTCACAATTCTTGTTTCAAATATTCAAAGAACCCACCCTGGAACGCAAAGCTTCTGCTCTATTTTCGGACGTCCAGAAAGCGTTTGACTCGGTCTGACACCAAGGTCTATTATATAAGTGCCACCTCCTAAATATCCATCCCTATATCATTTTCATTATCAAACAATGCCACTTGCATAGATCCTTAATAGTCAAAATCCATAATTCATTTTCTTCTTCCTTTACTCCTCAACAAGAACTCCCTCAAGGCTCTAATCCACTTTACTTTAATTCATCCAAATATCTCTTGCAATTTGCGGACGACACAGCCCTATTCACACATGCTCCCACATTACCAAAAGCCCTTCAATCCCTCCAAGAGCTTATTGACTCCCTTCAACGATGGTTTGCAAAATGGCGCATTTAAATCAATCCCCACAAATTACAGCTCCTAAACCCCTACCATCACGACAACAATTGCCCTCACAAAGTCCATATTAACTATTATCCCTCCCTCAGTTTCCGTAAAATATCTGGGCATAACATATAAGAATAATGGCAGCAATACAAAAACAGCTGCAAAAATTTATAAGATGATCTGCCGCCCACTACTTGACTATGTTTGTGCCCTCTATCCCAATCCCAGCAATCCAATATCCCGCAATATTGAAGCGAGTATCCCTCCGTACCCTAACAAAACTCCGGCATCCTCTTAATCCTCTACACAATCCTTCTAACCAGCTCCTCTATGATACTTTAGTTATCCCCACCCAAGGACGCCTTCGATTCCTATCAGAAAAATTCTCCAAAAATCCTTTCAACTTGCATATATTATCAGATATCCCTTTACGGTCATCCTAGAAACCCTAGTATAAATCCTTAATGTAAAAATCGCCATATGACTGGACAACACAAGGCAGAAAGACCTCTGGTCGATGGCCTTTTGACAGATTAACTCACTTATTCATTATTCACTATGTTATTGTAAATATTGTAAAAATTTGTCAATAAAAATATGTATCTATCTAATCTAAATGAAACAAATGTATTTTTTATGCAATTTTTTAAACTGCATCGTTATCGAAATCACTCTAGAAGCTCAATATTATTATTATATAATATATTATTAATAATAAATATTAAACGATTATTAGACATAAAAATAAAAACTCTCAATAAAGTATTACTTTATTCATCGTTTTATAATGTATATGATTAAAAGTACATGTTGAAAATTGGAAGTTATATAGCGATTTATGGCAATTTTGTTTTTGTCCATGTAATTATTTGGAATAACATAATGAACAGTATAGAGTATCTAAGATCTTCTTCTTCTGTTTTTGTTATTTTCTTTTTCTACGTAACAGAAGAAACATAATTCTTCACAGAAAGTGGCTCCAATAGAACATTTAAGGCATGGCCAGGGCTTCACTTCATCGTAATTAGAGCACTGCGTGGTTTCACAAATAACTGTTTTTGGTTTACCTGTAAAGAAAAAAATCAGTATTAAATATTTCTTAGCAGGATTACATTATATTAAATATAATAATATAATAATATTAACAATAAATTATTAATATTGGTTAGTTTCCTACTACGAAAGCTAAGCATTTACTAGATAAACAAGTTTACGATATTTATCAAATAAAGTAAAACAGATAGGTTAATTTACTTACAAATTTGTCTATCTTAATCTTCTTTTGCGATATAAAGTTATTAAATAAGGGAAAATATTAACATCATTGTAATTAATACATTCTAACAAATTATAAATTTATACAATTTCAGTGGTTCAACATAAATAGTTGTCTTCGATAATATTAAAACAATAGATTAGTACGGAAGATTTTATTTATGGAAGAAAAGAAAAAGATTTGCGCTTGTGTTAGTGCTTGACATAATAGTCATAGTGATAATTCGAGTAAATATTTTAAAAGATTTCTGCAATTTCTGTGATATAAAGTATCTGCGGAATTGCAGAAAACAAATTGGCAGTTGTAAAAATAATCCTTGCAAAAGAAACCTTTTTTGTACTGTTATAATATGCTGATTGTTAGGGTAAATATCAGTTGTATAATTCAGTGGGAGTAGTTGTTATAACTGGTGACTCTTAAGCTTTACATCCGTTGAAGTAACATTGCGGTAACCAATTCGCTTTGATTTTTAGTTATTGCGAAATTTGATTTTAACTATTTACTTTACCATTTATTATGCAGCTATTGACAAATGTCGTGTAATCTTATTTATGCTCAGAGCCGGTCTTAGTGGGCGGCCCTGTGCGATTTCAACTGTGGCGGCCCTAGTAAATGTTCTAAGTAACCTAAACATTTTCGACAAAACTTATATTATTTATTATTAATAGACTTATAATTTAATTAATAAGTTATTTATTTGGTTAGTTAGTATACAATTTATTTATTATTTATTTATTATACAAACATTTTTTTTAGTTATGTATTAAAAATTTACTTTGCGAGCTCGAGCATTTGAAAACTTTTCTATAAGTTCTGAATAATTAAGTTCACCTACAATTTCACTTTCAATTGCTAAAAGAGATAAATTATTTAATCGATCTTGCCCCATGGTAGAGCGCAAATAAGTTTTAATTAACTTGAGCTTCGAAAAACTTCGCTCTGCCGTAATTTTAAAAATTTCAGTGATATTGGGAAGCAGTTGCTCTAGGTTGTTAGTTAAAATAAATTCTAGGCCGCCTATTGGTTTTGTGTTCGCTGGTAAAAAAATTTGATTTCCCCATGTAAATCCATTGCGTCAACATCTGATCCAGGTGAATCTGTCAGTACATCTCCCAATTTTTGACAGGCGGACAAAAGGTCATTATCGCTCATTTCTTTTATACTGTCAAATAAATCCAAAATAATTATTGTGTGTTATTAATTGTTCAAAACTTTCGTTCAATGACATTGTGGCCTGATCCATGAACACATTAAAAAATTCGATCCGAAATTTCGTTTCTGGATCTTGGTTGATCTTCAATTTCATAAGAAAGAAGCGTTTTGACTCGACGTCTTCGAATATGTAGTGTTTGTGGGAAAGACATTTCATCTGGTGTCATATCTAACTCTTCTGCCACTTGCCTTGCTGTCACTTGAGCTGCAGAAAAGGCGGATTCTTTATAATTTTGGAAATATTCCTTCGATTTGTCCAAATATTGAATCGCAGTACCTAATTTTATTTTTATTTGTTGAAATATTTTCCTAACGACATTTATTTGTGACAAAAGGTCATGATATATCACAAACGTTACCAAAGTCCTTATTTTTTGGGCTAAGGAGGATGCTTCCGTTCGCGCTTTGGGGTCGTTAGCAGATTCGGATACTTCTAATAAAGCATCATAAATGGCACCACCTAAAACGAACAGCTTTGGCGCTCTCCAGTCTATACTTCCATCTTGTTTCGGGAATGGATTTGACACTTAATTTCGTAGCGTGTTGTTTTAAAATTTCCCATCTCTCTATTGACGCTCCAAATAAAAAAAAAATGGTTGCAAAGTTCCAAATAAACTAATTGCCTCAACTGATGATTTGGCAATGTCGCCTAGGAATAAATTAAATCGATGACAACTGCAAGGCACAAAAAAGCTTTTAAATTGATGTCCAAAATTCTTCTTTGTTTTCCAGAGTGATAACCACGCATGTTCGCTCCATTGTCGTAGCCTTGACCACGGAAATTTTCTTATATCTATTTCTAGTTCCTTAAGTTTGCTTAAACAAACTTCAGCTAATATTTCCCCAGTACTTTCCATGATGTGCAAAAAACCTACAAAAAGCTCTATTGTTCTAGGCGATGACGATGTTAAGTCTACAATACAAAGTATCATCATCATTTCTTACTGATGGCTTATATCAGGAGTACAATCAAGAATAATCGAAAAATATTTTGCCTCCTGATTTTTTAAAATTATTGCAATCAACACATAAGAGCCCATTAGATCAATAATTTCATTCTGAAAACGTTTGCTCATTATATCGCTTATTTCTTTACTTTGTATCCGTCTTAGGTGTTCTAGAACTGGGTCATACTCCCCAAGAAGTTGAATTAAGCCGAGCAAATTCCTATTATTGGGATGAAATAAGCGATCGATGCTTCCTCGAAGAGCGAGATTTCTTTCTCCCATAAACTTGCAAACGGAAACGATTCGTTTTACGACATTATTCCAATGACTTCTTTCTCGGTCAATAATAAGCTGTGCCTGTTTGTCTATTGTTTTTTTAGTCATTATTTCAAACTATTCATATGCAATGGAGATGATTCATGTTCCTGCAAGATTTTCGTAATATGTATCCCTTCTGTGGCCAATTTAAAAGAAGAAACTTTGAATAATTTGCATAAAAATCAAAACACAACATCTTTTGCTGTGGAATATACTAACCAGTCGTTATTGGATACTTTGCCTTTGGTAAATGCTGTCTGAAAAATGGGCCCCCATTTTATTTTTAGGGTAATCGTAGTCCTTAACTCTAAAAGGTCAATTTTCAATTATATTCAGACGAACGTTGTCTGTTATTGTTGGCAACATTGCGGGATCTTTCAAGTCGATAGATAAATTGTGTGGCGGTGACAATTGAGTTTCGTCAATTGCATTTGTACTGTTAGTGTCACTCGAGTCTTCTGATGAACTTTGCAAACTTTCTGATTAATAAAATGTATTAAAATCCTTTAGTTCGTTGTAGAAAATTAAATAATAATTTACAAATACGAAAACATTTCGTGAATCTACAACAATGAGTCCTACCAAGACTAAACAAATTAATTTTACATTACTTCTCTGGCTAAAACCTCGACAGACATTGAATAAAACAAAATTAATTTGCGTGTTACGAATAGTACAACTATCAAAGAACACACTAATTTGAATGAAATGATTTCTGTTGAATAAACTAATAAATGAATAAAGTGTATTTTAGATTGTTTAAATGTGACTATAACATGAAAAATTATGAACCAAAATTGAATTTAAACTGATTTTATTAAATTAAATTAGCAAAAGCAATTTAAAAATCTAGCATTCAAGTTTATAATCATCTGCAGACACGTGTTTCGAACTTTCGCTCTCTTCAGTACAGCTTTATTAATTTTCTACAACGAACTAAAGGACTTTAATACATTTTATTATTCAATTATTCAACAAATTAATTTACTTGTAGTCTTAGTAAGACTCGTTGTAGATTCACGAAGTGTTTTCGTATTTTTAAATTATTAACTTTCTGATTGTTGTAAATTTGCAAAATTTTGATGGCAACTTGCAGCCGACTCAGTTGATGTTGACGGTAATTCGTCGAATTCAGATTTCTTCTCAAAAAAACACATTATCGCATCCTTTTGTTTGGCAATAAACGCGTCGGATTTTTGTTTGCGCCCTCTTTTAGATGCTCCCGATTCTTCGTTTGGATGAAATCGTTTTCAAGAAGATATTTTGGGGCTATAAATGATATAAGTCATACCTTGGTTTCTAGGAACCGAAAAAAAATCCATTACTTACCTGAGTTGCAAAATGAGAATACAACGCAGGACGATGATAAATAAATTGTTAGCTGAGGTTCTTAGGCTCTTCTGTGCTAGCAAGTAACTCTAATCATGATCATTTGCAAACTATTAATTTAATAAATGTTCCGGCTTATATATTAGTAGCGGATTAGCGCGCAGGGTAAAGAGGCGGCTTCGTGCTATTGCAAAGAGTCTCCCAAAATGTCGGCACGTTTGTAAAGAAAGTTTGTATGTGTTCGTAGAAAGTGAACGACATTGTTTACGATTTGCAATGTGAGCCTATCACTTATAAAAATAGCCGAAAAGGTAATCTGTGGAATAGGCGGCTATTCTCAAAGACACACGTTGTTTATTTTAATTTCTTATTCCCGATTCCCAATACGATTGTGTGGGCTCACAACTTTCTAATGTGTTTAAAACAATATACCTACAATACTATGATATTCTGCTGATTAATACCATTTATAAATGCGCCGACAAACGCTGAAATAATATAAAAATTTTGACATTGCATTTAGTCGGCTCATTTATAATATAAATTCGTACATGCTTTTTTACGTGTGCTTATTAGAAAAGCCTGCCGTCTTACTATATGCACCAGGTTATTTTATCGCTAAGGCGGCTTTCCTCAAAGACACAATCTCGACACACAATACAATTAATCGAGATCACATCTTGCTGACACCTTCCATATTATGATTTTCTGCTATTTGATCTGCGCTTGGTTATGCCGTCGCCGCCGAATCGGTGTTGCACAAAAATCTTTGCAGATTGCCCCCTTAGCGATTATTATTGTATTTAGTAATATCGGCCCCTTGAAAGTGGCGGCGCCCTGAAGGTGGCGGCCCTGTGCGACCGCACCCCAAAGACCGGTACTGTTTACCGGTGCGTTATATTTATATGACGACAAATTTCTATACGGCAAGTTGAACATTTCTCGAACGTTCGGCAAAATACAATCCGACATGCTTATTTATTTATGCGTGGGTGTGTGTGTGTGGGTGTTGGTGGGTGTGTACGAACTACAGAACTAATAGCTAATATAATTAATCCTCGGTATATGGTTGAGTCAGGCATTGAATTACAAAACTAATAGCTGCCGTCGCACTGACGTCACAATCAGCACAATGTAACGTTTGTTTTTTATCTGTAATGGTATTGTTTTGGTGACGCGTTTAATAAATTTAATTTAATTGCATTTATTCGCACGTAATGATAAAATCGTCGTAACCTGATGGATACAACGTTCCCTGATATATACATGGCCATTTTAAAAACAGGCCGATCTCGCCCTGGATTTCAATACATACGATTGAAATTTCACTAATTATTTAAATATTGTTATGATTCTAGATTAGTACGGCGAGTGCAATAAACACACAAATACTACGAACCCATAAATGAGTAACCACAAACAACATGACAATGAAACGGAGAAATGAAAGCACATGCAAAACGAATGCAATAAGTGAAATGAACTTACCCTTCATTTTAGCATTTCTGCGCTGCCATTCAAAAATTTTTTTATATGCTCTCTGGTGTGCACTCATTGTGGATAACCTTGCAAATGTCTAAGGTATATGTTGGGTTGGTTGGAGGTGTGTAGTAGAAAGGGAAGCATGGAATGAAAACTGAATTTTGCGCCATCTATCTAACCAAGCCCGAACCTAAATTAAATATTTAGCAGGGAATAACATGTATTCATATGTTCATTATAAAAATTTGGATTAAATTTTCGAATTAGCAAGTTTTAATGGTTCGGTGGAGAACTGATTTGCAACGTTACGACCAAGTCGCGTTGGTCTTCTTCAGGCGGCGGTCGCTAGAAAACTGCAATGGTGCTTAGTTGGAATTCGTTACTTATAAGGCGGTATTGGCGGCTGACGTTTGATGGCGCGTGTGCGGCTTATTGTAATTGGGTTGGACGGATTAAGAGATTTCGCTCGTGTTACCTGTGGGGATTAAAATGGGTAATGAAATATGATTACTGCATAAAGTAGATCTCTAAGTGGTGGGTAGTCGTTGTGCGTCGTCGCGTTTATGGAAATGATTTGTATGTTTTTCTATTTTCGTTGCCTCGCGGATAATCCTCTTGGTCTACTACTTCGATGGAAGTCGAAGTTTATCTTGTGTTTCGACGCTCTAATGTCTTCGTCTCGCTGTACATTCATGCGTCTACTTGTTTGTCCCAAATAAACTTTGTTACAGTCGCTATAAGGAATTTTGTTAACTCCATCATTTTCAAGAGTAATAATGTTTTGGAGAATGTCTGATTTTACGTCTAAATTATTTTTATGCTGAATTTTTAGTAGTTAGAAAATTCTTGAAACGTATTAGTGTTTTTGGTCTTAGATTTTTGTATGATTAAATATGTTACTGTACCTGGAAGGAAACCGTTGTGGACAAGACTTGTATCGAGGGTAGCAAGTTTTGTTATTCAGGTTGCAAGTTTTGTTATTCAGGTTGCAAATTGGTTCTCCTCTGTACCATTAAAACCTGCTAATTTGAAGATTTAAGCCGAATTGTGGCAATGAACACAAATAATCTTCACGAAACTATCGGTATCAACATCATCAGCCTCTACGCCACGGACTCCCTACACCAGATTAAGAAATTCGAATAATTAAACTGTAAACGTGCTAAACTAATTTGTGATTCTTATGTTGACGGCAGCTAGACAGGCAGACTATAGAATGCACATAAATGAACACACTTTTAAAGTGCCATCCTCGCCAATAGTTCAGTCCAGGCAGGTTATGAGCTGCATAAACAGACTGGACGCACTGGCGACAACAAGAAAAGCATAGCATACTGTGTCCATGCGAAGCATATAAATGAAGCCTGACTCGCTCACATAAAAATTAGTTTAATTTTTAGCCAGACAACTTCAACCCACTGCCGAACAAGCCAAATTCCATGTCAAGAATTCAACACACTTCCTACACACCATCAAATCTATAAAACTATCTAAGACATACGCTAGTTAGATTTGACGTTAAATTCCTTTTTACTCAAGTATTCATTAACGAAACAATCGAACTTTTAAAAACCAAATATCAACAGCTTATTCTAACTATAAAACTTATTAAACACTGTTTGACAAACATTTACTTCGTGCTCAATAAAAACTGCTATAAACATATTGAAGGAATCCCTAAATAGTAATGGGCTAAGTCCTCCTCCTTGTCGCAGTCCTTGTTTCGTTACATAGATTTCTGAGTTTTTCTTATCTGTCATTCCTCGGTTTTGTGTTGTAATTGCTTTTATTACTTAATATAATAATAATAGTAAACTATTAATGATTTTCAACTGTTTATTTTACTACAATTGTTTCGCTACACTGTAGCTTCTTCAGGTGAAGAAATATAATATGCTCTAGTACCTTCAATACAGCTTTGAAGTATTTGAACAAATACCTTATCCATATCCATAAATGCACAATATACATTCTTAGTCTTTTGTTTGCGACTTTATTTATTGTGCAAATATGATCTTGTGTGTTTCTATATTTACTTTGTGCTTCATTTAATTTTTTTCTATATTGTTAACTATTTTTAACTGATAGTTTTTCGAAATTTTATTTGTTGTGCTTAGCAACGTTTTCCCTCTGTAATTATTATAGTCTATTCTCCTTTTATAAGTATATATCAGTACTATCAAACCTTTTTAAAGTTTTCTAGTATATTTTCGACACTTATGAGAATAAAATGTTTCAAACATAGAAATAACCCAGGCCTAAAATTTATTTATTGAAAATTAAATGAAATAAGATAGTTTGTAATTGCAGTGTGTAGAATTTTTCATTTTTATAAATCTGGGACACCCTAAATGAATACAATTTTCTTATGTAAAGAGTACAAAAGACTTCATTAGAGGTCGCCACGGTGTGTTCCTTACAATATTAACATATTCACACTCTTATTAATTTAAATAAATACACGTTCTTGTCATTTTTATAAATAAAATATTGAAAATAACATTTAAAAGATGTAGCTCGAAGCTAAGACCTCGGTACTTAATTAAATAAAGTCTTTAAATAAAGTCTTTATTTTCCAGTGAAACTACAAATAAATGGTACTATACACGGAAAAATAGTCAATGGACTATTATTATTATATAATGGTAACATAAAATCCAGAAATACAACTTATTCTAAACTTGTACATAACTATAAAATTCAGCCATTGAATATGGCTCCACATTACATTTAACGGTTAAACAGTTTTCTCTTTCTAAGAGACACACCTCGAACTTGTTTAATGGTTTTAGGAAGGTGGTTTACTATTTTCATACAGGAATAGTATGCACCCTTTTCATACATATTTAATCTGTGAGTAGGTAGCGTGAATTGTTGACCATGTCTGGTGTTATATGTATTTGAAAATAAGGTTTGACTAAATTTGTCTTCATGGCTCCAAACAAATTTGACACATTCATAAATATATATACCGTAAAAGGTTAACAGAGAATTTGCTTTAAAAATACCTCTACAACTGTCATGATACTTCAGTTTGTGAAGTATTCTCACTGCCTTTTTTTGTGCGATAAATGCTTTGTCCATGTCGACACCCGCACCCCAAAAGATAATACCATATCTGAAATGTGAATATATGTTCGCATAATAGAAATGTCTTGCAATAGTGTAGTTGCTTGCATTTATAAGCACCCGCAACCCATAACAACCCTTGAGTTTCATCTATGGTGAAGTTCACTGAGTTTATAAATGAGTAGCGTGTATCATTCAGGGTGATACATTCTGGTGTTTGCAAACTTTGATTGACTTTAAAGAAAATGCAATTGGTCTTATCAGTATTCAGTTTTAGTTTGTTGCATTTGAACCAGTTTTCCACAAGCGGGAGATCGTTTATAAATATAACAAATAGAAGGATACTACCCTGAGGAATTACCCCGGACATATTCAGTGTCTCAGACATCACATCGAATCCCTTATCTGTATCTACTAATTTGGTTGAATGGCTCCTACCATGAAGATAGGAACTTATTAAATTTTGCGCAGTACCACGTATACCATACTGGTATAGTTTCTGGAGCAATAAAGAATAGTCGATAGTATCGAAGGCGCCTTCGACAGGTCCAGGAACACCCCACAAGTGACATCCCGTTCCTCAAGCGCAAACAATATAGAGTTTGTAAAGTCGAAAATTGCTGCAATTGCATGTTGACTGTTCGATAGTAAGTTGTGTTTAAGAAAAAAATGTATAATTCTTTTGCAGAAAACTAGTTCAAATATTTTTGAAAATGTACTTAAAATAGTAATTGGGCGATGATCTTTAATGTCATTATTATTCCCTTTTTTTAGAATCGGCGTGATAATTCCATACTTTAATTGGTCTGGAAAGACACCATCTTCCATACACTTGTTTATTATATCACATATAGGCTTAGAGATAATACCCGCGCACTGTTTTAAGACGCACACAGGTATTCCGTCGTACCCTGCACTCCTTTTATTTTGCATTCTCGTAATTATATTAATTAGCTCATATTCATTTACAGGTTCAAGAAATATTGAATTGGGATTTAGTGATATGTTGTCCACGGAATTGACATTAATATTTTGGGGAAGTTGGTTTAAAATATCATTAAAATAGCGGTTGAAATCATTTGCTAATTTAGTAAAATCTTTGCTGTGAGGTAAATTTGTTTTTTCTCTTTTCTTTAAGGTAACTATATTCGATATAATATTCCATGTTGTACGGGATTTGTTTTTCGACTTATTAATTTGAGACTCAAATTGTTTATTTCTTTCTTGAGCTAGTAGTATGGAGTACTTCTTTTGGGTTTTTTTAAAACTAGGTGTATACTCAGGTTGATATCTTGACACTGTTTGATATAGTAGCATTTGATTTTTATACTGTAAGAGTTCGGGTGTTTGATATACTTTGCGCTTTTGAGTTACAACAATTAATTCAACTCTCTTGCACTTTTTCTCTATGATCAAGTTTGAGCGTTAATTGTAATTAATATAGCGAGTTAAAAATATAAATATGCAAGATCCAAAGGATTTCATGCATCTACAATCGAGTGGATATGTTTTTTTTCTCGAAATTTCATTTAATCCCCCCCCCCCTGGCGTTCGCGCTAGGATTTGGTACACTATGCGCCGGTAGTGGGATAAACCTGACGCAGCCATGCATATTCATAGAGTGGCATGCGTTTATATAGGACGTACCATAGGTACTCAGTTTGTGATAAGTGTTATCGTTAAAAATGGAGAAGTTAAGTGTATCCATATCTTATAATTTTGACGAATTACTCAAAAAGAAGAACAATATTTCAATAGAGGTATCTTCTGAAAAAGTAAGTTAATAATATATTTATTTAATACATTGTATAATTACTAATATTACGTGCAGTAGTATTATGTTTATAAACAAAATAAGGTAAAACATTAGTTTCAGTCCTTTAAATATAAGTTAAATAGTTATTTGAACGAGCAGCGTAATACTACCTCTAACAATTAACAACTGAATTATTATTTATTTCTTGGTGTTCTTTAATATAATGTTTTTGTTGTGACGTAAACTTCAATAAAACAAGTTTGAAATAATATCTTTTTAAATAAGTAAAATCTTAACCGGGCAAGACTGACTCATTCCGTTTACATGTAGCGGTGTAATCTACGTGTTCTATCAAGCTTTAAGATTAGTTTTTGTAGCCTCGGCTTTTTGCTATCATAGGTCGGATTACATTCGTATCGCTCGCTTATCTTACATTGAGAAACAACATAAACATATCTTATTTCAATGTAGTTTAAAGCTCAAATAACTTTTATAACTTTTACATTTATAAATCAGTTTTTAAAATCGTTATATTATTTGAATAAAATAAATACTAGTCTGATTAAATAATAAAAAACATACTTATAGACTACAATGTTCAAAAAACAAGGAAAACAATAGTGAGATAATTTAAAAAATGACAAAATAAAGAAAAACTGACTTCTTACAAAAAATACGGAACCTTTTTTTAATTAATTAAATCATTAATTATAGATGAACAATCTATATCAGATGGTTTTGCATACTAGTTTGACAGCAGTTATTGACAATTAATAATTCATTTAACGACTCTTTTAATTCTGTTAGCACGTGGCATGGTTAATTTAAGAACATCCCTATTCCTTATATACACGAGGAAGAATATTTGGCTTGTTTGTATAAAGGTAAAATCGCTGGCCTAGGTTATGTCAACATTTCTAGTGCTATCCTTAGATCCCTCCGTTATTATATCTACAAATACACACCCTAAAAATAGTTAACCATAAAAACATAACGAAGGAGTGAGGTATTTAAACATGTATTCCTAAATCTGGCCAAGATGCAATAATCATTTTCTGTTATTGTCCAATTACCCTGCTTGAAGTCTTGAAACCATTTTTTAAAAACTAAAAAACTAATACTCTATATATCCTACAATCCTTACCAATTTGGTTTCTTAAAATATCGTTTCACTTCCGTACCTTTCTAAATGCCTTAAATTACCAGACAGCACATGTCGGTAACTAGAAATCTGTTACAATCTTAGTAGATATTTGATTCACCTTGGCATTGAAGATTTCTGTTCAGATTCAGCTCATCTCCTTATCTTATTTGACAATTTTATACCCAAAATAGTTCTACAAATCAAAATTCTAAATACTCTATTACGGGCTTTTTTCCAACAAATTGTTCTCGTTTGAAAAATGGATGATAACCATTAGCCCAAATAAATCTCATCTCCTATTTTTTTTTTCATAGTGTACATAGTTCCCCGTTACAAATAACCATTAATTACATTGCAAGAAAATTAATGACAAACAAGGAAAACAATAAAAATAAACTGAAAATACAGAAAAATTGTCTTCTTATGAAAATACAGGACGCTATATTAAATTTATTAATTACTGACGAACAATTTGTAGCATTTTGACAGCAGTTAGACCGTAACAATTAACAATTCAATTCACCCGGTACGATAAATTTAGGGCCACCCCGACTCCTTAGATATAAAAGGATGAATACACCCTAAAAATATGTAACTATTTCCTGACATACCCAAAGAATGGGGTATTTTTTACATTCATTAGACATGTCAAGTTATTATCCTATTACCCTCCTTGGGTAAAAGTTCTTTAAAACCTACTTCCAAAATCTTCCAAAACGAGTGTCAAAAAGAGAGCTCAGCCTTTTAGAGGATTCACATATCAAAATCAAAGAATATCAACAAAAACAGAGATTAACATATATAAAACGATCTGCTGGCCTCTTTTTGACTACGTCGCTATCCTTTTCTATAAACATCGTTCCTCTATAAAAAATATCTATTATCAGATCAGCCCTTTATGTATTAAATTGGATATCTCTAGTTTCAGAATTTTTGTTTACCTCTCCTTATTCCACGTAGTTATTTTATTAAATAAAGAGAATGGTTGTGACCGTTACTATGTGGTAATCCATACTTACACTGAATTGAATAATTCACTATGTTTTAATTATTTGTGGTTAAAATATAGTGTAGGTATTTTATTATCATATTTTGCTCATTTGGAACTGCTAAAATGATGTGATATAATAATTTCGTGAATTGTGCTTCTAAGGTATTTATATTATTCGGATTGCGGGGGTTACAAAATTTATTGATTTTATTTATTTATTTATTCACACATTCACATTCCTAAAATTTCCTTAAACAGATGTTTTGCACTTTCTAAATACGTTTATTAGTCACACAATCTAGAGAGAAGAACAAAATTTAAAATTGGATAAAACAAGGCAGTCACATAACATAATTTGTGTTTTAATAGAAAGCTGGTGTCTATGTGGATATAATTTCCTAAGATTTAAATATGCAGTTGTTATCAATTGATTCATATGTAATCTATATCTAAAGGAGCTATCCAATATTACACCATGGTTGCCATTGTTACTGGGTGGTATGCTACTGCCATCAATTTTGATATTAACTTTATTAATATTATCCTTACAAGATTTATTTGATCCAAATAAAAGTAAAATTTGACTTTTAAAAATTAATATATTTGATAAATATCTGTATTAATATGAGTTACTGTTGCTTCTAAAGATCAAGGTGGAAACGAATGATATATTAGGTATTATCTGCACACATGTGACCTTTACATTGAACTAGGTTATTTAAAACCATTGATATATAAACAAAGAATAGAATAGAGCCAAGTATCAAACCTTGGGGAAACCTCTTGGTTCAAATGAAGTTTGTTCCACTTTGACGCAATAATACTAATTCTTATTTATTTCAGCGTTTTAAAATCTGATTGAAATAGTTGTTCTGTTTTTTTTGTATGTAATTGTTAAAATGGCTATCGTATTACTTTTATCAGCTTTAGTTGGAATTAAGTTATTGTGTTTCATTTTATACTGAATGTTTTTTTTGACTTCTGGTTCAAAATTTGTTCTTCTCTTTTGTATTTTATTTTGAGTATTCTTATTATAATTAGTGATTACTTTGTCAACTTTTAATGTAGTTAGTGATGTTGCGTTTTCTGATTCTAATTCATTACATATTAATTCTACGTCTATGCCTAAAGTTTCTATTTTTTTGTTTGTGTTTAATGTTGGATTTTATTTTAAGGCCTTTTCTTTAAGTGTGGTTTCAGATTTGTCAAGTAAAACATTTGTAAGATTAACGACTCTAGGGTAGAATTTGAATCGTTGTACATACTATTTGATGTTCACGTTTCTATGTGAAGTTCTTGGATTGGCGTTCCGTACATTAGTTGGTTTAATTTCTTCCGTTGATTCTCGTACTGTTCGAATCCAATCCTTCTTGCTTCTTCTCTACATTTGGCATCAATGTTATCAAACTCGATCGGGTGCAACAGGTTGACAAGTCGTTGATGTAGAAGTTTGCGAAGGTGTGATAGAGTGTCCCTAGAATTGTACCACTTTTTTCTTTCTTGAAATAACCAATTTCGATAGGAGTACTACTTTTACTACTTCTTGTTTTACCCAGTTGTGATGATTGATATGGATTTTTATATATTTCGGTTATTTAGTTTGGTTTCAGACATGTATTGTTAAAATATAATAATAATATGTTATTGTTGGCTTTAATAAATTTGATAAGGTTTCTTCTGTATTTTGAAATGAGAGTTGCTTCACTGGCGCATAATATTTCTTGAATCACTTTCTCATTTACCACTTGGTAAAAACATTTTGAACTATTACTGATGAAGGTTTAAATTAAATTACACTTTTGTTTCAAAATTTTTCTATATTTACTCGACTAGTTTCGCTTTTTAATGCAAGAAAAAAGATCCTACCAGTAAATTCCAGTCAGATATAAAAAACACTCTAAAAGTATACACAAATCTATTAGATAATTAAAATTCAAATTACAACTTTATTAGAATGAACCCCCCTAAATCCCCAGTTCTGTACGGGTTACCTAAATTACATAAGGAGGGTACCCCTATGAGACCAATTGTATATATACGTATATGCACCAGCTTACAAACTATGCAAATATTTAAGTAAACGATTGTCTACATTTGTAAATTTCAAATCAGAATATGTTATAAAAAACTCAGTGGAACTTGTACAAAAACTAAAACCATTAAATATTCCCAAGAACGCGAAGTTAGTGTCTTTCGATGTAAAAAGTTTATTCACCTCGGTATCAACTGCAGAATTAAAAACAATTATAATAGGTTTAATTAATAAATCAGATAATAATATCGACGAAAAATCTGAAATGACGAAATTGATCAACATTTGCCTAAAACAAATTTATTTTGAGTTCAATAACACCATATATACTCAAACTGACGGCCTACCTATGGGGTCACCCTTATCCTCCCCTTTTTGCAGAAATGTTCATAGCAAATTTTGAACAATTAATGTTCAGTAACCCCGATTTTAAAAATAAATATAACAAATAGGTTTAAGAAATAATAACACTTTGCTAGTATCACGAATTTTTACACTTTTTATTGTGACTAGTTTCGTCCTATTCGGACATTATCAAACGAATACAATTGTAAGATTGTCACAATAAAAAGTGTAAAAATTCGTGATACTAGCAAAGTGTTATTATTTCTTAAACCTATTTCGTAATCAAAATGTATCACAAAGTCACGGCTTCAACAATCAATCATAAATATAACATTTTATTCTGGAGTAGGTATGTGGATGATATTTTTTATATCTGGACAATATTTAAATTCAATAAACCCGAAAATTCAAATTACTTCAGAAACATAAATCAACAATAGTTTAAACTTTTTAGATTCAACAATAGAAAAAACTGATAGTAACCAAATTAAATTTAGTACTTTTAACTCGTATATAAATAGATTAATAAGCATTCCATTGACTAGCCAAGTTTTTGCCAATGAATTAAATACAATAAAAACAATTACCTGGAACAACGGATACAATAGCGAAATAGTTGACAACGTTATAAAAAACGAAAAAGAAAAAAACAGTTGATGAAACATTTTTATATTGAGGAAGGTAATAACATAAAGTATGCTAAACTTAATTATGTTAAGGATCTGTCAAATAAAATAATAAATATTGTAAAGGGTAATGAATTTCGCATCATATGTACAAACCAATCTAGAATCCCTTACTAGACTTAATCCCTCACAAATTTAGCGCTAATGAAACTGTGGCATTTCCGACAAGTGGCTAGTTTTAAGAAGTATAATCACTAAATAATTACTTTTAGGTTTTTCCTTTAATACGTCTACCTTATATATGTAACGAAACCTTTGTAAAATTTGTTAGTCAACTATTGATAATGGACACATAGTGTCCGAAATATACATCTAGTGCTTAAATAAAAACAGTTAACCGCGTTTTTATTATTAATATAATCTTCACAAAACTCAAAAACACATACATACGATTTAATATGTATGTGTCCATTATCAATAGTTGATTAACTATTGATAATGGACACATAGTGTCTGAAATTTACATTTAGTGCTTAAATAAAAACAGTGAAGAAAGGAATTTAACCGCGTTTTTATTATTAAATCTAATTTAGGAAAACTATTAATTAATAACAAATCCTCCATAGACAAATCAAAAAAGTGTGGTGTTTATGAGCTTAAGTGCAGTGAGTGTGATGCTTTGTTTATCGGACAAACAAAGAAGATCGTTTCATACGAGACTTGAAGAACACAAAAAATCAATATTAAACAACAAACAGTCTACAAGAATTGCAAAACATTGTATAAATAATAACCATTTTATAGATACAAATATTTTTAAAATTCTATATTCAGGTAATAAGGGTCTCGATTTGAATCTCAGGGAGTGCCTAAAAATAAACAGGGGAATTCCCCGATCTCAAAATCCCTTATTACCTAATTATATATAAACTTGTCAGTTTCTTTTATAATTAACTCGTGATAATGCCTTAAATAGCGAAAATAGAGGAGTAAATATAGAAAAATTGTGAAACAAACTAAATGTGCTTTAATTTAAACCTTCATCAGTAATAGTTCAAAATGTTTCACCAAGTGATAAATTAGCAAGTGATTCAAGAAAAAAGTGTTATTTACATTTAACTTATTTATTTCAGTTTTTGGTTTACTATAATTTACACCTGATTTATTTATTTATTTATTTATTTTCAAACCCAACAGACTAAAGTCCAGTTACAGGGCAATTATACAACATATATTATACAAATTATAACAAGGCTAACACATAAATAATTAATAAACTACATAAAATACAACTTATTAATAAATACAACTTATTTAACTAAATTCTAATATAATTGATTGATGAGGCTGACAGATGTTGAAAGTTCATCTTCACTTTATATGAATAAAACTATATAATTACGATTTAATTACCTTCCATGCCGCTTTTGTAATATTTTGTGAAGTAGTAATGGCTTAATTCCATTAAACTATTTTTCACATCGATTCAATTTTTTGTTATATATTTTTGTAGGTCATTATATTTAGATTTTACACAATCGTATGATAATTTATACAACCAATGCAAATTTTTCAATTCCCATGACATTTCTCTTATATTTGGTTTAATCCATCGCGTACTTCTTTTAATTTGATGTATATGATGCAATAACCTTGGGGAAAGCTAAGGCAAAGTAATGCTTAAAAACGCTTATAAAGTTATATTTTGTATCCACATTGGCCGACTGAATAATATTTCGCCAATTTTCGCTCGCCAAATATTGGTTTGATTTGATTTGATTTATTTATTGGTGCCAAATATATTATTACACAGGTCATAATTACATGTGGGATATAATTAACAATTAAAATGAAAATATATCCGCATCTAATATTAATTCAATGATCGATCAAATAATACTTAGGCTATTACATAAGAATAATTGTTTATATAATATATTTAAAGGAAAAACCACACATGAATAATACTAAATAAATAAATGTGTTAAGCGCATTAAAATACATGTTAAAAATATAGAAGCTTAAAATACTATACACATACAAGAAATAAATACAAAACAAGTATATTAAAAATATATATGTTAAATAAGATAAAAACTAGACAATTGTATTAAAATAAGGTTTATGCAATATAAAATCAAGCCAATTTTGTAGTATATTGCAAATAAAATAAAAACAAAAAAAACAACAATAAAAACAATAAATATTTAATTTCAGATAGCTTCAAACAATATCGCTAATATCATGACTAATGAATTCATCTACCGTGTAAAATGCTTTTGATATAAGAATTTTTTTATTAAAACTTTAAAATTTCGTAATGGTAGATTTCTTATTTATTCTGGCAGCTGGTTAAACAACTTGATTCCAAAATATTTTGTTCCAGTATTTGACTTTTTCAGTCTTAACTGGGGTTGATAAATGTTATTTTTAAATCGGGTTGGATAGCTGTAATGATTGTGTCTATTAAATTCGTTTTATACAGGGTTATTCACGCTATACGGCACGGAATATTGTGGCCAAAATACGTGAATTTCAAAAAGTTTAACTTTAGGGATATATGGGGGTCTATTAGGACTACTTTTTAAAATTACTTTCATAATATACAGGGTGTCCCAAAAACCCTAAAAGTATCAAAGTTGTGTTTTTTTTAATGAAACACCCTGTATTTTATTGCATTTTTGGATCCTTCGATAAAAATAAGTGTGTGTTTTAATAAGGTTTTTATTACATAAACCTTAAGGTTTTTGAAATAATTTGAATTTTGTAAAAATGTAACCTAATTTTCATGTTTCAAATACTTAAAAAATAATTAAGTTATGCATACCAAATTTACACTGAAATGTAACAATAGATCATATTTTAGTTTCCAAGTATAATAAACTTGACATCTTATGCCGGGTGTAAAAAAATTGGAATTAAACAAATGATAACATTAAATGGCTATAACTTCATTTATTTAAATGGAACGCTATATTTATTAATTTATCAGCAAATGCACTTTTCAATTACCTTTCGAATGGTATTTAAATCTTAAGTGTTAAGTCTTCTCGTTTTTGCAGAAAAAGCCAAAATATTGTTTATTGCGCCGTTTTAGTACTATTTAAGTAAAAAATTTTATGTATCTAGTTTTCTATGGTATTTAAAAACGTCAGATAATTAATTTAGTCTGTCATTTTAGTTTAAAAAGCCTGTCTTTTGTTATAGTTGTCTTATTTTGCATTTTTGTGTTAGATCGTTAGTAATCGTTATTGTTTGAACATCGCTGTTGTATTTTTTGGTAAAAAATTAAGATTTACTCAAAAGAAGGGGTTATTGGCATTATTTTTATGCTTGGAGAATGTCATCAAAATTGCTTATTGGCTTGTCGAGTTTATACTTAAAGGTTTCCCGAAAAAAATCACCCTAAGCCAGCCATGTTTGAGAGACTATTAAACCAGTTTAAAGAAATTGGAAGTGTCAGTTATAAAAACCTCAGTATAAGAAAATCTGTGTAAATTTTCATGTTTTACTATGACATACAACAACCATGTTCAAACAATAACGATTACTAACGATCTAACACAAAAACGCAAAATAACACAACAATAACAAAAGACATCCTTTTTAAACTAAAGTAACAGACTAAATTAATTATCTAACGTTTTTAAATACGATAGAAAACTAGATACATTAAAATTTTTACTTTAAAAGTACTAAAACGGTGCAATAAACAATATTTTGGCGTTTTCTGTAAAAACGAGAAGACTTAACATTTAAGATTTAAATACCATTCGATAGGTAATTAAAACGTGCATTTGCTGATAAATTAATAAATATAGCGTTCCATTTAAATAAATGAAGTTATAGTCATTTAAAGTTCTCATTTGTTTAATTCCAATTTTTTTACACCCGGCATAATATGTCAAGTTTATTATACTTGGAAAATAAAATATGATCTATTGTTACACTTCAGTGTAAATTTGGTATGCATAACTTAATTATTTTTTAAGTATTTGAAACATAAAAATTAGGTTACATTTTTACAAAATTCAAATTAATTCAAAAACCTTAAGGTTTATGTAATAAAAACCTTATTAAAACACATACTTATTTTTATAGACGGATCCAAAAATGCAATAAAATACAGGGTGTTTCATTAAAAAAACACAACTTTGATACTTTTAAGGTTTTTGGGACACCCTGTATATTATGAAACTAATTTTAAAAAGTAGCCCTAATAGACCCCCATATATCCCCAAAGTGAAACTTTTTGAAAGTCACGTATTTTGGCCACAATATTCCGTGCTGTATAGCGTGAATAACCCTGTATATAAGGCATTCGAAATTTTCTAATATTGGATCGTTCATTTCAATTATAGCATCTATGGTGGAATGCTTAGAACGAAAACCATATTGACTAGAATGGAATAAGTTATTAGATTCAAAGTAATTTACTAATTGATCTTTTAATAATATTTCCACATTTTTTGATAGTATAGGCCTATAATTATTTAAAACATTTATACAACCATTTTTAAATACGGGAATTATTTTTGTAAGTTTAAGCGCTGACGGCAAATGTCCTGTTTTTATTGTATTATTTATAAGCGTTGAAATTGGAATTATGAGTAGGTCTTTAACATTTCGAAATATATCTGCACTTATTCCATATATATCGCGTGATTTACTAGGTTTAATTTTTATGAAGGCATCTCTAACCTGTATAAATGATATCTGCTGAAAATTAAAGTGCATATTTTTTCAATCTGGATGAATCGCTTATGTACTATTTGTGAGATAGGTAGTTGATCGTGGGTATTGTTAGCAATATTTGTGAAAAATAAATTGAATTCTTCACATGTTATGGTTCACTCTTTCTCGTTTTTCGATACATGTCGTTATTTATGAGGGGCCACATAGCTCTAGATTTATTACTACTTTGGTTTATGAAGTTTTCCGAAGCCCTTGTTTTATTTATTTTTATTGCAGTATTATATGTATATCTGTAGCCATCTCTTAGTTGTTTTGATTTTTGAGAGGGATGCAAATTGTAGTCGCACTGGATCAATTGCATAATTTCACGCAAGATATTTCACAGACCTTATCAATACTAACCTTCATTGGAATATCATTTAATGAATCGACACTTATATTAGTGTCTACCTATTTAATGGAACCACCGTGATTGCTATGTGTGCGCGCATAGTAGCTTCTTGATGGTAGATAGTTAATATTCGAGACTTGCACTCATTTTCAGATAACCAATGTTCTATGAGCGCAATTACACTAAACTGTTTATCAATACAAAATGTTTAAGATTATCTGAGGTATATGAGCGATTCTTAAGAAGAAGAAGAATTTTTGTTTGCATACCTACTTCGATCTCCAAGATTATTGCATCATGATCAGAAAATTCTGTATGTACAATAGGACCGCACATACAATTTGAACAATTGGTGAATATGTTGTCAAGTAGATTCAGTTTGCATGTTGTGAATTCTACTGACCAACGAGCATCTGTTAAAAGATTTATATTAAAATCTGCCGCTATAAATATATTTATGTATTTATTGTGCACTTGCGAATGGTTTTAAACAAAATCGCAGTGTGCTCGAAAAGCCCCGTAATGTGGATTATTTTGTTCTTTTGTGAACAAGTCAAGTTTAAGCTTTTTATTTTTTTAAACATCTGCAATTTATTTGCGCTAATTTTATTTTCATTCATTTCAATTTTCATCTTTTAAGATACGTTTATTAAATTCGTTGTTTCCGTGTGCATGCCTCCGAAAATGAATGTTTGATATCTCGATTCCTTTTGGCCATATGTGGGGCATCATTATCCTATTCTTGACTTCTTCGTTTATCTATTTTAAAAAGGTTAAATGATCCTTTATTCTTAATTTTTTCTATAATTACGGGATTGTCCGGAAACTTTTCAGATAGATAATGTTTTACGTTATCTGTTGTATAAGTGGTGTTATATTTTTGACGAAAAGCCAATGTTTTTTGTTGCAGCAACGCCTGCAATATTATTTTCTCCAAAATTTATTTCATTATTTTTATGCACATTCCATTTGTTGTGGGATGTTGGCTTGCTTGAAATATCTATTGATTCTTGTGAGGTGTCACACAGGTCACAGATTGCAATTTACCTTTAAATCAGCTAGTTCCATGTTCTCTTGATTGTTTCCATTTTTGTTTATTGAATTATTTCCAGTCGAATTAAATTGACTGGTGGTCTTTTTTGTTTTATTTTGGAATTTTGTTTTTGTGATTTTATTTCTCGTACTGGCGTGTTGATTTTTGAGACTATGATTTTATATTATTAGTTATTTCTGTGATTATTTCCGGTGACATTTGCCGGTCATTTAAACAATTAATTTCTTTGTTTGTTGTAGAATCCTGCATTAATTTGTTTAATGTTTTTATCTATTCTTGCAGAAATTTGATATTTTCACTCATATTGTTAATGATACTATCTTTCCTTAAAAGTAAACGCTTTAAGTATTTAATTTCTGGTTTCTGCACTCACTTCCCTTTTTTACATATAAGCGAAATTGCAGATAAGTCAAACCTTAAATATTTTAAAGCTGCTGAGAGAACTGAGTGATTTACTGTATCAAAAGCTATTAAGTAGTCTAGTAGAATTAAAGCTGTAATATTACCTTTGTCTATGGCTTTCAATATGTCATCGGTAATTTTTAATAGAGCCGTCTCACAGCTGAAAACCTGCCTGAAACCTGATTGGCACGATGGTAGGATATTGTTGCTTTTAATAAATCTAACTAGTTGTTCATTCAAAATTATTAGGCGTAGATCATCAAGCTTAGACGGACTATTAATTTTTGGCATTGGTGTGACAACGGCTACCATCCAAAGATCTGGGAATCATGATTCCAGAATGCAAGTATAAGTAATATTTCTAAGTACTGGAAGAATAACCGGACAACACATACGAAGCATTTTTTTTATTGATTTCATCGAATCCAGCGTAATTAGAACCCATTTGGAATAACGTATCAGTTAAAAGTTCAATTCTAAATTGGTCAACATCATTTAAGTTTTCTGCCATATTAGTTTAAATTTTAGTAATACTCGGGGGCGTTTTTAAAAAAGGAAAAAGATACAATAAACATCAAATAATATAATTTGTATAAAAATGACTAGTATATAATAAATCGGTTGCGGCCGAACTGACGTTAGCGAGAGTACAGCAACATTAATTCGGGTCAGCAGTTGGATGGGTGACCAGTGCCATTCACCATTGGAATACAATTAATGGTACTATAAAATCAAAATAAAATTGTATTCATTTTAATTAAAAACAAAATAATATCACATCCGAAATAAATATAGGACACATAAAAAAACATAATAAAACATTCTGTAAAATTTGAAACAGATTTTTATAACTAAATTTATTAAGAAAAACAATTTGTAATAATTCTTAAATCTTTTCTTTGTTTTCCACCAAACTTTTTAATAATATTGTCAACCTGGTTGGTCTCGCAGCCACGAATTTAATCTTTTCACTGCAGAAGTAACGCTAACGGGCAGAGTGCATAATATCTGTAAAATTATTTTTATTGTTGACTATTCCACTCCTATTGCATGAAAATGAGGCACGTGATATTTTTTAGCCAATCACGTCAATTTATAAGGGAATAAACACCAAGTTGCTGTTTATTCACCTGAATAACCTGAAGTTAGCTATTTCCCGACAAATGAATTGAATTAGCCTTGATAAAAAAGCGAAAAACGTTGTTTCTACGTATGTCAGTTGCAAGTAGGTTATAAAATCAAAAGGTTTGGTAACACTTCATCATCCATAATAAATGCGACGGTGACAAGTTCTGCACCAAAAAATCAAACTTAAACGAGATCGTGTGTTTGGAAACGATTTGAAGAAATCTGCGCCGATAAAAACTACCAGTTGTTAGCAAAACTTTAATGGAAACTCTTGCCGCGATTATGATGACTGGGCGTATAATATAAAGAAGGTAAATGCAAATGATTATAAGGGAGGTGTTATTTAACCAATGTCGAATTTTTCGACCAAAATACTGCAGGAGATATATCATAAAAATTTTAATATAAACATTGAACCATTCACCGATATTCGTTTCAAGTCGTGGAATAGTCTTTCCAAATACCATTCGTGATGACAATTAAATCGGAATAAATTTTGTTTTCAGCGCATTCAAGTTTGTTGCTTAATCGCGATTTTTATTCGAGCAACTGATAGAAAAAATCGTGACAGTTGCTCTCATTAAAATCGCTAAGCAACAAACTTTCATGCAAAAACAAAATTTATTCGAGTAAATTGCCATCACTTATGGTATTACTTGTGAGTAAATATTGGCGTCACATTTTCTGCATCTAAAGCATTTTCTGGTAATTGTTCTTTTAGTTCATTTTCTTTTGCCATTGTAATTTCCAAAATTCCAATTCAGACTTGATTGCTTTTGCACATAGTGCATTTTCAGATAAAATTTTATTAAAATATTGCAACAGATTTTAAAGTGAAATCTAAATCTTGTTGTCAATAAAAAACTAGGTATTCTAGTTTTAAAGAAATAACACAATTTACACTTGGTTTGTTTCACTATTTATTTATTTAATCTGACTAGTTTCGACTTATCAAAGAATGAAATACAGATATGTTAAATTGTAATATATATATTCTTCCAGTCAGGTAATAAGGGACGCCATAATCGGGAAGTTCCAAAGGTATTCTTGTGTTAAAATTGAACAAATTCATCGTGTCTTTATTAAATCTATATTGCAGATTCACAATAATATTATCCAGGAGACTTAAATATATTAATTCGATAATAATCCTCTATAATAGGTTGATCCATGTTTGGTCTGATATTTGGTAATACGAGGTACCGTGATTTTAATTTGTAATTCGTTTAAAATATTTACTGCATCATTATAAATTATTTTAAACGATATGGCAGCATTTTTGCTCTTATTTGATAAAACATCAATAGTTATTTGTCAAGTTATTAGCGTAAGATTTATCCATTGATTTTGTTTGTAATAACCTTCTAAAAGTTAACGTATTGCTAAAAAAATGGACAAAGAGATTAATTCCAATTACTCCACAATGTTTGAAAAGCATGTTTTAATTTTTTTTAAAGATTCATGTCGTTCAGATCATCTGATATCACATAGACTAGTTATGGCATTAAAAAATGAAATCACTTCTTTAATGGTACCAATGGAATTATGAGCAACCTGTACTTACATATATTTAGACATGGACACATTTAAAGCATGGTCGAATAGATACAAAAACCTTTAAATTCTTCCATCATAACGGAACATCCAGCTGTTTCAATTCTGAAACAACTTAAATGATTTTTCAAAAATTTTAAAACTGGTTTTGCCAAAATATTTCCTCTAAGTATAGGCTCGTGAGTAACATCATTATAATTATCATCAAGGCAATCAATGAATTCCACAAAATCTTTGAATTTGGTATTTGTGAAATATGTCTAATATCAGTGATTTCATCGAACATTATGCTGAAATATGTTGCTTTCTTAACCTGTGTTAAAATGATATGTTTAACTTCTTCTCCACGTAAAGCAATTTTGAGTCGTGTTACTAATTTAGGTGGCATTTGGTTTAGTGTTTTCCAAATGATTTTTTAAACTTAAGTCACCAGAAAACGTAGAATTCTACGAAAATTACCTCCTTTTGTAATAGATTTTGTATTTAAGATAGAACCAGCTTCACGATGACCTAGTAAAGGAATATTTTGTTTCCCTAAAAAATTATACTTCCAATTATTGGTTTTAATCTATTTTTATTTTCTTCAAGTCTTTCAATATTTAATTTATTTTTTATATTTCGTGATGAGGAATTGAATGATTTTATAAATTTTCCATATAAACAACTGAAGTTTTATGGTATTTTCATGACTTATCAAAACACTATCTTTACCTAATAATTTGGAATATTAGGATACTGGCTGAGGTAATAATTTTTGCAATGGTACATGGTGCAGCCAACCAAATTTTGTATAAAAAGAAGCAATATTTGCAAACGATTATTTTTAAATGTTTAGAAAACATTAACCAATTAAATTGTCTAAAATGTTTTTCAGACAAGTAATATTTAACATATTTCCCCGCTTTTTATGTACAAAATAGGGCAACACAAAAGTATCATTTGAAGAATGGTTTCCATTTACAATTTAAAATTCGAAACTTATCAATTTCATCAACATTAACATTACTAAATTTACCTATATCAATATAAATTTCAACGTTACTAGATATACACATTCTAAGCTCTTCTTCTTGTGTTTCCCTTTTGTCATGTTGGTAACAACCTAATGAAGATCCTAAAGATTCTCCTCTACATTAGGTAAATCTCGATGAAAATGTGGATAGATGATTTAAATTGACTGTTGGCATACATTGACCTTTATTTGTTGAAGAATGATCAGTTTTTTTTTAATTTTCTGAACAATTATAGCTAAAATCCAAAGACTTACTTTATGTATAATTAATTAAATTATAATAAATTGCTAATTAGTCAGTAACCACTAACAGTTTCGGGTTCTATCGTTTACCAAGTAAGACAAGAAATATTATATAGATAGATAGCTAAATAAATAGTATTTATTTATCCATTGTACTTACATAATAAATTCGAAATACATATATAAAAATTCTTTTTTACAAAAAAATTTGATTGCAGATGGAAAGGCTTGAGTTCATAAAAATAAGATCTTCCACTCTTGTTTGTTTCTATGACACAGCTGCCACATAAGGTCTCTTCAGTGGAGGTTGTTCCACCATTATCTTGCCAAGTTATTTTCCTGTGAAGAGAGGACTTCAATTAGATTTGTTATGTCATATTTGACATTTGTATATTGAACTAAGAAATGAAATGCAATTTGCGCTCTGTTAATGTAAAACAATGGTTAAATTAACGATACCAAAGAGGCGAATAGTATCAACGTATGCCGAGTATTATTAGAAAAGGGAACCTGTGCAAAGGAAGAAAGTCATCACTTCTCTTGCGGCGCTTGAGCAATTAACTTCATTTTGTTTCATTGGCGTCCCATATTAGCGGGAGTCTCTGAAATCTTTCCCTTCCAGCAGTTTTGGAAAAATTCGCTGACTAGATTCACCATAACAACTTGTTTGTTTGAAATATTGGTGATGTTTAAAACTACAAAATATAAGCGAACGAAAAATTATTTGGGGGATTACCCAATGAATATGATAAGGAATACATTAAAGGGTTTCTTTGAAAATGTTTCACCAATGGCTAGTGTACGTTGTGTGATGGGAGTGATCTGTGTGGATTCGTATAACAATTGGTTGAATGGGCTGTGTAGAGGATTATTATTATTTTGTTAAGGGTTCGGATTACGAAGGTAATTAAAACTTTACATATCTAAGCCTTACTGGCACTTCCTTTTATATCTTCTTCCCCATGTATCTTCTCAAATAATTCCGTCGATGTCACCTTCTCATGGAGTTTGTCTATTTCATCCAACTATTTACATTTTGTTTGTAAATATCATCTACAGACGATAAACCAACCCTTACTATTCCCCTCACGTGTTCCAGCTAGATATCCGCCACATACTAATTGAATAGTAGCGGGCTCATTAAGAATCACAACTCACCTGAAAGCCCACATACTCAGGCACTCTGATTCGCATTTCCTTGTGTAACTCATTAATCTAATTAACCACCTTCTCTGATACATCATCCCTTCCAGTCCCTCAAGCAAGCCATTCAATCTATCAAATCAGTCGTTGCTTTTAAGTTTACAAATAACAAGTGTATCCCTTCTAATTCATTTTTGATTGTCCATCATGACGGTTATAAATGAAAAACACATTTGATGCCATATTATCTACTGCTTTTAAGTCTAAAAATAATAAGCATATGCCTTCTTTTAAGCTAATTCCTTTTACATTATCCATAATGACGACGATGGTAAAAGAAAGACACAGTAGATAGCTAATCATCTGCTGCATTTTTCTTTTACTATAATCCTCATTATTTTTTTCTATACTATTTATTAATGCAATCTCTATATAATTTTTTGTTCCATGTTTTAGCTCTTATTGTGTAGGCATAATGATCCTATTTTTATTCTATTTCATATATTATTGTGCAAAATTAACATATTCAGTCTTTCTTTCATACTGTGTCACCACGCTTTTGTTTTTATCTCATTGGCGCTTTTCTTGCCTTTAATTAATTTTTATGCTAAAATTTAATTTTTTACGTCAATTCAAAATAAATTTAAAGTAATCTCAAAAAAAATTATAGAGGGATTGCGTTAATAAATAGTATAGCTGAAATAATTATAATGATCGTAAAAGAAAAACACAACAAATAGCCATGTCATCTGCTGGTTCTTTTTTTGGTATCATAATTATTTTATCTATGATATTCCTGGTTTCATTTGTTCTATTATATATTATCATATATTATTTAGTAAAATTAGTATAATCTGCCTTTCTTCCTTCTATACTGTGCTACATCCACATTTCTCTCTTTATCCTATTAGCATCCGCAACTTCCCTTCCTTCAATATTGATAAATATTTTCTCTGTCTTTCTTTTTATGCTAAAAATCGAACTTTCTATCAAATCTATGTCTTTCCTCTATTTTTATCCTTCTCTACTATTTAAAGTATGTTTTACATACTTATATGTCTTTATTTTTCACTTTCCTGTAAATAATCTTGCACTAAGTTTTAATTTCTTAACCGCCGTTTAATCTTTTCTCTCAGAAAAAAACAAGGCCAAAGTGCCAATTAATAGTCTGCAAGCGATATCTGAAGATGCAGCATTGGGCTAGGGTAGAAAAACTTTTTGCCGAGTGAACTTTCTTTATCTATATTATTTGTAATATTGCATTTATTGTAAAAGCAACAAATACTTACAAATACTTATCCTTCTGATATTTATATTTCATTTCAAATATGCTTTTTCATCTTAATAGATCATTTTTCTTCCATACAGTGTCACTTCGGTTTTTATTAGAGCTTGCAACATTTTTTTCAGTTTTAACGAGCTTTCTCTTTTTATATACTAAAATAATTTTTTTGACAAATTTCTGCAATTCCTCAATTTTTTTCTTCCATCTCCTCAACTTTAAGTATATTTTTCCTACTTAGATATCTAAGTAGGAAAAATAAGCTTATAACATTGTTTCAATCCTTAGTTGCCTAACTATTTCGATCTTCTCTCATCTCTCTTTTATCTCGTTGTTTATGCTTGCTTTTTCATTTTTATACCATCTTCCGCAAAAGTTGGCTTGTTTTCTTTACATATGTTTTAAAACAATACCATTCTACTCATATATTTTTCATATATTTAGGCTGAACACTATTTGATTTGTATAGTTCCTTTATGATCTTAAGTGAGTTGTTTTTAATAGGCTATTTCTTACTACACTCCATAGTTTTTCTTTTTTGATAGAGTTATCAAATGTGTATTCTACATCGAAGAATCCTAGGTATATATTTGTTTATGGTTGTTATTTTTACCTAGTAACATATATTTATTGACAAATTTTTGTACATATTTACATTGGAATAATGAAGAATTAATGAGGTGTTAATGTATTAATTTGTCAAAAGGCTATCGACCAGAGGTCTTTCTGCCTTGTTTTGTCCAGTCATATGGCGTCAGTCGTTAATGCGTAAAAGGATGAAATGATAAAATGAAATCGAATATGGTTGAATTGGGATTTTTAAATTTAGGGTTTCTGAGAAGATAATATTGGGATAAGATATGGAAGTTGAAAGGATTTTTGGAGAATTTTTCTGATAGGAATCGAAGGCGTTCTAGGATAGGTATAACTAAAGTGGTATCATAGAGGAGTTGATTAGATGGGTTGTGTAAAGGATTAAGAGGATGTCGGAGTTTGATTAGGGTACGGAGGGATGCTCGCTCGCTAACTTCAATATTACGGGATGTTGGATTGGTATAGAGGGCACAACCATAGTCAAGAAGTGGACGACAGATCATTTTGTATATTTTAACAGCTGTTTTTGTGTTTATACCACTGTTTTCATAAGTTAAACTTCTAAAGCATTTTGCTCTAGAAGTAATTTTACCTTTAATTACGGCTGTATGTTTTTTTAAATTGATTTTTTGATCTATGGTTATGCCCAAGTACTTAACGGTAGCTGTGGGATCATGGTTTGGGAAATATGGACTTTGTAAGGTGAGTTATTGATGCGATGATAAGGAATTTGGAGCTGGGATTTGTTGGGATTGATTTTAATGCGCCATCTTGCAAACCACCGTTGAAGGGAGTCAATAAGCTCTTGGAGGAATTGAAGGGCTTTTGGAAGTGTGGAAGCATGTGTGATTAGGGCAGTGTCGTCTGCAAATTGCAGGAATTATTTGTATGGATTAAAGTAGAGAGGATTAGGGTTGTAGACGTCAGCACAAAAAATGTTATATAACAGAGGTGACAGGGGAGATCCTTGAGGGAGTCCTTGTTCAGGAGTAAAGGAAGAGGAGAAAGAATTATGGATTTTGACTTTTAATGATCTATTAGAGATTTTTACCTATTATTTTTTATAGGACAAATATGTGGTCTCGAATGCTTCTTTCCTGTCTAAACCCACTTCAAGCATCGCCAAGTATTGCGATTTTCCTTAATTTCTTTTCAAGAATATGCTTTGAAAAAACGTAAATCTGTAGATAGTTTTGTTATATTATTTATTAAACATTTTGTTAGCTTTGCAAATTTTAGATTCCTTTCATTTTACCATTATTTCATCTTTACGTTCTTTCTTCTCCAACTGTCACGTCAGTATATCTTTGATGATGAGGGATGATGTTATGTAATTTATTCAAATGAAGTGCTTATTTGGTTAAGCATCCTTTGTTCTAGGGGATTCGTTTTTAGAATATGGTCCCTAATGTACCGGAAAGCGCCATCAAGGTTTTCATCAAACGCGATGTCAGGCTTATCGGTCTAAATCTATGTAGTCTTCCTTGTCTGGTTCGGGTATAAATACCACCTTCACTTTTCTCCAACTTTAGGGGACTTATCTAAAAGCTATGTAGGTCCCAAGCAAAGTCATC
The DNA here is from genome assembly GCA_963969525.1 of Ontholestes murinus. Classification (NCBI taxonomy): domain Eukaryota; kingdom Metazoa; phylum Arthropoda; class Insecta; order Coleoptera; family Staphylinidae; genus Ontholestes; species Ontholestes murinus. The sequence goes on from OZ018399.1 coordinate 22,645,566, forward strand.
AGGTATTGAAGAATAGGTTCCAGTTCCTAATAAGTAGGGCTGGGTAAACACCATCCATTGCTGGAGACCTAAATGGTGAGAATGTTTGAATGGCCCAGATTATCTTGGGTCCTGTTATTATGTTACAGACTATGCTCGAATCTCATTTTGAAGGAGTATGAATCTCGTGTTACTCTTCATCCCTATTGTTTTAAGAGTATATCCATTAGTTTTTAAGAATATATCCAATGACTCCACGAGGTTGTCACTATAACGGCCAACATCACTTTTCATTATTCCACGCTCTAGCTTTGTGTTTTTGAAGAGATATTTTTTCAGCCTTGTGATTGTGGTTGTGGACTCAATTTGTTCACAAAAGTTTCTTCAGGATTCCTTCTGTCGTTGGCTTACTTTCTTTTTGTATAGTCGGTGAAGCTCATTATAACAGGTCCAATCGATTTCCTGCTTGGAGTGTTGTGCTTTCCTTGCTTGCTTCCTCAATTGTTCTTGTTCCTTATTCCACCATGAATAGGTGAATAAGTGATAAAAATCAATGATCATTTAGGATCTGTAATATTAAAGTCGCTAATGATAATAGCGATTCTTTACTAGTGCATAAATGTTAAGATTATGTAAAATTTGTCAATAAATATATGTATCTATCTATTAATAATAATAATAATAATATGTCAATAATAAAATTAAAAATTTTAAAAAGTTAGTCCTTAAACATGTAAATCTGAACTAATTTCATATTAAAAACTTTAAATTCAGAGATTTCCGATTATTATTAATCTTTATTATTACTAACAATACTTATTATGGGTAATAAATTTATGAACGCTATAAAACGACGGCTGAGAAATGACTTTTATGAAAGACGATGGATCAGAAATTAGGTCTCGGACAGATTATTATTATTACCAACAAATAGGTAAAACAAAACGCGTATATGATTCTAAATAATCTTATAAGTAATATCTGGGTTGAGATTATGGTATATTATACCATGCAATCTTACTCAATTTATGTAAATAATTGGACTCGCTCCAACGCGAACAATACTCCAGCTGATAACATTTAAGTCGAACAACCTACGCGAAAGAAAACAATTGAATATTGTTATCGCCGTGTTGCCTTAAAAGTTAAATATAATCAGATTATAAAATATAAATGGAACTAATTATTTAAGTCACTGACAAGGCTGGTAAATCTATAAATAAATTGATCGAAAATTACGTTTTAATAATCGGAAATAATGGCAATCAAAATCAAACATCCTATCATTTGTTATTATAATAATAATAATACATTTGCTGTAGGTATCTAGCCTCAAACAAAAGGTCCTCCATTAAATCCATTACTTGCATGAACATGACCCAAAAAATATCACTAGACACAAACAAGATATCCTAATCAATTTCGATATCAAATCAGATCACAGAAAAATGATCATCAGAGAAGTCATAGAGATAGAAAAAGTCCACTTAATTTTAACAAAACGGAACTAAATTACCATTAACAATAAGGATTAACTCGACAACGCCGCCCAGCACACCTTCTAATGGCAGTAGTCCCCAGATTATCATTACCACAAACATACCGCTTCTAATCTACCTGAATGACGGCTCAAATCGAATAGGACCAATCACAAGAAGCCGAGCTAAACAAGAAACCATTATGTGGTTTCTTGTTTAGCTAGGCTTCTTGTGATTTTTGGTTGGAGCCTTTTCAAAATGCAAACTGAAAAACAGCATTTTTGGTAAGTTTCATTTTTTTTTTCTAAATGCTATATAAGCAAAAAAAAATATCCGGTATGTGTAGAGAAAAAACATTGACAGAACGCCAGTGCGCAAACTACTAATAGTTTTCGAAAATTTCGAACCGGCAATTTATAGGTTAAACCTGATGAAGACATAATAAAGGCAAACCAGCAAATCGAAAAGAATAAATTTATTAAATTCGACTATATTTAAAACACCTCAGTTTAATATCAAAGCTCGATGTATAGGTTACATGTTTTACAGAAAATAGTTTCTGCTTTTGCGCTAACGTATGTGATTTGCTTCTCAAACGATTAGAAATTAATACGATTAACAATATTTCATTTGAATGTGTTTCAGTTCAAACTATTCATAGTTAAACTTTTTGGTTTTGGATTTTTTCAGTTGTTTTTTTTATAAAATGCTCCATGTAAAATTTATAATTAACTATTTCAAGCGAGTCAAACTGATTTTTAGTTCTATTGTTCATTAATTTTCATTTATCAATTTCCAATTGTTTTAAAACTGTTTATTTTTTTTAGCTCTTAAAAAATATATTAACTATCTTTTACTTGTTTCTTTTAATTCCAACTGTTTAAATATAAATTTTACACTTTTAAAAATTTTCTCATTTATTTTCTTTTACCAAAGTTTAATAAAATTTTAATTGTTTTAAACAAATTCTTCACTAATGCTTTTTTTTAATTTTCCTTATTTGTTCTTACCTATCTCAAGTTCAATGTATTCTTCATTGATATGCCTCAATTAGTAATACATTGGGTAAGCGTCTTCTTGACCTACCTCAATGAATTGCGCTTCGTTAACCTAAGTTTCAACATTATTAAGCAATTTTTATATAAAACAAATTTTATTTAAAAGAACTTAATTTTTAGAGGAAAAAAGTGTTAGATTTTCTAAAATTTACATGAGAAATGTATGCAAAGAGTAATAAAATGGGGAACTTGTAAATGTAAACCCAATATTTTCCATTAAAAAAAACATAAAAGTGTGTATAGTGGAATCTTCTTAAAAATTTTCTAGATTTTGCTTTTTAATGTTTTATTTGTTTAATTATCAATTGATTTTTAATCTACTTATAAATTTTACACTTTTAAAATAATTTTAAAATGTAATTTTTTCAATTTCAATTTTTTAAACAAAAAACAGCAAACTCTTGACCTATTTCAATGCTTTTTAACCTAACCTTAAATTGCATTCAGCATTTTTTAATAAAACAGATTTTCTTTAAAAGAACTTACATAAATGATAATTAAATGTGGAAACTATGAGGAAAAACCGCACGATTTCCCTGAAAAAAATATAGGAAAATAATGGTGGTCGCATCACATTGCTTTATTTCCGAAATGTTTTCCTTTTATAGAATTATTTACATTGTAGTAAAAATTTACAGGATTTTGTATCGTTGGTTTTATTTGTTTAATTTTTAATTTTTGTTTTAATTCTGTTTTCTTACTATTCAATTGTTTTTATAGAAAAGTTTAATACAATTTATGTTTTAAATAAACTGTCATTTAATTGTTCTTATTCTTCTTAACTTTATTGAGCAATTTTCATATAAAACAGAAATTGATTTTTTTAGAGGAAAGAAGTATTGATTTCTTTAAATTAAAATAAAAAATGTTTACAAATGAACTTATGAAGGCAAGTGGCATTAATTCCTTAAAGGAATATAGGGAATTTGATACGATGGCCACGTCATTTTCTTCATTTTCACCTTGTTGTTTTTTTTAAATAGAATTTTCTTCATTTTAACTTACATGTTCTTAAGAAATTCAGGATTTCACTGTTTCGATGTTTAATACAATTTCTATTGTATATTATAAATTATTATTATTAACTATTTCTAAAATAAAGTTGTATTTGTTTGTAGTAAACTTTCAATTGTTTTTTTACTTGTTTTAAAAAATATAACGTTTACTTTTTTATAATTTTTTAGTTGAGGTTTTGTTTTGGTTTTTCTTTTTTTTTTCAAGTCCAGAAAAAAAATTATTAGTATGTTTTATATTACCTCGACTATTTAATATAATTAAAATTGAAGGATAGGATAGAGGCCACCTACCCAACTATTTTAACTTAGCCACAACAAGTGGTTTGGTTTGCAAAAAACAGTATTTGATTTTTAAAATATATTTTTTACTGTTTGTAGCTAGTTTCAATTATTATTATGTTTAATATTACTTCGTCTATGTAAGATAACTAATATCAAAGGATGTTTATAGCAAACGATCAATTGTTTTTTAGCTGTTTTAGAAAATAATAACAATTTCTTTTTGATTTGTTTTATTTTTCTTTAAATTTTGAATTGGTTTTTATTCTAGATGTTTTAGTATAAATTTTACAACTTTTTAAAATTCAAATGATACTTTAAGCAAATTTTAAAAAGAATAAATTGTTTTAAACAAATTAATGTTTAATATAAGGATGTCATTGTTTTTGTTCTTACCCATCTCAATTGACCTTTTTCCTTGACCTGTCTCCATCAATAATATATTAATTAAGCATGTCTTGACCTTGATGTAGGTTAATTATTGATTAACTATTTGAGTAAATAGAAATAATAAAGGCGGAAAGACCTATGGTCGATAGCCGATTGACAAATACCAGATTTGTCTTTTTAAATGCTATGTATGTATATTATTTTTATTATATACGCTATGTATTTGCCAATAAAGATGTTTGTATATAAAGAAATAATAAATAAAATAAAATAAAAACTTAGGAGTATCAATTAAAATCTGGAAAAAAAGTAATATATTATGTTAAATTTACTTAAATAAAGATAATAAAATCAGAAACTTATAGATATAAACCGCATTGTTTCATATATATTCATACATTATTCTGCTCCAAAAAACAAAACAAAAATGTGCCATAATTGAAATGTATTTCAGCCTCTAAGAATTCTTCCAATGAATTGAAAGCTTTTACTTCAATTTTAAAATTTATTAGAGGTAAGTCTTTGATGCTTTCTGGTTCAAACAGATATGAAACTGATAGTATTCCTAGATTTCTGAAGGCATTTTTACAGTTTGGTAACCAATGTGTGCTATTATTCTCAATGGTCGTCTTTGTAGAGCGAAGACTCTATTTCGACAGATTGTTCTACATGAACGCCCAAGAAACATACTTTCTCACAGGGTTCATTCCGTCTTTTTACAGAGAATTGCATTTGTTTTGTTTTTGAGTCATTTGGAACAAGTCTATTTTGTACTCTGTTTATTTCCTTCACGTTTGCAGATTTTGGAACACTATTTATATATATAGTATCACTTGCATAAATAATTACAGTAGACTCGTTAACTCTAGCTGGCAGGTCATTAGTGTAGATAATAAATAACACAGGTTTCTAGTTTAGACCCTTGAGGTACCCCTGCATTCACGGGGAGAACATCTGATCTGTTGCCATTTAAAAATAACATTTGCTTTCTATTTTCCAAATATGAACTAATAATTCTGATACTAGTATCAAAATTTTTTTAATTTACTTGTTAGTATATTGTCCCACATAATATAATAACTGTTGAATGCCTTACTTAAGTCGAATGATGCCATACACGATTTCTTATTTTCAAAACTATCACATATAATATCACAGAGCTGTACTAGAGCATCAATAGTGGACCTGTTCGATCGCAAACCAAATTGGTTTCAGCTGAATAGTTGATTTTCCTCAAGATATGCAAGTATTTGTATTTTTAAAACTGTTTCAAAAATCTTTGATATTAGCGGTAGTAAATTGGCCTATAATTTTTTAAAATCTTTTTGTAAACTGGGATCACTTTAGCTATTTTTAAAGCATCAGGGAATATCTCCATTTCCAAACAATCGTTAATAAGTTTTGTAATTGGATGTACTAAATAGTGTTGTACACATTTTAATATGTCAACTGTAAGACCGTAAATATCTGAGACCCTTTTTTAGGTTTCAATTTATTTATAATTTCCCTAATTTTGACTTCTGAAACTTTTTTTAAGACTGAATGGAAGCAGAGGCATCGATGATACTTACCAAGATTTATTTACTATCATTTACATCAGGTAAAGGGGTAGCGTTATTCATAAAAAAATATTTAGTTCATTACATGTTAAAGTGCAGTTGTTATTTTGTTCTTTGGGAGGTCTATGTTTATTTAAGATATTTCATGTGGCTTTTGATTTGTTATTACTGTTTAAGATATATGTATCATTTGCAAGTTTTTGTTTATTTTGAATTGCCAATTTATATTCTGCATTGTACTTATTGATAGCATTTTTTTGTTTTATTCCTGGATAGATTTTGTAATCCTCTCTTAACAATCGTAATACTTCCAGCATATTATATAATTCAGTATCAAACCAATTTATATTTGCACCACTGCTTTTCTATTTTCTCTGTTTTATTGAAAAGGAGTTACTTGCAGCACTTTCCAACACTGTTAATAGAAGATCCCATTTATAGTGTAAGTTGGTTTTATCATTAAGAAACATCCAATCTATGAGCTGAATAATATTATAGAACTTAGCTTAACCTTCAGGGTTTATAGGTCTGCAATAGGTCTGAACATAAGTGGGTTGGGCTACTTGATACAGCACCTTTAATTTTATTGCCTCGTGATCAGATATCTGAAGGTTTGCAAGGGATACCGAAAATTAATTTTTTTTTCGATATTTGTAAATATATTATTTAGACAGTTGTTATTTCTTGTTATAAAATTTACGACCTTAACAAGATTAAAAGTATTCATAACATCAATTAGAGAAAGCGGCTTTGGCTTCATCTAGATTAAAGTGAACATTAAAGTCACCACCAACAATAACAGTTTCATGATAACATTTAATTTCTGTTAGCAAAGTTGAAATTTTATCCAAAAATATATTAAAATCTCCTGACGGGGAACGATATACACAGATTAAGTATGTTTTATAATTTTCAATGTAAATACAAGATAATTCAGCATGTTTTTCACTACGAATTCTATTTGTTATAGAATTGAATTCACAAACTTTTACATGAGTTGGTGCAAGAATTATTGTTCCTCTGTGAGAGCTCGTATGACGTGCAAAGTAAACCTTTGACCATAGATTGTTTATCTTGAGAACTGCATACTCATCACTATTTATCCAATGTTCGGACACCGCAGGAAACTAAAATGTTTATTAATGAAAAAGTTTTATAAGTCACTTACTTTATTTTTAATGGACCTTCGAAATTCGAAAATTTTTATTGAACGTAAATCTTCTTATCTAATTCCAGCAGGCCAGGGTTCTTCTTTCATCAGTATGTCCAGATGTACGAAATCCGCACACATTTTAAACGACTTGTTTGTTCCTCTCGTATGTAGTACTTCTATTTCAATTCGCTTTGTATTTGGGTGGTTGTCTACCAATTTCTTAATGTCGTCCTCAGTTACATCAGCTGAGCAATTTCCTATATATATACCTGCATTTTTATTAAATGCCTTGAATCTGTTTATTGAGGAGAAACTACCGGTTAATGTGGTTTGTTTACGTTTTTTTTGTTAGTTTTTACTTGCCATTTGTGTTCACTGCCATCTTTGTTCGACGTTATTAAATACAGTAGTATTATTTTCGGTTATACCTGTTTTTATCTTCGGATTTGAGGCTTTTCAGCATATGATTGTATATTATATTATAATTGTAGTTAAGCTAACATAAGAAATATTTTTTTCATTAAATTTTTGAAATGATAAATATGCAAGTCTTTAATACTATTAGGTATTTCGTTATAAACTTTATACACTTAAGTCAAAAAGTGAGGAGGTGATAGTTGACCTCTTGACCGAGTATTTAGGTTATGGACATCTTCACGATAAATTATTTTATTGTAAATATGGCGTGGATACCCGTTAGTAATTAACCTATTGTAAAAGAGCAATCAGTGTAACTACCTCTTTCTGGACATACTAACCCAACCTGCTTCTTTGAGCTTATGTTATATTCGCTCGAATTTTCGGATATCATAAATACAGCGTTGGTAGAAGTTTTGCACTTTCTGAATTCGAGATACAGTTACCTTATCTATAACAGGATGATATAGTATTGAACAATATGCAAAATATGAAAGAACAAAAGCATTGCACAACGTGATCTTAGCTTTCATAGGGAGACAAGAACGTAGAGTATATAATTTTTTTAAATCCTGATACGAAAAATGATTATTTTATTGTAAAGATGGCGTGGATACCCGTTAGTAATTAACCTATTATAAAAGAGCAATCAGAGTAATTACCTCTTTCTGGACATACTAACCCAACCTGCTTCTTTGAGCTTATGTGATATTCGCTCGAATTTTCGGATATCATAAATACAGCGGTGGTAGAAGTTTTGCACTTTCTGAATTCGAGATACAGTAAACTTATCTATAACAGGATGATATAGAGTTGAACAATATGCAAAATATGAAAGAACAAAAGCATCGCACAACGTGATCTTAGCTTTCACAGGGAGATAAGAACGTAGAGAATATAATTTTTTTAAATCCTGATACGAAAAATGATTGTATTTATTAATTTGTTTTTTTTATATTGAAACGAGTTATTCATAATCACACCTATTATTCTAGCACGTTGAGAATGAGGCACCTTAATACCATCTATGACGATATTAATTTGGTCACCTAATTGTACACACACACACACGCGCGCACACACAATTCTTACCAAACAAAATAAATGTGGATTTGGTAGGGTTTAAAGTTAAATTCAACATGCATAATCAAAAATTTTCTGCAAGTCAGCATTTACACAAGCATCAGCATACATATGTCCTGTACAAAACTGAAGTTGACTTATTATGGTAGAAGTATAAATAGAAAAGAAAAGAGGTCCACGTGCAGAACCTTGAGGAACGACCCGAGAAATATCAATAACGTTAGACCTGAGGTTATCCAGTTGAACACAATGCTTTCGTCCTGATAAATAATGACTTAAAAGAGAAACTGTAGTTTCATTAAGACCAATGTATTTTAAAATTAAATTTATGCCTGCTGGCACCGCAGCTACTTAATCATGATCAAAAAGTTAATCAATAATTAACGGAAAATTTTGGTCGATTAACGTGCCAAGTACTTAGCGACTAACTTCAGGACGTTTATAATCGTGAAGTTATTTATGTACATATGTTACATAGTTTTTTTTTATATATAGGTTAAGTATACAGACGCGCCAATGTTCTCAATTGTACGGCATAAAAATTTCAACAAAAAATGAAAATCCTATCAAAACGTGTGCTCTCTATATTATCACTGGATCGGTGGTTACTTAATCAGCCGACTGGTTAAAGTTAATCAGGATTAGCTATTAAAAAATTTAATCAGAACTGGTGCAAGTGGCCATTAATGTATCGTGCGTAACAGTATCAAACGCTTTACTATAATCTAGAAGAATAAAAATAGTTATGTTCCCAATATCCGTAGCTATTTATTCTCATTAACATCGTTTCTACTACACTATACCACGATTAAATCCAGACTGATGTTTTAGAAGTATTGAATTAATAAATCGATAAAATGTGCAGAATACTAATTCGTCTTAGGTAATAGTTCGGATGGATTGCATACCTTTGGAATCGGTTTTATTAATGAATACTTGCAAAGGTCAGGAAAAGTTTCGTCTCAAATACAAGTATTAATAGTATTTGTAACAATAAGAACTATGAGAAACGTTATAACATTAATATTATCAAAACCCGTACATACCGATTTAATTTTACTAATGCACTTCAATATTATATTTTCATCAACCAAGGTAACATTAAAGGGTACTGTAGTTGGATCTAGCTAATTCAAAACAATTTCATTGATGCTATGAACTTGACTATTAGATTGAGGGATATTATCCCGGAAGTAATTATTTATTGCATCAACATTATCTAAATTGTGAGGTATCTGCTTTTTTTTATTATTCTAGGTGTTTCCAAAGAAATTTAGTTCCTCGTGTACGAGAAATGTATTCATTTTTAAATACATTTGTTGTGCAAATTCTTAATAGTCCCAATGCAAAGGATTTTTGATTTTCTAAATTTTGTCTTTGCTCTATTACGTAGCTGTATTAAGGTTATTAGTTAACCAAGGACAGGGACAAAACGGTTTAGAAAATGTTCGTGATTTTAGTGGAGCGTGTTTGTTTAATTGTAACAAATTGTAGTTACGGTTACTTTATCATTTATATCAGCAGTATAAAGAATATTATCCAAGAGTGTATTTTCAAATCTGTTTGGAATTCAGTAATACTAATATTATAATACATCCTATATATGTATGGTTGTTGATCACGCAATTCCATATTATATATTATGATACAATATACCATATCGTAATCAGAGAATTGACAATCAATTACATCTTGATCAACCAGATTTAGATTTCGTGAAAGAGCTATAATATCGGTAAGGCAGGTTGGATCATTAATTATATGAATTAAATCAGGGCCTTCTTATATATCCAAAAGTTACGAGCCCTAACTCAGCTCGGATTTTAATAAATCAATATAATAAGAAATAAATAACTCGTTAATATAAACCAAAAAAATTTAAAAAAACGGAGAACATACATGATATCACTATTTTTGAATATAGTAACATGAAATTAAATACTTGCTTGAAAATGTTTATATTTATATTGTTTAGTTACAACTTGTCACAAATAATAAATATGGAAAAATAACATGAAATTATTCATATTGCAATAGTTGTTCCTTTTCTCTTAATAACAGTGGCTTCTTCTATATAATATAGATCCTTATTTGCCATCCTTCTGTTTTTTTTTCTAGAGTCTATTATTTTTGATAACAGAGGACATTCATCCTAGACCGATCACAATTAATAATACATCGACTTAGCGTACTCTTAACCTAACCCAATGATTTTGAAAGGGGAAAAATAAGTATTAGTTTATTTAAATTTTAAATAAGGAATATATGTAACATACATGCTAATAAAATAAGAAAGGTATAAAGGTAAACTGCTTGATTTTGTCAAAAAAATAGATAAAGTGCTATGATGGCCATATTACTATTTTTTAAGTAGTAGTAGTTCTAAATGACTATCGAACACGTGATTCTTCCGCCGAATTATTTGCGTATTTATGTGTGTACAATAAATCGTTACGTTAAAGGACCCCCCCCGTCACTAAAAGTGTCATTTATTATATCCCAATAGCAGAGGGTACCGGTCATCTATCCATGACTAACGATGCTGTATTTTCATTGTCGCTGTAACCATATGCGCCCACCACACTGTTTTTTCTTAATGTTTTGTTTCTTGATTTGTTTTATTTTAATAGGAGTACTATTTATTTCTGAGTTAATTGTAATTACCTAAAGTAACCAAGGCGGCGATCTGCTAAAAGTAAATCTTTTTAAAGTTTTTGTATTGAAAACCTTTTTTTGACCTTATTCAACTTAACATTATTTAACATAACCTACATAATTTTACACAATGAATGAAATAACCTTATAAAACAGAGAATAACTCAACTACCTTAACCCGACCTAATAAAAAATTGATCAATGCTAAAAATTAAGAAACGTTTATATTCTTAAAAACTCCAAGCTACTGTATTAGAAAAAATACAATCTTATACATTTTTCTCTTAATAAATTTAAATTAGGTTAGACTACGTTTTTAAATAAAAATAGTCTTGATTACCCATTATTGTTTAATAATTAAACTGTCATTCAGTACGGTTCAGCAGAGAGTGCAATTTTAGAACTATTTGCTTTGTTTCGGACTATTCTCTATCCATCTTCAGTCACTATTTCTAGCTCTGATAATAATATTCCAACAAAGCGGCAATAGCGAATGAGAGTGACTAGCCAATGATATCGTCTCCCGCCCTGCGTTTTAGTGCTAGCGAGTCGCCGAGTAGTTCAGTTGCGCATATTGTTCCCCCCTGCCATGTGCGCAGCCCGACCGCTCCCAATACCGTCCTCTTTTAATACCCACCCATCCACGGTGCTTTAGTGTAGAAACGCCACTGCAGATTCCTACTATTTTTACCTGTACCTATTAGATAGTGCTATCTTCTTTCAATAAAATACCTGCACCACAGGTCATACTGCGCTCGCTTCTCCATCTTCGTTCTTCGCCGTGCATCCCACAACCCACATAGCTCAATGAAGACCATGCCTTTTATTTTGAATCTATCTATTCAGCGATTGGCTAAGCATTATTAGTGTAGCGCTGTAGCGCTAATGTTAATTAAGTAACTAGTACCATTAGCCAGAAAGGTTCAATTAGAGTAATACAGAGTTATATTGCACTAAAACATTTATTTACATAAAATAAGGTATTTTATAAATGCATACGGTTGCAGCTGAACTAACGATAGCGAGAGTGCAGCATCGTTATCCCGGTACCATTCGCTATTGAGATACAATTTATGAATGTTTAGATTCCTTAAGGTAACAAGCTCATTTACACAAATACACATACACATACACAAATAACACACCGAAAGAATCACGTGGTCGATAGCCAAACACTACTGCTACTATTACTATGGTATTTTATGATATATGGTCAGTTAAATAAGGTATATCAAGTACTTTTAATAATGATTTACATAATTAATTCTTGATTTTCTTAATACTAATACGTTGTTTACAAAAATGAAGTTTTGTTGAAACATCAGCAAAGGTCAGCCAAGTATAGTATACAAGCAATTCACCGATGGAGAAATTTGGAATATTGGTAAAAATATATCCAACGGATGTGCGTGGCCATAAGTATCTTATCGAAAGTCACAATCTTTATCTACTGTTGTTCATTAAGTTTAATGCATTGTTCCAATAAAATTGACCCTCTACTTCTTACTATTTCAGAAACAATTAATTTTTTATTGCTTTAATTCGAAGAAATAACATTAGTACTTATATATTTTTGTTTGACATTAGTACTTATATATGTACAAAAATATTTTATCAATTATATATGATAATTTAGATTTCACTACTTTAGAGTTAATTAATTTAAATCAATTTGACCTATAAGCAACCGATTTCACACATTTTTTATGAGTGTATGGTGTAGATATACACATGTTTAAAGGATTTCTAAATATTCGCTACATAGGATTTTGTGAAATTTTGATTTTATATAGTTTTCTTGAATATAAACTCAGGGGCTATAGACCTGAGGTCTTTCTGCCCTGTCTTGAACTTAAGGTGAGAAAAAGAAAGTATCTTTGCTAGCTAGCTTAACTGTCCTGATTATTCGCACAAATCAATTCATAAATTGTGAGGGGAGGATGTTTTTATTTAGAAAGGATATTTGGATTTCGGGGGATACAGAATTTGGTTAATAGGGGATGGTGAGTAAGAATAGTTTATTGGTTTTTATGTCAATCCTTTCGAGAAACAAATATATAATTTATTTTAAGTACTTTTAAGAAAACTATATTCTTCACATTAAATGTTGAATATATGCAGAATTTTTAAGTGTTTCTGTATGTGCTAGAATGTTTAAATATTTAAGATAGTGTTTTTGATAGTTTTGTACTTTGTAATGTGCCAATGATAAATTTAGAAAACTTGATATCATTTTGAATGGCGACGTGTTAATACGGTCTATCGGCTCCACCACATTGCAGAGTTTATAGCGAAAATTTTGCAGTAAGAAGGAGATAGTAGTGTAGAAAAGAAGATAAAAAGAAGTCAGATAAACTGTGCAGAATAAGGCCGGTAATATTTAATAGTAAAATCAGATAATTGAGCAGTAAACATCGATAAGTGAGGCTAAGAAAGTGAAAGAAAACACGGCAAATTGTCCTCCGAGGGGTCGACCCCGGCCGATAAGTCAGCAAACGAGACTCGCGGCGCAAGAGAACATAGGCCACAATAACACAAATTAATACGCGAAATAAAAACACACGCGGAAATAAAATAAAATTGTACAGGCGAAGAGAGCGAACGAAATCGAAGCAGCCAAAGACGAACGGGAAACAAGAGAACAAACAAATCAAACTAAAACAAGACAACAATGCTAATGAATAAAGAGAGGAAAAGAAGCAGATCGAACGAATATAGAGAACAAGGACAAATAAAGGAAAGTGACATCTTTGCAGGTAGCAAAAAGATACTACGATCGCCAAAGCAAAAGAAAATGCAAGAAGAACGAAAGAAAATAAAAACAAATTGTGGAACAACACAGGGACAGGCGACAAGAAAACAGAAAGATAAGGTAAATGAAAAGGAAAGAGGATAAATGGGAGCAAGATAATAAAGACATAGAAAAGAGTTAAGAAAAATTAGAGAATAGAATAGAAATTATGGAGAAAGATAAGAGAAGAAATAATATCGTGATAGAGGGACATAATATAAGGAAAGAGAACACAAGAGCGGGAGTAGAGAAGTTCTGCAAGGAAACACTACAAGTAGAAGTCAAAGTAGTCAAGGCCAAAGGAGTAGAGATGATAAAAGGAAAAGGAATATATACAACCAATAACAAACACAAAATAATATATAGTAGATAACGATAAAAAGACAGCTGAAGGAGTAGATTGCATTATAAACAAAGACATAGAACACCAAATAGAAACATGGCAAGAAATATCGTCAAAAATATTAACAGTAACATTAAAAGGAAACAACAGAGCCAGAACAATAATTATAGTTTATGGACCAAATGAAGACAATTCAGCGAACAACAAAGAAGCTTTCTGGGAACAGCTCAACGTAACAACCTAGGCGGCCACCGGAGAAGAAAATATGTGAAAGACATAATAAACGATAATGGGATAAGAATGCTGGATTATTGTAGAATGAACAATTTAGTAATAGCGAATACATTATTCAAACACAAGGAGATACGCAAATACACCAGGGAAGTAGTAAGTAGGCACGAAAAATCTATAATAGATTATGTAGTGACAGAACAAAGAAGAAAGAGCAAAATAATAGATACAAGTGTAATGAGAAGCTTCGAAATAGGAAGTGATCACTATCTAGTAGTAAGTAAACTTATGGAAGACTATCAAGACAAAGAAATAGAAAAACCGCGACCGACTACAGCAATAATCTACAACAAAATAAGATCATATAAACTAAGAGATAAAGAAACAGCAATATAAGGAGAAAGTAGAGGACAGGCTAGCAGTGGTAAAAGGAAGCGATAATTTAGAGGAAATGTACAATAACTCAAAAGGAAGTAGGCTTGAGGCGTCACAGGAGACTTATGGGGTTAAAAAGAGTACAAACAAGAAACAACAGATTGTCTGGTACATATATGAAAAGATAAAAGAAAAAAACTGCATGGCAAAAGTACTTAATAATAACTAAGCCGAGGTCAGAATAGTAAAGACCAGGGATTGGGAAAAGTTCGGTGAGACGATGGAGAAGAACGCAAACGAAAACTAAAAGTTATTCTACAAAATTATAAAAGAATGCACGAAAGAAAAGGGGCAAGAGGAGAGATACATACAAGATAAATACGAAAGAATGCTGAAGGAAAAGGAAGAAATAATAGAAACATGGAAAGAATATTTTGAAAACTTACTAGATACAAATAACGATAAGGAGCAAGAGACGAGAAACATAGGCAAGAGTAACACAGAAACTGTAACGGAGAATATCAATGAAAATGAAATACTGGAAATAATAAGGGAACTGAAAATAGGAAAAGCACTAGGACACGACTAGATAACAGCAGAAATGATTAAGCAATTGGGACCTATAGGTAAAAATTAACTACTAAACGTACTGAACAAAATATGGGAGACAAATAACATACCAAAAGATTGGCAAACAGCGCTAATTTTTCCAATATAAAAGAAAGGAGACAAGACGAAATGCACGAACTATAGAGGTATAACACTAATAAGCATAGGAATGAAATATTAGAAAAACAATCAACAAGAAGATGATAGCAAAAACAGAACAGAAGCTAGAATTACAATGCGGTTTAAGGAAAGGAAGACTACACAAGATAACATCTTTAAAATAACACAAGTCACCAAAAAAAAAATAGCAAATAATAAAAACACATATTTATTATTTATACACCTAGAAAACGCATTTTACATGATATCAAGAAAAAACTGACAAAAGAGGTATAGAAAACAAGATTCAAATTAATACAGAACATATACAACAACAGTAATGCAATAATATACAAGGGGCAAATATCAATAACATTTAAGACAAATAATGGACTAAGACATGGAGGAGGACTAAGCCCAACACTATACAACATATATATGGATGAAATAATCAAGAGTATGAAAACAGAAATCATAAAAACAAAGTGGTCAAAATATCAGAAGGAGCATATGCGGACGATATAGTAATGATAACAGAAAATGAAAGGAATATGCAGCACCACCACCTGAATGTATGCAATAAACGTCTAAAGTAATATAACATGAAAATGCACTACAACAAAACAATGCTAATGATAATAGGAAAACGGAAAGAACACATATATATATATATATATATAAAGATAGAACAAAATATAATGGAAAAAGTGGAGCAATTCAAATACCTAGGTGTAGAAATCACAGAATCTATAAATTAGCTTAGTTTATAGAAAAGAAACAACTCAGCTGGTGGGCCACCTAGTGTGGATGAAAAGCACAAATCAAACAAAACAAATTTGGGAAGCAAGAACAGGAAACAAAAGAGGATGGGGAAGATCAAGAGAAAACTAGAACAACAAAATAAAAGAAATAATAAACAATAGAGAAAAGACAGTAAAACAAGCAAAGTAATTAATTGATTGATGAGGCTACAGATGTTGAAAGTTCATCTTCACTTTATATGAATAAAACTATATAAGTACTTTCAAAAATATATTGTAAAACGCTACAAGACCATTTCTTCGCCTGAAGAAGCCTCAGTATGGCGAAACAATTGTAGCGTCTTACAATATATTTTTGAAAGTACTTATATAGTTTTATTCATATAAAGCAAAGTAATTGGTGAAGAAAAGAAGAGAGTGGAAAGAGTTTGCAAATAAATAAAATAAAAGTAATGTAACAAAGTAATATAGAATGCATAGCCTACATCGAAAGGTAAATGGCATTTTTCAATTATATATATATATCATTTTTGATATTTGAGATTTTTTAGTGTTGGTAATGTTCTTCTTCCACTTTTTGTATTTTAGATTTTTATTACTTGTGTCATCTTTTTGATTTGAATGTTTTATGATTTTGCTTCATTATAGATATCATACATTGTATCATACATTGTTTTTTAAAGATCTGCACAGGTTTTACCATTCTGATTAGATGAGCTACACGAAGATAATCTTAATTTGTAAAAAAAACTAAAAACCTTTCTTGCCACTTTTATGTCTCGAAATTCAAATGTCCCGTCTAAGTATCAGCATCATTCTCTTTCAATTCATAAATTCATTTGTGCGAATCATGACAGTTAAGGTGTCTAGCAAAAAATATTTTTTATATTAAATTTAAAACAGAGCAGAGACACCGCAGGTCTACAGCAAACATCATTTGTTTCTTCATGTATATTTTAAATGTATTTGTATAATAATAATTATTATTGTTTCCGAAATATATATGTGCATGTAAATAAAAAGTAAAAAGAAAGGTAAATAGTTCATAGTTTGAATTCTTGGATATATACATTTTGACGAATTACAGTTTTATGTTATTTGGGCTTTGTAGATCTTTTTGAATTATTGGTTATCCACTTTGCCGAGTCAAAAGAAAAGCTTTAATATGTTTTTTGAATAAATCTAAACTCAATGTTTTTACATTTGCTGGTAGCGCATTATATAGTGAATAAATATTAAACTTAAAACTCCTTTCAAATTTTGCCGTATGATGCATGGGTGGTGATATGAGGGATCGCGATCTAATATTTATATTATTAACATCTGTCCGAAATGAGATTTTTTGATATAAAAGTTTAGGTATTCCGTTTTTTAATAATCTAAAATAAAAACAGTACGAGTGTAATTTACGACGATTATTCATGTTTAACCAACCGGAATCCTTTAAAGCCTCTGAAATATGATCATACTTCCTGATACCATAAATAAAACGTATACAAGAATTTTGTAATCATTGAATCCTATTTGCTATCTCCTTCGTCAAACACGGACCATAAACTATATCACCAAAGTTAAGGTGCGAAAGAACCAAGCTATCACACAATCTTTTCTTGGTTTCTCGACTAAGGGAATGTCTATGAGGATATAGGAGTTTTAAGCCTATGTATGCCTTATTAACAGCCCCAAAGATATGATCATCAAATCTCAAAGCTTGATCAAAGGTTATACCAAAATTCTTTGCTTTCTCAACAATGGTAATTGGCTGCTGTTTTACTGTCAAAATTAAGCTAGATTTTAGAATTTTAAAATCATCTTTATTACCGAATAGCATAATTTGAGATTTGTCATTATTTATTGCTAACGAATGATTATCTGAAAGTTCGCATAAATTATTTAGATCGGAGCTAATATCAATCAAAGCTTGCTTATAGTCTTTTACATAAAAAGAGTGATAAATTTGTGTATCATCCGCATACATTCTCAAATTACAATGTAAAATAGAATTGACTGGTATATAAAATAAATAACAGTGGTCCTAAGGGGAACCCCCGCTTCCAATATCCTTTTCGAAGAAAGCACTTCTTCGTAACAGACCATGTGTGTTCTTTCTTCTAAATAACTTGACAAAGTACGAACTGCATTAGCAGAAAATAGATAATAATATATCATGCTTAATTGTGTCAAAGGCACGACTATAATCTAATAGTATTAATACTGTTACTTTTCCATTATCCGTAGCTTCAAATATGTCATCAGCAATACATAATAGTGATGATGCACAATCTTGTCCTTTTCTAAATCCAAATTGAATGTCAGGTATAATGTTGTTCCTATTTAAATATACCAACATTTGTTGACTAATGATTATTTCCGATAGTTTAGATAATACTGGTAATATACTTATTGCACGAAGATTTTTAAACTCATTAGGCGATTTGATTTTCGGAAGCGGTCGTATAAGAGCCTGTTTCCAACTTTTTGGAAATGTTTGAGTTAAAAATATAGTATTAATTATATGTGCAAAAACATCAGCAAGGTACAGGCAACAGAGTAATATCATTTTCAAGTTAATACCATCACATCCTTTTGTATTACTCTTAATCTTAATCAAAGAAGACAAAATCTCAGTTTCAGTAATGTAGCTAAATTGGAAATTATCATTTACTATAACTTCACTTAAATGCTCGTCTATAAGTTCAGCAGAGTAAGCATTTATAGTTTTTGGTACGTTGTTTACAAAAAAGTTATTTAGTTCATCTACATTTTTAAGATGTGATGGCAAGTCTTTGTCCTTGCCTGCTAATGCGTTCATTTGTCTCAGTTCTTCCCACATTCTCCTAGGACAATTGTTTTCACAGAAATAACTAAAATAAGCCTTTTTTCATTAACAGCCTGAGTTGTATAATTTCTTAACGATTAATAATAATATGAGTTACTGGTTAATTTTGATACTATTCATAATCTTGAGTTTATGTCAAAAAAGGTATATTTATTTCATCGCGCTGATTATTATGGTATGAACTGTTACTTTAGTACAATTACTTGGTATGCAGTTTTATACAGTGGGATTGATCGTTACGTTCCTTACAAATATGTCTCTAACAAAACTGGCACATATCCTAATCTCAGTATTCGAGTTTAAGAGAAATGATTAGACTTAAGCATATTCTAAGTTTAAAAAGAATGTGTGCTTAGATTATTGCTAATCTTCGTAGATTATGCAAACAATTTAGTACTTCTCAGTACCATCAACGCCTTGATTATATCAGTACCAAGATAACTTCTGATCCTAAATATTTCTGGCCAGATGTTAGTAATCATTATAAAAAAGAAACAATTCCATCAATTATGGAATATGATGTTGAGGTTTCCAATGGTTGTGATATTGCTAATACATTTAGCGATTACTTTAAAACCTTTCATATTAAATATAACCACAGTAGCAATTCACCATTAGAATTTTTATCAAGCTCTGGTGTCGTTAATGATAGCAAATTATGATTGTAAAAATCAGAATTATTCGATATGATTATTAAATTAAGTATTTCTGATGAAATTCCTAATAATTTTCTTATTAATTGTGTCTTTTCTCTATGTGGCCCTATTTTTCATTTATTTTCCTAGTCTTAGTATTTTCCCTTCGAAATGGGAAGTCAGCTAAATCAATCCTATTCATAAAGCGGCTAATCGTCAACTGGTTACTAACTATAGAGGATTTTGTATTCAGTCTGCTATCCTTAAAATATCCTATAAACAGTATTTATCCGATGTAATGCCTGATCACAAGCAGATTGATTCTATCTACCTTCACTTTTGCAACGCTCTGAACCACACATTACTTCTAAAGAAAATAATATCTTGCGATGAAATTGTTACCTGGTTAAAGTCATTTCTTACACAACGAACACAAATAATTCGGGCAAATCATTTCAAGGCATTTCAAACCTATTTCAGTTACATCAGTTCCAGAAGGGTCTAATTGTAGACCAATATTATTTACCCTGATCATCAACGATATATGTAATTTTATTAAAAAAGTAATTTCTTATTGTATGCCGATGACATCAAAATATTTAAAACCATCTAGTCAGTTAATGATTACTTGTCTATATAGGAAGATTTGGAAGCAATACTTATGAGGTGTAATTTAAACTAAATGACTCTCAATATTACAGGTAATTTTTTGTCTTTCTGTGGAAAATATTTTGCATTTTATGTATCATGATACATACACACTTCAGTCGATTGATCAAATGATTTATGAATGATTTTTGATTCGACTTTAAGTTTTTACCCTCATATGTTAAATGTTTGCGATGCTGTATTGAGGAAATTGGGTTTAGTGTGGCATATTGATAAGGACTTGAACCTAGACAGCCTTAAAATTTCATTCTGTTATTCTGTGCGCTTGTACGTTGTCAGTTGGAGTATGCTTCTCCCATTTGGCGGTCATATAGGACTGAAGATATAGATATGCTGGAACGTGTACAATTTTTTTCAGATGTATGGATTTCAAAATGACTAGTGCTCATATTCAGGGTAATTATTCATTCATTAAGATGCTTAATTTGAAGGTTAGAATGACTTTTATTGACGCTTGCTTGTTACATCGTCTGATTAATGAAAGTTTGGACACTGGGCAGCTATTAATGTGTCTA
Source organism: Ontholestes murinus (assembly GCA_963969525.1). Lineage (NCBI taxonomy): Eukaryota > Metazoa > Arthropoda > Insecta > Coleoptera > Staphylinidae > Ontholestes > Ontholestes murinus. The sequence goes on from OZ018399.1 coordinate 22,666,500, forward strand.
AATTTTCACTTCGCTGTTAATTCTAGCTGATAGTTAAAACAGCTGATAGTTAAAACAACTACCCATTGTACTAAAGCACCCCACCGCCAGGCATTGAATTACATCACTATTAACTGCCGTCACACGACCTAAGTCGCATTAAGCGCAAAGTAAGGTATTTTGTGCTGTTATCGTTTTTTAGACACGTCACGAAATTATTACGTAAGGCAATCTTCAGACACGTGTTTTGCTGAATCACATTTAATCGGTGGAGCTATGCCATTTAAATGTAATTGTTATGATTATTTTCGAAAAATATATCTGCATATAAATAAAAGTGCGAAGGAAGGTTTTCAGCATGATTGAAATTCTTTGATATATAAATTTTGATAAATTACATTTTTATATTATTTGAGTATAGTTAAATTTGAGCTCTTCTAGGATTGAAAATTGTTAAAATTATATCATAAACAGAAAACAATACTTTTAAGCAATTTAAAGAAATAATAGTTTTACTTAAAAGCCTCGTCGGTTATAAGAAAAATGGGATTTTTCAGTTCTGAGGCCTATAAAAAATGTTAAATTATGTATTCTTGTTCATATGAAATTTGCAAGCATTACATATTTTAATGGTTTCTAATGTGTTGTAATTTTTGAGCAAACAAAACAAGCTTTTGCGAATTTTGATAGATTATGAGATGATTTTTGTTTTACTTAACAATTCTCTAGTTTTGTTTTTTCTTTACTCTCCTGTACTTACAAATGTCTTTAATCCTTCCTACTGTATGTTCTTTTGGATTTCTTTGCTTTGAAGGTTTTCTAGACAGATACATATGTTTATTGACAAATTTTACAATATTTACAATAACATAGTGAATAATGAATGAGGTGTTAGTGAGTTAATCTGTCAAAAGGCTATCGACCAGAGGTCTTTCTGCCTTGTGTGGTCCAGTCATATGGCGTCAGTCGTTAATGCGTAAAACGATGATATGAAATCGAATATGGTTGAATTGGGATTTTTAAATTTAGGATTTATACAAGGGTTTCTAGGATGACAGTAAAGGGATAATATATGAAAGTTGAAAGGATTTTTGGAGAATTTTTCTAATAGGAATCGAAGGCGTTCTTGGATGGGGATAACTAAAGTAGTGTCATAGAGGAGAAGGTTTTCTATTTTTATTAATTTAATTTTTTGACTATTGAATATCTGAGTTTATAATTTTGCCGATTTTCATACATTTTGAGATTCTCGTATTCAATGAGCAAAAATTGAAAAGGCAATTACTTTTTAATAAGCAATTAGGCAACCAGTTCCCACTATTGAAACCAGAAATAAAAACTTAAAACAGACAGCACTGAAAAGAAAAAAATTGGATGCGTAGAAAAATATCCAAAAACATTACAAATGACATTCGAATGCAGGAATATTAAAAATAAAACAAAAATAGAAATAATTAAATGTACTTAATCAGAAGCTACAAATACTCTCTGCGAAACAGCTAAAATTTCGTATAAAGAAATTGTAATCTTTTTGTTGTTTGCATGTAACAAATTTTAATGGGGGCACAAGATTATAACAACTCGAAAAACAACAAAGACGGTTTTAAATATGCTTAATATATTAAAGTGTACTTTGCTGCGTCTGAATCGATAATGGTCATATTTACAAAGTGTACAAAAGGAAGAAATTTCGTTAGGGGACGAAGGTCGTGTGCCATTGGTTCCCCATTGTTCAGAATGATCCGGACAAGGGGCTGTTGAACAAATGGTGAAAGTTCGTCCGTGTTTCACCAAGGGCGGTTTCATCCAGATGGGGCGTCAAGATGCACCCCCTGTAGTGTTCGGTTGCATGTTCAGTTTATGACGGCACAGTGATGGCGGGTAAATAAAAACCTTAAAGGCACTATTTTTTTCTGAAGAATACTTGCCTATACCGAAAAAAAGTAGAGGAATTAAAATTATGGATTAATAACTCAAAAGAAACATTGTAATGTACCTAAACAGCAAATACAAAAAAAATAGTAATGAGTATATAAGAAATATATCCAAAGATCTAAATTTAAGCATTTACAATTACTGAATTAAAAAACTTTGTTATTTAAAGTTCACACTTTCTCTGCTACACACTTGATGGAAAAGAATAATAGAAAAATTTGAATTAAAACACTTGTTATTTTCCATATTAATATATTCAGTTTCCTGACACGTGTTTCGGTTAATTACAACCATTATCAAAGGATGATACAGTGTATTCACTGTATCATCCTGTATCAGTGAATACACTGTATCATCCTTTGATAATGGTTGTAATTAACCGAAACACGTGTCAGGAAACTGAATATATTAATATGGAAAATAACAAGTGTTTTAATGTTACTTTGTTATTTCCTTCGTTCATTTTTATTTTTAAAAGTCAGATGTACACTTCGAGTACCATGTACTCATTATCAATGACTAATTAGTGTTTTAATTCAATAGTGATAACTTCGTACAACTCAAATCAAACCGTGAATATTTAGAATTACAATTACAGTACGAGAAATAATAGTAAAATATATTAATCTAAAAAATAATAATATTAGTATGTTTACGCTAAGAAATTAATAAACTTAAAAAAATATATAACAACTGTTAATTCTTTGAAGCTGAAAAGGTTGCAGAAGAAACAACAGCAGCATTTCACAAATGATGCCTAAGGGTGACATATTTATCATAAAGTTAATTGATGTGATCCAGATTAATTTTTAATAATTGAGGATAATTCATTTAAATTTATATTCTTTAAATTTGCTTTAACCGCTTTAATAAATCTTTTTGAAGTAACGGTAGTATGAGATTATAACAAGCAAAAAAAATATAAACTCTAGGAATAATATACTAGAAATTACGCTATCCAATAGCCTTCTTGGTCGCTAAAGCATTATATACAGTATTCATTTTGCCAGGAGTTGGGTAATTATGTTCAAGAGGAAAAATCAAAGTTAATTAAGATTTATGTTTGTAAAGAAATTTACATAAACATATGAAATATAGTTGTTTCATATTACAAACATATGCATCTATATATAATTGATTGGTTGGTTACATAAAACCTTTACTTGAGTTGAGTTTATTTTGTTCATAAGAGCTAAAGATCCCCAAACCAATAGACCGTAGATTAGGTGTGATTGTATAAACGCAAAAGTAAATAATTTTTAACGACTTTGTCTATAATATGTGCCTAATTTTTCTAAATACAAAAATAAATTTTCTTATTTTAGCCACTACGCTATTTATATACTCCTTCCATTTTAAATGCGAATCAATTATTATTCCCAAATATTTGATGGAGCTTACAGATGAAATTAAAATATTGCAGTTACAGCTTCGGTAGTTACATTCATATTCATAAATAATAATATTTTCAGTTAGCAGAAGATCGGTCTTATAAGAACTAAATTTAAGAAAATAGGTTTTATTGTAGTTGAAGCTTAGGTAATTGTTATACACCCTGTATTTTATGTTTGTTAATTGCTGTGAGGCCTTTAGAAATACTTTTCCCCAGGAATCATCTTTAATATAGATGTATTATCTGCATATGGTATCAGTAGAGAATCATTAGTTATTGTTAATAAATCATATATGTACTGTGTAAATAATACAGGTCCCAATTCAGAACCCTGTGGCACTACACAAGTTGCCTGTCTTTTGTAGCTGAAAACACCATTCACTGATACCAACTGGAGTCTACTAGAAAGGCAACTTTGTAATAATCACAAAGCTACGCCTCGAAATCCATATAATTCCAACTTTTCATATACTTTTGCATGATTAACGGAATCGAATGTTTTAGCCAAGTCTAAAAATATTGCTCTAAAAGGCATTGATGGCCAAAACATCCTCCGATACTTTGCCTTCGCAAAAACCAAACTGATTTGGAGATAATACATTAAATTAAAAGTATTTTTAAATTTGTGTTTTTTGATTTTTACAAAAGTTTTAGAGATACATTAAATATGTGCTATAGGTCTATAATTTAACATCTGATCTTTTCTACCTTCTGTATCCATGGGTTTAATTAATATATTTTTTAAACATAACGGAAAATGTCCTTTGGAGAAGCATCGATTTATCAGTTAACTTAAGGGGTTTCAGATTAAATTAGGGATTACTTTTAAAACTTTTACTGTAATTACATCTATTCCAGGACACTTATTGGGGTTTAAGTTGTTGATTGCGGACATAATATCATAATTTAAGAAAATTGCATCATAAATTTAGAGAAAAATACGTTTTTTTTTCATTTGCTTTCACGGATTATAAGTCTAAATTATGTACTCTTTATCACATTAAATTTTGAATGTTCATATATTTTTATAGATATATTTTTGGGCATTTAAAACAAGTTCTTGAAAATTTTGGCCCCTATACGAGTAAAGATTTTGGGTTTAGTATTTAACAATTATTTAGTTTTACCTTTTGTGTTTTATTTGTGCTTAAAATATTTCGATATTTTCCTGTTGCATAATCTTTTGGATTATTTTTTTAGGTGTTTCCCATTTTTATTAATTGTTTCATTCAACAAAAGAATTTCTGGAATTACAATCTTTCCAAGAATTTTGGACTTTTTCCATTGAATCAGCTGGCAATGAAATGAAATAATAAGCAGAAATAAATGTTAAAATTGCCAAATTTGGTACTTTCTATTTACTAAAAATGGAAATAAAAAATAGAATCGATAGAATTGACAAAAGAAAATAAAGACTAAAGCAAAAATCAGATCATATAAACTAAATGAAATGGGGTGGATGCATAGCAACATATAAAAAATTATTATTAACATGCAAAAAAAGGAAATTAAGATGTAAACCAAAGCAGAATGAATGGATGAAATTCGGAATAAAAATTACATAAAACTACAAAAAGAATAAAAAATTGTATTACAAAACACTAAAACAAAGAAACAATCGTGTGTAGAAATATAAAAGACAAAAATAAATGCATAATACAAGACAAGGACAATGGACAAAATATTAATTAGAAGAAGAAGATGTAGGGAAAATACAATAAGATAGGAAAAAAAGAGTTCATAGACGCCATTAACGTACAACCAGGAATATAACAGTATACTACGGGAAAAATGAAATGAATGAAGAATAAATAAAACCATATATAAAACTGGTAAATAACACTTATATACCAGCCAACATTTTGACACGAATCCTAGAAAAAATAAAGCGTAAAGACACCCAAGAAAGATTTTGAAATACAAGAAAAACAAGACCAAATATTTATAACCAGATAATTAAATGAAAATTTTATAAACAAAAACATAGATATTACTATGTAGTATTCTTACCGAAAATATTTAAGAAATATTTTAAAATAGTAAGATAAAAAATTAAATAAATAAACTATTTTTACAATAATAAGATCACCTATGGAATGTTTAGTTTCCTTTTACTATTTAAATGTTTCTACAGATAGTAACAGAAAAGAGCTACTCCTAAAAAAATTAAGTTGTGGTCTTAATTGCCTCCTTACTGATAAGATTTAAATAGTGAGTACATATATTTCATTATTTTTATAACACTATTTATTTTATAATATACACAAACAAAGTTTACAATATATTATCAATTTTTGACACAACTATAGCTTCGACCTTTGCAGGTCATTATCAAGTGTTGAATGAAGAATAATACTAGGTGTTAACAATTTATAGGTGAGATATGCATTTTTAATGAACCTGATTAGAAAAGAGAAGATTTATTACCAAGGATTAACTAGATGTGATTAAGTGTAGTATTGTGGTGCAGAGCGGATTAAGGTGCGGTTACTCAGGCATGTACGGCAACTGATAGAAATGAAATATAATCGACTGAAGGTCTGAAATCTTAATAAGACACATTTGTTGTAGATTTACGAAATGTTTTCGTGTTTTTCTAATTATTAGTTAATTTTCTACAACGTAAATGATTTTAGTACAATTTTATCGTATTATTAAATTATGTTCTCATTGTAAACTAATTTAATGGTTATCAGTAAATGGTTGAAACAAAATTTGCTAAAAATAAAATGTATTGATAGACTTGTTTTAATAGCAAGAAAATAACAATATTAGAAACTTTCATAAACCAAATCATAATAAAAATATTAAACAGCTGTTTAATGTTAGACAACCCAAGATACAGTACTCACATTTAACGTGAATAGCTAACTGAAGTAGAGTAGTAGTAGTGATTGGCTATCGACCACGTGGTCCTTCCGCCGTGTGATTTGTGTATATGTGTAAATGAGCTTGTTACTTTAAAGGATCACTCCCGTCACTCTAAAGCACCATTAATTGTATCCCAATGGTGAATGGTACCGGTCACTCATCCAACTACTGACCCAAACCAACGTTGCTGCACGTCAGTTCGGGGCCGCCACCGAATGCGCCACCACCGACGTTGAAGCTATCAATTTTCTTGTAAAATTAAAAAAAAAATCGGATAAATGTTAAACAAGAACGTTTACTTTGTTAATATCACACTTTATTTGTAAGTGACTCGAGTTTCGATCATTAACTGATCATTATCAAACTTAAAGTTTGATAATGATCTATCTATAATATTTGAACATAAAAAGTCACTATTCTATTTTCTAGTTCTATTTTCTGTTGATGTCACATTGTTCAAGTCACAATTTGCTTATTGATTTTAAATATTTTTCAAGTTTGAATTAAATCACTAACTGGTCGAATCTAAGGTCGCTAAAAGTAAAAACAAAATGGTAAACATTATGTAAAAACAAGAAAGTAACAATATTAGAATGGTTAATTCTCACAGAACAAATCATAGTACTAAAATATTTAACTAATAATACGGTTGTTTCCGAACTAATAACAATAGTACAGTGTGTGGATCAGCAATTGGATGGTACCCTTCCCTATCGAAATATAATTTATTATAGTGCTTTAGAGTATCAGGTGCGGTCCATAAAAGCAACAAGCTAATTTACAAACACATACATATATACGAGGGTTGGGGCATAAGTCATGGCAACTATTTTTTTTTTGTTCCTCATGACAGAACAGTGACCGCACAGTACTACAGGGACTTCGGGATAAACGTCCGGATCTTGTGGACAGTACAATAATCCTGCACGACAATACAAGACCACATAAAGCAGGGTGTGTACGGCAGCTACTCCGACGTTGGGGATGGGAAGAATTGGAGCACCCACCGTACTCACCTGACCTTTCGACCTGTGACTTTGATCTCATTCCCAAGATTAAGGAACCAATACGTGGTAGGCGGTTTGCAACACGAGAGGACATTGCTAATGCTGTGCGCCAACAGATGACCCGATTCACACATTATGAGGCAAATGCTGAGGCTGATAGCATTTGGCGCCTCCCACATCGATGGCAGCGTGTGGTGACCCTAGCAGGGGACTCCATTGAGGGTCTTTAGGCCCAGGTTTGTCATGTCAACTTTATGTGCACAGTGTTATCATTCTTTTGCATGGTAAAGGCCATATTGCCATGTATACAACCGTAAAAAATTAGTGTGTTACGATATTTCAGTGCTTTTCATTGTCCATACATGTAGTTAAGACCTTGTCCTTTCGTCTGTATATGTCACATTTTCCAACCGGACTGGTATCTTCAAGAAAAAAAATAGTTGCCATGACTTTTGCCCCAACCCTCGTATATACAAAAAGACGGCGCAAGGACCACGTGGCCGATAGCCAAACATTGCTGCTACTCTAATCCTATTAAACATCAGCCTAACAGTAGGCAACCCAAGACTCACGTTAATCTCTGATCTTTGCAAAAAATAGTCTGTTTACCCTAAACATTTACATTTTCAGCTATTAACGTTAAAATCTGGCGAATTGACAAAAAATGTCCACAGAGTAATGCTTTATAAAAGAAAGTTTTGAGCACAATCATTGTTATGATCGCGATTAGTATTTACATTAGATAATAGATGTCTTTGCTGAAATAAACCATAGACTACTCTTACTTAGGAACTTGTAGATGATTCCAAACATGTGGGCCAATCAGAATTGAAATAGAATAAATTACTAATCTCTAATCCTTACAAACATCTTTTATACAAATTCTGTATATATTCGTCAACCAACCTCTCTGCCTCCTTGATTTTATTTTTATTTTCTCTTATTGTTTATATTTGAATTTACAATATTAACGTATTAAAGAAAACGTTATAGAAAACGTTTCTATTTTTTGTGTGTTTTTTTAATAATAGTAATAGTAATTCATATATTAAATAAATAAAACACTGGTTAGAATTGACTTACTTTATAGTTTTATGGCCACTTGCACCAGTTCTGGTTAAATTTTTCGATTAACTAATCGCGATTAACTTTAACCAGAAAATTTTGTTTGCACCGTCGGCTGATTAAGTAACCACCGATCACAGAGTAATAACATAGAGTGCACACGTTTTTATAGGGTTTTAATTTTTATTTTTGGTATTTTTATGCCGTACAATTGACAGTGGAGTGTCTATATACTTAACCTATATTTCTTATTCCTTACACGCGTGAACAAGTTTCAGAGTGTTTTGGTATATCAAAGGAAAGCGAAATGCGGAAAGTGTTTAAATTTGGTCATAAAATTTTAAAAAATACAATTACTCCATTTAAATAACTTTTATTAAACTATAAATTGTTAAAATAATTATTTATTAACTGTCTCCAGACATTCCCAATATTATTATTGTTATTATTAATGGCATCAATATTTCCATTGATAATTAATAATTGTATCTCTCTATTTATGTCATCAGGTAATTCTGGTACACCATCGTTTTGATGTGACATTCATTGTAGCGTATTTCCGCCTGTGTTACGGGATTTATCAATGGGGTGCATAAATATGGCTCGTTTGGGTAGCCGCTGTCACCTGTAATGAAGTAACAGACATATCATATACCCTGGGTTTTTTTTAATCTATGCACCGTAAAATTTAGATGGTACAAACTTTATTACCTGTTTATGGTTTTTCTATTGGAAATTTCAGCATTTTTTTGGTACATTGCAAGTGTGCATTGTTAACAACTCTTAATAGTGTTTATAATAAAAAAATCTTAAATTAATAAGATACCGAAGAAAATATTTGATTAGATTGAATTTGATAAGTGAATTTCATAGAGGCCAAGAGTTGTCTAATTTAGACACACATCAGACAGTACACTGCAACAAATGCAACCGAAAACCCATTAACAGCTAAGGTGTATAGATAAAAATGTCATTAATGCTTTCCTTCTTTCTAGTTTCTTTAATAAAACTGAGAAATGTATTAAATTAATTAAAAAAATTGACAGTAATTGAGAGAACACTAAATAATGTTCTTAATCTTACCAAGAAGAATGCAGTTTTGGTAGCATCCCTGCTCAGCCTCTGCATTTATTCTAGAATTATTAAAAATAGTTCAGTCATGAACTGATCCTGGCCACCTGGCAACAACATTTGTGATTTTTAAATCCGCATTGCTAATGATTTGCACATTTATTGAAAAATACGATTTTCAGTTGCGGAAAATTTCAGGATCTTCTCCTCCTACAAAACATACCTCAAATTAATACATTTAATATTAATGCAATAAAGATAACACTTTATTTATAATAAATTAAGTAATGTTTGTAATAAATTGTATATTTTAAATAAGCCACCTCAAATATATTTAATAATTTACATTTCAATGATGATTTGTATGGTGTTTATAGTAATTTATAATAAATTGACTTTACCAGGTGACTTTATTTTAATATGTGTACAATCTATAGCTCCTATAACACGTGGAAATTCAGCAATTTTAAAAAACTCTTGCTAAACTTCTTGGGTTGCTTCCATAGTTGGGAACTTAATAAACATTCGGTGGTGTTGGGCAATTGCTTTTATAACACATACTACAATTCTGGATACTGTAGCCAATGCATTCCAGTACTATCTGCTATAGATTGCAAATGTCCACCTGTGGCATAATACCGCAGACATGTCAGCAACTGATTCATAGGTGAAACACAATTATTGCTAAAAAGAAACATTTATAAATGTTTATCATTCTTTTTATATTAAAAGCTTACCAATCAACTGGAAAATCAATGTCGCCTTCAATTAATATAAATCAAAATAGTTTAACCTAACGTTTATTTGACGAGGTAAACCGAAATTCACAAACTACTACCTATAATATATTAGTGTACTGTGCCGAAATTAATGAAATCAATAACATCCAAGTCATCAATCAATTATCAAATCGATTGTTAGCAGAGGTTAGCACTATAAAATATGTCTGATAAATTTACATAAAGAACTTCACGATTATAAACGTCCTGAAGTTAGTCGTTCCGTATTTGGCACGCTAACCGGCCAAAATCGGCTGGTTAAATATTTGACGTTTTTGGGGGACTTTAACCGGGGCAAAGTTGCGGTGCAAACCGATTTTTCGTTAACCAGTGATTAAATTTTAATCAATGGTTAAGTAGCTGCGGTGCAAACGGGCATTAGTGTGACTAAACTAATTTAGTGAATTCTAACCATTGTTATTTAAAAGTGCTCACGTAACTCATCCAATAATATAATAATAATAATACATAATTAATTTATAATAAAGTAAGACAATCTACAAAATTAATTAAATATATTGGTTATTAGGTTGTTTTGTCATAAAGAAAATAATTACTTATTCGAGCAATTTAGAGAACTAGAGCACATGTAAAACATAAAATTGAAAATATATAATAAAGTAATTTATCATTATCATTATGTACATTAACTATGCCTGCCTAGAAAATAAAATTAATTAATTGTAACATTTTTTTTAAATTAAGGCCCTCTGGTGTTCGATCTATGAATTTAAATATTTAGTTGTCACAGGCGGATACTGTGTTCTATATAGAACGAAAGATGGCTTTGTATTTACCATAGTAAATATTGTTTGCTGACATAACCTAGATTCTTATAGGCTGAACTGTGAACACAAAGATATTTGGCTTGGATTTGTTTTATCTTCCTGACCTAAGTTTTGCCTAGAGCAAAACATAACATAACGATGTAGTGCCATGGGAAGAAGCAGAATGATTGCGAAAGGTTGCCCAAAGTGCGATCAACAGGTGTGTAGTTATAAATACATTTACATTTGTGAATCTTGTTTATTAAAAAGTTACAGAGAAAATAATTTTTTAGTCAGCGAGGTTGACCCCAAAAGTAGTAATAAATATTGTCGCATTTAAACAATACTATTAAAAATAAAAATAGTTAGGGTAGGAAGACCAGGGGTCGATAGTCGTTGAACAGAAACATAAACTATTGTCTTACCATAATTCATTTTATTAGTTACAGCAAATAAATATTTTTGTACCAAGATTTTCAACTAGAAACTCTATTTGTCACATTTTTACGAAATCGGTCCAAACACTAACCATTATTTTTATTCACCTATAAACTCTATGAAGCGTTTATATAATAATGTTCAATTTTCGGTTTAAATCTTTAATTGTAACGTAGCACAATTTGTTTAAACAATTATCCCCATACTATAAAATTAAGCATGTTCATTTTAATTTTTACTATTTTTTTCAATTAATTTGTAAGATAACTTCAGTGTCTCACGTTTATTATTTTTTTTATAATTTTTCCCTGTAAATAGTTAACTTGTTTTTCTGTTGGGAAATAAATTATTATTATCATTATTATTATTGTTATATAGACATTAAAATAACTTTGCTTTATGTTGTTATAAATAAAAGTTTTATAGGTTCTATAAGCAAGGAAATAAAATAATTTAAAAAAGTGACAAATGTTTAGCTAAACTTTTGTTTGCTATTATTAAATAAAACCATCCCAACCGTGTCTTATTTGGTGGAAAATAATCAATTTTAAGAATAATTACTTAATTAAATGAACTTAAAAATCATCAGTTAAATTGAGAACCATGTTAATGATAATTGTATTAAATAGTCATTCATCATGTTTTAAGATTAATTGAAATAGATACAAAGTGTGATAAAATCATAACAAGGGACTATATAAAATCAAATTCTATAGTTAATTAAACACGCCCCAAAAAGGAAAAGATTAATCTGCATTAAAGTAAACAGAATAGTATTCTTTTTCCATCAGAAAATAAAGGTACTTTTATTTTACTCTTTAAATTGAACTACCATATAATAAAGGTCGCCACCATTTTTTTCATTAATTCAAAAGTGTAATATTATACTTATATATATTGAGTCTCAGCGGAAGGACCACGTGGTCGGTAGTCGTTTTAATAATATATCTACAATTAAATTTAATTTCTACCTATAGGTTCCTGTTGCATGCAAAGCCTGCCCATGCGGACACTCATTCTTTAATGCCAGGAAGAATCAGAAAGTTCAGCTCTCACCTGGAGATGACATCAGAAGACGTACCCAGAGAGTACGCAGAGAAAAACCTGATTACTATGATGCCCTGGAATACGACAAGCAGGTGAAGAAGGTATGTATCTGATTAAAATTTATTTCCTTAATATATTCTTAATATATTAATATATTATACAATATATAATGTTTTATATTAAGAGTGTTTATTCACTTATATTCTTTAAACTATTATTATTAGACCTGCATTTTTTCCAGTTATTATTTATATTAAACAGTTTCTTTAATAATTAAATGCAGTTATACTCCTTATTTCACTGTTTTATTTCAATAATAAATGTACATTTAGAATACTATGTGTTCATTATTTATAGTTAACTAAGATGGTTTATAAATTGGTCAGAAATAAATATAAATATAAAATATTTAAAAACTATAATGGCAACAATGATTGTGAAACTCGAACGAAAATGAAAATTGTTTAAATAAAACACAAATCCCTTGATAAATTAGCAATAAAGTTATGAATCAAGTAAGGAATTGGCTTTCTTTAAATAAATTTAAGCAAAAAATCCTTTAAAATACCACACTTATGTATTTATTAATGTGAAATTACACACTTGTTATTTTATGTATGGTTTTTAGTTCTTCTTTATTCTTATGTTGCTGTTTATGACTTATGTCATATTGTATTAAAAATAAACAGGCAAATAAATTCTTTTATTATATTTTTTTTGTTGGCTTCATTAAATGAAAAACAGCATTTTTTTTCTGATATTGAATCATGTACAACATAAATATGTAAAATGAAAAAGTATTGGCGTAATCATCCATAATTGATTACTGAACAATAAAAGAAAGGGACCTTTTTCTTCCCTTGTGCGAACAGCTCCAAGGGGAAGAATATATTCCTGGAGCAGTAGTGGGGTCAAGGATAAAACTGCTAACATGAAAACAGGAATCTGTTCACCACCAAATACATAGAAGAGTATAGAAGCCTCACAAAGAACATGTACAGCAGACAGAAGTATTGAAGAAGGTCAGCTTACTAACTATGGAGTAGTAAGGTCATGGAACAAAACAAGGAAACCTAAGCAAAATAGGGGCAAAAACTGAAGAACTAAAGAACTACACATAATATACGAAAAAATCGCCACTGATAAGAATCCAGACAATAAAAAAGTCTCCAGTTAAAATCCTAAAGAAAAAACTTGCAGAGTGAAGAAGATAAGACTAAAATAAAAATATGGAAACGATGATAAAGGGGCTACAGAGCAAAATCGCCGAACTTGAACACTAGGGAAACATGGAAAACCAGTACTAAGCAACACAAAAACAACATCCAAAAACTATATAAAGAACGATATACAGAAATGGTTGAACCCGTTGGTGACTTCCTAATTATGGAGCAGAAAAGCAGAAGTAGGACGGGGAGCCACTAATAATGATTACTACAAAAATCATTTCAACTAAATGGAAGAGAAGAACATTTATTTGAGCAGCTAAGAAAGCTCAGACAAGAAATAACTGATTATAAATGGGTAGGGATACACCATATTAATAGTATGAGGATAAACATACTTAGAAAGATAGTGGAAGCTATTTTCTATGGCAAGGAGTAAAAGGAAATAATTTACATATATAGGAGAGGCGAAAAGGCTGATCCAAAACCAAACCCAAGAATGGAAAGAAAGAAATACCTATGCTCTAATATAACAAGTGAAGGAGGGTCTACAGATGATGTTCAGGCCATAAGAACAATGAGAATCACCAAAGAAGGGCAATTGCTGATAGTTACGGACGGTAAGAAAGGATCCGTTATGCGTACGAATAAAACCAGGAGACACAATATCAAAAATAACTAAGAAAGGGCATTGGATAACAAATAACAATATAGACTTTCGCATCTGAGTTTATATCAATAAAGCCAAACAACCTTGTAAAGGCTAAAATGGACGAATTCCTAATTATAGTATGATACATTCCACCAAGCAATACTCAAACTCAATTTGAATCGACACTCAACGAATTTGGCATATGAATGAAGGCCACAAAGAAAGAAGTCATTATAGCGGGCGACCTAAATGCCAAGTCCCGACTGTGGAACCAAAGAGGCAAAATACTGAGGGAATGAATGGCCCAACATAACCTGATAACACATAATGATTGCATGAAGCCAACTTTTATTGGACCACGGCGAAGATCAGAACCCAACTACATAACTGAACCAATGACGAAAATCTAAGCATGCTCCATAATATATATTTCACCACTTTTACAAAGATATCTTGAAAATACTAAACAAAGCATTAAAACGCCTGAATGGATTATTGTTGTAAACAAAAAATACAGATACATAAAGCAACTACAAGTAGAGCTGAACAAGTATAACTGTTTGTAATAAAACATTTAAACCCAAAGGAAATAGAACCCAAAATACGGTATATTGCAGAAGCCAGGAAAGAGGGGAGAAAGAGTTGTCAGACAATGTTTGTCCAGAGCCAGAGCCTCCAGAGGAACAGGACAGTAGAAACTAGATCTCCTAGAGTGGAACTTTAAACTAAAAAAAAATGTGATAATTTTTTTACCAATTTTAAACTCTTTCGTCCAACATTTCAAACTGTTTTCCTTCATTTGAGTTTTACAACTAGTTTCTCTCACAGTTAACACCACACAACTACATCAGGGTTTGGATTCTGAAACTGGTCTTATAATTTAAAAAACTAGTTAAATGAATATGAATATTGCAGGAACACTTCATTAATCAGCGTTAAACGGCATGCTGCTGCTGTGACTTCTATTAGCGGGAAAAGCTAGATTCATCTGGAGGCGATCTTCTATGATGTCTCTTTATTTGGGCCTTCTGAAAATGGTCAAAAGAGTTCCATTGCCTTTACTTCAAACCTCCTATTAGTCGCGAGGGTTTATAGTAATCCAGGTGGCGTGTAATTTGCTGCTTTGTATTTTTGACACTTTCAGCAGTGTTTGATGTAGTCGGCAATGTATTTTCTTATTCCTGGCCATAGTGTCTAGCTATAGGATTATCGTGGAGTTTCTCATCGTCGGGCGCGTGTGTGTAAAGAATTCCCTCGTTTAGGATGTAGCCTCTTTATCTCAATTTACTAATTGCTTCAGGGTTATTACGCTCAAACGTTTCGATGATTTTTCATTCTCAAGTTGTTCTTGGCGAATGAGCCCACAATTTTTCGATAGGAGGTTGACTGTTATTAGGTTGATTCCTGTCTCATCTGTTGAAGACCTGGACAGGAAATCGGCGATGGTGTTACCTTTTCCGGTCGTGTATTCAAAGGTACTGTTATAGAGCTGTAGTTCAACTGCTTATCTTGCGAGGCGTCCGCTGGATGACTTCAACGTCTGTGAGGTCTGTGAAGATGATGGCGGGGTTGTATTCGATGTAACCACGAAATTTTCGGTCCTTAGTTCAAATAGGGCAGTTTGATCAGCTGGCTGCAGTATCTGGGTGGTGACCAGGGTTTGCTTAAACGTTTAAAAGCTTCCTGCTATATTGGTCCCCAGTTCCAGGCGACATTTTTGATGGACAACTCCATCAAGGGTTCGGAAATTCGGGCGAAGTTCGGAATTCATTTTCGGAACCAGCTACAGGCGTGTACAAATCCTAGGAGTTGTTTGACGGTTTTCGGAGTTGAGCGTTACGACCATATTTGGATTGGGCTCTAGTCCATCTAGGCCGATGATGTGGACAAAGAATTTCACCTTCGTCCAACCAAATCTATACTTTTTCCAATTAATTTCGTACTGGAACTTTTTTAGGTCTTGCAAGTGTTCTTCTACTGAGCTGGAGAGTACTATCAAGTCATCCAAGTATACGTATCTGGTTGGCTCGGTTCCGGTCTTCACTTGGTCCATCATTCTCTGGAATGTGGCGGGCGTATTTCAGAATTTGAAAGGCATTCGATTTTACCGGTACGATCGAAGAGGGTGACGAAGGTGGTCTTATCTCGGTCCATCCCATTCACGTTTATCTGGTGAGAACCAGATTGAAGGTCAAAGGCGGAGACAATAGCGACTTCTCGTGTTGAGTGTAGATCATCGATCCGTGCAAGCAAATGGGTATCTGGCTTGATTATAGTATTTGGCGGTACCATGCGCTTTCTTCCGAACTGCTGGTTTTAGTTCCTCTGTCTTTCGTGGAGATAGGGGGACTGGGAGATCGGGGTGTGATCTCTCTTTTCAAACAAGTGCTGATGATCCCATAAAATTTTATTAAGGGTGGCTTTTTCTGGAAGTCGCTGGTTTTCGGCTTATCTTCTTCCATGTTGAGGGAGGCGAATGGCCACAATAGGTCCATATCCCTCGGCTAGTGACATGCCATTGATGTCTCGGGACCTTCTTCCTCCTTGGAAAGTACTTATTAAAAAAAATCGTATTAATAAAAATGGTTCAGTTTTTCATTATCCTTAACTTTCATTCAAATAAATGTAAATTCAGAGCGGTGTCATATTACTTTCTTTGCATTTTGCTCAAAAAAAAAAAACTTTACATTCTACACAAAAGATTGTTCTTCAATTTCTTATTTATTATATGACTTTTATATAACTGTTATGGTTCTTCAGTTAAATGACAAAACAAATTAAAACTAAAAAGGACAAATATGATGGTCACTACCATTTTTTTAAATGTTAAAATAGTATAATGGCACTATTGAGTATTTACGTTAACAAAATTTTTTTAAAAAGTTCACGAACACAACGGGAAGAATAATATAAAATAAGTACTTACTTTTCTTATGTAAAACTGGTATTGTGTTTTACATTTTTAATTTCTATGGATACAAGCAGCTTACAATATCTTTATTTTCATCCAGGAGGCACTAATTGAATTTATGTACATAGAATATCAAATTAATAGGGAAATTAAAAAAAAAAACATACACACATTTAGAGTTATTTTTTTTTCGTTCAACGGGTAAGAAACCCACTAGCTTTTCATACCGAACATCTATTTGACATCACCACGCAAACTCACCTATTATAAAAATTGTTCATGCATACCACCTGATTCAGTATAGTGCAGATATCTACTCACCTATTTGCATGTTTAAATCAAAGGCTTTAAGATTGCATAGTTAAATACTGTGCAATTTTCCTATAATTATGCGATGGGTTTGAAAATTAATTAGTTTAGTGCTTTGTTTAGAACACTATAAAATGCAACTATTTGGGTTGTCATTTAAAAAGCATCATCCGGCACGGTAAGTTGTTTTACATTATACTATTGATTTGTATGGGCGTGTGTGTGTAAATTTGATGAGTTATTTTTATTGTTATAGATGAAAACCAAGAAATATACAGTTACATTAGGGACCGGTTCCTCCCCTCACAAGAAGTAAGTTATTCTTATTATTCTTTCTTCATGTTTATATTATCTTACATTATTTCGAAAAACAAGAACATTTACAATACTTTCAGACTACTCTCTGAAATATATGAAAACAACGTTCATTTTAATGATGTTCTTATAAAACTAGATTAAAACCCGATTATTTTATGAACCGATTTATTTTTACTTGAGACTCGCAATATTATAAAATAAAAATTATTCGTAATCTAATTTTGTTCATACATTATGTTTTTTTAAAGGATTGTAGTCACGAGCAGTGCAAGATCATATTATTATGATAATCTAATTGCTTTATTTATTGTTTAAGCGGACGATAATGATCATGGAAGGGAAGTTTGGGGAACGTCCCCCTTCAAGATGACCCATAGCGGGGCACTGGGTTGTGCCAACAACAGGACGAGTGAGGGCATCCTACTATGGAAAGGATAAATTAATAATTGTATGGGTCCATATATTAAATTGTATTATGTAAATAAAATTATTAAAAAAATGTTTCATTAATTTAAAACCATTTTTTCATAAATTTATGTCAATACCTCTTAATATTCTGACTCTCGCACTCATAGGTCGCACTCTTGTAAAGGTGTTCATAAAAATTTGTTGTTTAGTATTCTATCATTTTGGATGTGAGAATGTAGGTAACCCAACTTGTCAAGCCGGGAGTTGGCAATCTTACCACAAAGGAAGAGAGGAAGAGTCCTGCACCCTCATACTTTATCTACTCCCTCAGAAAGTATTTGGTTTTGATCTTTATATTTATTTTTTTCACTCGTATATACATTTATTTGTTTATTTATTTTGCTTATGTATTTCATTTTATTTTTGTTCTATGAAAATTCCTTTGTAAGACTGTTGTCTGTTGGGAATAAATATTTATTATTATTGATGCGTGCACTTTGTAGGCATCGGAATTTAATTTCGACAAAACGTACAATTGCGTCTCATTTAAGACATAACAGCGGGAGTTAAAATGCATAAAAATATTATTCAGTACACGCCGGTGGTGGGTGCATGTTACTTCGGGTCAGCAGTTGGATCGGTGACCGGTACCATTCGCCATTGGGATGCAATTAATGCTGCTTTTGAGTGACGGGGGCACTCACTCACAAGCTCATTTACACACACACAAATAACACGGCGGAAAGACCACGTGGTCTATAGCCAAACACTTCTACTATTATTAAGTGCCTCGCTCGGCTGTCGTGCACACACGCACGCAAAATCTGTTGATCGAAAAATACCTATTAGGCAAATATGCATGTATTTAATTAAACAAAAAAAACAATTTTGATTGCATCATTTATATGAGAATTATTTCAGAACAAAACGTACGGTTTTACTCACATAATGGAAATAATTTTTAATGAATTTAATTAGGTATCAACTTTTCAAAATTAGTTGTCTGCCAGAACTTAATATTTCTTTTCAATTTCAATTTTTTATGAATAAATTGCCTTAATAAATGAGCTACCAACATCTTTGGCTAACATTTGTAAATACTTTGAAGTTCAAAATTTATTACCATTACCTTTTTTCAGTCCAAAACCAGGAACAGTGAGTGTGATGATGAAGATGGTTCTAGAAGAGATTTGGCCAAGCCTAAAAGGAAGAAAGTAAAAAAAGAAGAAGACGACGACGAAGACGTTCTTGCTAGCCTCAGCGCAGAAAAGCAGCAACAGTGCTCTATGATTTTGGCAGAGCTAAACAGAAAAATGCAGCTTGTTACTTGGAAGCCACCAGAGTAAAGATCTCATATTTTATATAGAATTAGTAAAATATAATAATAATAAAAAACCGCAGTAGCAAATAGAAGCTCAACTTTCAACATTAGCTGGTTTAGTTTTATACTAAAAAAAATAGTAGTTAATAGCCTTGTAGATTGTATTATATTGGGTTGGTTATATAAAATAATTTTGGAATTGCAAGGCTCCACTAATCTTATTTTTTTGTGAAATCCCTTTCTATGCCACATGAGCGTTGAAAGTAGTGAATTTCAAAAATACTGATTCAGCACAATTGTATTATTCTAAATAGTTTGCCTGATTCTAAATGAAGTGAATATAAAATTCATAAAATTAAATCTGCATTTCTGTAATTCACTACTTTTTGTTTTTATATCTTTCCAATAAGGTAAGTCAACGATACTGGTACATATTTATTTACTTACTTTTTTTGCTGTCTTTACTATTATTAAATGACAAGGGTAAGAAAAAGAAAATAATAAATAATTATTTTACGGATTTATTTTCAGTTACACAGAGGCACAGTTAAATGTGAGTCCTTATGTATAGAGATATCAATATCACAAGTTACTCATGGCTTTATTTATAAAATTAAAAACAAAGGAATTATGGTACATTTATGAATAGTTTCTATTTATTTTTATAAAAATATACTTTGTCTTTGTGAGCACTCATTTGATATGGATTTATAAAATCTAGACATAATGTAAAATAAATATGACGAGGTTACATGAAAAAGTAAAAATATTTGGTAACACTATTTACTAACTGCATGTAAACACCTAGTAAAATGCAAAGAAAATTAATATAGATCAAGGTTTTCTTCACATTTTTTTTTAAATGTAAAAAGGAAGACATTAAACGATTAAAAGCTTTGGAAACATTAATTATAAATAAATTATGCGTCATCGATCTCCACACTCGTTGCCTTCTTTCGTTTTATGAATGGCACGAATCCCCAAATGCAGGCACCTACAATCAAAACGATTCCAAGCGTGCAGAAGAGTGATACAAAAGAACCTGTATTCTCTATCCAAACTCCGCAAATTGGTGGTCCTATCAACTGTAAAATTCCATTTACAAACAAGGAAATTCCATAAGTTGATTGCAATCTCTCAGTTCCCAGCATATCGGCCATTATCACAGCGGTAACTCCAACATAAATCCCAGAAGCCAAGCCAAAAAATCCACAAAATATGCTAATTGCAACGTATCCTTCAAAAAATGGCATTATAGCTAAAGAGATGCCAGATATTAACAGTCCGCCTATGAAATACCATTGTTTCGGTATTAAATTTAGATCAGATAATGCAGAACCTCCTATACGCCCTACTAAGTCAAGAGCACTAACAATTGACAAGAGCAAAGCACCAGAATTTTTGTCATATCTCAATGCTTGAGCATATGAAGGTAGCAGTATTATAAAATTTGTGTAACTGATGGCATTCGTTGAATTTGATATTAAAATTACTAAATATAGAGGATCTGTTAATAAAGACACATCAAAGAATTTTTTCATTTTTCCCTGTTCAACTGGTTTACCATCAGACTTTTGAATTGACTTTAGACTAAATGAGCTGGCGAACGTTTCAGGTTGCAACGTTAACGTACTGCCATGATAAGGCGTGGATATATATTGGAATGAGCTTGTTGAAGGGCTTCTGCGAGGAACCCTGCGTCTTGTACTTGGTTGCCGACTATGAGGATAGTCGAGTCCATTATTAGATTCAGGAACGGCATTCAAAGCAGTAGCACTAGTCATATTAGAAACTGTAATACCAGATCTAACTCTGGTCATTTCCCCTCGATTTGCTGGTACACTAATTTTCCTCTCTCTTCCATATCCGTGATTTTTATAATTTGGAACAGCAGCACTGGAAGCACTTCTTATAAATGAATTTTTTGTGATATCACTGTTTTCCACAAATGAATCATTTCTGTTTAAATGCAATGAAGATGTGTCATCAGAGCTGATGACAAATTTTGGCTTCTGGTTGAGTGGCTGCTCCTCGGGCTCCTCTTCTAACTCGTCATTCTCATCCTTGGGAACTTTCTTCATGTGTTTCTCCACAGGATCATAAAACAATGCCGCTACCCAAACGTTGAGGGTCACTCCGCCCATAAGAAGTACAGCACCTCTGAAAATAGGGTAATGAAATACGTCCACCTGCCACGGTTCGGCAGGTAATGTGTGTTATTCACCTGTAGTCGTATATGTCCAATAGTAAGCGTAATACTGGTGGTAATATTATTGAACCAATGGCTGATCCGGATATACAGAGACCATTTGCCAAACCTCGTAGCCTTACAAAGTAACTTGTAACTATGTACACTGTAGGTGGAAATGATAGACCAGCCCCTGTTCCAACCAATACTCCATAACTAAAAGAAGGATTCACTCATCAGATTTGATTGTTATATTGTAATGCAAAATTACTAATTATTATTTAATAATTTTAAATTTGAAATATTAAATAACACCATTAAATTAAAAGCAGAAACTATTTTGTCACTATGTTATTAATTTTTAACTCTTATAAAATATATTTATTATATTTTGCACTTTTAATATCCATTAAAAACACTTTCAAATATTTTTGATAGAAGAAAATACAAAAACACTTCTTTTATTTTATTTACAAATAAGATGAATAAAAGGTAAAATTAGTTTAGTATTGAACAGTAAATGAAAATCAATTAAATAGTATAATAAATTAACAAATCTTTTAATTTAGAAGTAATTTGTAGGCTTCTTTAGTATGTAAACATAATTTGTTCTCAATTCTTTAAATGTGTTTTTTTTATTATTACTTAATAAGTAGGAATTTTTTAAATAAGTTTGCTGTATTTTTATTAATATTTGATGAGTTTTTGTTTGTTCATTGACCCTAATTATAACACTTTAATTTTAACTAAAAAATTACTATTACATTAATTAAATATCAAATGAAAAAGGGGTATGCACATTAAAATTTTACAATTAAAAGTACATCTTATCTAAAATTCCATTGATAAACATCATCATTTAATGTTTGGATTTAATCTGAATGTTAAATATAGTTATTAAACATGTTCTAACCTCCCTATTATATGCAAACTATTAATTATGTGAAAAAGCTAAGGTTGAATGACTTCTAAATAAAATTTTGTTTTCAGTAATTATAAAGTATATTTGTGCCGACACAATTAAGTTATATATTTCTTCTTAATTGTAAAATAATAATTTAAATGTACACTACATATTAGTGAATAAAAAATAGGTACTATATTTATGGGATACCTATAATTTGAGTTCTTTAAATTATTTTAATTTTTTTTTAGAAAACACTCACCTGATATATAGAAATGCAACAGAGTTAGCAAAATAACTTAAAATCATTCCAACAGCTGCACACGTACCACCTAAAATGGTTACGGCTCGATATGAATACTTTATAGATAGAATACTAGAAACTGGACCTAAAAATATTTAATGTTATGATATATTAGGAAGTGTTATTAAATTACAATAATTTGAAAACACTTACCCAAAGAACTATATAGAAAATAGCATAGAGCTGGAATCCATGCTGCAGCTGATGGAGATGCTTGAAATACTTCTAAGAACTCAACGAACAGCACCCCAAAAGATTTGACAGTTCCCGGCACCAAGACGTTGACCATCATGGACCCAAGAAGGACTAACCAACCCCATCCTCCATCAGGAGGTACGAGCTTCCAGTTATTCATCTTTTTGCCATTATTTTGTAGAACGATGGCAACTTCTGTAACCAAAGAAAAAATATTTAATATAAAAATTATTTAATCACAATTTAAATTTTAAAATTAGACGCGAGGCTACTGATTAAACTTAAAGATCTTCTATAATGTTTTTCATTTATAATGATGGGTTGTGATTGATGGGAAATGGACTTTTATACACTTACTTGATTATTGTGAGATTTTCCGCATTTCTGACTTGTCTACATTTTAGTGCTTCTACTCTATCGAAAGGAATGATAAAATCAGTGCGTTTCTCACATAATCTTTTTGTAAATTTCAATAATAAGTGCATGATTTTCTAATTCGGTGTATACACATAGGCTGTGGTATCTTTGAAATTAATCAATAGAAACACATGATTTGCGGCGGGAAATTCAAATCGAGCGACGCAGAAATGCATGTTTTTCAAAACATCAAGAATCGTTACAAAAGGAGATCGTAAAAATAAATATAATTGCATCAATTTTTGTTTCTAGAAATGTTCATAAAAATTGGAATTAAAACTTTTTTCTGGATTTGCAAAAACGCGTGATACTAAAATAATTATTATCACCCTTATCTGTTTATCTGTGAAGTAAGTGAATTGTAAACAGTGTTTATTTACTTAATTACCCTCATCATATTTAAAATGTACCACAAAGTAGACACTTCCGTAATCAAATATTTAAAATAATCATTAATTTTAATTTTCGATATCATGAAATTTAAGCCTCCACAATTGCTTATTCTACTAAATAAAATAAAATCAAAATATATTTCTGTGAAGGATAGAAATTGAAACGAAAAGTTTTTGAAAGAAATTCGAATCTAAAGGTAAGTTCAGAATCGAAAGAAGTTTTCTATGAAATTTATAATGTTATTTTGGTTGCTAATGCATGTATATATTATACTAGTTTTTATGAATGTTACTTAATTTTATTATGATTTTTTTTCCGTTTTCAATAAATCGAATACTTTCTTATTACACTAATTAAAACAATATTGTTTCTGTACATTTTGGGTAAGGATATTCTATTTATAGCATTTGTGTTGATTTGGTTGCCTATTGGATGACTAGAATACAAATTCGTGTTCAGTATTTAAACATTTTTAATATTTTAAACTTATCGTAGTTTTTTATTATAAAACAGGTATTTATAATAGTTTTATAGTAATTATGAAGTAAAAATAATTTATAATAATTATTATTACTAATAGTAGTGATCCATCCGCAGTGTTTTTTGCGTATTTATGTTCGTGTAAATGAGCTTGTTACTTCAAAGGTTCGCCCTCGTCACTCTAAAGCGTCATTAATTATATCAAAGGTCACCCATCTAATTGCTAACCCGGAGTAACAGTTCTGCTGTAATCGCTCCATTAAATAATTATTATTAGTAATAGCAGTATTGGTATTATTTCTTTTTTATTTAAGTATAGATCTGTCGACCGTTGAGATGAAATCTTAGCTTCTATAAAATTGATTTTTAAAATATCAAGTATTTCAATATATGATTATTTGATCATAATCTAATTGTGATTTTGCAAAATGTCCATTTTTAATTGAAAACGAAGCGAGTAAGGGACAGAAATAAAGTTTCTTGTCGTTTTACAAATATTATGCTTTAGAGGATTGTGTTAAATTAATGTGCTATATTTTTACGCTTCTTCTTTTGAGTGCTTAATGGCGTTGGCTATTAAGTCCTGATGACTATACACAGTAAACTAGACTATATAGTTTAGCAGCATTGGTGTAGGTCTTGTAGAAATTGATAGACAGACATGTAAGTAGACAGAAAGGGAGATAAAGATTAGAGTTTAGTATTATTTTTAAGAAGGTTGTTTTAAAAGAGCGGGTAGGAGTTTAATGAGGGATGACATAAAACAGACGTGATAGAGAGAGGGGTGTGTTGGCCGATGGTTATGACAGAGAGGTATAGAAAGTAGCAACTGGGATAATAATTTTTGCAGAAGAAAAGAATATGAGTGACGTCTTCATATCCGCACAATTAAGCATATTGGGGAGAATATTTGACCAATTCTGTGGATATAGGATGGGAATTACTTGTGAGCAATTTTTATTGTGATTCTACTAGTAATAAATTTTCTTTCGAGTGTTTTAGGTTTAAAAAACAAGGACGGAGAAGAATGGAGCGTTGCGTTAGGAATAAGCGTTTTGGGAGGACCAGGAATGTTACCATTACGATCTCATTGACCTGAATACCTGCATGGCTTGGGATCAAGAAGAATTATATAAGGATCTGGATTGTGCAGTAAAGTGATAGTAAATGGAACGGATTTCAACTAAAAGGATAATGGAACGCTGGTTGATACCTCTATATTCTAAAGATTGTAAGGCAACTTTAGAGTTTGTGAATATGAATGAATTTTTGGGTGTTGTTTATCAAAAGTAAACATTCCTTAATGGCTCTCAATTCTGTCGTTAAGATCGAGGAGGAACGAGGAATTTTGAAGAATTGCGTCAGCAGATCTTCCGTGAAGGAGGACTTAGATCCATCAGTGGAGCAAGCTGAACGGTTTGGCTATTTTTCAGAGAATACATTGTGGAATGATGAGACCAGCGATGGATTTTGCAATTCCTATGTTATATATAATTTTGATGGGTTAGAAATGGATGAAAAGGAGAGAGAGTAGCATGGGATTTTAGATATTGAATGCGAGAGTGAGGGATGTATATGAGATTTTTTTGGATAGGAAGGAAATACGGTTTGAAAGGGGTGGAATACAGCTTTCAACCTCCATAGATTTGGATGGTTCATATTTTATAGCATCAAGTATTATGCAGAGGGAGTAAGATTGTAGGAGATCTAGAAAGGTCGAAAGGAGTTTAGACAAGGGAGACATGAACAAGACTACATATTTTATTCGTAAACTGATAAGGGACTTAGATAGTGTTAGGAGAGTTTTGGATTCAGTCCAAAAGTCCACACCAGGTGTGGGATAGTGTTTTGAGAATTTTTGAATTTTGGATATAGATGTAACAAGAGAGTTAAAGTGTGATTTCCATGAAACTGACGTGTCTTTATAAGACCGAAATATGTTGCAGATTTACTTTTGAGGATGGGTGAAAAATGTTTGATAACCGATCTTTTTTAAGGTTCTTTGAGGGGACTACGGAGATAAATGCCAGTCAGAAAGGTCAGAGAGAGTGTTTTGATTATATTTCAAAGGAATTAAACATGAGGCCAGTAGATGACAATAGAGAAGTAAGGGGGTATAGAGGATGGGGCCAAAGATTGGACGACGAAAGACTGACGAAGGAAGATCTGGGATTACTAAATGTGGCACCAAACGCAAGAAAAAAGACTTTGTGGTGAGTGAGAGGTCATATACATTTAAAGATATTAGTGGGAATCTTGAGACTAATCAGTTTTTCTTATAGGAGGGAGGGAATAGTAGAATCAAAAGCAACAAATGTTGCTTGTTTTTTTAGGAAGGCTAATTGGATTCTTTTGGTAAGTTTTATATTGTTTGAGTGGAAGAACATAATTTGTGATAGTGAGCTTCGTCTGTGCTTATTTCGCCCAAAATTTGATGTATATTTCATTTAAAAAATAATCGGATCAAATTGTTTTGGCTCACAAGTCAAGCCTAGTTTTAATAAGAAGTTAAAAACATCCTGATAAAGCAAGGATTATGGAATGATTTACTGCAAATATTAGAATCATTGTCTTTTTTAAGGATAAGGTAAATGATTTTGTTTCAAGAGTTTGGTATATTGCTAGTATTTAGAGTTTGGTTGTAAATTTTTAGCAAGAGGAGTTTGACAAAGAAATTTGTTTGGCATAGAGTAGAAGACATTGTCAGGGCCTGGAGAAGAATTTTTAATATTGTTGAGGATGATATTTTTAAATAAAACACTTTGTTGATATCACACTACGTTTTTAAAGTGACTCAAGTTTCAAATTTAAAGTTATTAATCATATTCAAGATTTATCATGACTGAATAAATGCCTCAGTCATTAGTTAATTGTTGAGGATGACAATAGAGAGGAAAGGAGGATTCAGATCCATTAGTGAAATAAAATAAATGATTTGGACATTTTTTTAATAGAGAGAGATAGAACAACGGGGAGTTAAATTATGGATGAATGAGACCAAGAATGTGTTTCGAAATTTGTAAATCATATGTAAATTTGATGGGATAGAAATGGAAAAAAGAAAAAGAGTACCAAAATAGTGATTTTGTGATTTTGGATGAATAATTTTTTACTAGTGAGGGGAAAGATTTATTATAGGTTATAATTAGATGGCAAAGGGACTGCAGAGAGTAAAGGATTCGATTAAAAGGAGGCGAAATGCAGCTTTCAACCTCCAATATTTTGGATGGAACATATCTCATAGTGCCAAATATTATGCGAAGAAAGGAGGTTTCTGGTAATTAAGGCCGAAAGAGTTTAGGTAGGGAAGTCATAACCAAGATTCCATATTCTATTCGCAATCTTATAAGTGTCTGAACTTTGGTTATAGATAAAAAACACTTAAGAGGGCGTTGTTGATTCTACTGTAAAGGAATGGAGCATAAAGGCCGAACCTAAGCAATAGCACATCATCTGCTTACCGAAGGATAGAGCAGTAATGGGACCTAATATTTTCAAGCTGCTTGGTGTACAGGATGGTGCTGAGGATTGAACCTTGGGGATGGCCGACGTAGGACAACTTGGGATTACTTATACCACATTAAGACATAATGAAAATTTAATATGTTAGTGGATATTTTTAGAGGAATCAGTTTTTCTTATAGGAGGGAAAGAAGAGTAGAATCAAAGGTAGCAAGTATATTCAGGAATACAGCAACTCTTTACGAAGACTAATTGGATATTTGTGGTGAGTTTTATAATTTTATCCATGGTGCCTGTACCTTTTCCAAACCAAAATTATTATTTGTGTCCGCCCACCAGTCAAGCTTAGTTTTAATGAGATTTTTAAAATCTTACTGATAGGGTAAGGGTTATGGGTTAGTAGGTACTGAGAAAATATGGATCTTTGCTTTCCTTAAGGATGGAACATATAATTTTGTCCGGTATAATGCCAATATTTAGAAATTCGTTATAATTTTTTAACAAGAGGAGCTTGCCAGTGAAATGGAGGTTTATCAGCATAGAGTAGGATATGTTGTCAAGGTCGGGTAGAATTTTAAATATTGTTGAATCTGAATTTTTTAATAAAAATACTTTTTTATTAATATAACACAGCATATTTTAAAACTTTGTATTTTAAACTTGTTTTATTGTTGATATCACACCATTTTTTTAAAGTGACCCGAGTTTCGAGATTAAACATTAAATTTGAATCATATTCAAAATGTATCATGAAGTACTAATTGTTGATGATGGCAAGTTCTGCTAAAGTGGGGTTGCTGGAAAGTAAGAGGGTTTCATCAGTGAAACAAAATAAATAGTTTGGCCAGAGAGATAATATAAAGTTATTGAGCATATTCAAGATGTATCACGAAGTGAACGCCTCCTCAATTGAGGAGGAAGGGAGGATTTTAGATCGAGTGAAACAATTATTGCAAAGAGACAGAGAGAGAGAGACAGAGTGTGAGAGAGAGCAAAAGGGAATTCAATTATGGATTAATGAGACCAGGGATGAGTTTTCAAATTCCTAGATTATATGTAATTTTGATGGGAGTAGCAGGTAGTAACGGTGATTTTTGGATATTGAATGAAGAAAAAATGGAATAATCTTTTATGAGTGAGGGGAAGGATTTATTAGAGGTTATAAGTAGATGGTGAAGATAATGAAGAGAATGAAGAATTGGGGAATTTTTGTGAACGTAGTACCGAAGGAAAAATGTTTAGGATATAAAGGAAATATGTGTTGAAAAGCGTGTACTTCAGCTTTCAACTTCCAAAGCTTTGGGTGATGCAGATTTCATAGCACCATGTATTATGAGAAGAGAGGAAGATTATAGGCGATGTAGGGGACCTAAAGGAATTTAGATATTACTAAGAATTTGTATAGTGATAGAAGAATGTTGGGATTAGTGCCCTATATGGAATAGTGTCTTTAATATTTTAAATTTTGGTTATAGATATAACCAAAGAGTTGATGTGTCATTTTCATTAAAGTATCTGTTAACCATAATATTTTGCAGATTCACATTTGGAGATAGGGGAATTATTGAAAAATTGTTGATAGTCAGGGATAGACTATGGAGGAGCAGCCAGTCACCCACACATTACATTAGTACGTGAACAGTAGATGAAATCATCTGTTTACTGAAGGATTAAGCTGTAAGGGGACATAATATTTTCAAGCTGCTTGGTATAGAGAATGGGGCTGAGGATTGAACCTTAGGGAAGGCCGACGAAGGAGATTCTGAGATTACTAAATGTGGTATTAGACGTAAGGAAAAAGCCATATACATTTAAAAATATTAGTAATTAGGATTTTGTTTTAATAAAACATTTTTTTGTTGATATCACGCAAATTTAAAATTATTGATTATATTCAAGATTGTTCACCTTGTGATAAGCCTAAGCCAATATTGTTGAGAGTGATAAGTTCTGCTAAAATGAAGTTGAAGGAAAATAAGAAAGAATGTGGGAGAGTGAAATTATGGAAGAATTTCTCAATGGCTTCAGGTTTGGAAGGTTTAGGGGAAAGGATTAGTAAATGCTTATCTTTTACTAGATTTTATACATAGTATGGGTATTAGATTTTTAGAAGGATTAGAAGAACATTCTTTTCTACTTAAAATCTTTTCTTAGCGTCTTTTATTTATTTAACTTTACAAAAAATAGTTCGGTTCTACTTAAAAAATTAGATGTTTCTTTCAAAGGTGACACTTCTTGAATTTCTTCTAATTGATTAAACTCTATAAATAGTCTGTCTTGCAATATTCTTAATGTATGTATATATAGGAATATAGTTATATAAAAAATATTTTAGTTTTATATAGGAATTATGCAAATCGTTTAAAATAAGTTTCTTCGATTTAAATGTAAAATAGAGTTTGCTTCAGAAAAACAAAAAACAAAAAAAATGCTCTTCATAGAAATAATTAAAAACGTAATATCAAAAATGTTTACTCCACCTTGAATATTGGATTTAAATTATAAAATACAGGCAGAATAAATTTACTCTATATTTAACTATTCCAAAATGGTAATTTATAATTTTATTGTTTTGTATTTCCTGTATTACTTTACTGTATATCTCATAGATATATATCATATACAGTTTAAATTTAAAAAAAGTATTTATAGAGAATAACGCCTTTCTAACATTTGTATAAGAATTATAATTAAATTTTCTTACTTTAGATCTTACTACTAAAGAATTTTTATTTATATTATTGATACATATATTTTGATGATATATTAAAATAATTGGTTATATACCAAAGACACTACAATAAAAATGCCTAACTAAATTCCAACAACCGATAATTAAAGGGATAGTTATTGAAGCGAAAGTGATTATCCATATTAGGATGGCCAATTAGCTACAAAACACGAATGGCAAAGATTCAGCTTGAAAATGTAAACTTGTTTTTTTTACGAAAAAAGTTTTTCCATAATTTTAATGAAACTGTTATAGCTTTTGGATAAAATACAAAAAGAGTCTGAAACAAAGAAGTGTGTGAAAATTTTCTTTCAATTATAGTTCTTTAGCTTTTATACACATATTTCTGGTGGGCGAAATTGCTAAAAGTAGCTTTTAAGATCTTCCAACAGAAACTAAAACCATAAGGTTAAAGTGTTGGCTCAAAATCTCTAGCGGTTTTTAAGATAAAAAGTACACACATCCAGACAAGCACAGAGACACAATAATATTTTTCTAAAAATTGTATTTAGGGACCCAAAAACGAATGTTTCCGAATTTGCAATCAGAATACTTTGCCGTAGTTCTTAGGGAAAGGGAAAGTAAAAATATTTTAAAATAATATAAATTTCTAGTTAGTTATGTGTAAAACGTGCAAAAGTCAAAATTAAAGGAAATATAAAAACGATTATTTACAATTAATTATTGAAAACTATATCAAATAAATACTTAAACTTAAAAAACAGAAATAAATGAATACAGACAAATATGATTAAATAGACCTAAATTAACTAATTGTCCAACAAAAATTGATTAAGTTCAAAAATATATAATTACCTCCAAAGATCCTTTCAGCTTTCACATATTATCCCTATAATGTATTCCTAATCCCTAAATTTAAAAACCCACATTCTACCATTTTTGATTTCATTTCATGCATCTACTCATTAAAGACTGACCCCATATGACTGGACAAATCAAAGCAGGATGATCTCTGGTCGATAGCTTTTTGACAGATTAACATACTCATCAATTATTTATTATTTAAATGTTATATTTTATTGTACATATTTCTCAATAAAGATTAATTATTGTTACAGGTATGTAGATTAAATGCATGTGGTATGTTTTCATATCTAAATCATCAATACCTGCCACTATACAGCGAACCCATGATATTGATAAACGCCTGGACTGTAAAAAGAGGAATTCTCTAGAAGACCACCAGGTGTCATTCGCACGTATTTCCACAAAAGCCGTAATTTTTGTCAAACGCGAAGACTACATCGTCCACGTTGTTAGTGTAAGCTCGTAGCAATTTCCGTAGGATTTCTCTGGTTTGTATTTAGACAAATAATAATCATAATAGATGTATTTTTTCATCGTTTTCTATAATATCTGGTGAATGCTTCTTCAGCAAATTAATTAATTACGGAAGAAAGGGATTCGGCTGTTCTATTTACCAGTACATCTGCTATTCTTGATACCTCTGATTTTATTTTGTCATTTAAATGTTAGATTATCTCCCGTTTCTTTTTCTAAGGCATAGCATCATTCTATGTTAGTTCTAATGCAAATTTTACAGATAGCGATGGCTGGTATGTCTGGACATTTCCATGTTTCACCACAGTTGCTTACAAGCCATGCCATTATTGCTAGTAGCATTATAGGGTTTCAATTTCCGGTGTTTTTGTTGTTCTCATCCCTACTGTTATTTACAAAAAATCACTTGATCACGTGATCAAAAGCCTTACATTAGTTCTCGTGTTTCTTCTTGGTACGCGTATTACTGATTTATTGGCACGATTGCCATTTATATCTATAGAACAACCTTTAAAGATAGTCCCAACGTTTCCCTAGAGCTTTCCTGCATTGCTAGAATGCAATTTTAATGAAACTGTTTCTATATAAATCTTAGATTGTAATGACCTGTTTGAAGCCCTAGCAATTTCCGTAAATTTTGTCTGGTTTATATTTAGATGAATAATAATCGCGATTAAGTTGTAAAATCTCTACCTAAATTTTATCTCATTTTTTTCAGAATTTGTTTTTAGTTCATTTTTTATTTTCATAATTTCTAAACTAAATATAGATTTAGTATTAACAGACGTTTCTAACCGAATGAAAACTTGTGTGGTAGTTTTACTAAAGATAAAAAATCTCCATATACCCGTATTTATACGAACAATTTCCGTAGTCCTATTTGGAAAGTCTTGTGGATTATTTTACGTTACCATATATGATAAGTAACAACAGTTGCAGTTGAATAACAACTATTTGAAGTATTTTGATTAATTAAAACACTTGCTTTTGTCCGCTAATAGTGATGTTGCTAAAATTGAATAGGGTGGATATATACCACATACCCAATCATCGGGATAATACAAACAAAGCCGAATACAAGATTATTAGCTACATTTAAACCTTACTACATAAAGATAACTTTGAAATGGATTTTTAATAAAATTGGCCAAAAATCAATTGAAGTCCTGCAGCCATAGAAAAGCTTTACAATTTTAGACTATATTAACTTTATAACTTCATCAGTCAAAGAATTAAAATCGCTAACGTTGAATGCTAGCTGAAAAAAACTAAAAACAGAAAAATAATCGATAGTAGATAGATAGTAGAGCTTGTTAAGTCTCTAGGATGTAATATATTTCACGATATGAAAGTCAAAGAAATTCAAGAGTTACTGGTGGAAGAACATGTAGCAACTTTGTTGGAAATTGCATCTGAAATAAACCAAACTAATTTAACAGAAAAACGTTTTAACTTTTTTATACTACTTTTTATTTTTATACAACACTTTGTGACTAGTTTCGAATTACACAGTAATCATTATCAAACTAAGTACTTAAAATCTAAATAACAGGTGTATATATAATAAATCTAAAATGCTTCGAAGAGAGGGGTGTACATCAGGTCAAGCTGGTCGTTAAGGATGGAAATTCCCGGATTAATTTTGGCTTTGTGAATTTCGATGGCCTCTAGTAAATCCATTTTTCTACCTTTTTCGGCCAGGTGGATTACCGAGAGTACATCCTTGTCAAAATTATGGTTTGATTCTAATAGGTGATTAGCAAAGGTTGAACTATTGTTTTTTAAATTATATGATCTAAAATGTTCTTTTAATCTTGTTTGAAAATTACGACCTGATTGCCCGATGTACAACCCTCCACAATCTGGACATCTTAAGCTGTAAATTCCTGATTTGTACATGTAATTAATTGGCGTTTTTGCATTAAAAATTAAATTTGACAGATTACTACTAGATTTAAAAATTATGTCGACGTCACGTTTTTTAAAGATATTTTTAATTTTTAAACTTATTTCTCCAAAGAATGTTAATGTCTTATATATATTATTTTTTGTAGTTGGGATAGCATATAAATAATTTTGAATTTGTTTTGTTTGGAATTTATTCATTAATTTGGGGACAAGTGAATCAGGATAGCTGTTATTTTTAAAAATTTGTTTAATAATGTTAATTTCATTTTTACGGGATTCAGGAGTCAGGGGTATTTTAAATGCACGAGTTATCATGGAATAAAAGCTAGCTATTTTGTGTTTATATGGATGACGGGAAATATTTGGGATGGTAGTATCTGTAAAAGTGGGTTTTCGGTAAATGTCAAAGGTGAGTTTATTATTTGTTTTGGTTATTGTTAAATCTAAAAAGTTTATTTTGGAATCGCATTCTGTTTCGGCTGTGAACTTAATAGATGGATGAATGGAATTGAGGAACGTTAGAAACTGGTTAATATGTCGGTCTGTACCTTCGAAGCATGCTAGGATGTCGTCTACATATCTGTGCCACCATTTTATATGTTTTTTGCCTGGGGGTGAGTTGAGTATTTTGTTAGTGAGGTTGTTCATAAATAGTTCGGCTAACAATGGGCTCAGGGGGGAACCCATTGCTAGACCTTCTTTCTGAGTATAAAATTTATTATTAAAAGAAAAATGATTATGTTTAAGAATAGGGTCAATTAAATTAATGAAATCTGCTTTGACTATTGGGTTCGCATTATTATTATCTAGATGTTCAATTATTAGTTGGAGGCATTCATTAGGAGGGATTTTCGCAAACATGTTCGATACATCGAAGGATACTAACTTGCAACTGTTAGGGATGGATAGATTCTTTAGGTTGTTAGCTAATTCTACTGAGTTTTTAATGGAGTGTGGATCTTTGAAGTTGGTTATGGAATTAAAAATTGAAATAAGTTCAACTGATATTTTGTGGGCAGGAGAGTTTATATAGGATACTACAGGACGAATGGGATCTTCCGGTTTATGAACTTTAATTAATCCATATAGTCTAGGGGTTCTGGGATTCATAGGAAATAGGTATCTAGTTTTATTGTCAGAAAATGGATTTACTAGAGGCCATCGAAATTCACAAAGCCAAAATTAATCCGGGAATTTCCATCCTTAACGACCAGCTTGACCTGATGTACACCCCTCTCTTCGAAGCATTTTAGATTTATTATATATACACCTGTTATTTAGATTTTAAGTACTTAGTTTGATAATGATTACTGTGTAATTCGAAACTAGTCACAAAGTGTTGTATAAAAATAAAAAGTAGTATAAAAAAGTTAAAACGTTTTTCTGTTATTCATTAAAAATGTACTACGAAGTGAACGCCTCCAAAATTCAAGATACAAACTAATTTAGATTCAAGATTTTACTCTAAAAATCATAAAGAGGAGTCTAGAAAATTTGAATTATATGTTCTAAATAATTCTTTATAATAATTTACTAAAAGAAGTTCCAAATTTATTTCACAAATGTTTGCCTCCATATTGTGAAATTAAAAATCTCCCAGTCAAAAGCACATAATGTAAAATAAAAGCTTTTTCGATAACAGCAAAGACAGAATCTAAAGATATTGCTTAACAAAGAGAAGGAATTAAACATATTTCACCAAAAAGAAAACTCACTCATGTTATAATTAGTACTGACGAAGAAGACAATATTTAATATGTATAACTATTCTTATTATTTCTTTAATAAATAAAACCTTGTTTAGTTATAAAATTATATTGGTATACTATTGTTTTATATTTTGTAACTTAACCCTGTTTTTTGTATTAGTTCGAACTTGCACAGCATGGTGTTTTTATTTTTGGAATCAATCCACGTGTTGTACGAGTTTATCTATATTTATTTTACACAACAATATTTAACAATACGGCATTAATATGATTTTGAATTAAATGGTTTTTACAGTTTCTGCCCGATGGTGAATTTGGGGGTTTTCATTTAATTTTCGACGGTAATTTTCCAAAGGTGATACTAGACACATTTCTTTTGTTGTTATTAACTACCTATTTAATTTAACTTATGACGCATCTGCTTGATAGATAATCTAATCAATGGAAGGTTGTAATTGCTTCTCACTAATAATTAATGGAATTTTCCTCTCAACAAACGATTATTGGATATTTTCCGCAAACGGAATTTTATTCACTATCTAAGGTCACACTTAGTTTTATATGTAACCAAAGGTCACATTGAATATGTGCATTTAAAAACAATGTTCATTAAAAACCTTAATCGTATCATACATAAATTCATAATATTGTTTCATATTAATGATTTGTTAATCGTGTTAGATATTATCAAACATGGTGAGAAGTAAATCAGTAGACTGAACGATCCCAATTTATTAGTCATTAAATGAAACAAAAATGTTTTTTATGAAAAAGTTTGGTTTAAATTCAGAGATAAATGTTTAAAAAATTGTAAACAGTGCAACCAAAACCCTAACCAATTTCCACTTGATATTTTTTTGTCTGGTTCAAGCCCTTTTTAAAATCTGCCTATTATGAATGTTGAATCTAAATAAATACTGATTTTTTAAAGCTTTAAACCTTAGTTTTTATGAAAATTTAAGGAACTGTGAAGCCTGCAATGAAAGGTCGTACACCAGGTCTTATAAATCAATAAATATTTAACTAAGAGATCAGTAAGAATGTTTTTTTAAATTCATTAACTAGTGACTTTACCAATTTATAAGTAGAATTTTTATTGGCTTGAGCTTTTTACCTAGTTTGTGTAGTTTCTTTAGACAATATATTCTATTAAAAATAGGTTCATTTTACTTTCGGTTTGTAAATATTATTTTTACTTATTAAAGAACTTTTAGGGTGCTGCAGATAATTATAATAAGTATATAAAAAAGGATTTAAAAAAGGTAAATAGTTCAACAATCATTTTTAACGATGAATGTAATTGTATAAAATAAATTATGAATGAATAGGTAAATGATAAAATAATTTAATGAATAAAACGATGAATAGAAAAATAAACGAATAACTGAATGAATAAATAAAGGAATAAATGACCGAATGACTAATAATATTAGATATCCAAATGAATAATCAAAATTCTTTCAATCAGGTTATAGTTTTGACATCTAGTGATTAAAAATGACAGTAATAATGCTGAAAAGGCTTACATAACCTTTAAAAGTATTCAGTTCAGTACAGTCGAAAATGGGAACAGATAAGATACATATCCGATATTTCATTCTTGACGAATTTCAATAAGGAAAAAATGCAGCAAGAGCGAGCGCATCGATTTATTCTTTTCCTGGTGAAGGTTTTTTAAGGTACGATGTGTTCGCATTTTGGTTTAAGCGGTTTAAGAAAGGTGAACCGCAAACAAAGACTTGGAGGTTCTAGAAAGCGTGACAACGATGAGTTAAAGTTTGCAGAACAGCTGGGAGTAACCCAGTAATTGATTTCTAAACGCCTACATGAGCTAGTAGGGAACATCTAGAAGGAAGGAAATGGGTAAAATAAAAAGGGCTGTATACTGGTAAAGGAGAACATTCAGTAAAATTGTTGCATGACAAAGCCAGGGCACACGTTGCTTCCAATACAAAAGACATATTAATGAGTTTTGGCTAGGACGTCTTGCAGCAACCGGCATATTCATCAGACATTGCTGTATCCAACTACCATAAATTCCGGTAGATTCAACAAGCCTTGTCCGATATGAATTTTCAACTAGTGGATGAGATCCGAAAAAGGCTTGTCGACTTTGTCATGTCCAAGGACGTAACATTTTTCTAAGATGGAATTCATAAACTACCTGAAAGATGGCTTAAAGTTATAGAAAGCAACGGCGAATACTTTGATTGAACAATTTAATTTACTTTCTTTTAAAATAAACCTTAAATGTATCTGAAAAATGGATGATTCATTTCTATACCTAATAGCTGAATGGATGAATAAAAGAATTAATAATTGCTTTACAAATATAAATCGAAAATAGGTGGAAAATTCTTTCTTTGTTTGGTTTATTAGTGTTTGTATACTTTTTTCTTCTAAGTTTTGAATGATTTCGTTTTCATTTTTGAGTAAGTTATTGTATGGACATTATTCAATAAAATGCTTGGTGTGGTGTTTTTGTAGCTTAGATTTTAAGCCCAGTGCGTGTAATACTTTCTAAGAGTTGAAGAATTCTATAATTTAATATAAATTCTCTTCACGTAATAAAAAAAAACAATAATAAAATATATTTCAAAGAGATGTAGGAAAGATATTGACTCAGTAAGGTAATTTTGCATCCTTAAACATAGAGAAAATTTAATTAAGTCATTTAGAAAACAAAGAATAAGGCTATTGCACTAAATGAGCTAAACATTCTAGGGTCAACGGTTGGTGTGGCTGCACTATCAACGGAGCAAGGAGGATCTACACTTGAAAGGAAATTAGATGAATTAATAGCCACCTCACAAACAAGCTCAATGAAATCGCGTAGGACTCGCACAATATGTCCTTCGCCAGGAGAATACAGACAGACCAGCCACTACGCTAGTCGATCCCAAAAATCCAATCGATCAAGCGCGCCGCGAATTATAAGAACATCTACACCTAGGAGGTTGGTACCACCAAAATTTTCATTTACATGGCCAAAAATAAAGATGGATCTTGGAGACCCTGTGGGGATTATCTTGCACTAAATTTGGTAACAAAACCTGACAGATACCCGATCCCGCACATACAAGACTTCACGTCACTCCTGGACGGTGCTACAGTTGCAAATGTGAATTTGTTAAAAACTTAGTGGAGTTTTTAGGACACGTGGTTGACAGTAAAGGAATTACAGTTTTTTCAAAGATAGACCTTGCCAAAGCTTACCATCAAATTCCAATCGAGGAGAGCGCATTTAAAAAAACAGCAATAAAAACACCCTTCGGACTATTTGAATATGTAAAGATGTATTTTGGGTTAAGAAATGCAACGCTATCGTTCCAGAGGTTTATGAACGAAGTATTTTTTGGATAAAAGTTTTGTTTCGTTTACATAGACGATGTTTCAATTTTTAGTAAAACACTGCTCGAACATAAACAACACCTCCACATCATTATTAGTAGGCTGAGAAAGTATGATATCGTCATAAATGTTGACAAATCTGAATTTGTTATAAACTCAATGGAGTTTTTAGGACACGTGGTTGACTGTAAAGGAATTTTACCTTTACCTTCTAGAACAGCCGTTATTACGTCCTTTTCTACTGCTAAACGCCAGATGGATTTAAGGTTGTTTTTAGGGATGATTAATTTTTATCATCGCTTCGTACCGGATTGTGCAAAAATTTTACTAATTCTCAACGCCTTAATTGATAACTCAATCCCAAAGAAACAAACGCTATCACTCAATTCGGAACAGTTAAATGCGTTTAATAATATTAAAACAGCTTTAGAAGCTCTAGAAAATTCACTATAAGAGAATCAAAGTATAGCGTTTTTGAACGTGATTTATTGCCAATATTCACGTCACAGAAGCACTTCCGGTACTACCTCGAAGGACGATCTTTTTACATTTTGACGGACCATAAACCTTTCGTCTTTGCGGACAAGTGTATTAAATCCGCGAGAAGTCCGTCAAATGGACTATATTTCTCAGTTTACATCAGGCATACGATATGTAGCAGGAAGAAGTAATTTAGTAACGGATGCACTCTCCAAAATTTCTCATATCAGTCATACGAACGCAATTTTTACCAGTGTGTACCCTACAGATATAGCTAAAGCACAAAAGAACGACCAGGAATTATAGCGTTTCTTAAGTAATCCTTACTTCTACAAGTTTCCAAATTACCTAACTCTTCTTTAGTTTTACACTACGATTTCTTAACGAAAATTCGAAGACAGTTTATGCCTTAAATCAAAGATCAGATATCCACTAACACCACCGTACAACCGACCCTTCAGAGTAATCGAGAGGCATTCAAATTTTTCAAAATAGAATTGAACCATTGTGATGATTTCATTGCTATAGACAGGATAAAACTTGCATATATTTTTCCATAGTCTGCTTCTGCTCCTATGCGACATGTGTCTTTTGTTATTTCTACACTGGGGGAAACTGATGCAACAGAAACAAGTCCTGGAGAACGAATTTACAGAAAGTATAAACGATTAAAATAAGTGTAATAAAATAGCAGAGGCTTTGAACTTTTTGGTAGCTGGGGAAACTGATTTTTTTGATGACATTACTAACTGACAATTGATCTGTATTCGTATTTAAATAAAAACTAGTTAATATAAAAGGAGTTACTACCTTCAGTAAATAAATGAACCGCTACAAATATACTATACTCCAATAGACAAGATATTGTTTTACCTTTATAAGAAGCAATTTTGATAGTAATTGGCCGATATCGGAGCAAAACTTATTGTTTAGATGATGAAATACTTCCTTTCAATTTTTGGCACAGCTATAGCTTCGACCTTTGCAGATCATTATCAAGTGTTGAGTGTGTGATAATGACCTGGAAAGGTCTAAACTATGGTTGTGTCAAAACTTGAAAATATATATTGTAAACTTCGTTTCAAAAACATCGACAAGACAAGACAATAGACAAGATATTGTTGTTTTTTTTAGAAAATTCACAATTTTGATAGTAATTGGCCGATATCAGAGCAAAACTTATTGTTTAGATGATAAAATACTTCCTATCAATTTTTGAACAACTATAGTTTCGACCTTTGCAGATCATTATTAAGTGTTGAATGTGTGATAAAGACCTGGAAAGGTCGAAACTGTGGTTGTTTCAAAAATTGATAATATATTGTAAACTTAGTTTCAAAACATCGAAACTGATCTAAATTGAACTGCCACACAGTAACAACGGTCGCCACCATCAGCTCCATTACTTTATAGCATTTAAAATGTTGGTGCTGTTAATTAGAATTGATTATAAATAATGAATACAAAAGATTTTATTAAAGATGTAAGATTTTATATTTCGTATGTTTGCCTTTTCAGATGCTTAAAAAATTCATTTTTTGGCATAAGTATTCTATGAAGTCTACGAAGGTATTTCATACGTTGCTTAATTAAATAATTGCTTCGCTAAACCCATAAACGCAAAACTATTTTTATTATATTATGTAATTAATTCTAACTTTTATGTAGCTGTAGATATTCTTGTTTCTAAAATTTTGCTAACAATACTAAAGTATTCATTGTTACTATTTTGAATAATAATAATGCTATATGATATTTAGTGATTTGCAGGTGCACTGTTTTTGAATCCTACACAAATTTTAACAAGTTAACAATAAGCTAACCGTACAATTTGAATAGATAATCTACTTGATCTAGTCGTAGTAACTAATGTAAAATGAAAATAAACAAATAGAATGAAACTTCAAGTTAGTTAACTATGGCACCATTTTTGCTATATACTTTAAATTTTTTTTTAGCCAAAATACACACAATATTTATTGTAACAATATCTTTCTATTTTAATGATATTTGGATGATATATAATAAAAAAATAAGAGCATGTTAATTACTTTTGGTAATGACACTTAATATAATACTTATGTTTTCGGTTTTCTGATGTTTTTATTACTGTTGTACAACATTGTTTTGCCACACAGTGGCTACATCAGGTAGATGAAATGAAAATAAAAATAATGTTTAATTAAACTTAAAGCAACAGTGAAGTATAGGAATAATGTAAAAAATATAGTTTCTAAACTTGGTGAAACGATACTTTTAAACTTTTATTATGAAATATAATATATTGGGCTTTTGAAGACAATAAAATACATAATAAATACAGACAATTATAAAAACAAAATTAATAAAACGCCTATAAATAAAATTGGATCATTTACTGATACAATTAATTTATTATTTATGCACTCTTGCTTAGTATTTACAATGTAATATTAACTCAGATGTTTTGTTTTGAAAAAACAACATTGTTGCATTATTAACTTAATAACTAAACTAACACTATTAATATTTTCAGTGTATTTTATTTACAAAACCATTTGGTCATTGACACCACGAGTATTGTAGACTATTTTCCAACAGTTTTGACGGAACCATTGTTAAGCAAATAAACCCATTCATTTTAATAATCATAATAGTTTCCTTGAAAACGAGAACGAAAGGTCATAATACAATCGTGACGGATAATACAATGTAATGAAAGTTTTAGCACGATTATTCAAATACTCTCAAGTATGTACATGATAATTACATATTTTGTGTTCGTAAAATAACCTTAACATTCGAACATGAACTGAAATAAGTTTAATTAAATAAACGTTAAACAGTTGTGTGTTTGAATATGATGTGTTCTCATAAAATAAGTTTATTTCAAGTCATAATATTTGTATTAAATAAGGAAAATATCTATTGAAGGAAACATGCATAATCACTTCACTAATATTATAAATTAAATAGAAACACTTACACACATAAATACACCAATAACACGGCGAAAGGACCACGTGGTCGGTAGCCAAACATTACTACTAAAAACCCTTGACTTTGCAAACAATATTAATAAAGAAAAGTGTTTTTATATTATTTACAATTTTAAAATAACGAAGTAATCACCTTCAGTATCAAACAATAACTTAATTATTACATTTGATAATTTGTTGAAATTATGTAATTCAAAGAAATCAGAGAATGTATTTAAATACAATATACAATCTTAAGACTTATTTAAGAACTGTATAATTATATTAGACAGTGCGTAAAATTAAATAGAATAGTACACTTATTATTAAAAATGGAGATCTGATTAAATGGACAGTTCACTAAGTAGATTAATATCCATTAACCAAAAACATCACCGTATACATAATATTCAATACAAAAAACTATAAATAATAATTTCAATCCTGTATATATTTTTGGAACAATAGCCAAGTTTTAAAATCATAGCTAAAATATTAAATCAAATATCAGACGCTGGGCGCACATTTTAAAATCAAAATCCAAAT
The DNA here is from genome assembly GCA_963969525.1 of Ontholestes murinus. Classification (NCBI taxonomy): domain Eukaryota; kingdom Metazoa; phylum Arthropoda; class Insecta; order Coleoptera; family Staphylinidae; genus Ontholestes; species Ontholestes murinus. Next base: position 22,709,264 of record OZ018399.1, read on the forward strand.
TCTACAGTAAATGTAGTCCATAGTTATAAAATCTTGACTACTCTGCTATCCTAATTCCCACTCAGTAGCCTAAGCTGCTGAACGATGAACCATTCACTGTTAAAGTTAATGCTTGTTGCGCTACACCCTTGATAGAAATAGATATTAAGGTTAGGTGAAGAATATTTGAATATTTGTTTTGTTCCATAATGTTTTTATTTTCAGTTGCCTGATGCGGGTTTCGATCTTCGCAGACCATTATCAAAGTTTAGACTGTTTAATCTTTGATTACGGTTTGTGAAAATCGAAACACGTGTCAGGCAACTGAAAATAAAAACATTATGGAACAAAACTAGTATGTAAATTTTCTTTCTTCTTTATATATGTTGCCATGTAATTGGAATTTTTTCCTGTTGGGTAATAAATATATTTATTTATTTATTTATTTATAAAACTAATTTTGATATCGGTTTCCATCAAGGGTGTAGCGTCATTATTCACCTAAAATTCACTCTTAATGCTATCCATAATTCATCTAATATCAACTAAGCATAATTATTTCCTCTGAACAATCTTTGAAACACCTTTCTCAAAAATTCGCAAAAAACTTATATATCAGAAACCTTAAGGGTTAACAGAGAAATATATATCTCAATTAATTTCATTAATTTAGACTGCAAACTATATTTTGTTACAGCAATAATTTACAAAAATGTATTTCAGTATTTATTCAACTTAGTACAAGGAAGTACTAAGTTGAATAAATACTGAAATACATTTTCCAAAAATTTCGCCAAAAACCTACGTAACATAAAAAACATTAATCAGATGTGTTTCTTTCGTACTATACCAATAAAAACTAATTCAAAGTATATTCTAAATCTACATAAATTAATTCAAACATCTCAATTGTTTCGAAGTGATATTAAATATCATATTGTTGGATATTAATTCTATTAAATATTAGCAATCATAGCGTTTATATGGTAATTAAATCTAGACCGAAAGATCTCAAAAAAACTTTTTTTCTAGGTTTAAATTTATCTCTTTAATTCTGTTGATAATATATAAGCTTATATAGTTTTGGAGCTTTTAGGGAAAAAAGAATATCAAACAAAAACCTAACTAATATACCAAGGTTCCCTTAGAAGTATTCTAGAATTAAGAAGAAAAAACAAAATAAATTAATCATCATACATTGGTTTATTGTCTATCTAAATATTCTCCATAAAGATCAATACACTTATCCATGTGCTTGGGCCAATTTTTGAAGCATTTTTTTTAACTCCGATTAACAAAACATGCATCAACCGCTTCTTCAGGCGTCGAAAAACGTTAACATAACTTATTTTTGATTTTCGGGAATACAAAGAAGTCATTGGGTGTCAAATCAGGAATGTATGGCAGAGAACCCATCAATTCATCTTCTTAAGTTCTCAAATAGTCTCTTGTTTAAACCGATGTGTGACAACTCGTATTGATGCGACTTCGGCGGTTGGTTTCCCTTATTTTCTGAAGATTTCTGACAAAGAAATGGTTGTGTACCATTTAGAATTGACTACTGACATTGCACTCTTCCGATTTTTCCGAAAATAACAGGCGACCATTTGCTTCAAAGTGCTTCTTGTGAGAACAATTTTTATTTGGTTTGGTTCATTTTGAAAGAGCCATACAGTCGACTGCTGTTTACTTTTGGGCTCATATACTAAATCCATGATTTGTCACCTATTGCCCAATCGACAATAGCCTTTTTTGGGCGATTATTAAATTATATGAAATCCAACGCTAGCATTATTTTTGGGATGTATGCCCAAAAATGCTCCAATCTCACGACACTGTTGTTGTTCTGGAACAACCGATTTTGTACGATTTTTGTACGAAAAGTTGTCAGCACCTGGATCGTCATTTCCCGAAATATAAAATGCGACTTTTAAAAAATATATTTATAATAACAATAATGTTTATTGATTGACTACTGGTTCATACGTCGAACATCGTTAATTTAAACGTGCCTAAATATTCATTTACAGAATAAAACGCCTTAGTTGCTAACATAGTTCGAAGTTTTTCCTAAAACTATGGACGAATAAAAGTTTGTAGCTTAGTGGTAAGATATTACACAATTTCACAGCTTGATATCGAGTGCTAGTTTCGGTGTGTTTAAGTCTTTTATATGTAGGTATAATTAGGTCGTATATTCAATATATATGTAAGACATTCTAGTATGATCGAACATGGGATTGTGAGTACCTTTAGCTTAATGAAATATTCTCTGCAATCTTCGATTGATTGGAAAAAATTCTAATAGCTTTCCATTGAGCTGAAAACACTTGATTTGCCCCTGAGGAATGCCCTTATAAAATTTATAACACTTTTAATGTGTCAAATTTAAAGTGTTAGGTATATATGCTTATTTGTTTCAATTCGCATGTATGAACTTTCCACGTTAGCTTCTGGTCTAAGTGGGAGTCTAAAAACTTAACAATATTAGAAAACTCCTGGTTAATTTAAAAAAAATTAAACAGCATGTGAACTGTTTTGCTTAATGAGAGTTCATTAATTAAAAACCACTCATTCGCCTGTTCATGAATATTTTCATTTACGTTATTCACTACATTTAGTAACTTTCCCCGAGTTTTTTTCTCCTATATACCGACCGATGTCACCTATGTATAATAAAAAGAGTACATGTTCTAATTTCGATACCCGTGGAACCTCTCTGTTCAATCAAAGTTGTCCTTTGATTTTTTAACTGTTTAAGATATTTTAAAGAGATTATTATTAATCTTTTGAGGGAATATTGAATGACTCATACTGTCAAATAAGGGAAGATTGCTTTAATAATTTCTAAAGCTCAATGAAACTTAGAATCGCCGTAGAGGTAAGTCATAAACATCTAAATCCATGTTGGTTACTAGAGAGTAATTTTGTTCTCGTTATAAAATCTAATCGGTAGGAGCAGAGACAGAAGAAAGAGCAAAATGTGGAGTAGGACTGATTATAGCATCGGAAAGGATAAAGATACAATAAGAGAAAACCCCTGAATGAAAGAATTATGACTACAGACATAAAACTAATAGAAGATGAAATATGGACAATGATAATGGCATACGGACCAAATGAAGATGCAAAAAAAGAAGTGAAAGATAGCTTCTACGAATAACTACAGGAAGAAATAGGGAAAGAACCGAAACACAATGATACTAGGAAATCTAAATGGCAGAGTAGAAAACGAAAACAAAAGAAAAGGGGAAATAATGGGAGTCGAAGAAGAAAACATAAGAAACAACAATTGAGAAAGAATAATACAAGTGTACATCGAAAACAATCTAGTAATAACAAATAAGAAATTTAAACATAAAGAAATAAACAAATACACACGAACCCCGGACACCAGAAATTAGAAATCAATTATAGATTATTACTTAGTAAGCAGAAATAACTGGAGAAAATTAAGAAATGTAAGAGTCACCAGGAAAGCGGAAATAGGAAGTGACCAATAACTGTTAAAAATGGACATGATATGGAAAAGAAAGGAAAAAAACAGACAAAAGAAGAAACCAAAGCATACAGACTCAAAGAGGATCAACATACAAGGGAAATTGCAGAAAGAAACACACAAAAAATACACGGAACAAGAAAGACATGCGAATATAGAGAAACAATGGGAAACATTTAAAAGAATAATCTTGGAAGCGGAAAAAGAAAGTTGCGGAACAAAAGTAGGAAACAAAGATATAAAAAAAAACAAATTGGTGGAATGAGAAAATTAAAAAAAAAACAATAAAAGAAAAAAAAAAAAAAGAAAAATGGAAGAGATACAAAACGAAAAAAAACAGACGACTACATGATATACAAAGAAAATAGAGAAAAACAAAAAACATGGAATATCTTTGGAGAAAAAATGAACGAAAACTTTACACAGAACCAAAAAATATTCTATTGAATCCTAAATCAATTAAGGAAAAAAAGGAGTACAATATGATGAACATAAGAGACAAAGATGGAACGGTATTAACAAACGAAGAGAAAATAATGGAAAGACGGAGAAAATACTTCCAAGAGCTAACAAAAGAAGAGAAAGATGTCAGCTGTGCACTCATATATGTTCCTACTTTGACTGTTTTTCAAATTCATAATGGAATATCTCACTTTGGCGATTGTCACCTTTTAAAATTTAAAATATAAGATATTATTACTATTATTCGTGGTCAGCATCATTAGTTCACATGCTTTATACGGGGCTTTCTGTATATTAATGCTATTTTTGGTACAGGTTTCTACAGATGAAAAGTTATTCATAAAATCATCTATAGTCACTTTAGGATTTTTACAGCCACGTTGTTTTCCACCGCGGTAAGAATTAATGACATACTAGTGTTATACTTGCTACAGATAAGTTCTTTTGTTGTTTGACTTGCGGATTTCATCTAAAAACTTATCGTTATACTCCTGTCTTATACGATCCCTCAATAACCCATTTTATTCATTTAGATAGATAGATGTTATATGGGTGGCACCAGCGTCTGTTCCACCGCGACCTTTTCAGATCTATTGTGGATCCCTGTTTATATCAGATGACCGGCTTTGCCTCTTTGATTAGTTCTATTAGCTCTGCCAGAGGGGCTTGGGTATAGGTCTCCGCGCTTGGGTTTGTAGTACCCAGCTTTTGATATCTAGCCCTTGCTAGACCCTCGCAGTGACATAGGATGTGGAACGAGTTCTCTTCTTCCTCTAGGCAGAATCTGCATGGTGCTTCTTCCACCAAGCCTATTTTGCTCATATGTTTGTTGAGCTTGCAATGACCTGTCATCAGGCCTACTATTGTTTTGACCATTTTTCTGTCTTGGTTCAGAAGTTTGGTCGTGAATTTTGGCGATTGTTTCTTAAGGAACTGTTTCGCCTGTCTTTGACCTGATGAGTTCGTCCACCAAGTATGGGCCTGTGTCTCCACCTATTTTTTGATGGATCGTTTGACTGCGGTTTTGGAGATTTCGCAGGAGGGTTCCCGGCCAATTACTGTTTTTGACGAGCTTTGTTTGGCCAGTTCGTCTGCTTTGTCATTCCCCGGATATCCTCCGTGTCCTGGGACCCATGTGATTGTTACTTTTTTGTGACAGTCAAGTTCATTAAGAGCACGTATACAGTCCCACACTAGCTTAGATTCGACCTGTGTGGAGCTTAGTGCTCTTAGCAGCGCCTGGCTGTCGGAGAATATAGCAATTCACCTACTTTTGGTGTCTTTTATTTTTATTTACTTGCTTCGTCAACTAATCCCAAAGAATTTTTCAATTTCAAAATATTTTCATTATATGTAATTAAATTATTTTGATTATTTTTCTGGTTTGACTCGTCTGTAAATTGTTTTTAATTAGCGAGGCAAAATATCAAAATTTAAGTTTAAAGTATTTTGCCATTACAATGCTTTCAGAACATTAAAGGAAAATTTTGAGAATAATGAGAATGCAAATAAAAAGCTTAATTTTCAAAAATACAATCTTAATTTTTTTAGGTATTGCAGAGATGGATTCAATTAAACATCTAAAATATGACTTTTAATTCCATTGGAGTGTAAAGGGTTAAAGTAACTTATAATAGGAAGGATGTAGGCTTTATTTTATTTCTCTAAGCATCGATTTAGAAAAAGAAAACATTTAAAGGTAGGAGCTATAAGAGCTTAAAGGGATTGTAGAACGGAATGCGCTTTAATATATTCTGTAAATTATAATTGATAATATGTGAGGTTTATAAAGTTTGGATCTAGACTATATGGGCTTGAGCAAAATATATTGCAGAGTTGTAATGATGGATGATGATGATGGAGATTTTAGGGGAACCTCTTAAAGTGGGAGTTGCTTTTGATATTGAAAATTGAGCTAATGCTTCATCTTGGAGACAATGCGCAAAACTTTAATTTAAATTCAAATATAGAGGAGATTCAGAAAGATTTAGAGAGTGATTTTATCTTAAAAGTCTTGATGAAATAAAATTCTAAGCTAACATGGGAAGAAATGTGAATGCTACTGACAGTTGTATTTATTCATCCAGAGGGTCAAGAGAGTGATTTCATCTTAAAAGTCCTAATCAAATGAAATTATAAGTCAATACGAAATGTGAACGGTAGCGACACAGTTTTATTCTATATTTTATTTCGTTGACTAGTTTCGGCAACTCCACTTGTCATTATCGAAACTTATGTTAATTAATTAATTATTCAAACATGTATAACGAAGTAGAAGCTTCTTACATTAACAATACAGTTTTATTTATACGAATTTGCAGTTTTCGTTCCTGTGTAGGTTACTAATAAATCTAATGCTTTTGATATACCCTAATAAGGCTGATTTTTACTTTTACGAAAGAAGTTCAATGCATAAATAGGAAATTGATTAAACTAGAATTTCAAATGTTTTATTAATGACCAATTAGTTACAGAGTCGTAGTTGTTAATTTTTCGTTATTGGGTTTGGAAATGTGGGTGACTATCTCATGTTTCCATTCTGAGGGGAAGTGTTGATTAATGTAATTATATTTTTAGATGGAGATAAAAGTGAAGGAGAGGTACTATTACAAACACCGTCACGTAGAGTATACACCAGGGCAACAAGTCAAAGTTTTTATCCCAGTCCGAAAAGTGGGCAAAAGCGAAAAATTGCTCATGTGTTGGTTTGGTCCATATTTTATTGAGGAAAAACGGGGAGACGTCAATTACTTGGTTCGTTTCGGGAAAACACGTGAGTAGGATTGCCCCATATTTTGACCCCTGGACACCTTGCTCGGATAATCCTAAAATTCACGATACGTTGTAGCCGTGTTGTTCTCGGCTAAAGAATAAGACAACCCCGTTCTGGGAGAGGTAGAAGCCCTCTAAACGAATTAAATTAGGTTAATAATACATATTTAAGTTAGCTTTAGGTTTAATTATCATTACCACACTGTTCTAATTTTATATGTGTAAATACCATGTTATAGTATGCTGTTACTCGTGTTCTAGCTATCATCTTGTCTGGAAGGAATATCTAGGGAGTTTCAAGGAACACCGATAAATCTTACTACGAGGATAGTTTTCGAAAAAATGCAGCAAGCTCACATCAGATCACGGAAATGGACGGTAGCAGCACACGTGGACTTTAGGGAGATGGAGTCGAGGGACTTGAAAGACTCGTTAGTCAAACAAGAATAATTTGCGAAAATGCGTCAGCAGCCATAGAGATCCCGGGGTGCAGTCAAGACGTCCCAGTTATAAACAACATCGTTGAAAATATGAAAAAGGTGATGTTTAATACTTTCTATAATGTTAACGGAAAACGTATGAAAAGAGGCTATTTTGATGGGGTTGGTGACCTATTTAATACACTTTTTGGGACTATGTCTGAATCAGATAGACATACTTTCGAAAACGTCTTATTTGACTTAGAAAATTCATCTAAATATGAACTAAATTTGATGTATGAAGAAAATAGTCTAGTACATTGATAATCAATCAATCAATAAACTAGTCCTTTGTAAATTTCAAACAAAATGAATCTCATCTTTGGATAATTTAACCTTTCATATAAATAAATTAGAAAGTAGAATCATGTTCCTATTGTAATCGGAAACAAAAATTGCGGTTTTATCACTACTGTCTATTGAAACCTTTGAGTTTGATATAATCCTTAATAAACTGGTTGAGAGCAATTTATTGTTGGAAAGTGGAATTGTTCATCCCCTTACAGCTTTTAAGTAGTTTAAAAGATAGATGACCCGTGATCAGCCAAGGGGAAGATAAGGTGTAGAGTAGTAGTGAGGTAGTTTTTAATCAAACGATATAAATAAGATTTAGATTTAGAGTAGTGTATAGAACATAGAACATAGTTTTTGGAAAAATAGAAGGTATAGAGAATTGTGAATAGTGGAAGTGGATTAAGAAAAAGGTAATTCGAATAAGTTAAGTTAGATATCGGTAGTGTATTAAGTATTGGGTAATTACAAGTAATGATTAAATTTGAAAGCATATATTTTTATAAGTTAGGTAAATTCCCACGACCCCACGTAAATGGGGGTCATATATACATTATAAGCCAAAACGTGACAATATTTATATTGGGTTGTGCTTGGTGTTAAGATAAAACGATGTTAGAAGGTGATATATGCACAAATCTGGAACATTTTACTGAATGAACATATAGTTCTAAATTATTGGCATAGAACAGACCAAGAATGGATAAAGAATATTTAGGTAAAATTGGAATATTAAGGTAATAGGAAACATTTTTCTTTTCACTTCTACTAACTTGAAAGTTTCCAATTATTACTTTAGAGATAATAATCTTTGTGCAGACAATTACAAAAATACATGTGATGCCAATATTTATACAACACAAATATATGAAATAACGGCAGTTCGTCTGGGCTATAGACTTACGGTATTTCTGCTCTGGTTTCAGTCTGATAAAAATGTAAAATGTTTGTTAGCTAATTGAACATCCGGATGATTTGATAATTCGTACAAAAATTGGTGAATACTATGGGTAGGATGCTCATTTTTAGAAAAACTTGTACTGCTTAGACTCGCAACAATTGTTTCGCCAAATTGTGGCTTCTTCAGTCGAAGGTTCTAATATTTTGAAAGGATATATTAGGTTTCGTGGAATATTGAACTCGATTGGTTGAAAAATAAATGCCACACAGACACAAGTCATAATGCCAGAAATGGCAAACATATTGCCTTAGTGATCACAATCGTCTGATGGGTATAATTGTTAGCTACCAAATGTAATAGGTCGAGTGGAAGAATACCGTGAACTCCGCCTTCAACTATATCCATGCTTTAGTGTATTTATTAATGTATTTTTAATAGATCTTGTAAAGTAAATAAACTAAGCGAATTAATATACGTTATGATTGATGATGGAATTACTTTTAGGATACATCTTAGAATCAAGAATAAACTACACTTTGTTAATATCTGTGTGTAATGTCAGTGTATCAGTGAGGTTTATTTTAAAGTTCCTAATATATGCTAGGTTATGAGTGTATATTAGATAATTTCATATAAAAGATCATTTGAGGGATTATTATTGTATAATATCGTATATTATTATCATATTATTCATCATACGTACTATGCTAATAATATATTTAAAATCCTACTTGGCTTATGAAATTAAATAAGCTTCGACCTATTCTTGCTCTAATATTTTGTCTAAATCTACTGCTAAACACGCATTTGGTGTATCTAATCAATTCGATCAATTATCTGATCCAAACACCTTTTATATATTTTTACAATCTATGTTTCTAAATTTTTGATAGTTTTTCTAATCTCATTAAATCAATAAGCATGACTTGATTATTTTATCAATAACTTAGCTTAAGGTCATAATGTTATGCAACTTCTCCGTATGTTGCTTATATAAATTGTTGCTCATGTCCAATATTTTTTTAAGCAATTAACTATTATATGAGATACTGTATTGAAAATATCAAATGGCTTATTTTTATATTTATTGCTCGATGCGCCATATTTTTTGGTGGAACAATTTACTGTCTATATCTGGAGAGCAAGTAGGCTAAATGATAATTTCTACTTTCTCTTCGCTTGAACATGATGTTTGGACATACGTTCACCCAAACTGCTAAGGATTGAAATTAAGTAACTTGTACAGTAATGACACAGCACTCTATACCATAATACAAGGAGTTAAGCTACCGCAATTTCTAAGAGCAAAAATCTATATTATGCCGCTCTCTTTCTTCGCACCATAGAAGTAATTTGTGAAGAGATGATATTTGTCGGTACACCATACATTCGGGAAATGTTTTGCTTCAGATTCCTTATTGATTCTACGTCAATTGTATAAGGTGACGATTATGAAAATCGTCTTAATTAAACGAATCTTTTGAAAGTCTTTAGGAACGTCTGCTTCCAAACTTGGATATGTTCTTTAGATCACATAGACCACGCTCGAAGCACTGGAAAGGTTTCAAGGATTTTCACGAAACTAAATTCCTGTCTCGAGCAGGCCAACAATTCGCATTCTTTAAAAGTCAGATAATTTACTAAACCACAATCTTCTGCCAATTCTAGGCATTGTTAACAATTGAAGTAATAAAATAATAATTGAATAAAATATAACATGTTTTGTGATACGGTTTTCTACATGAAGCCATTTGTTTTATATATACATCTTTATTACAGCAATTTACATAAAATTTTCGACATAGGTCTTTCTGCCCTATCAGAAAAAGATATTAAGAGGTAAAAGTTAAATGCTAGTTAAGTGATGATGCGAGCTAATGAATTCGTGTATTGTGTAATGTGTGTATTTTGGAGGAATATTGGGATTTCGAGGGATACAGAATTTATTGATAAGGGATAGGTTAAAGGGTTTTGTTGCGAATTTTTCACCAATAGCTAGTGTACGTTGTATGATGGTGATTTGTGTGGATTCGGATAACAATTCATTGGATGGATTATGGAGAGGATTGTTGGGGCCAGTTGTTTTATTTATTTATGTAATTCAGGAAACAGAACATCTCCAATTTAAAAACATGCCATAAAAACTTAAATCTAATCTTAACTATCTTAAACTACCTTAAATTTAAAACATGTACATGTAGAAACACAATTAAAATAACAACGAGTAAATATACTTCATAAGACAACAATTAACCAAGTTGAAAAATGACGTAAAAGCACTACTAGTTGATGGAACACAATAGAGCCAAATATCCTCTACCCTAGAACGCATTTGGGGTTCTAAGCTTGGAAATGTTTGACACAAAGATATCAAAATTAGGAAAACTTATTAATTGACTATCTAAGCGCATACATCTTGGAAGGGGAAGTAGGCGTAAACTCAATCGTGAAAGTTCAATCTGAACAGTTTTATCTGTCTAGTAAAAGCTCCATTCGGCTGGAACCATAAATTAAGTCATCCCATCGACGAGTAGAAGAAGAAAACAGTGAAAACAACTGCTCGATAGCAGTAGAAGCAGCGTTTAAAGAATGATTTGTATATGGTACAAATTCTGCATTGGGATTTATTAATTTAATGCGAGTTTGAACACCGCTGCGCTTTTCTGCCATGGCGGCAGCATTATCGTAAGCTTGCAATTTTTTGTATCTAATCCGTCATTTTCTAATTTTGTTAAAAGCATATTTGTGATTTTATCAGCAGATTTTCCTTTAGTTTCTACAAAGTCAATTCTACAACTTAATCTTCGCTGCCATCAATGACTACATATATAATAATTTGACTGATTTGATCTTTGTGGGAAATATCTGGAGTGCTGTCAAATATCATACAAAAGCATTTAGCTTGCTTTATTTGATCAATAATTGCTTTTCTCACTGCACCTTCCAATAGCTCTATGAATTCATTCTTCATTTTCGGCGACAATTAGGAGATACTATATTTATTACCCATCTTAATTTTTAGTACATAATACTGGGTCGTACTTAGCCAACAAGTCAACAAGTTCTAGAAAATTTTCTCTATTTTCCATTGAATTGATTTCTTCACGACCACCTCGAAACACAAAATTTTGTTTTGTTAAGAATCTAATTATATCAAGTATTCTTGTAAGAATTTCCATCCAATTTTTGATTTCCTTATCAGTATTCTGTTGTTGTTTATCAAAAGTTGCGATATGTCCAAGTCTTATTTCTAATTCCATTGGGAAAATGATCGAATGTGCAATGGGCTCAACTCGTATCAAAACTTGATTGGGAATGAACAGTTTGTAACAAAACCATCCACGATCTTAATAGCTTTTCACCATTATGCAAAATTTGAAAAAAACAGTTGCGATTAAGCTTTCTTGTGTTACCTTTGGATTTGATTGTATTACCAGGACGTTTTACTCCTTCACTGAAATCCATACCAGGAATACTCTTGTATTGTCTTCAATCTTGTTAGGCCCTAATCCAACATCTATCATAGAAATAGATGGACTAATTTGAGTAGCAAACTCTTCATCAGAACTTGAACTTCCTACTTCTTCGCCAGTATGTGAGGAAGGAAGAAGTTTTTTCGCCTTCGAGGGGTGCTTGTTCGCCAGTGGTTGACGCAACAAAATTAAAAGAACTAGAAGTTGATTCACGGGAGATGTGTTTGAGAAGTGCTCCAGTATTTTTATTCTGTATTTCCTCCCTTGCTTTCTTTTCCTTTCTAAATGACGCCTCGTTTTCTTTTATTCGTTTCTCCTATTCTCATGGAGATTGACCTAAGGTCGAAACTAAAACTAAATATAAAAAATGCCGCCCCAAAGTATCTGCTGCCCGGTGACTGCAAGGTGAATACATTTTATTAAGAACCCACCAATATCGGTGTTGATATTGGAAACATGGGATGGAAAATTTATAATTGGAATTGGCCGATCTCACACTATTGAACTCTGTTGAGCAGTGAGCAAAGCAAGTAGAGAAGACTGTTGCGCTGTTCCAGATTACATCTGGTATGTTATAATCCTATCAATTGAGCTAGTCTCCCGCAGGGGAGGTTGACGTGCACAGCCATTTGGGAGTAGCGACCCCACGTACCCGAGCCGCACACACACTCCCACCCACTCATCACACACACGCACATCTCTCACACACACATACACCCACACACTCATCACACACACACACACACACACACACACAGCGACGCTGACCGACACCCTACACCCCGTGAAGTAATGCCAGACGGCGGTTCCGCGGAGTGACAGGGCGACTTGGGGAGGTGGTTTTTAGTGGGTATATCTGTTCTGGGGAGTCCCACACTCCGTCTATTAAAGATTTTCCACCTCCCAGGCACAAAAAAATAAGCTAGTCAGAAACTGTAGAGGCCACCAATCACTTTCACCTTTTTATTGATGGTAAAATTTATATAAATATGTTGTAATGATTTTATCTTTGTAACTTAACTGCTTTAAGACATTTTTGGGCCTAATAATAATAGAAGATTATTGAAAAGGAATACTAAAAGAAGTTTCTAATGAGAAAACAAATTATTTTAAATTGCTATTTTGAAGAGAATAAAAACATCTAAGTTATTTAAGAGTAAAAATGGTTATTTTTAGGCAGTGATTTGTTAGACAAGAAATTCAAAAGGTATTGATCGACCCTCGTGATCAATAAGTATCCGTGTTAGGAATTAAGAGACAAATTTTTCACTTTTTTTCTTATTTTTCAACATAATCTTTTATTAGTATAATACAATTGAGCTGTTTTTTTCCAACGAGCCAGTTTTTATGTTGGAGAACAGAAAGAAGTTGAAGAAGGGAGTCAAGTAGATGAGTACGATCTGTGCGGCAGCAATTCGTAGTACAATTCATGCCATTTGGGCGTCACAATTCCGGATGAGTGTGCTGGTATGCTATCGTGATGAAACATCATTTTTCTTAGCTAAATGGACCTTTAATTTACTGTAGCAAAATGTCCTTGAGGATTATTCTCTTGGAATACCAAAAGAATCGTCACCATAATCTTTCTGGCCGTTGATACTGTGTTTGCCTTTTTCAGAACAGATTAAAATCAAAAGTATCGGTCTCGGGCGTATACTAATGGATCTAGATTTTATATACAGTGACGACTGGACTCTTGCAAATTACGTCTAAAGATATCCAAATACTGTTTCGATATTGACAGTCGTATTCGCAACGCTATCTGTTTTTACACATGGGTACTTATCGATCCACCCTCGTATGTACTAAAAGGTAATACGAAATAACTAAGTAAACAGAAATATGCTTGAATAAGCACATATTAAAGAATTTGTCGAAAAAATTAAAATTGCTTAGGGATTCTAAAGACAACAATTTTAAATTTAAAGAATTAAAATAGTAGAATAATTACAACAAATTGGGATCAAAAGGGCAGAAAGACCGATGGTCGATAGCCCAAACGGACAGACTAACACATTTAATATCATTTGTAAATGTTTTTAATTTTGTATATATTCATGTTCGAATAAAGATGTTATTCTCTCTCTCTTGGGATCAAAAATAAATTTAAAATTATTTGGTTTCTGTGACTGTGTTTGGCATGTTGCTAGTTGTATTATCATGTTATTTATATATTGCTTAGGGGTGACACATTTTGGAGCTTAAATATTATGTTATATTCAGGTTTGTAAGTTTAACTAGAAGTTCATATATTGTTTTTAATTAAATGTACAATTTTTACTTAATTATAAAAGCCATTTAACCTATCATTATCATTTTTAATTTAAATATATTTATGTATATATATTTATATATAACTCTAGCAACAGTAATTTTCACTACATTTAAGTTAATATTGAAAAATGGCAGCAAGAAATATAGTTGTGTAAATATCTGTTAAATTATTAATACTTAAAGGAAAGCAGGTGTTTTAATATTTGAATAACAATAAAATCTTTAATTTATTCGTGAGGTTGACAATAATATAACAAATAATAAACTAACCTAATTTAAATTTTATTTCATTAACATTCAGAAAATGTTGTTAATTATCGTTGGAGCCGATGCATAGAAACGTTTCAACTAAATATTTCCTTTAATTATTACACTCATATAACGTGGAAAAATAAAAGTTTTGACATTGAAACAATAAAACGTTGACAACAATAGCTGCTTGTATAAGCGGCATGATTTATATTTTGTGCAATCACAACAACAATACTCATTGTTAAGCAATGTAAACCCGACGGTGTTAATAACTTAAACTCGCTATATAACAGTACATAAATATTTACTGGACTTATTTAAGCAATACACCGAAAAAATAAGGCTAATACCTTGAAAACTAATTATTTGCCCTTTGCATATAGATTTAGTTTAAAATTTTATTTGCTTTCAATTTTCAACATTTAATTTTCATTGTTTTTTTTAGACTTATGAAGTCTACGAGTTTTGTTTACAGAGTGTGGGTAGATATTTAATTGATACAAATTATTTAGCTCAATGAATAGATGTTTTCTGCGTCGTTTGATTAATTACTTCTCAGTATTTATCTTTTCTCGTTGTTAATTCTGACGTATGAATGATTGGAAAAGCCGGGTACGAAAACAAACTGTTATTGTATCCGCCTCTCGAAATAACTGGAGTTTCCTTGTCGTTTCAGGTTTATGATGGAATTTCCTACTAATATCATATTACTGTAAACAACGGTAGTTTTAAATTTCAATCCAAATTAAATATAATTAGCCGATGGCAATATAAATTAACAAAATTAATAGCATAATAATAATAGAATAGATTAATATTTTTAAAATATATCTTGTAATCTTAATATGACTTATTGTTGTAGATTTACAAAGTGTTTTCTTATTTTTAGATTATTAGTTAGGAGTAACATTCTACAATGATCTAATGACATACATTTTAATATAAGATTTAATACTACTAGGAAATTTAAATGGAGAAGTGGTAAAATCAATATGGAAATTTAAGACATTATGGGATCAGAAGGAGAAATAGTCAAAAACAACAACGAAGAAAGATCAATTAAAATATGCATAGATACAGATAAAGAAATATACAAATAAACAAGGAATGAAAAGTCAATAAAAGATTACTTCCTAATAATCAGAAATAAATAAAATGCAAATGAAGAAAATAAGAACGGAGATGAATAAAGAAATTGACAATAAACAGAAAATTAAAATGAACATTGTTCAGTAAGAACAAATAATGTGTAAGCCCTACACCAGAAATGAGAAATGTTAGAAAGGCAAAATATTAAATAAATCTATTTGAACATAAGAAGTTTGCAAAATATTATTGAAGGGCTTCTGTTTGTTTATATTTTTGTTGTTATATGAAAAATAGTTATTAAGACAATTTTTAAATTGAAAATCACGCCCATTTTGTTCAGTTTTATATATTAGATTAGTTTTAACTGGAGTTTAAATTATAATTTAGCCTATTTGCTACATACGCTGGAATCTTGAAGATACACTATATAGAACCTTTAAAATAAATGAATAAATATAGCAAAATTATATAGAGTTAGAAAAAATAGATGACAACAAGAAAACTTAAAGAAATTCGCAGGGCTAAAGATTAGTATAAATGATTTTATAAAGAAAATAATAATTAGTTGTGGAGAATAAATTAAAAAACATTTTATTCTGATATTATTATAATACATGCAATGCAATATACAGGGTGTGTTCAAAAAAGACTAGTCTGATATAGAAAATTTATGAAACATTGTTCTACAGCGAAATGTGCCACTGTTAAAGGATCGTACTCGTAGACACAGATCTCATCACAAGTAACTACTTTATTAAAAAAAATTGAATCCTTTTGCAAACTTCAAACATTTTTTCGCAAACAGCCAGACGCAGTACCTTCTCTTTATTCAAATCCTTTTACTAACTTGTACACCGTAGTCTGACCCACTGAATATTAATATAACGGTCCGTGTTTAACAGTTCACGCACTTTTACTAGATTTTTCTCAGTACGGTTTGTTGAAGGACTTCAACATCCTTACGTGCATTTTCAAACCTCTTGTGCCATATAAAAACCATTGCCACTTGCAATGGTTTTCTTTTTCGTAGACCTCTTGAGTTTTCGACGGGGTCAATGACACTCATTTTATTAGCTATCTTTGCAATCTAATATCTTAAAGCCAACTGATTGCTCTGTTAGTTGACACACAACTCCACCTCGCCATATCGGTTTAACGGGTGTGCGTACATACCCCTACCCAGAAAACAATTAGTCTTAGAACTTAGAACCTTGTAGAATAAAAAATCGGTAAAAATCGATAACTCTTGACCGTTTTTCTTCTTATAAGTGAAGCTATAACTCAAGAGGAATAATGAGAAAAGGGAGGTGCATTGGCTAGATAATATATTTATAAGATTTTCCAACAAAAGTAAAATAAACGATATTTTTAGGTATATACCGGGTCTATTTTAAAAGTAATGTGCATGATATTATTGTGACGCAACTATTTATACCAGCGGGGTTAAGCGGGCCAGGAATGTGGTCTGGAAAGACGTTCCTCCACGTAAACTGTGCTTTTCGACTTTGTAACATGACGTGATGGAGCCTTCACTTAAACAGCGATACGCAATCAAGTTTTGTGTGCGGAAAAATAATTCAACCGAAACATTCCAAATTCTTCAAGAGGCCTTCAAGAATGACTGCATATCTAGGTCACAGTCCGGAAGATGGCACAAAGTTTTCAATGAGGGTCGAGAGGAGATCGCCGACAAACTCCGTTCTGCACAACGGCTTTTTTTAACGTCCGAGGAATCGTTCATTTTGAGTTTGTACCACAAATCGTTACTAATTTCGCGTAATCAAATTTCTCATTGAATACTTTCTCGACTTGGCTCCGAGCGACTATTTCTTTGTTTCTCCAACTGAAGAGAGAGCTGAAAGGAAAATATTAGGCGCCCGTGGAAAACCCCCAAAAGCATGTTACAACTAGAAGACTAGAAGTTTCAATGTGCCTTCCAGCATCGCAGACAAGTTTCCGCAAGATACGGGGATGAAGTTAACTATATAGGTCTTTTTAATAAGGATTCAGTACTATGTGGTACATATATATTCAGAAATATGAGTGAAGATCAAGACGGTAATACCAGTTTCATCATACCACTCGGTACAAGAGAGCTGGTGCTTTTAGGGAAAGTATAAAATTCGATCGAAAGGCTATTGGTATAAGCAGCACACACTTGTTGAAAAAGGGTTTAAAAATAAACGCCAAAAGCGGATAAAATAAACGATATGAGAATATTAAAGGTCACGGAAAATGCTACACAAAATATCTGCAAGAATATTTTAAGATAAAGAATGATAATACTAAGACCATTATATTACCATAAATTCGTGGCAGTCCTTTATTGTTCAATTGGTGTGAAGAATCCTCATGTTGATAACTTTAATTTTAACACAAATACAGAAGTTATAAATTACAATAACTTACCACAAGTTGTGACTTATAAATATCTTAGAAATAAGCTTGTCAAGGATTTAGTAGAAATTAGAGGGCAGAAGAAAGGGACAGGCGTATTACTAGAAAAAACTATCCCAACGAAGTCGAAATAATATTTAAAAAGTCAGCTAACATTTCGGCACTCGACTTTATACGACATTTGATAGAAAAATTACGTTCTAACCAAACACTAACAAGCTAAACATCATTCAAGTATATGCCAGAAGTAGATATTAAGGCATGTATGTTAAAATAAAGCAACTACTATTCATTATGCTGAAATAAAGCAACTAGTATTCATTATCAAGACAGAAAAACTCTCTTATCCGAGATTATTTTAATTACAGTGAGGAAAAGGGAAAGTGGGGCACTGTAGGAGAACTTGGTTGGGAACAAAACAGGAAGGAGGCCTCTCCTAGTTCAGTTCTCCCGGGAAGAGATATTGGCTATCGCATTTTTTTAAATCTTCAACATTTCAACCATTTTTGGTGTAAGGCTTAAATATTGTATTTATTTTTTTCTATAAAATTTTCTCCATTCTGTTCTGTCTAGTGTTAATTTCTTAATTCGCTGCCATATTATGCATTTCCTGCTCCTTCTCTGACTCCCTCTATTTTTGGACTTCCTTCATATTTTCTTTACTGTTGCACATGCTTCCAATACTTTTCACGCTTTTCAGTTTCTTTGATATAATTGTTACTAGGTATTTAAATCTGTCTACATATTTAATTTGTACTTTACGTTTTATATTATGTTACTTTTTCTTATCTTAATATTATTATTGTTTTCGGTTTTTCCGTATTCATTTTCATATTTATTTCTTCTAGTTATTTAGTTAATACAAGGTATTTGGTATTTGGTATTATTTATTTTATCCAAGATGCTAACAAAAGTATTCCAATATTACACATAATAATTCTTTACAAAAATTTCGATCGCACTTGAAAAGGCTTGAATTCACAAAAAATGTGTTCTTCCATTCTCACCCTTTATTAATCTGGCAAAAGTTCTGCTCCACGAAGACTTTCTTGATAACTATTTATCAAATGATTTGCCAAATATGGCCTTTTTTGTCCCAAAAAGGGATTATGATTTGACACTACGTGTTGGGATAGTATAAATTACCGATGAGATGAATATACAACTGTCTTAACCACCCAACAAGGATCTAAATTATCTATGTACTAGCCAGAAGTATAGATTATGATGAACGAAATAAAATTCCTTACTTCACTTATTATTTTTATTAATACCAGATGTACATAGTACTCGAAATGTATATCTGGTACTAATCAAATCATACGCGAAGTAAGGAATTGTATTTCGTTCATCATAATATAGAACACTTCACATTACTCAACGCGAAATTTAGTGAAGAAGTATAGAAACAAGCACCATAGTAGCTTGTATCCGATTAAAAATGAAGAAAATCTAGAAGATCTATTTCAGCAAATCAAATCAAATGGGACGCTAAGGAGCGAAATAGATCGGAAGTTGCTAAGCAACAAACTAAATCAGGCCAAGGTCCCACCTTGGGTCGAAAATACTCAAGATACCGAAAATGCATGGAATCAACCGCAAATTGCCATTCTTGAATCTCAAAATCACTAGCAAGAAGAGAGAAAAACAGTTAATTAAAAAAAATAATGACGCAAGAAATATAGAAGGTAATGGAGAGAAACATACAGATCAGAGAAAGTAACTAAACTATTGAGCGTTTAATAAATCAAATACAAAGTTGGAAATGTAAAATTATGTCTGAGCTAAAACCATACGTATTCACGTCAAATACCAGTGGTTATGTTGATATTTCTGATATCAATAACCCCTAATACTAATGTTATTTGGGATAAATTTATGAATACATTTGTAAAATGTTTCGAAACATGCTTTCCAACTAAATCTAGAAAATTCACTTGAAATAAAAATCAAAGTAAGTAAGTAATTAAAGTAGTTTACAAATGATATTAAAAAATATGAGAGACAATTTAAATTTTGTGCACGAGGCTAGCTAAAATCAAATAATCCGGAAATTAAACAACTGACGAAAGACATGCTGGTAACATAAAAATACTATTAAACAGGCAAAAATCGAGAAAATGACAACAGCAAGTAATCCTATAAAATATATGTGGAATATTATAAATAGCCAAAGACTACATAAAAGAACCACATTATCGGATACAGTAAAATTCAATTTAACAGCCCATATATTGTATGATTTCTTTGTAAATATTCCTCATTGAATTAATAATGAACTACCTACCTGTTACCCTTAAAATTTGTCAATGAACATTTTGGAAAAGATCTACAACAATTCTTTTTCCAGCCTGTATCGCAAAATGTAGTAAGGGAGCAGCCATGGATATAAAGAATAGTTCAAGTACTGACATTTTTGATCTATCCATCAACATAATCAAATGTTTGTTAGATGCAATAATTGAGCCACTTACGATACTAATGAATCATGTCGTTAATTCATGTACATATCAAGATGTACTTGAAATGTCTAAAGTAGTTCCTATTTACAAAAAAGAAGATTCTAATGACTGTGATTATTACCGGTCAGTAAGTTTTCCTCCGATGTTCTCTAAGGTAATTGAAAAAATAATACTTATTGAACTTAACACTCACTTTAAAAAAAAACAATACTCTATCCGAGCAACAATTCGGATTTAGGGAAGGAAAATCTACTACCGCCGCAATACTGGACCTGACTGAATTTATAATTGATGCTTATGAAAATTAACATTTTTTGCAGTTGCTACCAATATAGACCAAAGGCTTTTGATTGTGTCCCGCACTTATTACTTTAAAAATAATTGTTTACAATTTTAATCCTCAGAGTTGTGACCTCTTGACATCATTCGTAATCAAGAGGCAACAGTCAGTCACCTTTAACAATTTAAGATTATAGCTTCTTGAAATAATATATGGGATACCGCAGGGATCAACTCTGGGCCCTCTCCGATTCCTCTTATATATCAATGATTTTCCGGGATATATGGGGGATGCAAGGTTGTATTATTCGTCGATGATATAACCTTGCTTAACTCTTCTATCAGTATGAATACAGCTTTTCAAAAAAATGAGTGATTAGTAGAGAAATTTAATATATGATTTACTGCCAATCATACGAGTCTCAATGAGAAGAAAACTGAAACAATAATATATACTCTAAATAATCTTAATGTGATCAACAACACCGATAGTGTGAAATTTCTAGGTGTCTACATTGACAATTCTCTATTATGCCATGGTGATGAATTAGCTGCAAAACTAAATAAACATATTTTTCTTCTAAGAGGATTAGAAAACAACATTAGCCCTAAAATCATTCTTACTGATTATTTTGCATTATTTCAGTCCCAGACTTCAGAGATCAATAAATGGTATAAATTATTATGGATTGAAATTTTATAATAACCTTCCTACTAGTTTTACGAATCTAGATATTAAAACCTTTAAAGAAAAGATTAAAGTATTTTTGCCTCGAGGAATTTCTAGCTCACACAGTCTGATGAATTGATTTAATTTAATTTTAATCTTAATTTTAATTTGTCTTTGTAATTCTCATTTGAATTTGTTTGTAATTTTAATTAATAATTGTGGCATCTTAACTATAATTAGAAATTCAATTGTATTTGTGGTGTGAATTTTAATTTGATCTAAATTATTATTGTGATGTTTCAGTTATTTTAAATTTTTATTTATTTATTTATTTATTTATTTATTACATCTTTGTACTCTTTTCTAACGAAAATCAAATCTCAAAAATTATGTTACAAAATATAAAAATATACTTAAAATTTTAGCCGAAGGGAGGACGGGCGGAGTTCACTTCTTCGAAGGATCCATAAATATGCACTATCAATAGTATTTCAAAATACCTTTACTGGTATCGATTTATATATTAAATGCTTAAATACAGCAAATTGTATATTAATTAATTGATTAGCACTAATAAACATTATTATTAATTATTAAACATATTTTCTAAACTGCATGAAACGTTGAGGATTGATGATTTTTATAATTGGTGTAAAACAATCAATTTCCTAATTTTGTCATTGATGATAACTTTCTTCGGTATACTGTACGAGTCTTTTGTAACACTGAAAATGTTGGTAGGAAGAGGGGCACTGATTTGCCAATAAAAAGTATTTCAAAAGTCAATTGAAAATGGGCTATAATATAATAATAGAATTTTAATGTATGTGCTTTCATAGCAAAAGTATACAAATAATGAAAATAGATATCCATTTCTTTTCTTATCATTTATCTGGCGTATAACTTTATAAAATTATTTTCCTAGAAGAGTAATATTTTACTAATGGTTCTTTCAAGATTTTGATGACGACCTCTTTGAAGAAAAACTTGTTCACTAAGAAGACATGGTTTCATTTAAACGGCTACGTTAATTCGCAAAATATGCAAAGCTTGACTTTTATACCGAAAAAAATTTGTATTCCGCAAAAATTCCATCAAGACAGAGCATGAGTACAAATGCTAAATAAATTACTTGATGAACGTACTACGAGGGTTGCCTTTCATATTTCGGGAATAGAGATAATGGAGAAAAAGAAATGAATAATCGTACATGGGTTTATTGTCTTTCAAAATATTCTCCATGAAAATCAATATAATTTTGCATGCACTTGAACCAATTTTCGAAGGGCATTTTCTACTTCGATTGAGGTGACTTCAAAATTTGCATTTTGAAAGAATTAACAACTTCTTTCGAAAACCGTTTGTGGCCAAATTAAGGCTGTACGACAGATGACCTATCAATTGAATTCTTTTAGTTTAACAAATCTCTTCTTTGAGCTTTTGTGTGAGAGCTCTCATTGTCCTGGGCGGTTGATTTCTTTTATTTTAATAATAATAATATCTTTATTTACGGAAAATCACAATTATAATTCAAGCAACAGATAAAACTAAAACAATTCTCTATATGTTAATGTACAATTATGCTACATGTAGAAATGACTTTCTTTTAAAAGAAGAGTATGTCTCTCCAAATAAATCAAACCATGAGTTGTTACAGATCCAGTTTGCAGAATTCATCAGGTGCGCCAGTGAATTATGGGTGTCAACAGCTATCTGGTAGGTTTCCAGGTGAAAATGTTCCATTCAATAATCGGTATAAAATGTTGAGACAATTCCTTATAGCTGAATATTCACCCTAAACATGATGCAACCCCTTTTTGTATTCCATACAATGCAATAATTTATTTTGTATAGATTCAAGGCGAGTAATGTTGACAGATGTATGTGGTGTTCATATAGTTGATGCGTACTCTAGATGACATCGAACGAAGCAACAGTATAGAGTTTTTAGACAATCAACATTCAAATTTTTCCCAATCTGCCATATATACCTCCATTTTTGCAAAGCATTCTTGCTTATATTTACGATGTGTGTTGCAAACGTGAATTTTGAATCAAATTTTACTTTTATTTTATCTTTTAGTCTCCACTTTATCCAATTTAGAAAAGTTGATGGTATAAGTAAAATTAATATACTTTTGACGTCTTGTTTTGGTCATAGAATAACATTTATTTACGTTGAGAAATAATCTGTTTTAATTACACCACTCATTTAAACTGGTAAATAAAATTGAATAGATAAGCAATCAGAATAAGCGTGAGCCAATTTTAATACTTTTAAATCATCTGCGTAAAGCAGAAACCTACAATGTTTGATAACATTTTGCAAATCAATAATGAATAAAATAAACAAAATAGGTCCACAGTGTGAGCCCTGAGGCACACCTGAATATACGGTAATTGGATTAGATATAAAATTATTAATACGAACATTTTGTGTTCGATTTATAAGGAATAAAGATAGCCAGTTCAATGAACTAAGGCAAAATCCATATGAATCCAACTTATCCAATAATAAATCACAGTCAACCTTATCGAACGCCTTGGAGAATCGGTAAATTGCTTGGATTCTAATAAGTTAAAAGTAGTAGAACGGTTGGGTACAAATCATTGTTGATTATTACATATTATTTGTTTTGAAAGCCAAGCTAATTGATCTGCTGCCAACTTATCAAGCATCTTTGGTGAAAAAATTGAGCAAAGATTGTATAAAAACCCCTCTGTAGTTTGGGACTAAATGTCTAGGACCTGATTTATGAATCGAAATAATAAAGCTCGTTTTCCATTTACTCGGCCCTATACCAAGAGATAGAGATTTAGAAAATAAATTATAAATTGGGCGACATAGTGAATAAACACAACCCTGAAGAAAATAGCTCGACATTTGGTCAGGTCCGTGTTAATGTGATGGTTTAAGACTAATTATAGCGTTAAATACTTCTTCCAAACAAAGTTTTTGAGGGCTATCCAAAAAAGGACATAACTCTTTATGGTCAGATGATGTATTGTACATAGAAAAAAAAAGTTTAAGAACAAATTAACAATATCTGTTCCATTACCTGCATTAATATTATTATAGTTCATTCATTTTACCGAAGATTTCTGATAAACAAATGGTTGTGTACCATTCAGAATTGATCTTCCGAAATTGTACTAATGGCAAAGTTGTCACATTCTCCATTTTTCCTGAAAAATCACGGGCCCATTTGCTTAGAAGTACATCTTGCGTGGACAACTGTTGTTTTATTTGACTCATCTTGGAAGATCCATACAGTTGACAGCTATTTACTTTAGGGCTCATACATATATATATATCCATGATTCGTAATATCATAGACGTGTTTGAAGCACCGCAATCGTATTTCTTGAGAAAATCTACCGACCAATCGACACGAGCCTTTTTTGAGCGATTGTTAAATTATGTATGATCCAACGTGAACAAATTCGCAATATTAAATATGTTAGTTCTAATAATATCCAAAGATACCTTAATCTCACAATAAACTATATGACAATGTTGCAATATCAGTTTGCGCATAGAATCAATTAATCAATGTTTTCTGGAAAATTATCACCAGCACTTGTATGTATGTTTGATGATGATGTGGAATATCACAGTAGTATATCACCTAAAACTCTTGTATAATATGACAGATTTGAATAGGTTATCATTGCAAACATGATGATATTTACAAAACAAACAATCAGAATACCCAAAATAAATAAAATAATGAAATATATATATATAAATAAAGTTTGTCACAAAATATATCAAAAAATAAACTCAAAGAACTAAATAGGACGTGTAAATAATGCTGAAACACATGCCAGACAAACTTAATAAAACATGTATTGAAAAATCAATATATAAAAATAAATTAAAACTTAATGGTACAAATTAATGACATTAGACAAATCAACTAAAATTAAATTTGCAATTGTGAAAAAAATGAAGTTATTAAATGATGAACTAAATAAATTAAAATTTATGTCTCTGATTAATTCCCTAAATCTCATCATTCTGCCAAGATGGTAATTTAGGGAATTACATGCCATAAATAGTAGAAACAGTAATGTAGACCAGCTGGTACCTATGAATTTAACTTAAAAATTAGAAATCGATAACACCTTTTAATCACTTATAAATAAAATATAAACCGAATATAATTCGCCTACATTTAAATGATTTAATCCGTATTATTTCCAGCATTCCACTAAATTGTTGTCTGCTATTCCCTAGTCCTGCCGATACAATTTGCAAATCTCTAATAATAATGAATGTGCACGTGCATAAGGAGACCAAACATACGACGCACATTCTAAATGTGGACGTAGTAGCGATATGTAGAGAGCACGAAAGATTTTACAAAATCAACAAACAAAACCAAGTTTTGCCGCGATGGAATGAAATGCAATTACACTTACTAAGATTATATAAACGATTAGGTTTACACCATTTGGCGAGTAGATCTGACTGTAATTTATATTGATCATCTCTGGTTTTAATCTGTTTATATAATTTCAGGTCGTCAGCAAAGAGAAGAAATTTACTATGTTTTAAATGTTAAACCAATGTTATTAATGAACAACAGAAAAAAATAGGACCACAGTGTAAGCCCTTCAGGTAGCTATAAAATCAATCAACAACATTTTACCCAAAACTTCTTTAATACATTGTTGTGGTCGACACGATGAAAGGCCTTGGAAAACTCAGTATAAATAGCATCCATTTAATATCCATCCAATGCCTCCGATAGATAGAATGCTTGTGGTAATTGATCTGCTTTTATTAAAGCCATGTTGTTTTTTAATTATAATATCCTTACACTTCCAGAATAATTGATCTGAAGTTTTTGGACTATGATATGAAGAAAACATTTGTTGAATCGACTACTTCTCTAACTAGTACTACGTTGAATTACACAAAATCAATTTTCGCGGTACAAATACCACACCATTTAAAGCAACATCAGTTTGATTTATTTATTTTTACCAAAAAAAACTACGAAAAAACTATTTTATTCATTTTTTTTAATTGGACAAAAATTATCTCAATGTAAAAGTCAGTTCCCTATAATTTTAGAGAAAGTTAGTGCAATTATTTAGGCAATAATTGTCACCTTTATTTGTATGTATATTTATATGGAAACCTGGAGGTACAAAAATCCATAGTAAAATTCGTTCTTAATATCTTCGCTATACTTATGAGATCTAACATAGTTCGAAATGGAAAATAATAATTCAATGCTTTCATTCACATACAAAAATTATTACTTTATAATTTAATTAAGGTATTTGACGTTTTATATTTATTTTCGTATAAAACTTTTTAATATAAATAAACTTTATAAAAATATGTAAACATTCAGAACATTAAACACAATGGAAAATTTTAGATACCAGCAGCATATGATAGTTTAATCACGTTAAAATTTAATACAAAACAGGAACGATTATCGATTTCAAATTATCTCTATAGCATCCCGTGTAAACAAGCACCAATATTCATTGAATAAATTACGAAATTTAATCCGAGAACAAACACTCGCGATACATTAAAAGTCACCAGAGGACGCCGATTAGTCACCTATGTATAAAATCGAAGACCTCATTGTGGACACTAGCAATTCCATTCATAAGCGCGCCCGGAAAGTAAATATAAATGCAAATATTCCATCAAATCGATACTGATTAAACAAGCAATCGAGACCGGATAAATCCCATTTCGAGCCTTTACAAGTTTCTAGATAAACACGCGAACAATACGAGCTCGTATTTGAATTGCAATTAAGTCCAGCCTTGTGTTATTTACTGGATTGTTTTTATTTATTTCGAGAAGGAATAAAGCTATATCCGATCCATTCCAAGAATTTGACCGAGACGAGATTTCCTTTTCTGAGGCCGCTCGGAATGTCTCGAGGTTGTATTTAAGAAATGGTCAAATTTCCAGGAAATATAGAAATGGGTGTGTTTTGGACGTACGTGTTGTCTAATTAAATTCATTCAGTCAATTATTGTATTGGATAAAATTAAATGCGTGGGTTGATCATGTTAAAATCATCATATTTTTGTCTTTTGATTCTTTTGCAAAATTGAATTAAAAATAATATTGTATACAAATAGGATGGTTGTATAAACATTGGTTTGATATAAATATAGCATACATACATCATAAATAGAAAAGTAAACTATAAAATTAACCTGTTTTGATTGGTGTATTATTAAAACTGTGTAATTATTTAATCCAACATTCTTCATCATCTCTTTAATATTGATATAGATTATAAAAGAGCAAATAATAAGTAGATAATTAACAAAGAAGTTATAATTTGAATTCACTAAGTTCAGCAAAAATAGTTGTACAAAATATTTTTAAGACGCGGCCAAAATAAATAGTAAAGGAAGGTTATTTTGGAATATTACCTCATGAAAATTTCCATTAGATTAATAAGTGAAATTGAAATTTTAGATATTGATTCGAATATTGCTTAATTTCAAGATTTAATTGATATGAAATTATCTGTTTATAGAAGTGTATTCTACAATCTTAATCGAGTACTACGAGGAAAACTTTTTATGTTTCGGGAATAGAGAACAAAAATGGTGATGTGGCCACCATAATACTTTCCCTATATTTTTCTCAAAAACCAAATCGCGTCATGAAGAAATCTGTAATAACTACCGACGCTATACAACAAGCGAACGGGCTTTTCGCCAACTGAAAAAACCTAATAATATCTACCCACTAACTTCATTTATTTTCAATTTATTTCAAATTACTTAATAGAAAATGTACTTATTAAGTATAGCATAAATATTTTAATAATCAACGATAAATTCTGTAGAGAAACACTTATGTATATTTTGAAGAATGTAGGGTGGGATAGTGGCCACCCACCCAACACACATTTTTTTTAAACATCAATCACAGTCAGTCAGAAGCCTATCGCATTATTACGGTTGAAGTTAAAGGAAACTAAAAATATTTCAATGATTAAATTTTTAATATATGTATATCTAGAGTGGGTCCACTATCACCCCCCTTTAGAACATACACAAATGTCTAACTAAATTTTTACTTTATTTAATAAAATAATTTAAACAATTTTAATTACACTACACACTAGTAAATCAATCCAACAACAAAGCCCACCCACTAACCTTAATTTTTAATTTCATGAAGTTAGAATATAGAGTACTTAATAAATATAAATGACATAAGTCGTTTTGTAATTTAACATAATTTCTGTAGAAACATGTGTGTATGTTTTATGGATTGGAGATTAGGATAGTGGCTACCCACCCACCCTACATATAATTTTTAAACTTTAATCACTGTCAGTCGTTTGATTTTAAAAATTTTAAATTAATATTTCAAAATTATTAGTTAATTTCCTTCAACGAACTAAAGGATTTTAATATATTTTATTATAGCATTATTATTACGATTGAAGTCACTGGAAATCAAGAATATTTCAGCGATTAAAATTTTAATAAATATGTTGGGTGGGTGGACACTATCACACCCTCCAACCTTTAAAATATATGAAAATGTTTTAATGAATGAATTCTTTATTTAAGAAATATTTCAAATAATATCCATTGCACTACACAAGTTACTAATTTTCTGGAAACATTAAAATCTCTATAATCTTTGAACTTGTATTTATTTTTTTTAAATTTAATCATCTTAACAATCATCAGAATTATTTGAAACTGTATTGTTTTTCTCTAAAATCTTTAAATTCTCTAGAACGTTCAGAATTTTTAATATCATAAAATTTCTTGAAGGAGTTTTTGGAAAATTTTTCGCTAAGGTATAGAAGGCGTTCATTGATGGAAATAACAGAGGTAGTCTCATATAGAAGTTGGTCAGAGGGATTATGTAAAGAAATGCTAGGATGGCGGATTTTGGTTAAAGCTCTTAGGGAGGATCGCTCGCTAACTTAGTAGTCAAGTAAAGAGCGACAAATCATTTTGTAAATTTTAACGGCTATTTTGATAGATATTCTGTTGTTTTTGTAGGTTAGATTCCTAAATAATTTGGCCCTTGTAATGATTTTTGCCTTATTTAAAGCTGTGTGACTTTTAAAGTTTACTTTTTGATCTATGGTAATGCCTAGGTATTTTATGGACGTAGAAGGGAAACAATTATGTGGGAGATATGGATATAGGATTGTTGTTACGGTGATAGGAAACTAGAAGCTGGGATTTATGGGGATTGATTTTAATTCGCCATTTTGCGAACCAGTGCTCCAGGGTGTCAATAAGCTGCTGAAGGGATTGAAGAGCTTTAGGTACGGAGGGTGCATGGGAAATTAGGGCTGTGTCATCTGCAAATTGGAGGAGATATTTTGAGGGATTAAAGTGAAGAGGGCCAGGGTTGTAAATGTCGAAGCAGAAGATGTTATAAAGTAATGGGGATAGAGGGGATCCTTGGGGTAGACCTTGTACAGGTGTAAAAGGAGGAGAGTAGGAGTTGTTGATTTTGACTTTCAGGGATCTGTTTGAAAAGAATTGCTTAAAGATGAAAATAATGTGGGAAGGAATTTTGAGGAGGTAACATTTATACAACAGACCTTGATGCCAGACAGAATCGAAGGCTTTTTGAATATCCAATAGTAGGATGGCTGATGACTTTCCTTCAAGGTGTGCTGATTGGATGGTAAGATGGAGGGTAGTGTAATGTTTTAGACGGAAGCCAAATTAGTAGTTCGGGATACGGCCTTGGATGTGGGATAGTATTTTGTTTTTAAGGAGTGCTTCATAAAGTTTTCCTAGGACGGGAAGTAACGTAGTAGGACGGTAGCTGGATATTAAGGATGGAGGATGATCACGTTTTGGGATACAGATGATGATTCCAATTTTTCATTCGGAAGGAAAATGTTGGTGTTGGTAGATGAAATTAAGGATATTAAGGATATGGACGTGTATATGGTTTGGTAAGGATTTTACTATATGTCTATGTACTAGGTCGTGTCCAGTCGCTGTATTTTTGCCCATCTTTAATGTGTTAAAATTGTCCTCTTCTGTGAATATATCCGTCGGTTTTGAACTCTCATTAACTCTAAAAAATCGTTGTACCAGTCGTTTACGAGCTGAAACGTTGATTGGTCAAAATTCGGGTCTTGTGTCTTTGAATAAATAGAATTGAAATGGTCTGCAAATTTACGTGTGATAATGTCTAGGTCTGTTATAGTCTCGTCAGTAATAGGGTCGTACATTTCTTGTAGTTTGTTCGTCTTTTTGTTTCTGCTAAGTTTCCCAATTTCTGTCCAAAACTTTTTACCTCTTGAGTCATTGATTTTTCTACAGCTTTTAATCCAAGTATCCTCTTATATTCCGCAATTAGTTTTTTAATGTCTTATTAAGTTTGTTGAATTTTTGTAGAAATTCAGGAATATCCGTTAGTTGAATGTCTCTGTAGATTTGTCTTTTATGTTTGATAAGGCGAAGGATAAAATTTGGAAGAGGATATTTATAAAATTGTTTTTAATTTGAGGAGAATTTTGTTTGATTGATTTATATAGGATGTCATTGAATTGGGCAATGGTGTTAGGATTTATGTTAGGATTGGAAATGATGAATTATGTCAAGTCTGTAGAAACTGTCTTTATGTCATATTTGTTGAAGTTGTAAATTAGGTTAGGAATTTGTTGGGGGTGATTAGATGGGATTTTTATTTGAAAGGTGATGGCTAGGTGATCAAAGCATAGGTCGGGGACTAGATTGACTGAATGTATGAGGTTTTGGATGTTCTGGGTACAAAGTAGGACATCAGGAGTGGTTGCTAGTGAGTTATTCATGATAAAGGTGGGTGGAGTAGGGATTCGTACGAAGTTAGAGTTGGATAGGAAAGATTAAAGGTGTCGTGCTTTAGCTTTATTTATGTTAAAATCGCCAATGATAATTGCATTATCAAAGAGTGAGGCTTTTACAAATATGAAGTCTTCGATGGGGGAATGAGAGTGAATGTATATAAGAAACAAATTAATTTGGAATATTTAAATATTTAAAAAAATATAAGACATATTAAAATTAATAGAATCTTTTTAATTTTCAGAATTTTCAGAATTTTCAGAATCTTTAAAACCTTTTAAATGTTTACAATTTTTAGAGTTTGTAATAAAATCTTTAGAATTATCAAAATCTGTATAATCATTCGAATCTTCTGAATCTATAATATGTGTAGAATATATCTTAGAATTTCTTTATTTTTTGAAATTGTTGAATTTTCAGAATTCTTATTTATAATTAATCTTTATTACTCTTTAAATTGAAATATTGAATCTTTAGATCTTTACATTTTAAAAATATTTAGAACCTTTACTATATTTAGAATCGGTTATATGTTAAGAAATATTGGAATATTTAGAATATTCAAAGAATTTAAAACTTTTAAAATCTTTATTTTACTAAAATCCTTAGAAACTTTACAATCTTTAATTTCTACAGAATCTCTGAAATTCTTACATTAAAAAAATATAGAATCTTCAGAATTATTAAAATAATAATAATAAGTAATTATACAAACTGGAGAATTTTTAAAATTGTTAGAATCTTTTCAACTTTTAGTATTTTCTTTATTTACATTCTTTTGAGTATTGAGTATTGATAAAATATTTCTTAAGACTCCTTTAGTTATTTTTAATTATTTTAAAGAAATTGTTGAATATTTAGAATGGTTAGAATCTGGTTAGAGTTAAAATATTGAATCTTAGATTTTTTAAATCTTTAGAACCTTTAGACATTTTAGAAGAATTTTTTAAATGTTTAATTAATTAGAATATTGGGATTTTTATTGTTAAAACCAGAAGAAACTTTAGACTTTAAATTCTATAGCAAATAAATATTTGATTTTCTATTGAATCGTTAGAATTTTCCAACTCATTAAATTATAAAAAAAGTTTTTTTTTAGAATGTAGGTTTAAGATTAAATTAAATTCACTTGGCTTGTTTTACAAATTAATAATTTATTGGACTAGTTTCGGCTCAAGGCCACTATCAAGAATTTTTTAGAATTTTTAGAGCTTCTATTTGTATAATCTTCGGAATCCTGAATTTCTTGTTCTTTTTTGTTTGGAATCTAGGTTTTTAATTTATCTACTACCTTTAATATTTGTAGGAATTTTGTTGGAATTTTCAGACTCATTCATATTTTCATAGAGTTTTTAAGATAATTAAAATCTTTATAAACCTCAGACTTTTTTACCTATTTTGAATCGTTAGAACTTCACACACCATTTTTTATTCTATTCTCCATGATCATCACATCTTTTCATGCTTTCATACCAATTTTCGAAGAACTCTTTCCACTCCGATTAAGGTACTTTCAAAACATACGACGAAAATCATTGGTCTTATTTATTTTTTATTTGCGGTAATAATAAGAAGTCACTTCGACTATTTCAGTTCTCAAAAAGTCTCTTGTTTAAGCCAATGTATGAGAGCTCGCTTTGTCATGAAAATCTTGCAATATCAGTTCACGTGCAGCATCAATATTTTTTGGACGACAACCAATTTGGATAACCTTTACGAAATTCACCACCAAGTGAACTACGGATGCAATTGAATTATGTATACCATCAATGGTGATTGCTGATGTTACTTCGTCGCCAAAAGTCGTATTAAGTTTATCGCACGGAAATGTTCACTAATTACTTCCTTCACTGTATGATGAAAGGGCAACGTTCTGGGTAACTCTAGTGACAACAAATTGAATTTTACTATTACTGATGAAGGTTTAAATTAAATTACACTACACTACTACAATTTAATTTAAACCTTCATCAGTAATAGTTCAAAATATTTCACCAAGTGAAAGTCATTAAAGAAATTGAATTTTACCTTAAGATCGTCGATTGTCAGATCATCCATTTCCGAAATATAAAAGGAATAATCACAATGATGGTTGCGACCGTTACTATGTGGTAATTCATAATGAACACTGAATAAAACACTTACTATGTTTTTAACCACTAAAATTTATTATAATATATAAATATATTACAATGTGCACGACTTAAGTTTCGACTTTTGACACTTGATAATGACCGTCAAAAGTCGAAACTTAAGTCGTACACATTGTAATATATTTATATATTATAAGTGAGTTAAATAAATGACTGTTTTGTAGGCACTAATATACATATAAGGATTTTATCTTGGAGTAAATTATGAAATATATTATGAAACATTATTCAAAAAAGATTATATTGAGAAAAATATAAACAAACAAGTTCTACTTATTTCATACCATTATCCGTAAAATATAATTAAATTTATTAAACAATATGAGATAAACCAATTTAAAACTTTTATATAATGAAAAAACGTGCGGGCTTAAGTGTGTCAAAATCACACGCACTTGTGTAAACATTGATTTTCCTTGAAGATTAAAGCGCGAGTTAATTTAAAATACTTGATGCGGTATTTATACACATCGATTTGTAAACATATAGTATTTAAACAATGAATAAATATAAGAACGCGATAAGAAATCAATTAAAGTGTATTTAACTATTACCTTCAAAATTTATCAAAAAATTACTTTACTTATTTATCATGTTTTCGCTAATATATATGGGATCTTTAAATAGCCGAATTATTTTTTTGCGATGAATTATAAAGAGAAAAAATATACTCAGTGACATAAAAATTGCAACACCAAATAGGAGCAGAAATTTTTTGACCAAACTTGACACAAACGTTTAGCTATTAAAATTTGAAAAAAAAGAATAAAAATAAACATATTTTTTATTAATAATGTGCTGGTTTGACCCTATTGGTTACACACTTTACTACTTTTCGTTGCATTGGTTCTAGCAGGTGGTAGAAAATCTTCTGGGTTTTGTATTCAAAGCAATCTGTAATTTGTGCTGAATAGCTTGCAGCATCTGCGGAGGATAATGCAAGTTTTTTTAGTTATCTCCCTATAATATCCCATATATGTTGAATGAGCAAAAAATCAGGAGATCAGGGTGGACATGGTAAGATATTTTTCTCCGCAAAACGTTTCATAGGAACTCTTGCAATATAGAAACGGGGTTTGTCTTGCTGGAAAAGTGGGTTTTCCAAGTGCTGAAGAAACAGAAGAAATATAAGCTTCTATTGCCTCGGATGCTTGATATGGCTGAGCGTTTATATTGCCTCGGATGAATACCAAAAGTTAAAGCACCCTATACCACCTACAATTTGATGCACAGGCACACACATTCTATGTTGATCCTTACAGTCATCATGTATCCGCAAACAGCTAATCATAATCGGCAATTATTATGGTACTGGAGAATTGGTTACTTGTTGCAATGACTTGAAGATGGCGGTATTGAACCTCATTTTTTTTCTTCTGCAACCTTCTCGACCTTCTCTAGTCTATGTCTGATAGAGAATGACTGTGGATTGGTTTTGGTTAAGGCGATTAGCAATTTCTTTAATCGAAAGAAACACTTTTGCGTAAACCAACGATACGATTTTACCATCAAAAATTTCATACAAATAAATACATTCGTAATTTAAGTTGTTGCTAAAAAAATAGTAAGTTTATTACCAATTCCTGTTATACACTTATTACGTTTGTGGGATTAATGCAAAAATAAAAGAAAACAATTTTACTCATTACTCAAGTAAGTAGTACAATAAACAAAACAAAAACGGGCCACGAGTAAATTATAAAATTGTATAAGTGGACGACAACAAAGATGAGCATTGGAATTTATTCCTAATTGTACCACTGCACTATAAAAACTTATTATTATTTGTTGTGGCTTCAATGTTAGAATTAAAAATCTTAATTTTATTTGGAATGATATCTAAATATAAACAATGAAACCCTCGATTTTTAAATATGTAAAACATATTTTAGTAAATTGTGATTGAAACAATATTATTTTTTTTATCGGAACGATTCGATATAGTGTGATTTGTCAAAAAGAAGCTGATTTTATCCTTGCAAGTCTAAATTAAGTTTTTTGTATGTTTTTTGTAAATTGATATTGAATAGATAATTTTGTAATTCGGTGAGGATGTGATATCTTCCTATTCAAAAAAATCGATCATTTCTCGAAGTACTGAAGGACTTTTCTGCAAATAAAGCGGTATGTTATAGTGTTATCTCTAATTGCTTCAATAAACTTACGGAATCGTCTATAATTCAGATCAGTAGATCTGATAAAATTAATAACCGTTGTGACTGGTTTTAGATTATCAAATAAATCCAAACATTTCTCGCATAAGAACTGTTGATTAACGATACAATGTAAAACTAATTGTTTTGAACCACCATTTTCTACAGCCTTTGACACAAGAATAAAATATTTCTTCGTCTTTCCATCGAATGTTTTCAATTTCAACTTCCTTAAAAACATCTTCTAGTACCTAATACCATTTATCTACTCCTTTAATATAAAAATATATAGGACTTTCTTCTCAAATGCCTTTAAGAATATAGATCTTCCTTTACGACTCTTATATGATCGTATCTGCCTACATTTCTCCTCTTCTGCCAGCTGGCTGAGAACCTCCGTCGCTTTTTCTTTAACAGCTTCAAATAGAAAAAAGTTGCAGGAGGCGAATATGGCGGATGTTTCAACACGGCGATGCCGTATTTTTTAAGGAAGGCTTTCACAGATAAGGCAGAATTGGCTAGTGCATTGTCTTGGTGAAAGATCCAGGACTTGGTCTTCCACAAATTGGGTCTTCGCCTTCTCACACGCTCACACAGGGCCTTCAGAACCTCTATGTAGGAATGTTGATTTACCGTCTGACCATTTTGCCAATGTTTTCGTCCGTTTTTGACGTTGATTTCCGCCCTGGGCGCCGATCGTCTTCCGTCGTTTCAAACCTTTCTTTAAACCATTTAAATCACTCAATGTTTGTAAGCGGGATAAACATTCATTCAATATTGCATAAGCTTCTGTGGCAGTTTTCCCCAGTTTAACAAGAAACTTGAGGTTAACTCGTTGCTCCGTCTGACTACTTGGCATAATTCCAACGCGCCACTAGTGCGTCGACTAATTCAATGAGCTACTACTTGTACAGTGAGTTCAGGGTTGGGAAAGGACCATCAGACACAGTCATGTTTAAACAAGTCGTGGCATGCGCGCAGTTTGCTGAAAGCGACATCAGCCCGGTTATTAAATAGCCACACCTCGTACGTGAAGTGTTGTTGTTTTTGTTGTTGTTGTTCTGTCTGAATATTCTAAAGATTCTGTTAGTCGATGAAGAAATATAATCTTGAAAGATTCTTAGGTTCATTACGCAAGCGTCTGCATTTTATCTGATTACGTTTGCGACTGTTCCAGGTGTGAAACCCGTTTTAGAAAAAGATAATCTATAACTTTAGTTACTTAGCTAGTTCGTTAGTCGCAGAGAGTGAGTGAGGAGAAATTTGTCAGAGATTATGTTTTTTTCAGTTTTCCTTTATATAAAATCTGATCAAAAACCTGTTCCTGCTTGAAGGTTTTTCATCATATTCTGAGAACTGCCTAATCGGTAGAATTAAATTATTTTTTCACGTAAATTCTTAAGCGTATAAAATTCAAATTGTATTATGGATTTTTGGATGGATAGGAAAATTGGAGACACGAGAATTTTTCCGCACAATCCTTCCGACGAGGCGTACACTGTGATATTTAGCCGATCAAATATCACTGTATGCCATATTTACATTAGATAATGGTTTAACGTTCTTTATTTTGATGACAGATTAAGCAAAACACTGAATTGTTTTGCTTAATGCAAATGATTCCTTTAATATATAAACAACTAGGTTACTTAGAGTTTAATTCTACGTCTCTTTAATAAAGTCAGAATTACTGAAAACTTTGGTTTATCATCACTTTATTATAGATTTATGGAAAGTATAAAAATTGCACATTGTAATTTAAAAACAAAAATCGACGTGTCAAAGCATTTTCTGAAATATTTTTATTTACGATTTTATAGAATTTATCAGTTTCTTTTGAGAAGCACTGTATAACTTAAACGTATTCTTCAATTTAATCAACGGTCCTTCGATAAAGTAATAATCATTAACACACACCATCGAGTTTATCGATTTTAGAAACTAAGGCATTAAAATCATCCTTCTTTACTTCTATATTATTTTGTTCGTTAATCGTTTTTTGTTGTAGAACAATAAAACGATTTTCTTTTAAAACCTTACATTACGTCAGTGTTTTATTAAGTGAAAAACATTTTCCCCCACACGCAGTGTACAGAAAACCAACATATAGGAATTCTCGAGGATTAATAGAATTAACGCTGTCATTACCTTAATCAAATCAAACAAAATTTTTAGATATTACCAAAAAGATGTTATCTATTG
The DNA here is from genome assembly GCA_963969525.1 of Ontholestes murinus. NCBI lineage: Eukaryota > Metazoa > Arthropoda > Insecta > Coleoptera > Staphylinidae > Ontholestes > Ontholestes murinus. The sequence continues at coordinate 22,746,870 of OZ018399.1, forward strand.
TCTAAGAGTTGCACTCAAAAGTAAAACTCGCTTCCCTGCCTCTATACTCTAAGTAAAATTCGTTTCTCTGTCTCATATGACAACTTTATGGTAATACCTTTTTTGGCTATTTTTGATCAGAGAGTTAAATATTCCAAAGTAAAACTGGGTTTCCTGACACCAACTGCGCTACGCTGATGAGATCCAAAATAGATCGAAACTGGCCCATGGCTATTGTTGGTATGGATCAATAATTATTGTAAACAAAACTTTAACAGAATTCATATGACTAAGAAACTTGCTACGTTCAATACAGTCTAAAATGATCATCAAAAACAGCCCTGTCGTTAACCTAATCAAACAAAAATGTGAGCATTTTTCAACCTGACCTGAGGTACGATAAAATAGTAAAACGATACATCAAATCAACAAAACTCTCATAGTCGTTAACTTAAATTATAAATATGTCTAAATTATATTTCTACGTGATATTTCTTTGGTATAAAGGATGTGCGGCAGACTAGTATATTTAAATGCATAGAATAAAAACGATTTCGATTATTTCGGTAAATATAAAATTCCATCTAATGTCTCTAATAAAGTACTCAGAAAAAACAGACAAGAGTCAACAAGAAAATGTATCTTCTTTGTCCCCTAAATATTCCAGAACAACAGGGCACAAGATCAAATTTGATCACTGCAGTAGATCATTTTAATAAAATGAATGCTAATCTGAGATAGGAAAACATAACAATGAGCTGCCAACCATAGCTACCAATTCATATCGAAATCCACCCTACTATCTATATTCTTTTACTCGTACCACTAATTTTACCCATTTTAATCTCTACTATGTAATCATGAAGATTTTATATAATAAATATGGCTATAGCGGTACTTTTTGAGGAATGATTATCTAATAATTATCAACGCCATTGCATCTAGAAAAACGTTATTTACCCTTTATGGATAGAATCATTGGACAATATAATTATCAAAAATTATCCGTTTAGAAAAGTCATAGTTTAGTGCACTTTATAGACGTGTGCAACCATTGATCAATATTTCTTCAAAAATGTTAATTGCCAGAACGTTATAACAGAGGCATGATTATTATTTTTTCTTCTTTAATTGGAAGGAATTTATGTTGTAGACATGTGATTAAACCATATGCTACACATCACATGATACAATTAACTTACAAAAGAAATATTCGATGAACAATTTATTTCACGAACAGGTCACTTGGTTATTAAGGAAAAATACCCACAAAGAGCATAATTTAATAATAATTAATAATATTTGTGGGTATTTTTCATTTAATCCCGAACGTTATTATTTCAGGTCACTTTGTTTGTTAGTTTTAATCTAATATCCTTAATAATTTAATGATGGTATACAAATATTGGCTCATAACCTTTCTTCTTACAACGGTTAGGAGCGAATTTCGAGTGTTATATCTCATCAGAGTTGTGCCGTCGATGATGGCGAGAAGGAATTACCACGAATAATTCTAAATGCAATGAGAGGAATTTGTGTATGTACAAGTAATAAATACAATTTCAGGTATAAGACAACTTTTATTTGGATTACGTAACTAGTTAATTCTCTTTATTTTGAAACTAGTCTGCGACGATTAAAATAGTTCAGAAACATTTGGAAATAACGAACTATAAAGTGAGTTGTCGAAATATTTATACGTATATATACATTTGCATTATGTGCTTTTATGGCATAAAAAACAAGAAAAGAATGTAACCTACACTATATTGGTTTAATGGCTCATTAGTGCATAACAATCTAATTAGAAAACCGTTTCACGTCACGGTGTTGTTATATGTGAACTATTAACTCTGCTTGTGTGCATATTCACGTAATATTTATTATGCGCGTTAATGACAATTCTTAGAAGACTTAGAAGTTATATAATGCACACTACTACACAAATGCACACGTCCGTGTATTATATTTCGGGTTTATGATATTCTTGTGTGTGCGTTTGCTTAATGGATGTAGAAACAATTTTTTTTAAACAACTTCTGATAAAAAATATAAAATTATTAAAAATCGCCAATCGGAAATATAATTTTGTTTGGCCACATAGGTTAGAATCTAACCTTAAATAAGCATGATCACAACATTCACCCTAAAATACGTACACTTTACATTACATAAAGTGCGTATGTGAGATATTGAAATATTTTATTCGCTGAAAAGGCCTATTGACGCCATTATATATAGAATATAACATCATGCAAATGTCCGCCTAGGTTTTACTGAGTGGCGCGCATTCGAAATGTCCAAATTACCTACTCTGGCGCATAAATCAGGTTAAATTTGACATATGGCATGGATTATGTTGGTTTTCAGGGCCGCTGTGGTTTGTGGCTTATTCACATAGACCTGTGACCAAGAAAAAGCCTAACGGGTTCAAATCCCACGATTTCGATGGCAGTTCACATCACCTCCACATGAGATGACCATGCCCTCAAATCTTTCGTGCAGAATTTCCAATGTGGCATGAGCTGTGGCACGTACGCCGTCTTGTTGAAACCACATGTTATTTGTGTTTATATTATCCAATTTAGACCAAAAGAAGATGGTAATTATCGATTTATAGTGCTCGCCATTGTTGGTGATGTTCTGGCCAACGCCGTTCTCAAAGAAATATTGACAGATGACTCTGCCAGCCTAAAATCCATACAAAACGGTGACTTTTTCAGGATGCATTGGACGCTCTTGGATCTCGTGTGGATTGTTATCGACCCAAATTCGATATTTTTTTTGTTGACGTAGCCATTCATCCAGAAATAAGTCTCATCACTGAAGGTGATTTTTTAATGAAAATTAGGGCCAGTTCAGCAAACACATGTCATTGTCTATGGTCATTTACCATCAGCACCAGGGTCAGTTGAATTTTGTACGGGTCACGACGCAAAATTCGCAAAGTTGTCTGCGAAAGGCCGAGTTCTTGTGAGCGACGCGAAGTCGACTGCACCAGTCAACTTGTTTCCTATTAAATTAATTCCCCAAACGCATTAAACAGTCTATAGTGTTGTTAGTTGAAAAATTCGTGCGTTGTACCCTTAGCCGAAAAATTTGTGTAATTCTTCTAGATCTATCATTTAAATACAATCTGAAATCAATTTAAAAAGTAAACACATGTCCAGGATCTTTCTTCTGACTTCCTGTGATTGTACATTTAAGTTGTTCATAATCCAACCATATTCACCCTTTATATAATTAATATACCATACATCGTAGGATTTTTTTTGCACATTTTCAATGGAAGCAATGCTCGATTGGGTATGCGGATACTTCCAATTACGTCCAATGTGCCAGAAAAAAAACCCATATACGACAAGCTTTTAAGACTATTTTATTTATATGAGTTTAAATGTAAGTTGTATGTCAAAATGACTCCTAAATCCTCTACTTCATTTGTGCGTTGCAAAAGTCCTCAATTCGAAATGCACAATCTATATGCATATTCGATCTACAGACATAGATAGATAGATGTTGTATGGGTGGCACCAGCGCCTATTCCACCGCGACCTTTCCAGGTCTATTGTTGATCCCTGTTTATCTCAGATGACCAGCTCTAGCTTTGCCTCTTTGATTAGTCTTATTAGCCCTGCCAGAGGGGCTTGGGTATAAGTCTCCGCGCTTGGGTTTGTAGTGCCTAGCTTTTGATATCTAATCCTTGCTAGACCCTCGCAGTGGCATAGAATGTGGAACGAGTCCTCTTCTTCCTCTAGGCAGAATCTGCATGATGCTTCTTCCTCCAGGCCTATTTTGGTAATATGTTTGTTGAGCTTGCAGTGTCCTGTTATCAGGCCTACTATCGTTTTGACCATTTTCCTGTCTTGGTTCAGGAGTTTGGTCGTGAATTTTGGCGATTGTCTACAGACATAGATTGGCATTTATCTTTATTTAGAAATAAATCATTATCATATGTCAATGTCATTCTGAAGAGCAAAACAATCATCTAGGCTACTAATAATTCTAAACAACTTGAGATTATCCGCATACAGGAGACACTCTGATCCATGTATCACTTTCACAATATCGTTAATGAATAACAAAGAAGGAATAGTTCCGCTGTGCGACCCTTGAGTCACACCAGATTGAACGTTGAAAAAATGCGATATAAAATTATTGACTTTAACACATTGAACGCGATTCGTTAGAAAAGAATTAAACCATTTGATCACATTTAGATGAAAGTCAAGCTCTTCCAACTTCCGTAATAGCACCGAATGATTTTCCTTATCGAATGCCTTAGCAAAATCAGTATATATGACGTCTACTTTAAGTTTCTTATCTAAGGAATTTGATTTGTTATTGTGGACTTAACACACAAGAAACCGCGCTGTCTGTCCGTAATTAAATTCTTGGACATCCAAACAAGCTGTTGAGAAATTGCTTCATCTAGAAGCTTTGGAATGATGGACTGCAAGCATACTTTCCTATAACTATTAATTAGTTTCTTGTTATCCGTCTTAAAGATAGGACGGATGAAACTTTTTTCCATATATATCTGTCATGCTGACATAAACAGCCAAAAAGTCTCCAGTAAAAAGGAACAAAAAAGTAAATACAAGTATTTAAAGTAGAATAGCGAAGTCCAAGAGGATATTTGCACCCTCAGAATCATGGACCAAAACAAGGGTTAGAGTGGAAGAACGTCGCAACTGCATGAACTCCGCCCAGCTTCATTCATCCAAAAATTTTGTACGTTTTGTTATATATTTGTGTATATTCATATATATTTTTTTTGGAAAGGAAGCTAAAGACTAATAAACATAAACCTAAACATAAACATATATCAGGTACAATCTATTCATCAATATATCTTGAAAATAGGATATAAATTGGGCTCACCAGAGTAAAAGCACATTAATTTAGAATACCGTTAGGGAGATCATCCGCGCCCGTAGCATTATTTTGTCTTAAAAGGGCGGTAAGTAAATATGCTTGGTCAATATGGAATCTAGTATAATGTGCTTGTTCGTTGTTACTAGTAGATGTATTATCCTTACAAGTCGTAGGAGGAGCATAGATCGATGAAAAGTACTTGGGAAATAGTTTCGAAATATTACTTCAATGAGGAGCTCATCGTTGTAGCACATCACTCTGGGGAGCTCGTCTTCATTGTTGATTTCATGCACATAAGGCCATTTTTTTAAATGGATTTTCACTTATTGTTGATTCAATTTTAGTGAGGTAACGATGATAAAATTCGGGAATTGAGTTGTTTACAATTTGACCCAAGTTTACTGAAAGACTGATAATCCTCATAACTTCTCTGCTCGTGTTTTTGAACGCTATGGTGATAGCCAATTCGATAGATATAGCTTCAACAATATGGTTGCTATCAATTATTAAAGTTCCGAATATCTATTATAAGATTATTTATAATCAAAAACATTGTTCATAACTGAACAGATAAAACTAACTTGACTAATGAACCAACCCTCAAGATAGCTCTTGTACAAAACGATTTCATTTTGGACAATTACATACGAGAAACAATCGACTTAATCTTCAGAGTATTAAAAAGACATAACAATAAAACAATTTATATCACTTTGAATAAAATTGGACAATTTCTTAAATCCACTAAAGGCATCTGTCTGTCGGCTGATTGATGCAATAGTTTCGAAAGGTGGTGGTCATAAATGTAAACAGCTCAACAATGAGTTATATAAACAACATATTAACAGAGTGGAGTTAAACTTGAGAAACAAGCCTAATGAATTTTGGAAGTTCGCAAATGTTATGAAACAAAAAAGTGGTTTTCCAGCAGAAATGCACTTGCAGGAGAGAGTTAGTGTTAATGGGCAGCAATGTGCGGATCTCTTCGCAGATCATTTCTCCACTATTTACTGCAATAATGATATATATATTTCTGTTACATGTAATTCTAATTCTTTTAATTCTTGCGTTGACAGTACATTCACCTTCAAAGTTGATCTGGTAACTGTTTTTAAAGCAATTTAAGCTTTAGATCCTGCATCTTCTTGTGGCCCAGATGGTCTGCCTAATGTATTTTTAAAAAAACTGTAGTTTTACTCTAACATATCCGATTACCTACTTATTTCAAAGATCAATTTCAGAATGCTATGTCCCTACCGATCTGGAAGACCTTCAAAAAGCCGAATTGAGGTAAATCTGATGAAAGTGCGCGAATAGTTAATCATGGGCCGTCGTCTTGGTATTAGATTTATTGCCTATTAACTGGAATTGGTCCACCCTACGGTGTACAGAAGATTTGCAGATGAAAAAATTATTTTAAAGTTCTAACAGATGAAAGAAAGGCACAGCGGCAGGCTTTTGCAAGATTTTGTTGAACACAGTGGTTATTGGTGATGTTGATTCAATAGTTTCGAAAGGTGGTGGTCATATTAATTGAAAACATGATTCAACCGATAAGGTGTAATAGTAGCTAACTGATTACAGGCGCATCAGTTTCCTCCGAGATATCGAAGTGCAAAAATTGCTAGTGAAGTGAATGTGTATTATTGACCCCCACCTACTCAACTGGTTGAGTAGAAAATGCAGCGTTACTCTGTAAAGTTTTGTGTGAAACTGAAACAACCGCCATAGAGATTTTTCGTTTGATTCAAAAGTCCTACCAAGAAGGAGCCATGTCACTTGTAATAGATTTTATGTGGCACAAGAAGAAGACGATTACCGAGCTGGGAGACCTTCAACAAGCCGAATTGAGGTAAATCTGATGAAAGTGCGTGAATAGTTAAACATGGGTCGTCATCTTGGTATTAGATTTATTGCCGATTAACTGGAATTGGTGCACCCTACGGTGTACTGAAGATTTGCAGATGAAAAGTTATTTTAAAGTTCTAGCAGATGAAAGGAAGGCATGCCTCGCTGTTTGCAAGATTTTTTTGAATACAGTGGTTATTGGTGATGAGACCTCGGTCCGTAAGTATGATTCTGAAACGAAAAGCCAAATAGCGGATTGGCACACCCCTATCATCTCCAAAGTCCAAATCAAGTGTGAAAAGTTTTCTTATTGTTTTTCTTATGCTAAAGAACTGTAACAAACAAAGAGTTTTACTGGACAGTGGATGGATATGCGTTTGAGTGGAAGATCATTGGAAACTACTAAACTCTGCCTGTGATTCTTGCTGTCTAAATTTGTTGTATTTCTATCAATAATTAATGTGTTCTTTTGTAAATATGTTATAAGAAAGAAAAACATTCTCTTGTCATATTAATTTAGCAATATTATGTGTCCTTAATTAATGCTAAATCTTATATTTTCCATAAAATATAAATTCACCTCAAATTGAAAAGCATTTAGATATTGAATAGATGAGGCTGATACTTGGTGAAATTCCATAATATATAAGATAAATAAAGCACTAAGCATGTTGTGGGTTAAATTAGTGAAATTACAAACCTAGTGTTTTATTTACCTTATATCAAAAGCATTTATTAATAATGTTTTTCACAGTTGGTTATTTTACAAGTAGCCAATAATTAAAATAAATGAAAGGTACTAAAATGTGCCCAGTAAATGGGTTTGAAAAATGTATGACATTCGAGAATTTTTAAATTTCCCGCCTCAGCGCTGAATCAAATTTGGTTATGGACATACGTTTACCTTAAACTTGATTCATACAATGTGAAGCGATGAGTCACAGTTAGCTCTCAGCTGCCCGACTATACACTCTGTATTTCTATATCTTTGACATTTGATAAGTTGTCGATTTATCAATTTAGATTTTGACAAATATGCAGTAAATTCTTTTATTGTATACTTGTAACAAGGAACTGTTTACAGCAGTAATAAATTATTATTATCATTACATTTTGGTTAGTAACATTATATATCAGTTGAACAGTCAATTGCAATGTAAGCAGTTTAAGCATTTGTGGATTTTACTGAACTCAAACGCGGATAATTCCATAAAGGTGCCATCTATTGCCTACGCTTTGCACTAGATCCCTGTTTGAGTGAATAACCAGCCAGAAATCAAGTGAACTGTCAATAATAACGTAAACATGAATTATTGTTTCCAGCCAAGGACCTTTTTCCATATATTTTGGATCTCATCAAATGATACTTAAAATTTGATTAATAAATTTTCACTTTTTTGCACAACACATTGACAATATTAGATAATAAATAGATATATAAATATTTTGTATTAAATCAAATAGCAGTCATCAATTCTAATATATGTTATACGTAATTAATGTACCCAGAAATTATTACGGACAAGGACATGTCGATTAATTGTGTACAGACATGCTTGATGGCATTGAACCAAAGCGTTTATACTTTTAATTAGTTTTACTACTCTTTAAAATCGTGTTTTATAATATTTTTTTCTCTCAACAGACATGAACCTACAAAATAACACACTACACTTGTGATTATAATATTGGCTGCTCATTGCCTAGCTAGCCGATCACGGTATTGATTTGTCTTGTGTATTTATGTACGTGGTGATTTTATAGGATTATCGCAGAGTATTCGAAACCTCCAATAATAAAAGTTATCCAATAATAAAAGTTTAAAAAAATCCATGTTATTTTTTCCCTTATAATTGATTCTCACGCTAATCGAAGTGAAACACCAGCCGCCGAACGAACAATTGCCGTTGTTAATGGCTCATGTTATTACAATGATGGCGTTAAATTGGGTTTATATTTGATTGGCAATCGCAATAAACGTAGTGGGAGGTAATTCCTATTGTTGTACTATTTTGCATCAGCACCAGAAAATATTAGAGACACGTTATAATTTAAAAACGTATTTGCATCTAATGTAGAAATTGTAGGTAGCTAGGTTGTAAATTAAATATAAAAACATGCAAGACAAAGCCAGAATATTTCTTCGCAATGATTACGTTTTTTTAAAGTTTTCCTTTTGATGTTTTCCGTTTAATTATTTGAAGAACTTCAATAATGTAAATGGGTTTTTAATATAAAATGAGAATCCAATATAACCAGGCAATTATTAATCGATTTATTAAAAACAAGTTTTAAAGAAGTTTAGTTTATAAATTATTAATTAAATTGATTCATTATGCATAACAATTTGATTTTCTTAAATTTGATAAAAAATTACAATTACAATTGGAAGCGGTCAAAAAGCTTTCGTTTTCGTATGTAAGGTAAATTTCGTTTTCTTCGCACCATTTAATGAACTTTCAAAATTCAATATCAAATGGGTTTTCGTATGTAAGGTAAATTTCGTTTTCTTCGCACCATTTAATGAACTTTCAAAATTCAATAATAACAAATGGGCCCTGGTTCTGGTCGATTCGAAAATAGAATGAATAATGTCGCTTGTTTACGACAAAATTTATTATTAATTAAATATTTTATGTCTTCTAGAAACTGCTTAGTAAATCTTAAATAACAATTGGTTCAATACAATAGCCGCCGTCAGAACGTGACCAAACATCCAATAGTCAATTATCCCGTGATATTGGCTGAGGTCACAACTGACACAACGTGGGAGCTGTAAATTTTTAACGTATTTTACTTATTGTTTCTCGCTTCTTATTTTTACCTGCGTGCAATTTCGAACCTCCTAAAATTTTCCACTCTTTGGACCAGTTTAAATCTAACTGCATCAACTCCCTAAATCAGTAGACCGCTTTGTTATTATTTGTCAATAATGTGTATAATTAACTTAGTAGATGGTAATTTAACTTTTTACATGGAATAAAATTATGGAGCATAGGTATTTTTAAACTCATTTTGATTTGAACGCCTCTTTCTAATTTCAATTAAATTCTTTACCTTTCTTTCAAATAGTTAAAAACAAAATGTAATATATGCAATAACATTTAACAAATATTGTTTAAATAAGATATATCGCTGATCTAACGAATTAATTTATAAATATTTAGAACGGACAATTAAATAAATTATTAATTATATAAGTAAGTAATTTATTTTGTAAAAATTCACACACAAAACTAAAATAGATACTTTTAGTACTAATAGGAATTTATTTAAGGACCAACTTATAACCGACAGAACATGAGTTTGACTATTATTATTAAACGATATAAATATATATTTTTTTATAATTGAATTAAATTATGTGTGATATATAATTGTGCGGAACTTTCTCATGGAAAGCTCTACTGAAGAGCTATGATACAGTGAAACACGTGTCTGAAGATTTTCATTACGTAATAACTCCTGTGACGCATTTTAGAAAACGTTAAAAGCATGAAAAACCTTACATTGTCTCTACCCCTAACCATAGTCACAACAAACTGCCAAACAGCACACTTCGAAGGTAAATTCTATTCTATTTCTTGGCATTGAAAAAGCGTTTGACTCGGTGTGGCATCAAGGTCCGCTGTTCAAGTGAAATTCACTTAATATTTCTTCACGTCTTTTTCATCTAATAGACAGCTTCCTAAACACAAGAATCCTCAATGTTTGTATGCGAAACACACGTTCCCGATCCTTCATTCCCCAACAAGGTGTTCCGCAAGGTTCTCTTTGTTACCGCTCATCTACAACCCCCCCGAAACCCCAATACCTTAATTCTTCTGCTTACTGCCTGCTTTTTGCAGATAATACATCATTGATCACATACGATAAAACCATATGAAAAGCTCTTAGTACTCTTCAATTCAATAATGGTTTCCTAAATCCCACCTATTTATTCCATTTCACCGGGCTAGTACTTTTCCCTTTCATATAACACTAACTAACACCAATATCTCTCCATCACAGACTTGTAAATATCTGGGAATAACCTTTGATCCTAAACTCTCCTTCAAAACCCATACCCAAAACATAAAATTCAAAATCATAAATAGGTCACGGCATTTCAGAGCTTTTACCTTTAAACGTCAAGGAATCTATACTAATACTGCTGTTGATATAAACAAAATGATTTGACGTCCCTTGCTTGATTACACTGCAATCTTGTTTCATAATCCCCGTAGCGATTTAATAATTTAATAAGGCTCAGAGAAATGTATTTACTTCATTATTATTTTTAATGTATATCTTCAATCAGTACCCGATAACTTTATTTACTGATAGAAGTGAGCAGAAAGTGCATAAACAGAAAATTAATAATCTTAACATCGATACAAATTACCCATTTTTGTTTATCATGCATTATATTACTTATGACTAATGTTATTGTAGAGTTATTCTTCCTTAATATTAGTTAAATGAGGGTTCAATAAGGGGCCTAGTCTGTTTTGTAGTTCAAACTGTCATTGAACAACTCGATAAATAAACGCTATTAATTGGATTCCTATCTGTATAAGCCCATAACAGTAATTAAATCAGAGATATTAAATGAGATTATATTGTTTAAGCCGATAAGCTAGTAATAGTTTTCATTTGCAACATTTTTGCTGCCGAAGCTAAAGCTCAACTACGGTATGCGAGATTTTGAAGAGAAGATGCGGAAGTGGTCTCCTATGATTTCTACAGTACCGATAAAAAATAATGTATAATATTATTTAGGCTTGAATTATAAATACCTTTGAAGATATTAAATCAATCTATAGTTATGTCAAGGATAACTGATCGAAAGTTAAGAGAGGTTAAAGTACTGGGATGATTTAATAAAATTGGATTAATATTTTCGATGCCATAGAAATTCTAGTTCTTGAAATGTTTTATTAATGAGAGAGCAGTAGGATTGTAATAAATAGAAATGCTCACTTTCTCTTTCACTTTCCGTAAATATTTCTAAGTTAGCAGGTTGAATTTATGTTTATTTTTTTAAATTTATTTAATATAGCTTTCCTGTAATGTAATTAAACCCAAACTATGTATGCTTTGATATGGCCCATTATATATTTTTATTTTTGGAAAAAATAGTTCTTTAGCTAACCTACTCCTTTGATAGAGTTCAGTATTTTGCTGGGGAATAGGCCTCCTAAGTTGAGTAGACTCAGTCAGCAGATTTTTCTTGTACCAGAGCATGGAGAAAGACATGCAGATTGATTAGAATATGTTTATATTCTTCATGTATAAACTTATTGCCATGGAAACTGAAAGGTTAAACTGCGACAAGGAAAGGAATACAAATGATAAAGTCTCGTATGATACTTTTTATCGATGATACCTTAAGAGTCGTTATGGTGGTGAGGTAATTGTAATTGAATACAATAATAATAGATTATTTTGCATCTCATCAAAGTAGCACGAAGTTTTACTATGAAGTTTTATGAATCCAAGTAATAAAGCATAATATACAATTAAGGTGAAAAAATCAATCAATGTTTTTAGTTAATAGTAGTTAAAAATATTCTTCACAGTTTTTATTTTACACTTTATGTCTGTGGACCGATTTTTACTATTATAAATTTCTACATTTTGAAAGTAACGAACACTGCAATAATAATGAAATGCCATCAAAAAAGCTCTGTAAAATTAAAACTGTTTTGGAATATGTGGTAAATAAATGTAAATCTTTGTATACTCCAAAAATGGATATCTGCATTGATGAATCATTGCTAATGTGAAAAGGGCGGTATAAATATATGTTCATGTTAAGCGACTGTGTAAATATTCCTAATAAAATTGTTCATTTTCTAAAATAAGGTCGCCCGATATTTCATCGCTTGATTATCGTGACACAGACTGGTGCGCGCTTTGCAAAAATATCGCCACAAGTAATTGTTTAAAGCATTGTCTGGGGTACCTCAGGGGTCACAATGTGGACATATCTTGGTTTTATTGTTTGTTAATGACACCGCTATATATATTACACATTGCAATATATTTGAAATGATTTCGTAATGTTTCAAGCTCTTTAGATCAAGATATGATTCAAGAATTCAAGTGTAATTTATTCAAGTGGTGTGAGGAGAATAATTTATTTTAGAATATTGATAAATACTGTTATATGCAATATTATAAATTTGCTTTTTTGCTATTTTATGAATTGCTATAGATTATCTGAAGTAAATTATGTGCGTGATCTTAGAGTAATCTTTGATTGCCAACCTACATTTGTTAGGCATCGAGATAATATACGCCGTTAATCATTTCAAGTATTGGGTTTTATTAATAGATTTGGAAAAGATTTATTCCTAGACATTTTAAAGCCATTATATTGCCTATTATTGAGGTCCCAGCTGGAGTACGATTCTAGTATTTGGTTTCCATATTATGATGATGCTAATTATGACACTGAAAGCATTAGAAATAATTTTTTTTTAGTGATAAAAATTATAGTCGCAGTAATATGTTTAAGCTTCTCAACTTGAAAGTTATAATTGTTGCTAATACTGGTGTAGTGCCAGTTGATTTTCGGTTTATTCAGAAGAATAAAGAGAAAAACGTCTGTGAAGAATGGCTTCATATCATACCATTTTTTAGTAGAATTAAGCCTAGTGAAAAATGTGCTGTTCTTTTAAAAATAAATTTAGAACAACTTACTTCCCGCCTATTTGTTTATCACTGTTTCTGCTGAATTCTAAAGAGCTGTTTTACCAAGTCGATTGTAACACTCTGTCGTTGTCTAGTTCGAATTTTGCATCTTGCTATAGCAATTAAAAATGCTGGAAATGTACAGCCACTAGTTTTCTATTCAGGCTACTTATTTATTATTTATATGGATTGAAAACACGAGATTTATTTGAAGCTTTTGCACTGCATGAAGAATTAAGTCAAATTAGAGATTGGTTGGATTTTGGATCTCTAGATCCAATGTCTGGAAATGTGTACGTTGTTGCAGAATCATTACTTTTGTTTCTTTCATACACTAAGGATTCTTGCGTTCCCTATCATCTGTATAAACAATGCATAAAAGTCTGTGAAAATGTTCTGTGGAAGGAGGTTGTTGAGTAATTTCCTCTGTTAATAAGAAATGTATTTTTATACGTATGTATGTTTCTACAAGAATAAATCATGATAATCGCCTTGATCCTCATGGACTAGCAGTATTGTTTAGTGAGGTAATAATACGAACCCTAATCCATATACCGCAAGAAAACAAAGTTCATTAAACAGTTTTTGATTAACGACTTAGTACCACTACTTATTTCAAATAAATAATACTCTAATTCTTATATACACTTTTCATTTTTTCGTTATAATATAAACATTATTATATTATTTTGAAGTTTTATTAAATATTGTAGTTTAGTATTTATTGTAATAAACTAAACCAATGTCAGTATTTATATTATATTATAAAATTATAAGCTTTACATACTGTACTATATTATGAAACTTAAAGTCAATAACATTAAACATTTTGTTCTTGGATCTTAAAGGCATTCATTTGTAAAATAATATAATATAATATATGTACCACATCGATATTAAGAATAAACAAAACACTTTTACTTTTTTATACCACTTTAAACTTTATTTAGTTATTACTTTAGTTTACGTGTAGTCGAAACTAGTCACTGCATATAAAATTTAAAGTGGTATAAAAAAGCTAGTGTTTTCTTTATTCTTAAACATTTTAAATTCTCTGTTTTTTGTTTTAATGTAATTAATTAAAAACCAATGTAAATACAATATCGTTGTTCCAAATATATGGAAAAACTCACAAATTCTTTATTGTCTTTAAAAATTAATAATATATCAATATAATATTGAATAATACAAAAATGACCAAAATGATGAATATATTGTAGTATCGTAAAAAAATCAAGAAACGTTATTTCCAATTATATATTTCGTCATGATTCATGTTTATTTATACGCCGTTGCAAAGAATTACGTAAAGAATAATTGCTAGAAATCTACACTTTAATTATGACATTGACTACAAAATTCACTTTTACTTCTTTCTTAATAACATGCTTCACAACATTCGTATTATCAAGGCATTAACATTAATCTGGACGAAATATTATAAAATACTGTGGAAATATTGGCGCAAAAGTCGTTATTTACAGAAGTTTCATCCATGTTGGAGATTAAGTGTTATGGAAGTTATACCTGTTAGAGCGATGGATTGATTGATTATAGTGGCCTTGCTGATACAAAGTAAATTAAATGTTTTATACTTGCAGATTGCATTTAGTAATAGAGTAGAACAGTGGAACAGAATATGAGCAGTTTTATACTAGCAATTTACCTACTTTTTTAAATAAAATTTCAAGATATAAACTTAAGCCCGCCTCCAGTCGATATTTTAGAAGGTAACAAGGCTATTTTTCACCAATCATTATAAAATTAAAATCCAATTAAAACCTGATTATATAATAGGTTTGCAATTGCTGCAGTATTTAAATATTTAAATTTAATACATACTATAAAATAATGGCAGATAGGTTTAGTTCTTAGTTTATTCTTACGAATCGATAAAGATTTTTTTTTCGTGTCTTTACATAAACTTAGGTTTTTCAAGTATCTGAATATGTATGGTGTATTTATGTTTATATTCCAATCGGACTAGTAACATCACATCATACTCCCAAACGTAGCATACATGATAATTGGTTAATGGGTGAATTCTAAAAATTATGATTAGCCCACAAGTTTTGATTGTTGTTTAATCATTCATGAAACAGAAATATATAAATAAAAAACACTTTGTAACTTTGTTTGTATAATACTATTTATTTTTTTATACTCAAACATGTATAACGAAGTAGAAGCCGCAAAAATTAATAATAGAAATATAAAAATTTGACTAAAGGTTAAAGTAGATTTTTGGAAGTACATTAACCTTTAGTCAAATTTATATATTTCACAAGAGCGAAAAACAATTCCTTATTAAAGAGTTGAAAATAATTTTAGATCCGCAAAACATATGACCTTAAAGTTTCATATTCAAAATCGTGCGTAAAAAATCCTGCACTGTCGCTGTTGACAAAACATATTGTTTCAATTTTGAATACGTGTTCGAGTTTGGTACGTTTTGGTGATTTCAATTACCTTTGAAGTCCAAATCAAATAATAAACGATCGTTGATAACACATGTTTAGCTTTTATTGTTGTCGATGATGGTTTATAATGAAAATTTAATATTGAGCTTTCTGTTTGCATTATTTATTATATAATGTTACATTATTAATAAAAAATTTGAAATATTTTTTAATAACAAATAATAATACCGAACCCATTTATTTATTTCTGTACTAAAATTAGTATTCAAAAACAGATATTCTTTAATTTGTAGATTGTTATTATAGTATTTAGTATTTATAAGTTTGCAGATTTTATCTTAAAAATTAAATGAGGTTTTCAAAGAACTTTAAATTTAAGCTTTTATGGAGATTTTAATTCACCGAAATGAGATATTCACTCAAGTAAAGTTAATTTAATATAATATTAATAATTTCAAAGGATAATTGAACCATAAGTACAAAGAAAATATTGTAGTATGATGACCGCCTCACCATTTTTTTTTCTTCTGAACAAACGCTATCGGCCCATGTGTTTTTAATCTAATAAAAATATCATATTTATGTAATATTTTTGCTAGACAGTAGAATACGAAATCGCCAGCTATACCTGGTGGAAATCAATAAAATAAACATGTGTATATAGTAATGCATCGGCAACAATTCAAATGGAAAAACCAATTCGGGAGAAATGAAGACTGAATAAATATAAAAAGACAGACGGCGAACACGAACTTATTTATGTTATTGATCCACTGGCGAATGAGACCATCACAGACGGTCTTAATTGCGGAAAGATTTTCCAATCCGCCGATGTTAAAATACCACATTATTAGGGTTGATTAGCCCCATTATTAATTATTTTTAGATATACGCTGATACAATTGGTTTAAATGTATCACAATCGAAAAAGAAAATGTTTCAAACATGTTCTATATACTGTATTTTATTTACCTATGTGGATATTAATATAATAATAAATTATATTAAAAAAATACAATATTCTTATATAATAATTAAAAAATATAGCACAGACAAGAATAAGTAGTGATAATTGCCGAGGCAAATTAAGTTAAAAACATTGAATTATTGTTCCCTGTCAAAAACAGCCACAGACCGATTTTGATCTATTTTAAATTTCATAAGAGTAGTGCAGTTGAAAGCGGGAAAGCATTTTTTTATACGAGGAGAGAAAATCCACACCCTTTTAATAGGGTAGTGTCAAACTCCTACCGACTAAAACCACTCCTCCGCAAACGCTATCCAGGACCAAAAGTTCTTTTCTTGTCTTATACTGAAGCAAATTAATCGCTAAGATTACGGGAATTCGGTCATCCTTTGAAGCTTTACTCGAAAGGAATAACAACACCGAGTCGATTACGGTGGCTTTGAGGGGCTAATTGAATGCCAATTATAATCTCACGTGGCCTTCAAAATTTGCTATCAGCAGTGACATCATATTTCGGGAAGTCTATTCCAGAAGGAGGGCTTTCTGAAGAAATTTAGCGATCTCTGATGTGCTACAGAACACTCGTAATCTGCATATTCCGCATGTGCAGCGAAACATTCAGCACACGTCTCAGAGCGACATTTTGCGTATGCTAGAGTTTCTCTATTAGGGGTAGTCTACAATAATATGGAAACAGCGTAGGTCATCCGTGGCCTTATCATTATGATGAAAAGCTTTGGTCTGTTGATCTCGTGTTGATGGCGTACCACAGATTACCCAGCGAGGCTCTAGAGTTTTTAATTTGCTATGCGATCGTATTTTATTTCGTCTTTTATCAGAATTATTTGCCAGCCGAAGGGGTATTGAGGAGAATCGATCTTTCGTATTTTGAGGTAAGGTGAAATATATGGAAACACCCTTATCAGCGTTGACCTCAAGTCGCCATTTGTTCGACCACTTCTCGCAAGTGTCAAGAGTAGCTTGCAAAGTTATGTGGTACCCCCTCTGAAGAGCATGAGTCCATCGATCCAAACAATATCGAACGCTTTCTGTGTCGAGAAGAACTGCGGTAGCGTCGTGTATTGTCGTAAATGATTTTATTTACCCTCTAAAGCTGACAGTGGACAGGCCGGGCCCGAAAATCGACCTGATTTTCTGTTTTTGAAGGAACACAGAAATACGACTTAATAGAATCTTCTCTACTAGCTTGTTTAATACGTTAGCAAGTTGATGGGAAAGTAAGGAAAGGATTTTCCCGCCTTGAGGATGCTAACAATAAAGGGAAAACGCGTTGTGGCATTCGCGATATTTGCGCATCTACCCTTGTGAGCGAGATTTTTCACCACCACGATAGAAATGCCGTCAATACATGGAGCTATGCAGATTTTGAGCTGCTTAACGAGCTCGTTTAACTCTACGAAATTTGAATGACAGGTGTATCTACGGTTGTTATAATTATTAATATAGAACACAACGGTATCACTGATTTTTATGTTAACGTCATCCGTATCGCTTGGATTGAGGATGAATAGACGCCGTTATGTAAAAAAATTGGCTTTTAAGTTTTTATCGAAAATAAATTATTATTTCTAAGTTATTGAAAGTAATTCGAAGTACAAAGTTAATATCAGATAATAAGAAAGGATAGTTTAGTAATCTGTGCAGAAAACATAAGTCAGCATTTTTTCTTCGGTCGACAAGCGATTGAATATTTAACATCTCCATAATATTCCAATAACAGCCTTTTACATGTTGCTGATTAATTTTCTATTCCATATTTCTTAATAACTTATTTTGAATAGATTCTAAATGATAAATATCAACTGCTGCATAAGGTGATCGTACCGAAGAAGCATATTCTAAATTACTCCTTACTATGATGGAAAAGTTCACCGACTGCGCTCATATTTTGGAACTGTATACTGTACACCAAAGAGTAAAAAGCGTACAGTGCGTCGTCGTTAACATTCGTATAGGTATCTAGGAAGGAATAATCTACAGATAAAAGTATGCTGTACATTTGCGCAAAGTTAGCATTGCGAAAATTATAAGTTTTATTATTACTTGCGGGAAATGGAACAGATTTTGCACTGTGATATATTTGTAAATTAATTGAAAGAACAGGAAGAATATTGTTAGAAGGTTCAATTGCTTTAAATCTTTAAATCGATGGTAATTAAGAAATTTTGTAGGTAATTTAACTTGGGGGGTAGATTAAGCATAGTTGATGATGATAATGAATTTAGTTGTGGTAAAAGAACAGAAAACAACAACATAAAACTGATGTTTGTTAAGTACATATTTTCATACTACAATGTCAACCAGCGGTATAAGATTCGTAACAGTCGATGCATCAATTTTAGAGTCAAGCGATGAAGTGTAAAAATCATGAGATTTAGTTCGAAGACCGCCAGTGTTCTGACGATAAACTCTTAGTGTAGAATTGGTGATGTTGGCGGGCCTGGACGATAGTTGGAAATGATGGTCTAGTGGAAATGCTCTTTTAATGGTCTAGTTCGTGAAAATCTGTGTTTCTTTAACTTCGAGTTCAAACCAAATAAAGCCAAACTGGAATTTTCAATATTTTCAACCAGTGCTAAAATCTTATGAGCGCTAACTAAATTATTCTGAGCTAGGCATACATTTAAATGAATACTTTGTACTTTCAGGTTTCTGAATATTTTGCTTGCACTATGTTAAATACATTCTGATACGTTTCTATCATAATTTTTAGGGTCACTTAGGGTAATTTTATTCTTTGAAACCTTTTTGAACATAAAAAGTTTGAATCACGAAAATAATTCATAGCTCTCAGGAGATATAACCTCCAACACTAACAACACAATAGCATAGGCTGCAATTGACAATATTTCTAAATGACTTTATTGAGCTATTCAGTATTTTCGCTTCAGATGATTGCTTCGCCTGAAGAAGCTAGAGTGAGGCGAAAAAACTCTAGCGAATAGTTCAATAAAATCATGTGTCGTCGAGTTTTATTTATCATATTATAGGTATGTTGAAACTGGGATATGTCTATAGTATGAAACAGCTTCATCTTATATATTATCGAAATCTGTCAGATTTTGTTTCTAATTATTATAAAAGGTATAATGTAATAAATCGTTGTTTGACAAATATTTGTTAATTACGCTCGTTATGTCTTGTACACTTTAAGTAATTCATATATACATTAATATATCTTCACAGTTTTTGTGATTCCAGTTTATATACTCAAGAGAATTCAAAATAATTATGACAATTATTATTTTAAATTACGCCTGAAATATCATTATCCAGGGTCTATTAGTACACTGGTTAAAATTTTTTAGAAGAAATTGAGAACACTTAGATGATGGAAATGAATTAAAATTACTAGTGTATGCCATAGATATTGCTATGAAAACTGAAGGTGACCCGCGTGTGCGTGTATTGCTTTGTCATATTTTTCCTTAGTATTTTGCTGTATTAAAAACCATAGATAGCGAAGGACATTTAAATCACATTTTGTTCTCTTGTAATATTCATTTGGTGAAAAGAAGAGAATTCATGGAAAAACTCGCATATTTTAATGTCTTTTAATGTCATCTCTTATCCTTGAACAATAATAACATTTTTGGTTGCACTGTTACCTTTTTGAAAGACTGCAAAATTAGAATATAATTGTTCCTTTTGTTTTAAACCATATTTGTTATCCTTTTTTCCGTGGTCTACTTAACGTGAAGAAATGTGTCCCTGTTTCATCCAACCCTTTTAAGCTAGCCATATGGACGCGTATCCGAGGCCAAATTAAAAAAAACATAGATATTGTATCTCCTCTTTTTTGTATCGTTTCTTTAATATCATTTCTCATTTTCAACCATGCATTGATTTACCATTGTATATATGTAATCGATCTTTCCAAAACGTTTGAAAGTGATATACTGATACACCCTGTATTCATAGGAAGATTTTTTCATAGGTAAGTTAATAAGCTAGTTGAAAATGATGGAGGTGGACTTAACACATAAGACCTCTCTTCTTCATCTCTTGTGTTGTATTAGATTACATGGTTTTAATGTTTTATTAAACTGTACTTTTAATCTGCTAAGGCTTGAATATTTATTCTTCTTAGAAATATTTGTTCTTAAGTCTACCGACAATATTACCAGAAATAAATTTTAAAATACGAAAACATTTTCGAAGTATTAGCTAGAGAAGTAGTTGTTTCAAATTAATTTGTTTTGTAGTCTTAGTAAGACTCATTGTTGTAGATTCACGAAATGTTTTCGTATTTTTAAATTTATTATTTAATTTTCTACAACGAACTAAAGAATTTTATTACATTTTATTACCAGAAAGTTGAATGTAAGAGAAGAGATGATAAGGGATGCTATTTAATGGTAGGGACCATTCCATGTAAATCACAATTCTTCTGAAAATGATGGTAGCGACCGTTGCTATGTGGTAGTTCATTTACACTTCATAATTTTTCTGTTATATTGTCTTGTTTCAAAAGAAATTTTTATACGCTGTGTAAAAATTTAGAAAAAAACTTTAGATTAAAATTCAAATACCTAGCCTATCCTTTAAACTTTAAAAAAAAACTTACTTCAAGCATTAATTTATATTACAACATCATTAAGAAAACAAGTGGTGCTCAAATCAATCTCTAAAAGTTTTATTACGTATCAAATCGACTTAAATCCTAGTCATATATAGCGATATTTTATATTATAAATTATACATAAACCTATGATTAGATAGTTTCTTTTAATATTCTAATATGGAATGAACTAATTGTGTTGTATAAAAATATTAGAAGGGTTAATTAATTTTTAGCGTACTAAGGTTCGGATCTTTCTGCCAGAATATTTCCCAAGGTTGCTATTTTATAGTAGAGGGCAAATAAGGAGTCATAGTCGTACAAGGGTCGACAGTTTATTTTATATACACTGGCGAGCAGAAAATAGAGGTCACTTTCAAATTATGACTTATTTTTGGATTTTTGTTTGTTTTAACTTTATGTTTGCAAATTGTAAACGATTGTACTGTATTTTACATACTAAATTAAAAAGGCAATGTTGAATCGTAAAGCATATTTATTGTTTTTATTGCCTATTTTGGAAATTTACAGTTCAGACGAAGTTCGAATTTTTGTTCCTAGGACTAATATAGACCAAAAAAATATAATGGAAAAAACTTATCACTAATAACGAGTATTACCCCCTCTTGCATTAATGACTGCTTGAAGTTGACGAGGAACACTTTGAATTAAATTAACGATCACATTTTGGTCGATATTATTCCATTCCTGCAATAGCATCTGTCTTAGCTTCTGAGCAGTTCTTGGAGCAGGGGTATGCTTTCTGATAAGTCGTTCCAATTCACCCAATACATGTTCTATGGGATTCATGTCCGGGCTGACAGCTGGCCAATCGAACAGCGAAATTCCCACTTCATCCAGATAATCTCTGACAACTCTGGCTACGTGAGGTCTAGCATTATCTTGCATGAAAATGCCGCGCTCGCCCATAGTTGTCATGAAGGTGATAATATGATCTTCGAGAACCTCCGTAATGTATCTGTGAGCTGTCAGGGAGCCATTCTCTATAAAGACCAACTCTGTGCGTGCTTCGGTAGAAATTCCTGCCCAAGCCATAAACGACCCATCGCCAAATGGATGTCGCTCATCAATACAAACTGAAGCGTATCTTTCTCCGCGTCTTCTCCATACTTTCCGACGTCCGTCTGCTCCATTGAGGCAAAACTGCGACTCATCTGAAAACAGTACTCTGCTCCAGTCCTTACTATTCCATGCCCTGTGATTTCGGACAAAAGCCAATCTTGCAACACGAAGTCGGCGTTGTAAAGGTGAGTCTGTAGCTATCTTTCTACTAGACAATCCAGCAGCCCGAAGCCGTCTCCTAACTGACATTTACATCTCTAACTTCTTGGAGTTGATTTTGTAGATAAACTGCAGAAGCTGTTCTATTCCGCAAACTTGTAGACACCAAAAAACCGTCAATTCACCACGATCAGAATTTTTTCGCAATTCAGTATCCAAGTAACGCTGATACACTTTTTGTACAGCACAAAGGCTTTTGCCAATAATCCTTGCAGTTTCACGTTTTCCTCGCCAATCTTCAATCGACGCTATAATGCTTGCCACAACAATACGGCCTAAAGGCATTATGGCTTGTTTAGTTCAGTACACCGTGTGAATAACCAGTTTCGCAGAGAAAAATTAACACTAAGTAAGAAAACCACAACGAAACGTAGGTTTTCAATTAGAGCGAAATGGATGTTGTTTCATAAAAGTCTGTAACACGGTGATAGTAACTGAGAGATGGATAACATTTGTCAGGAAATGTATTATTAAACGCATACTTTGGTTTACAATTTGCAAACATAAAGTTATAACAAAAAAATTCCAAAAATAAGTCAAAATTTTGAAGTGACCTCTATTTTTTGCTCGCCAGTGTATTTTGCTTTTTGTATTAATCGATATACCTTGATTCTAGTATTTCTAAAACGTCAAGCTTGTACTATGACTCTTGGACTCTTGATTTAAATGATAGTGTTTGAAGAATAATTTGTTATCTATTGTGTTGATAATTTTTAAAAGTATTTGTGTTGGGATTGCTAAGGTAGTCTCAACAAATAGGATTCCAAAGTTGGCACCGATTGTAGATGGCAAAATATGATAGATTACCTTATAATTTTTACTCAAATTATCAAATAACATATTGGATTAGGTTAGATTTCTTAATTGTCATGCTCTTACTAAATGATGTCTGAATAATAGTCATCTAGGTTGCAGATGGGGGAATCAGAATGTGCTTACAAAAACTGAATGGATACATAATATATTTTAGTAGGTGTAATTTGGCGCAAATCTCATGACTTAGTTAAGAATTTTATGAAAAATATAAATTTGTTCAGTTTCTCATTCCCTCAAACATTTGTTTGAAAAATTTTGTAACATTTTTCATACTAAAAAAAATATCGAAAAAAAAAAACAAGAAAAGGGCCTCGAGTAAACTTCCGGTTTTTTAATGTTCACCAAAAGCTTTACAGTTTTTAACGATAAAATCTTAAGTTTTATCTTAATAGAATCATTGGTTTTTGAGATACAGAGCCCACCGACAGACACAATTTTTGTTCAGAAATCAGTGGAATGGACTCAAGGGAGCTCAAAACGGATATTTCCATTAAAACAAAATTCAAAAAGTTTTTACTAAAACAATACTTCCCCTAAATATACTATATAGGAAAAGATATTGAATCCATTAACAATTGATAATTAAAGTAATCATGTATGTGTACGGTGGGTGGGTGGCCTCTAACCCACCCTCCAATCCCTAAAACATAAGTGAGGATTTTAAGTTGTAAAATGTAAATAAATATAACATTATTGCAAAATTTAATAGATTTATTCAAACAAATTTTTCAAATAATTTTTAATGGTGATTTACTGATTGGAAGGTGGGATAGAGGCCACCCACCCACCCTACATATACATATAAATTTTAATTCCTTATCGTCTCGCTGTGTCCAATAAAATTAATTACAAACATTTTTGAATAAAAAAGAAATTAAAAAGGTAGAATATTTAAGTGAGTAAACTAGTAACAATGCATGATATGTGGACAGACTCTAAATCTAAATTAGATAAGATTAGCTATAAAAAGTTATTTATATTTAAACTTAAATTTTGATTTTGTTTTAGTTTTTATTAGATAAAGGGTTTGATGGTTTTTAGCAGCAAAATCATCAACGAATAACAATTAAACTTATCGTGTATATGTAGAGTGGGTGGGTGGCTTCTCTTGCACCCTTCAATGAGTAAAACATAATCCAGGGTGTTAGTTATAAGTTGTAAAATGTAAACAACCACAAAATAATTGAATTTTTTAATTGATATATTCATACAAATATCTCAAATAATTTTTGATGATGTTTTATTGACTGGAGGGTGGGATAGAGGCCATCCACCCAACCTACATATACATATTAACTTTAATTACTGATCGCCTCGTGGTTTGCAATAACTTTAATTTCAAAATTTGAATAAACAAAAATTGACAAAGTAAAATTTTTGAATGTGTAAATTAATAAAAATTATATGCATAATACGTGGAAATGCTTTAAATCAAGCTTAGATGATGAGATTAGCTATAGAATGACATTTAAATTTAAACTTAAATTTGGATTATGCTTTATTTTTTATTACATACAAGGTTTTATTGTTTTGTAAGCAGAAAAATCATCAACAATTAGCATTTAAAGTTATCATGTATATGTAGGGTGGATGGGTGGCCTCTATCCCACCCTCCAATCGCTAAAACATAAGCGACGGTTTTAATTAAAAGTGGGTAAATATAAATAAACACAAAATAATTGCAATTTTTAGAGATTTATTCATACAAATTTTTCAAATCATTTTTGATGATGTTTTACTGATTAGAGGGTGGGATAGAGGCCACCCACCCACCCTACATATACATATAAATTTCAATTACTGACCGTCTCGCGGTTTGCAGTAAAATTAATTACAAAACTTTTTGAATAAAAAAGAAATTCAAAAGGTAAAATTTTTTAGTGAGGAAATTAATAAAACTTTTATGCATGATGAGTGGGCAGACTCTAAATCTAAATTAGATAAGATTAGCTATAAAAGGTCATTTATATTCAAACTTAAATTTCGAGTATGCTTTATTTTTTATTACATACAAGGTTTTACAGTTTTTTTGCAGCAGAATTATGAAATATTAGTATTTAAAGTTATCATGTATATGTAGGGTGGGTGAGTGGCCTCTATCTCACCCTCCAATCAGTAAATCATAAGCGAGGATTTTTATTAAAAATTGTAAAATGTGAAGAAATATAAAAAATGGTGATGTGGCCATTTTCCTTACATTTTTCTCGAAAACTGTGAGGTTTACGCAAAAAGGCTATTCTTAATAATTTGCTCAATTTTGAATTCTTTACAATTACTTGTTATATAAATTTCATGTAACTACTATCGTTTATTAGCAGTCGGCAAAAAAATCAAATATTTGTAATTTTTTCTCGTAAGTTAAGAACTTTAGGAAAACATGTTTTAATAAAACTGTGTGTGTGTGAGTGTGTCTGTCATCACCGTTGTATTATCACATCACTATTTCCATTCATCTGATAAATTTAATAAACATAAAATATAAGACAATTCAATACTGCAATAATGTATGAGTAAATAAAAAATACAGTATTAACCTAAAGATTTATCATTTTGAAAGGCTGTTTTATGCCTACTTTTATTTAAAAATATAGACCTTTTTAATATATTTTCTCTTATAGTACATTAACAAATTAGAACCAAATAATTGATTTAAGTGAAAAAATCATTCTTACAACTGACAGAAAGACCATGGGTCGATAGCCATAATAAAAATCAATTACGATTATATTGTAAATAATGAATGTATTCAATAATAAATAAAGATGTTTGTCTCTCTCTCATTCAGTCTATTTGGTATATCTTATCTAAATACTTCTTAAATCAATGCGCTATATCTTAATTGCCTGTTAATATGTTATGTTGTCTAAATCTGTGATTGAAATTTTTATAGTTGTTTGTTAGTATTCACTTTTTCACCTGTTCCAATCATTATTCATAATTGTCTCATTTTGATTTTGCCATATTTAAAAATTCTAAAATTAATTTCAAAATTTGGTTCGCACTTTAATAATCTTACTTAAATTAAGTACGTGTGACATTTAATACATAATTAATTGCCATATTTGATAAAACACACTTTATTATTATAAATGAAAATGAAATTTTTATTATTGTACAAATGTTTTTTTGATTTGAATCAACAGAACATCTATTAGTAAGCATTATTATACCTCTGAATAAATAAAATCCGATCAATACAGATGCAATTATTCGCTGTTGACTTCCTTGCCATTCCTCTGATCGATTTAATTGCATTTCGAGCGATTTATGTTACGACACTAATTATTACACAGCGGATTAACATGTTTTGCAACAGTTTCTGATTCAGCGAACTGTTTTGCCGCGAGTATTTACCAATGGATTTTCACAAAAAAATATGTTTACGTATGTTTTAGCGATAAACTCATCAGATGTAAATAAATACGTACGTACAGGAAATATTTTTTATCTTGCAGGCTTAGAACGCAATGACCTTGTCTCGTGTCTCGTTATTGTTTGTAAAATCATGCTGTCAATTGTGAAACTGTAAAGATGGTCTTGTGGCAGATATGTTTGTAGTCTACAGATGTATGTGTGATCTCACATGCGGTATTTTTTCTTGTATTGAAATTTTTCTTGGTTTCAATAATAATAGTGAATAAAATAATAATTTCTTAGTCAACAATTTTGATGTTTACACAAGACATGCTTTGAAAAGCGAAGGCCTAAATTAAGAGATTATTCTTCTTATTAACGTGTATTATACGAGAGCGATGAATAAATTCTAATGTTGTTACACCAAATTTACCAAATGTCTATGAAAGGTTCCTTCATATATGATTAACATATGTCTAAAAAACTTTTTGCATGACTAGAAATAACTAATATATGTCTGTTTTTGTTTTTTAGATTGTCCAAAAAAGTATTAAGACATCAATGTGAATGCAGCTTTACATAAATCCCTTTTGAAGGCGAAGATATTAAAAATAAATCTCTTGACTGTCTACAAAACCGTACTTCCCCACGTCTAGATTAAAAGGTAAAAATATATATTTTTTAACAGTTATTCTTCTTATATTAATGTAATGTTTTAGATGTTGTGGATTCTTGTTGTTTGTCGTTGGTAAGATTAAATACGGAATAATATATTAATATAACCTAGACGTATTCAACAAAGAAAGATGTGACACATCAGCCTTAGAAATGTCACATTGATGAGAATGGGAACAGTTGTACCAACAATTATAAATTACTGCAAGGAAGAACCACGGATGCAAAAATTACAGATAACAATGGTATATTATTCAAAAAATATATATAAAAAGATAGCATTTTTATTGTAAACTTTTAAATGTCTTCGTTTTGTCTGATCAAAATTTCAATTTTGATTCTATTCTAGGAAAGGTTTATTTGCAATTTCCAAAAGACATTGTTAATTGTCATAAACATTAATTTCTTGACACAACTTTTTGTAAACAAATAAATTCAGAAAATGCCCAGATATACAAGGTGTATTATTATAGTGGTTACAAATGTTCAGGATATGGGATGACAAAAACACAATGAAGAAAAGACATGGACAATAGTAGAAAGATATTTATTATTCCTAATAATAGAGCAAAAGCTAAGGAAAAGGAGCATCATAAAAATAGCAACAAGCACGTACACATGCACAGTGTGTGTATATATATATATATATATGGCATACTTAACTATTTTTGACCATGCATTGCTTATTGCTGAAAGTTTGAATGGTTCAATTAAACCCACTCTATACACTTTTTGGATTAAAAGAGTAATGATCAACAATGTACACCACACAGATAAAAAAGACAAAATCAAAGCACAATTGCCGTAATAATATTGCAACAAAACAATTTCCTTAGTAGAACTTAATATAAGAGACAATCAAAGCTTTTATATGACTGAAAATATGGTACGAAGGTGTGAATTTCGAGGCTGGAGAATGGTGGGGGCACTTGCGCAGGCCATGACGTGTTCAGTGGCTAATCATTAATTTATGTACCGAGTATTATCATAACGAGTTCACTCATAGCGTTCCACCGCTTGAGATCCGACTAGAAGAGACCCGTAGGTAGAATAGTCACAACAGCGATCGCAGAGGAGAGATTTTAGCCGGTAGAAGTCCGACATTACTCTACTATAAGGGATGCAGGATATCCTCTCCTCTTATCAAGAAAAAAACGAGGTCAGTAGTCTTTGAACTATTGACGATCAAGCAACTTAATCCGGAAAAAAATCTAAAGTATGAAGAAAATAGAGTTCCGCGTCGTTATAAAGTTCCTTGCCAAACAAGAAAAAAGTGTTCAAACCATATTGGAAGAGATGCCATCTGTTTACGGAAACTCATGTTGAGGAAAAAACATGGTATACAAGTGACAAACCTCTTTAAGCAAGACAGAGAATCAATTTAAGACGATTTCCGACCTGGACGGTCTGTTGAGGTCACTTCACTTCAGGTCTTATCGAAAAATTAATATTAGAGGGTGCACAAGAAGAAAAGAAGAAACAATTCGCAGAAATGGTTGGAGTATCTGAAACAACCATTTTTAAGGTTCTCCATAATCATCTCGGCATGTCAAAAGTCAGTGCAAGATGGGTGTGTTCACGTGCGTTTTTACCAGTGTAATGAAGATAAAGATGTTTTTTTGGAGCGAATTGTTACTGGAGACGAAACTTGAGTTCATCTTCATTCAACCTTAGTCTAATCAAGATTACTTGCAGTAGCATGAAAAGGGTATACTACCGCCTAAGAAATTCAAGGTGTTGCAATCAGCGGAAAGGATCATGACGACAATTCTCTGGGACACAGGAAAAAGGTATTTCTACAACTGAAAAATACTAAGCTTCAATTTTAGAGTGGTTAAAAGAGGAACAGAAGAGGAAAATTAGATAAGGTGTCTTGCCCTTACACGACAATGATCCTGTTCATAAGAGTCGAGTTGTGTTGGCTGCTTTGCATAAGGTGGGCTTCGATATCATTGACTCTCCCAGCGACTATTATCTCTTTCCAAATCGAAGAGCTTCGAAGAACAAAAATCTATCGATGAAGAAGTGAAGCATGCAGTTTCGGCGTATTTTCAGAGAATAAATAAAGTTTTTGAAGGTATTCACAAGTTAATTCATAAATCTGAGAAAAGTGTTAGGGTTACAGGTAAATATGTTAAAAAAGAAAAATAATTTTGTCATCTTATTTCAGTCCTACTATTCAATTTCTAAATGATTGTAAATACCTTTTTATATATCACACACTTTTTATCTCTATTCGTGACAGATAAAAAGTGTGTGTTATATAAAAAAGTATTTACAATAATTTATTTATTTAATTTATTTATTTATTAATAATAATGTATCACAAAGTAGAGGCCTTCAAAATTACTTATTCCATTTCTGCTAATTTAAAAACGCACCCTCGTATATGAAACTGTATAGCGAAATATCACATGAAATTTTAGTTTAATTCAGGCAAACAAACTCAGAAAAGGCCCAGATATAGATTTTTAAAAAAATCCAAATATAATTGTCAGCTGATACGAAATACCAACATGACCACAAGAATACTGATAAAGAAGACATAATATAAAAATTGTCTTCTACGACAAAATGAAATAAAGGTGAAATTTATTGAAAATCAAATAGTATGCTTTCTAGGAATGTTGACATTAAATATATTTGTAAGAAGTGTGAAAGTTGTTTGATATATTGCTTTTATAATCCCTACTCGTACTCCGCACAACCCTATTTTCAACCCTTTTTAAGATTCCTGATAAACTTCCGTATATAAATTGATGTAGCTTGTGAAGAGTTAAGAAATATTATATAAAATCGACGAGGGAAAAGTTTCTTACTAGCAGCCTACTCTTGATAATCTAACATCAAAGGAAAACTTTTATTTAAACACTTAGAACCTTTCTTCAATATTTTATTTTGGTACAGATGTAAATTTGGACAAAGTGTTCATTATCAAATTTGATTTTGATTTGATTTTGATTTGATCAAACCATTGATAATGGACACTTTATGTCCCAAATGTACATCTGGATCAAAATAAAAATTAAAGGAAGGTTCTAAGTGTTTTAATAAAAGCTATTATTATCTTCAAGTAATTCAATCAACTCAAACAAAGGAAAATATTGTTATAATAATATAGTTTTTGAACACTATCAATATTTATTTTTTCTCCTAAAAATAAAGAAGTGCACACTATATTTAAGTTATTAACTTTTCTTAATTATTAAATTATCTGTTTTTATAGAAGAAAATCGGAATAAAAGGCCTCTTGGTGCATACAGGTTCTTTAACAAAGGTTTTGGTTATTCTGATAAACATTAAAATTAATTATTGTTTCCTGTCAAGAACAGCCGCAGACAGGTTTCGATCTATTTTGGATCTCATCAGCGTAGCGTAGTTACTTTGGAGTATTTTCCCTCCGGCTAAACCGTCAATCCAGATATTACCATAAAAGTGTTATCTATTGTCACGTTTCTAGTGCAACGCCTAAACAATAGTTGGCACCTTATTCTTAAATTTTGAGTTTGACTTCAAAATCTTTAGTATTTTTTTATTATCAAAATGTATGTTATTCAGTTTGTTATTGTCTTTATTTTTGTTGATTATTGAATTATCTATATTTACAAAGAATAATCATTTTGGTATAAAAAAATAAATGTAAAAAGCTTTTCGGTTATTCTGGTAAATAATTTAATCTGAAGTTAAAAGTTTGAGTTTAAAATCTTCAGTAGTTTTTGGGCTAAAGTGTGCATGAATAGATAAAAACATAGAAACATATAGAGCCATTTTTCTAGAAATAGTTAAACAGAATCTAAACACCTCAAAACATGCTTTCACTGAAAAATCATCAAATTTTCTATAATTTGTAACGGAAAAGTACAGTCTCTTCTTGAGAATGAATTAGACAGGATCTGTCACATCTTTTCAATTAGAATGCTGAATTGTATTTTTAGAAATACCGACGAAGAGACAATCAAAGAGTTAGGAAGCTGAATCATATATTATATGTAGAAGGTTATTATAAAGCCATCTAATAGTGCATGGTCTTTATCATAAAATGCTAAATGATTTATTTCGGGGTGAATTAGTGTGGAATAGAAACATACGAGGATTGCCGTTTATATTACGATTGCTGCCATCTGATAAAGTTACACTTTTTGTCAGTAGAGTTACTTAGAACGTTTTGATGTCCATGTGCCATTTATGTGTTTACAGTGACATAAAAAATTGATTTTGGTCAAGAAATGAAATTAAGTTGTGTGAATATTTCAACAACTTTAACGTTGATATTCTTAACAACAGTGCATCGATGACTTTATTCGATGAAGCACTTTTAGAAACCACTATATATTGATGGTATACGGAATTCAATCATGTCCTTAGTTCGCTTAGTGATAAGTTTTGTGAAGTTCGAACAAGGTCGGTTGTTGAAATTGAGACATTAGTGGGACTAGCATACATTAAATATTGCATGAACATTTGGCTGTCAAAGAAGTTTGTTCGCATTGGTTCCCATATACTTTAACAATCGCTTAGAAAATACTTGCGATGATTTGTCGTAACAGGTGACGAATAATGGATATATTCATATAAGCTCAAAAGTAAACATGTATAATAAGTATTTATGGTTTTTGCTCTTCACTCCCAAAATATAAAAGGCTAGTTGTAAGCGGCGAGGGGCGTGTGATTTAGGTTACAAAAGTTTTTAGTTTTGAATCGTTCTTAAGATCCATACAGATCCAACCTCAGTACTTTAAAAAATTAAAAATTTAATTTTTTTATTTCTAATTTTACTAAAGTTTCTTACGTACATCGATTGCTTTGATTGGCTGAAGAAACAGAAAACATGAGTTATCCAGAACTAGAAAAAATGATATCTATTTTAAAATCCAGCAAAAAAATAAAGGGGCTGATTTAATAAAATACAGACTAGATAAAACGCAATGAATCGCTTGCTTAATTGATATAGAGATCACAGTAGGTAATGAAACAGCATTTCATCATAATTTAACATTTAACCTATGATCTAAATTCAACTAAAAGTAATAAATTAAAAGATGCTTTCACTAATTGAAGGAACAGAAAACATGAGTTACCTGGAACTAGAAAAATTGATATCCATTTCAAAATCCAGCAAAACAATTAAAGGAGCTGTTTTGATAAAATACAGAATAGACAAAACACCACGAATTGCTTGCTTAATTGATATATAGAGATCACAGTGGGTAATGAAACAACATTTCACGAAATAGGAAAATTGATATCCACTTTAACCTATGATCTAAAGTCAGCTAAGAGTAATAAATTAAAAGAAAGATCGAATATTATTTGCACTGAAGAAAAACGAGGAAATAACATCGTTTAACATAGAATTACTGAAAATAATCGATTAATAAGACAGACAGTGATAAGTTTTAATAAAGAGAAAAGAAGCTGATAGAATGTATAGCGAAGGTATTATAAATCCATATTATAGTCCATGGGTCTTGTAATAAACTGCTAGATCGCTTATTTCGGGATGAAATATTTTAAATCGATGATGGCAGTAAGTGTATGACGATCTGCGCTCTTGAGGCGTAAAGTTAAAAGTATGTAACGATCTGCAGGTTCGAAGCTGGAATAGAACTGGACACGCTAAGTAAGAGCAGAGTGTGGACCTTAATGTATAAATTTGGAGTCGTCTAGAAGCAGGTATTGTCTCCGAAATAAATTGATAATTTTTCGTGCTATAAATATACCGCGACGAGGGACAGTTTCATCAAAGAGCTCGCTACGAACTTTTACAGCAAAATAATGACAATCCACCCTCTTCAATAAAATTTCTGAAACACGATATCACTGCTGGCAGCAAACATCGGAGGCCCCGTATGATCGTAATTGGTACTCAATTAACCGACCGGAGACGTTGCTCCTTTCGAGGAGAGCGCCACAAAGGTCGACCGGAACCCTCGAAAACTTAGGGAAATCCGACTAGAAAAAGATCTTTTAGTCCTGGAGCGATCGAAGAGGAGCAGGTTTAAGTCGGCAGAAGGCCGACACTACCCTACTATAAAAATTTCCACGATAGATTTCCTCTCCTCTCATCAAGAAAAAAAGAGGGACGTTTATTATTCAACTTTATGAGTACACGTAAATAAGTTATCATAATCTTTGTAAATAAATAAGTTCTAGTGGGTATAAATAGATTCACACATAAATTATAATGCAAGGCATTTATAAATAGTTAATGTATACGTGTGCGTATATGTAAATAAACAGTTTAAATAAATCATAGCAACAATTTCACAACCAGATGAACCACGAAAAAATGATTTATTGTGTTTAACTAGCTTTTCATTTTACATTAAATTAAAATGTTTTAAGTTTTAATATATATACTCCTATTAATATTCCTAATTAGTTGTAAATTTGTAATAAAAATATGGTATCCGTAAATAAAAAATAAATATATATATATTGGCATCAACATTACGGTTTTGGTAGTTCAATTGGTAAACTGCGCCTTGTTTGCCTAAGACCCTAAGCCTACATCGAACGTCATTATATACTTGAATTATAATAAATAAATAAATAAATAAAATTTATTGACGGTAATCACCTTTACATTAAAAAATACAAAAACAGTACTTACTTGCTACTAGTTACTAGTTACATAATAAATTATAAATTAACCAAATTTGACTTCAAACTACGGAATGATGGATTAAATAAGTCAAAGCATGGGTTATTGCAATATTTGTTTTCAAGGCTTAATAAAAGATCCAGTGAATTATTGGTGTCGGAGGTAGTTCTATTAGTGTCCACATGGAAGAGAGGCGTTGATCGAGTTCTTATGTTCATGACATTAATGAAATTTGGTATCTTTAGAGTTTTATGCTTATAGTATTATTGTTTGTGCATCTTGTGTAATTGATGAGATAGAAATAAATCTATTCTTTTAAAGCTTCCATTTCTTTATATATTGTTTTAGTGATGATTGATTTTCGCTTTTCTTCAGAATGTGGAGCTAATTAATTTAGGTCTTAGTTTTAAAAGAGCGTAGTATGCACTATTTAGTTTAGATTTAACATGGTCAATCTGCTGACACCACGATGTTTTGATGTCTATACGACTGCCAAGAAATTTAGTGCATTCTTTTCCATATTGAATTTAAGCAGTTAATGGTTTTTTATTATAAAATTGAATTCCCACTGTTTTATTTGTATTAAGCATAAGTTCGTTTTTTTTACACCAATCCGCAATTTCGTTATTGGTTTGACGAATAAAGCACTAATAACATTTCTTCACAATTTTATTTGATTTACCAAATGTTCATTTCGGACACAATGTGACCATTATCAATGGATTAGCTTTGTGTCCGAAATGTACATTTGGTAAATCAAATAAAATTGCGAAGAAAGGTTATTAGTGCTTTATTCGTCAAATTAATTTGATCTTCACGTAACTCAATCAACTAATTTAATTCGTAATTAATTATTTTGATGTTTTTCTGTAGTTCTGATTGTGTATCTGCTTTATGAATAATTGTAGTATTATCTGCAAAATTGACCATGTAACCCAAGGAAATAAAATCGCTTAGGCCATTCACAAATAGTATAAATAATAAAGACCCAAGTGTGATCCTTGCACAATTCCTTTATTTATGTTACAAACTTTGGAATCACTGTCATTAACTCTCACGAATATCTTACGATAAGACAAAAAGGACGCTATCTAATTTAAAACATTTCCACGCATGATGTACGAATTTAGTTTATCACGCATAAAATTTATATCAATCGAGTCGAAAGCTCGCGATAAGTCATAAAAGAGACCAGCCACTTGTTTCCCTGTTTCATTTCTTCAACCAAATCAACATTTCCCGTTTCTGTGGTCTGATTGAGACGAAAACCATGTTGCCTTTCTTTAATTAGTTTACATTGATTTGATTACGACCATATTTTCTTTGCTAATATTTTTTCAAAGATTTTGGAAAAACTGTCTAATATTGATACAGGAATGTGTTGTTGAACCTTTTTTAAAGGTTGGTATTACTTTAGCGATTTTCAGTGCTGTTGGGAATACACCTTGTTCGAATGACAGATTTATTAAATATATTAATGGCTCTAAGATATATTCGATGTATTCTTTAACAACTGTCAATGGCATTTGGTATTCTTCCTCATTTTTGTTTGTGTTTAAAATTATTTACTACTTCCAATATATCTTCCTTCGTGACTGGAGTGAAAGTTTTTGGTTAAAAGAAGGTATGGTTGGTTCCAGAGAAATGTTGGTACCTAGGTGGTTTCTCAGTTTTGCCTCTGTAATATTGGAAAAGTATTTTGTGAACGACGTCTTCTGTACTAGTTATAATATCTCCATATTCATTTTCTATGTGAATGGGTTTAATAATATGATTACCATTTAATTCTTTGTTTATCATTTTCCATACTGTTTTTTGTCTATTCTCTGAATTTAAAATTTTATTAGCAAAATAGGCTCTCTTTATTTCTTAAATGAATTTTTGTCTTTTCTAATTTGTATAGAAGTTTCATATCTTCTAATTGAAAGTGTACCATAATGTTGAATAAGTCCTTAGTTTACTACTAGACTTTCGAACGCCCTCATTTATCCACCTTTTATTATTATTTTTGCAATGTTTTATACGTTTAGAAAGACAAGAACTGTTTAAATTCTTCCATAAATTTATCAAATGAAGAATTTGATTTTCCAGTTTTAATAAATTCCCAGTTTATTTTAAGAAGACGATTTCTTAATTCGTTTATATTTTCCCTTGTGATTTATCTGATGTATTTTCGAAGGGATGTCCTTTGTTTAGGTCTATCTATATTTTTTGGGCAAAATGATCTGATATGTGTAGATTTATATTTATGCATGACCAATGGTTTGTTACCATATAATCGATTTGGGTTGATGTCATACCCTTAGTTGTTACTTCTATCCTGGTTGTTTCTTCCAGTTTATTTATTAGATTGTATGATTTAAATAGATCATCTAGTAATTATTTTTTCATAACTTTCAACATTAAAATTTATACCAAGGTCACCACACATTATTATTACTTCATGTTTTTTTGAAATTTCGCGCAGTATATCCATCATCTGATCCAGGAAGACATTCAATCTACTATTCGGTGGTCTGTACACCGTAACTATGGTTTTGATATGAGATTGCAAAAACACAATGCTGTTATTGAGAGTTAATGATTTCATCTTTTGAGTTTAATAAACCTTTATTTTCATATGTCAGATGTACAATTCGAGCACCGAGTACTTATTATCATTGATAATGAGTACATGATAAAAGTGAAGGAAGGAAATAACAAAGTGTTTTAATTCAATTTAAAATATTTCCTTGATAAAGAATTAACAGAACTGAACTTAGTAGATTTTCATTTATAAACGTGTCACAAACAACAATATTATTAACTCTCCTTATTGTTTTATTTTTTGGTAAATAGAGTCACTAAGTTAGTAACAGCAACAGGTTATGTTTAGGTAAATGAAGAGGGTTCAAATTTCTACAAATGAATTCAACTAATTGGCAACAGCAATATATCTTGTTTAGGATTCAGTTATGGGCAAAAAAGAGAAAGATTATTATTAAACAATCACCCGCAGATCTTGAAGTGACCAAACACGATTTAATTAAATTAATATAATAAAACAATCCGATATACAAGATTGCACATTTTGTATTTAAAAGTTGGATTAAAGACTTTAAATTTTAATGTTTCTAAGGATAACCACGAGATTCTTAGAAGATTTGCAAATATATTGTTAGGCAAGTCATTTTGAACGAATTTTCTATAAATAAAACTAATACTGACGCAATGAAGTAGGAGAAAGATAAATTGACTTATGGGATCTTGTTAGATAAATTAAGATTTTGATCCTTTGTATCAGAAGGTATTTATGAAGAAACTACATGCAAAACTTCTTCGTAGGACGGGTTAAAGGCAGAAAAGAAGGTGTGGATGCTGGTGTATGTGGCTGATGTGATGTGGCGAGACTGGGCAGAGATAAAAGAAGTAATGTAGAGAGTAGAGAGGTATATGGACAAAAGAGGACTGCAAGTGAATGTAAGGAAAACAAAATGGATGCGATTTAGGAATAGTGGAAGAGAAGGAAGAGTGGGCGAACTGAAACGTAATGGGGAGGTGATTGAGAGAGTGAAAGAATTTAAATACTAGAGCTTCTTATTCAGCACTTCAAATGGGTACAGGGGAAAGCCAGAAAAGCATGGGGAAAGTGGGGAAAATGGTTTTCAGGCAACTTCCAATTAACGTAAAAACTGTGGAATGCGTGTGTGAAGCCCATTTTGCTGTATGGTGTAGAAACATAAAAAATAAGGAAGTATGAATGCATTGGAAGAGAGCAGAGGTTGTTTCTAAAGCAGTTTCTGGGGGTTGAAAGATCTACGCCTGATTACCTTCTTCTTCAGGAAACAAATAGAATGTGTGTGCATGGGGAGGCAATGGAGAGAGTGGTGAAGTAACTTGTCATTATCAAATAGTTATTAACTGGATGGCGGGGATTCAATAATAACTAACCAATAACTGTTCGGTAATGACAAGCAGAAATTATCGAAATTATGGAAATAAATCTAGTTGTTTTTAAATTTTCGACAAGAATATTTTTATTTTTTAAAGAGATTAGCCATCAAGCTATTACCTTTTTCGAAAGCTTCTTCTTATTTTCTCTACTCATTGATTTTCAACTAGATCCACAGATAATAAAAAAAACAAACCCATTTGGTTGTTTTTGAAGAAACGCGTCAAACTTGGGGGAAAATTAATATAATTAAATAATTATATAAACAACAATAAGAAAGATATTTTAAAAGTTGACTAGATTAAAGATTTTTAACTTTAATATTTTTAAGAATAATCATGAGATTCTCAGATGAAGCCAATTGTAATGTTATGCAAGTTATTTTGGAAATCTTTACAACGAGTTTCCTCTGAATGGAGCTAAAGCCGATGCAATGAAATAAACGAAGACCTTTAGAAGTATAAATTGAACTGAGTATTCTATTTCGATAAATGAAGAGATGTTTTGATTCTTGGTGTTTATGAAGAAACTTCTCGCAAATCTATAAGAAATAGGTAATTACGTAGACTTACATTAACATTATGACACATTTTAATAATTTAAAATAAAATAATTAACTATTTTGTTTCAGAAGAAGAGAGAAAAATTGAATTTTAATAACAATACTATTTTGTTGGTTTGTTATTTTTTATTTATAAGGAAATTTTTTAGAGTTATAAAGAGGCTGGTCTTATTATCTCCCCTATTCATTGATTTTCAATTAAATCTAATGATTACATTTTTGATAAATTGGGGAATTTACTGAAGGCAACAGATCATGTTTAGAAAGATGGAACTGGAGATACAAGTAAATATAAAAAGAAGATGATTAACATCAAGAAACTATCCGCAAAGCTTTGAAAGATCAAATAAGTGGCTTCTGAGGAGAGAGAAAATCTACTTTTCGATGAACTATTTTAATTATATTCTAATAAATATCTATAAAAGGAGTCACCTGATTTTCGGCTTCCCTTAGAGTGTGGTCACTATTAAATAATGTATCGATGGCTTCTTCTTCGACGATTTCATCTACAATGACCTTATCTACATGGATTCTCTGGCAACAAATTATTGAATCACTGTCGATCCTCTTTACATTTTTCATATCCTTTACACAACCAGTATGTATCACAATTAACACATTTGAGTTCACTTTGAGGTATAGAATCGTACCATTTACATTTAGTTTAGGATGGAGCACTTGTTGTCCGGCCATCTAATGTGGCTATAACGGTGAACCCATGACTAGGCCCTTCTTCTGTAGGTAATATTGGTTGCTGAATGTGAAATAGTTTTGGTTTAGACAAGTGCACAACAGAGGTAGTATTTACTCGTGTTTTTTTTGTGTAAGTTAAGAGAATCTAATCTTAGCTCTTGTTGTAGAATCGTTTTTATCTGTTCACCATCGAAAGATACTAAGATGCTTCTTTGCAGTGTAGTCCTGAGTTTATTCATGAATTCCGGCTTATTTTTCATTTTAGATGTGCATTGAAATAAGTTCGATATAATATTGTTTAGGTATTGTATAATTTTAGTACTCGTAGACGAAATCATCAAATTTTTTTCCGAGTTAAAACTGTTCGATGTCGAATTCACCAAAGGAACGAATAAGCTGTTATAATTAAAATTTTCTCCACATCTAAAAAACGCCTAAAACGCCAATATAATTCTTTGGCTATCGACTCAGAAATCGCATTACACCCAGCAAAGATAGAATGCAGAGTGGAAAAGAATAATAAAATGTATTAAAATCCTTTAGTTCGCTGTAGAAAATTAAATAAAAATTTAAAAATTCGAAAAAATTTCGTGAATCTACAACAATGAGTCTTACTAAGACTACAAAACAAATTAATTTTGAAACAACTACTTCTCTGGCAAAAGCCTCGAC
The DNA here is from genome assembly GCA_963969525.1 of Ontholestes murinus. NCBI lineage: Eukaryota > Metazoa > Arthropoda > Insecta > Coleoptera > Staphylinidae > Ontholestes > Ontholestes murinus. The sequence goes on from OZ018399.1 coordinate 22,786,831, forward strand.
AGACATTGAATAAAACAAAATTAATTTGGTTGATTGTTGAGGCACTTATATTTTGAAAATCCATTATCACTTAATATAATAATAATAGTAAACTATTGATGATTTTCAACTTTTTATTTTACTCAGGTGAAGAAATATAATTATATATTTCTTCACCTGAAGAAGCTACAGTGTAGCGAAACAATTGTAGTTGAAAATCATCAATAGTTTACTATTATTATTATATTAAGTAAAATTAATTTGCGTGTTACGAATAGTACAACTATCAAAGCAACACTAATTTGAATGAAATTATTTCTGTTGAATAAACTAATAAATGAATAAAGTGTATTTTAGATTGTTTAAATGTGACTATAACATGAACATTGTTTTATTCAATGTCTGTGGAGGTTTTAGCCAGAGAAGTAGTTGTTTCTTAGTAAGACTCATTGTTGTAGATTCACGAAATGTTTTCGTATTTTTAAATTATTATGGAAAGGAATAGTTTCACAAACCTTATCAAGTCATTTCCATATCACCAGAGACCAAAACCGAAAGAATGGATGTCTTCAGTGCACGACTTGCTAGATAATACCACCTTCACCAAACTGACTAGAGACTAGACCAACAAATTTAAAAAAAAGTGACACTGGCAGTATAGAACTCTCCAGTAACATGCTTGCAAAAATTTTGCGGCATGAGATATTTTAATGCAGATAAGTGAAGTCAAATCCCCTGATAACGGAAATGTTATTAGTTTTTGCGTATCACGTACAGATTCAATTTTTAACACAAAAATAAGTGCGTGTGGTCCACTACGAGTATGTGTATATGTCTGTTGTAAGTATCGCTTTAACCTTGTGTCTGAGACCGGGTTTGGAGGTAAAATAAGTTTCTGAGTGTGAAACAATGGCAGGTTCAAGTGCGTACGTCTAGAGAAGAAGCTGTGTGAACAATCCAAATATTTTTTGTTATATCTGTGGATAAACAATAAAGCAGCAGAAGAGGAACATTACTCAGTTGCTTAAGAGTTTGTATCTAGCGTATTTTAAAATGAAATTAGGAGATCAGGACAAATATTTCGCTCCCCACGTAGTGTGCAAAACGAAATTTTATTACAGTGGTACAAACATAGGATGGGCATTGAGAAAAGCCCCCTATGCCGTGGGTGTCTGGAAACTCCCCAACACCTACTGTGCACTTGCGAAGCATACAAACAAGAACGCAAGGCGAAACTCTGGAATCCCATGCTTCCTGTAGAACAGCTAAGGAATATCCCCTGGCAGAAACTCCTGGACTTCTTAGAAGATATAGGAGTTCAAAAGGAGTAAAACAGCCAGAGGCGCACAAAAGGACCACGGAGACCGCAGTGCAGGGACGCTAAGCGACACCACCTCGTGAGGAAAAAAAAGACAGTGGTATAAGGGGGACCGCTAATTTTTGACTTTTGGTATTTCTATGGTTTGGAGAGAACATTATATGATTGTGATTTTTGTTTGTGCAAAATTTCAGGGTTTAATAAGAAAAACAAACAGGCGATTACATATCCAAATTCCATTAGCAATTGCACATGGGCCAGATATTCCCATTGCAGCCTTTAAATCAATCAAAATTAAACGATTTGGTACGCGATTTGTGTCTTACAAAAGAAAAAAAAGTGAATTTTTAGGATCGAGATTCGGAGAAGATTTTCTTTTAACTCCCTACATCTTTTTATTGGTATAGTCACCGTGAGGAAGAATTTAAAAAGTATTTCATAGTGGAGGGGGGAGTAATGTACTGTTATGAGGTCTCTGGCTTGATTGGTTGTCTAGGAACAGTTTATGATTTATTGACTCTAGCAAAACAAGTCTTCTGCATAATGGGAATAAATTAGCTACAGTTCCAGTAGTTCATACAGTGCACATTAAAGATATATATCTAGAAAAAATAAAATATAATTAACAAGTGGTACGTGTGCTGTCACCTTAAAGTGTCCGGTATTTTATTGGGGCTACAAAGGAAGTACACGAAATTTCCGTGTTTTTGGTGTGATTGGGACTTACGAGCCAGGGAAAGGCACCGGGAAGTTTCTAATTGGCCGAAAAGAAAACAGCTGATCCCAGGGACAAAATATGTAATTAATTGCCCATTAGTTGATTCTGCAAACATATTGCTACCTTCTTTGCACATAAAATTGGGATTAATGAAGCGATTTGTTAAAGCTTTGGATAAAAATGACCCCTGTTACCAATATATTGCTGAAAGATTTCCGCTACTGTCGAAGGCAAAAGTGAAGGGAGGCGTTTTTGATGGCCCATAAATTCGCAAACTTATGAAGGATGTTACTTTCAAGCTAGGGAATCATATAATGACGTCATCGAGAAGTTTTTGGGTAATGTTAAAGATGGCCAATATGAGGAAATTGTAAAAACTATGTTCAAAAAGTTCAGGGGACTGGGATGTAATGTGAGCTTGAAGTTACACTTCCTCAATTCTCATCTTGAACATTTCCCATTAGTTGGTTCTACAAAAATATTGCTACCTTCTTTGCACATAAAATTGGGATTAATGAAGCGAGTTGTTAAAGCTTTGGATAAAAATGGCCCCTGTTACCAATATATTGCTGAAAGATTTCCGCTACTGTCGAAGGCAAAAGTGAAGGAAGGCGTTTTTGATAGCCCACAGATTCGCAAACTTATGAAGGATGTTACTTTTAAAACCTGCATGTCTGACATGAAACTTCAAGCTTGCGAATCATACAAGGACGTCTTCGAGAAGTTTCTGGGTAATGTTAAAGATGATGAATATGAGGAAATTGTAAAAAACTATGTTCAAAAAGTTCAGGGGACTGGGGTGTAATGTGAGCTCCACACTTCCTCCATTCTTATCTTGAACATTTCCCAGAGAATTTAGGTGCACTGAGTGAAGAACACGGTGAGAGATTCTGTCAAGACATAAAAGAGATAGAAACGAGGTATAAGGGTCGATGAGATGTCTCCAAGATGGTCGATTACTGTTGGTGTTTGGTGAGAGAAAATCCTCGCCAGGACCACTTAGGATCTTACTAAGAAGAGGAGAAAATTGCTCTTAAGATATATTAGTAATTCCTTACTTATGTTAAACTATGTTAAATGTATAATAGATATGCTATCAAGCCTCTGTAGGTGTTTTTAGAGATATTTAAAGTATTATGGTTTTTACATATAATTTAATAAGTAATAAATATCTAATTCCAAGATGGCAAAAAAACTTACGTGATATGAAACAATTGTTAAAATATTTGAATTTAGCACACCAAAAGATTTAGAGAACTCTTTAACCCCATGCCGCAGAAAAAAAATTCACAGGCCTATGTAATCGATCCAAATCTGATATTCCATTATAAGGTTGTGAATCTGTCAGATCTAATATTATATAAATACGTTAATATTTTGTTAATTGTTTGTATAAACTTTACCTACAATAGATGTTTGTGTCATTTGTTAACTATACTTAGTAGTAAAGAAATAAATTTTACAAATCTATTAGGTTTTAGTTATAAAATATATAAAATGAACTTTCAACAATTAACAGCCAATATAATTAAAATAAGTGACTTTTGTTTACCTAGACATTTATTTTAGTATAACTCAAAAATATTTTTTTTTAATTCTGTTGGTTTGATTTAGAATGTATATTTTTCTGAATAGTTATTTAAAAAGGTGAAATATACAATATTTTAAGTTTATTATAAGGTCTACCTAAAAGCAATTCCGTACATCATTACATTAAATTAAAAATGGCGGCGAAACAGACGGACGTATGTGTGAACCTTCCTAACGAAAAGTGCAAATGGTGTCGAAATATACTCCAAAGTGGACCAAAGTGCGTGAAGTGCGGACTAAAAATGCATCCCGGTTGCATCAAATATATGAAGAATGTGATTCAAATCAACAAAGACTCAATAAATTGCTGTTCTGATGCACCGTTACAACAAAGTGGCAGTGACAGTGAAGACGATCTCGACTCGTCGACATCTAGTGGCGATACCGTAGTCGAAACAAATGTGGAAATGGAAGTGAAAAATCTGAAACGACTACTAAAATCCAAAGACACTGTCATACGAGACCTTCCGAATAGTGTAACTTTCCTATATGACCAGATTAGATCCTTAAACCAGTTACTGATCATTCAAACCACAACTATGCAGTCAGTAATAAATCCACAAGAGGTCACCGCCACCACCTTTTCGCCAATTAATACGACTAGACAGATGAGGCTCCAGCAAACAGAACAACAAAAAGTCCAAACTAAGGAATCCCCAAAAAAAATCCGAAAAACTAATACAGCTGATACTAACGGTTCATCGGGCCCGAATGCCAGTAAGAAAATAAATACGAATTCGAGAATCATTGGAGTTACAAAGTTGCCACTGGAATCAAAAGCAGAAATCACCAATATTATCGGTGAGGTAAGCGAAGGAAGCGATGCTGTGTACAAACCACGTAAGAAAAAGTGGTATCATATCGGTAAATACAAGCCAGATCATACCGAAGACAATCTGTTGGCATATCTCACAATAAAATTACCCGACATACAATTTTCTTTGGGATCAATTATATATGAAGACCGAAATTCATGCGATCAATATAAATGTTATAAGTATGTTTGATAATGACTAGTTGATAGTCGAAACTATAGTCACATGTAATTTGTTAAATAAAAAGTGGTAAAACAAAGTGATCCTGTTTTCTTTCTTCAGTATATTCAAGATGTACCACAAAGTAAACGCCTCCACAATTAAACATTTAAATGTTATAAGTTCGGCGTCGCTGAAGAATTTGCCCATCTAATAACCGATTCAAAACTATGGCCACAAGGTATCAACGTAAGAGAATTCAATTTTTTTCGTAAGTCTACCTTTCGATCAAATACCAGATCAAACGTTAACTCTTACAAAAAACATAAATAGTACCAATAATACTACCTCTGCATTTAAAATCCTGCACCAAAATATACGAAGCATCTATAATAAAACGGAAGAACTTACGGCTACATTAAATGAGATTAAACCAAATATTGTCTGTCTAACAGAAACATGGTGTAACAAATACAATATAAAACATGTTCACCTGAATGGCTACACTAAAATTACAGATTTCACTCGCATTCATCGGCAGCACGGTGGGTGTATGATTTTAGTAGATGCGAAATACAAATATGAGCGCATAAATGTAAGTGAGTTTTGTATAGAAACCGAAATAGAATGTGCAGTTTGCTCCCTGAGAGTTTCCAATTTAAAAATTGCAATAATTTGTGTATATCGCCCGCCATCAGGCAATGTTAACATATTTTTTAATAAGCTAATTGATTTAATGTTAAATATAAACAAAACCTATAATCCTATGCGGTGATCTAAACATTAATTACATGGCGAACAATATATCCAAGAAACAATTAATTGATTTTAAAACGTCATTCAACCTTATTAATACTTTAGATGAACCAACAAGGATTCAATTATCAGAAGTTGGATATTCTGCAACACAAATAGATTACATTCTTACAAATTTTCCAAATGATACTTGGGAATGTAGAAACATTAACTTAAATCTTTCGGATCACCATTCGCAATTATTGAGTGTAAATATAAAGGAGCAGAACTTACCAAATGATATACCGACATATAAATATACGCGCGTAATAAATGATACTACCATTAATGAACTAAAATATCACCTGCAAAATACAAATTGGGAATTCATTAAAGTTGAGGACGTTAATACAACTTTTAACTTATTTCTGGATGAATTTCTACATAAATATAATATGACTTGCCCAAAAATAAAGAATAAAATAAAAACTATAAATAAATCAACTTGGGTAAATAATGCCGTAAAAAAATCCAGTAATAACTTAAAAATGACATTCCACCTTATGATGCAAACCAATTCCGACGCTATGAAATTAAAATATCGTAGTGATAAAAAACTCCACAAAAAGCTAATTGTGGACACTAAAAGAAATTATTACAGTCGGAAGATAAATAATGCTCATAATAAGCAACGTATGGTGTGGAATATTATTCGCGAAGAATTGAACGGACCTCTAAAAGCAGAAAAGTATACTATTAGAAGCAGCACCGGTCAATTAGTTGATGAGCGACAACGTGTCTGGCGCTCGTATATCTTCCGAAAATGTAGCTCAATCAATTTATTTACGGCCGGTTTCCTACACAGAACTGCACAATATTATTTTAAGTCTAAAAACGAAGGCTAGCTCAGGTCAAGACGGAATACCAATGAAATTTCTTAAGGAAGTGGTCATTCATGTCATAGAACCCCTGCTATACTCAATAAACTTAATGCTAAAAACAGGAGAATTCCCAGAATCTCTGAAAATATCAAAGATAATTCCTGTGTACAAGTGTGGGTCAAGCGCAGATGCTAACAATTTTCGACCAATAGCGCTTTTGGATTCATTTTCTAAAATTCTTGAAAAAGTTATTGTGTTAAGACTAACGAACTATATTGATCAATTCCAGCTAATAAACAATGCTCAACACGGTTTTAGAAAACATAGATCAACTGAAACGGCACATGTCTCTCGCTTAGAGCTAGTGTCAAAAAATATTGATATGGGGAAACATGTGTGCGGATTATTTTATGATTTTTCTAAAGCATTTGATACAATCAGTGCTAAATTCGTCTGCGATAAACTAAATTCGCTGGGTATGCGTGGAAATGCTTCCGATCTTATTGTATCGTTCTTAATTGATCGAAAAATTTATGTGCAAATCAACGATAGTTCTTCAACTATATGCCCTATTAACAAAGGTTTTGTTCAGGGTTCAATTTTAGGTCCATTGTTGTTCCTGCTGTATATAAACGACCTAGCTGAACATATTACTGAGGGCCATATAATTAACTTTGCCGATGATACTGCGATTTTAATTTCGGCAAATAACGAGGATGATCTACTATTAAAAATCAAGAAAACTAATGATGAAATGCGAGACTGGTGTAGTAAAAATAATCTTCTTCTTAACACAGACAAGACAAAAACAATAGTATTTTATAATAAGAAACCAAGCAATGTTTTGATAGAAAATAATTCTGACTGTGTCAAATATCTAGGATCATATATATATATATTATATATATATATATATATATATATATATATATATATATATATATTTAGTTTGATGTTTTCGCGGGTATGGTATGTTGTAGCTGGTTTTCGGGTTATACTCCGCGTGGTTTGTAAATTATATTTACGACGTTTCGATGGTCTCTCTGCCATCTTTTTCAAGTGTTTACTCTTGTTTGGTCAAGGTAATACTGATTACCTTGACCAAACAAGAGTAAACACTTGAAAAAGATGGCAGAGAGACCATCGAAACGTCGTAAATATAATTTACAAACCACGCGGAG
>OZ018399.1:22794406-22900466 GCA_963969525.1 Ontholestes murinus
ATATATATATATATATATATATATATATATATATATATATATATATATATTACTTCGATAATAATCCTCTGTTCAGTTCAGAGGAACCTAAAACAGCGAACCACGTACATGTAAAAGTCCATAAAAAAAGTAAATAAGTAGTGTTAAAATATATAAAGCTAAAAAGAAGTGGGAAATAAAGAAATAAATTAGTACAAAAAGAGAAAGAGATATCGACAGCTCTGAATATGGATACCGAGGTTTCCAAATGGTAATAGAGAATAGAAAAAGATAGAGGAAAAGAAGCAGCAAAACAAAACGCTGTATCAACAGAATACAAAAATAGAACAAAGGAAGATGAAAACAAGGACAAAACTCACGCAGAAGGCAAGTCTAAATATAGCTAAGAACGATGTGGAAATGGAGGAACCAAAAAGCATGTTTAAAGACTTGATGGGAGAAATGGCAAAAAACACAGAAGATTTAAAAGAAGAGATCAGAAAACTAAAGAATGAAATTAGTAATATGGAAGAGAAGTGCGAGCTAGAAAAGCAAGAGATGATAAAAATAATCGACAACCTGGAAACAAAGTGGAAAATGGTGATGTGGCCATCATAGTACTTTCCCTATATTTTACTAAAAAACTATGAGGTTTGCGCAAAAAGGCTATTCTTAATAATTTGTTTATTTTTGAATTCTCTACACTTGTTATATAAATTTCATGTAACTCCAATAGTTTATTAGCAATTGGCAAAAAATATCAAAAAATATGTTTAAATAAAACTTCTTCAGTTTTTCATTCCCTTTAAGTTTTGTTTGAACTTTTTTTTTAAATTTTTCATATTTAGAAAAAAAACAGAAAAACGCCTCGAGTATACATTCACTTCCAGTCTATGAATGTTCACCAAAAGCTTTTCAGTTCCAGTTTATAACTATAAAACCTTAAGTTTAAAGTTTAATCTTAATAGGATCATTCATTTTTGAGATACAGCGCAAACCGACAGACACACACACACGCAGACACAATTTTTATTCAGAAATCAGTGGAATGGACTCAGTGGACCTCACAACGGATATTTCCGCAAAAAAAAAATAAAAAAAAACATGAAAACAATACTTCCCCTATTTATACTATATAAGAAAGTAAAAAGCAAGAACAGCAAATGAATAAAAAATAATATCATAATAACAGGCTTAGCAAGAGAGATAAACCATGAACAGAAGGAAGTCGAGAATTTCACATTACATAGTAAAAACAAATAATACGAGTCGAAGTTGGGACATGGGAAACAAAACAACAAATAATGAGAGCTGAAGGAAATCTAAGAGGGTCCAAGATATACAAATAATGAACAAATCTTTCAAAAAACAGAGAAATAGCAAGAGAAGAAAAAGCAAAAGAAAAGAGAGTAAGAATAGGATACCAAAAGATAACAATTAACAGAGAGGAGTATGAATAACAAAGCAACTAATAGAAAAGCAAATAAAAAACAAGACATCACAGCGAGAAAATGGCACAAGAAAAAAACAAGAAAAGAATAAGTTTACAGAAGATACAAAATAGCAAATAAAATAGTGGAACACAAAATCAAGATAACAAAAAAGCAATTCTGGGAGTAGTTCGGTAAGAAACTGAAAGACACGTTCACAGAAAACCAAAAGAAGTTTTACAGCACAATTAAACAAATGAAGAATAAAAGGACACAAAGCCAACCAAGTATAAAAGACAAAAACGGAAATATAATAACAAGAGAAACGAAGATATTAGAAATATGGAAAGTTAAAGTATTCTTTCCATATTTCTAATATCTTCGTTTCGAACCGAAACAGACCATAATGGGGATGAAGAAGGTGAAACAAATGAAAAAAACAACGAAATAACAATCGAAGAACTGGAGGCAGAAATCAAGAAAATAAAACTAGGAAAATCTCCAGGTATAGATGACATCATCAATAATAAGAATAAGAAATAGCAAACAAAGAACCGAGAACACAAAAATAGGGTTTAAAAATATGGAACTATTAAAAATGCAAATATTAATGTTTGCCGAGCACGTAACACTAATAGCAGATTCCGAAGAAAAACCTGGAAATTTTCAAACAGGAGCTGAAAAAGATAAATATAAACAAAACCAAAACTATGATATCAAAAGGGATCAATCACAAAATAGAGTTAAACGGAAAACAGATAGAGGAGGTTAGGCAGTTCAAATACTTGGGTTCAACAATAGAGGAAACAGGGAAGATGAAGATCGATTCAAAAAAAGATTAGAGAAAAGAGAGATTGCAAAAACAATAAAAGCAGAAGAATATAAAAAAATTGTAAGACATTCACTGCTATATAGTAGTGAATCATGAGTAACCATAGAGAGTAAAAACAGCAAAACCAATGCAATGAAAATGTGAAACCTAAGAAAGATAGAGGGAATTACAAGAAGAGACAAAGTACGAAATATAGAAGTAAGAAAACATCTCAACAGCTCAATATTAAACCTATAAAATATTACTGATTTTATTAAAAGAGAAATAATTAGGATGGTTAGATAAAAAATGAATCAGGAAGACCAAGGAAGGGTTAGAATGAGCAAGTAAATCAAGTAGCGGAAAGAAGAGGAATATAATGGAAAGAATTAAGAAAAATAGCACAAAGTAGGCAACAGTGGTAAAGAAGTGTAAAAGAAAATAACTGAGACATATTGTAGAGAATAAGTAATGGATAAAAGGGGAAAAGATAAATAAAAAGAATCCTCTATAATATTTGGTAATTCGAGGTTACGTCATTTCAATTTGTAATTCGTTTAAAATATTGACTGCATCATTATAAATTGGATAAAGACAATGGATAAAGATAAATTTATTAGCGTAAGATTTATCCATTAACTTAAATTGGACAAGGTTGACTACAATATAGATACAACACCCTTCAATTCTTCCATCATAATGGAACATCCATCTATTCCAATTGAAGTATAGGCTCATGAGTAACATTATTATAATTATCATATTTCAAGAGACATTTGTGAAATATGTTTAACTGTTTTCCAAATGATTTTTTAAAGTTATGTCACCAGCTGCAATTCGAAACGTAGAATTTCACGAAAATTACCCTCGTTTGTAATAGATTTTATATTTAAGAGAGAACCAGCATCACGATGGTATCGTAAGGTTTCCCTCCAAAAAAAAATTTTTTTGATTATTAGTTTTAATCTATTTCTATTTTCTTCAGTTTGTCCATATTTAATTTATTTCTTACATCTCGTGATGGGGTATTGAATGATTTTATACAATGTTTCGCATAAACAATTGAATTTTTATGGTACTTAGTATTTTTATGACTCATCGAAACATCATCTTTACCTGATAATTTAGAATATTGAGGTACTGGCTAAGATACTAATTTTTGCAATGGCACTTGTTGGTGCAACCCTCCAAATTTTGTAAAAAAAGAAGTAATATTTGCAAAAGATTCCGTTTAAATGATTAGAAAACATTAACCAATTAAATTGTCTAAAATGTTTTTCAGATAAGTAATATTTAACATCATTTTACCCTTTTTTATGTACAGAATAGGGTAACACAAATATATTATTTGGTTTCCATTTACAATTTACATTACTAAATTTAACTATATCAATGTAAATTTGAACATTATTAGATTACATATTGTAGAAAATTCACGAATAAATTCATTTAAAGAATGCATATATTATTCCTAAAATCAAAAAAATACTGTATGTATAATTGATTGAATTATAATAAATTGGTAATTAGTCAGTAACCATTAAAATTTAGGATTTATATGCGACGTGCAAACATTTTCGGTTTAAATCTTTTACATTTAAACCAAGACAAGAAATATTATAACTTGAACTAAGAAATCTGTTCGCGCTCTCTTAATGTAAAACATTGTAACAATTAACGATACCAAAGAGGCGAATAGTATCAATATATGTCGAGTATTATTAGAAAAGGGAACCCCCTGTGCATAAGAAGAAAGTCATCACTTTTCCAACGATGCTTGCGTTAACTTTAATTTGTGTACATTGCCTCCCTGTTTTGGAGAAATGCACCGTCATAGATCGCTGACTAGATTCACCAATACTTAACTGGTTTGTTTGAAATATTAGTAATTTTTAAGAATAAAAAAAATAAACGAACGAATAATTCTTAGGGGGGGGGGGAATTACCCAATTAACCCCCCCCCCCCCTGGAACCGCCCCTGGTATTTTTGCCATCTGACAACCGACGTTCCTAACGAAAGGTTCGACTTTTTGTCAGTAGAGTTACTCAGAACGATATTTACAAAAATTAATGTCGGCCAAAAAATGAAGTCGTGAACATTTTTTTATAACTCAACAACAATGCATTAAGAAATTAATTCTTTGGCAAGCAGTATATACAGATGTAATATGGAATTTAATCGTGGCCATAATTCGCTTAATGATGAATCTCGTCCAAAATTAGTCTTTGTTCCAGAAAATTGATGCATGAACTTATTTTGAAGAGCACCCTTAGGCATTAGTGAGACCAGCATAATTCAATATTGCATGAACATTTGGCCGCAAAAATTGCATTAGCGTTGCATCCCTCATAATTTAACCATCGCTCAAAAAAGGCTCGTGCCAATTAATTGAAAAAAAAGCTCAAGAAATACGATTGCGGTGCTTCAAAATAGTACTATGATATCATAATAGGTGACGAATCATAGATATATACGTATGAGCCCTAAAGAAAACAGCAATCACTGTATGGGTCTTTCAAAAACCAACAAAAGTTGTTTGCGCATTAAGCACTTCGAAGCATATGGTCGCCTGTATTTTCGAAGAAAAAAAACATGTGGTAACTGTACCACAACTGTGCAATATCAATTGTCATTTCTGAATGGTACACAACCACTTGTCTTTTAGAAGCCTTCTGAAAAATACGGGAAACCAACCGCCGAAGTTGCATTATTTTCCACGAGGACAATGAAAACTCTCACACATGGGCTTAAACAAGGGACTTTTGAAGAACTGAAAAAGTCTAATTAATGGGACATCCGCATTTCTTTTTATTCCCGGAAACCCCATAATATATTACGTGGTCAACGTTATTCGACGCTTGAAGAAGCGGTTGATGCGTTCAAAATGCAAGCTTTGGAGGTATCTCAATAGGAGTGGAAAATTAGTTGAAGCATATGCAAAAGTGCGTTAATTGTTATTAAGAATATTTGCAAAACAATCAATCCATTTACGATGATTTTATTTTTTATTTTCTATTCCTGAAATATAAAAGCCAATATTTGTGTTACGGATAATGCAGGATTCTTCAAACAAAATTAGGTGATTACACTCAATCAGTGCTATTTCTTGTTTTGTCTTCTGTGACAATCTTAGTTTGGGAAAACTAATATACCATCCTACAATCTTTAGTAAGTTCTGCTAAACACAATATCTGTAGGGATAAGATTATTTTAATAAGCATGCACTAGAAGAGGTAATTCCATCAGCAAAATCATACATATGAAAATGCTTGTCAATTAATTCTACCTTAGACTAAAGTTACATAATCTACGAAACCTATACCAACAACATTTAAATATTGGATAATTATTTTACAAAACATAAGTAAAGTATGATAAGATAATGCAAATTTCACAAAAATTTAATGACATAAAACTATTCTATATCACGTTACGTCGTAAAACATTGGTTCACACTATTAGGTTGGCAACTAAGTAATTTTGGTAATCTTTCATTTATAGCCTTGCTTTATTTTTATGACTGACCTGTGTTAGTGGTAAACTTTGCTCGATACCATTCGATATAAGTCACACTGACGTTTCTTTAGAAGTAGGTGATACGTGATTATTTTGTTGCTGTTAGTTTTGAACATTTTCGAAATATTTTACATGTTTATTTCCGTAATCGAAGAAAGCTGTTCAAGCTGACAAAAAGATTTGTGAAGTTTATGGTGATGATTCCGTTCTGAAGACTTTTCTCTTAAAGACAAACAATGTTTTGGCCGACCCACCGAACTTGATGACGACCAAATCAAAAGCATAGTCGAACAGAATCGTCACATAATTTTTCGTGAAATAGCAAAGAGGTTAATTGTGTCGCAAACATATTTGGGTACCTTACACACAGCGTTTCTAAGACGAATCAGCATGTCAATCTGGTGGGATTACAAAGGTACTCTATATTTTGAGCTCTTTCCAAAAAACCAAACGATCAACAACTCTAGACTAAGTAATCAAAGAAAAACGGCCAGAATTAGTAAATCGCAAAGAAGTAGTGTTCCACCATGACAACGCGAACCTGCTCTGGCACCATCGGATAAGCATTTATTCCGCAGTTTACAAATGGCGAAGACCTTAAATCTCACTTGGCACAGTTTTTTGCTACAAAAGGATCAGAAATTCTACGAGCACGGGATAATGAAGTTGCAAGATAGATGGCGAAGGGTCATTGAACAAAATTAAAAATATTTGGTTGATTAAATTTTTTTTTGTATTAAAAAAGGCGTTTTATTTCATACGCCAAAATCGAAATTACCTAGTTGCCAAGCCAATACTTGCCTCCTAAATATTACACTCTTTTCCTTATTTTTTAGTTTATTGGATATATTCTATGTGCTAACAAAATAATTTAAATTATTCTTTCCCTCTCAACAACAGCTACGGACCAATCTAACTGAGCTACGCCAACAAGGTCCCAAAAGAGGCCGAAATTGTTTTAAGGAAGACAATAATTTAATGCTTTCCCATTGTTATAGTTAATTGTCGCTGTTGACAGTTCCCTAATGTATCCATTTAATTAGGAAAGTCAATGTAATGTGTTTACAATACATGTTGCCTTGGCGGAGAACTGGAGGATTATAATCTTTTTACATTTTGTTTCCCTGTCTTCGACTGCGTTGCGCTGATAAGTTTGTCAAAACCGGTCCGTAGCTGTTGTTGATAGAGAAACAATAATACTTTACACAGTTTGAGATAAAAGTTCGTCATAAAATTCAATTCAACTTTTAATCCAAATGTAGACCCAAAAATTGAATAAATAATTGTGTAGGTTTCAATTCGAGATACATTTTGATAATTCAATACAAAAACAAATTTTTTTTGGAAGAGATATTTTTTTAATTACCAACAATTTGATACTAATATGTATAGTATCACCTGAATGTTTCAATGTAAAAATCACTCCTTTGGATTTATCGCCATTGCGGGTGAGCTTATTAGCATTGATCACTAAAATATTTTTTTTAATTCCACTTTTGAAGACTTTTAATCAAATGATTTATTGATGCAAGTGGTATCATCGAAATATAACACCAATTTTCCGCTATTTAAATGTCGCAAAGCTCATTAATCTAAAGAAGGAATAGGAATGGTCCAAAATTGCCTTTTTTTGTAGGAAATTTGGGCTTCCTGATATATTTCCACTAAATAGCAACTGCTATTTTCCATTAATTAAGAATGAGCCAATGGATTGTAATAGTAATAGCTTTCGAAATAGAACATCAGTGGAATGGCTTGCTTAAATCGAAAAATTAAACAAAAAAGTTATTTTGGCACCTCTGTGTGTGACTTTAATAGTGGCAATTTATGCTCTACCCCAGACAATATTTTCAATTCATGTCTAGGGTTAATGATTCTGTCACATTTTTAACAACAGCCCAAGGTAAACCGAGCTTAAGCAGATCAATGTGTAGGATGTTTCTTATCAGCTTGAAAGCTAGGTCGCAGTTGTCACTGTCCCCAAAGCAGGCAAATCACCTATTCTTCAATCAAGCTAACGTCCTATTAGCCTGCATATTTTATTTATTTCGGTCTTTCTTAAGGACGAGAAATTATCCTGGAATCTCAGGTTGTTTTTCTACCTATCTATCCACTCTTCACATTCCTTCAAGGGCAAAGTGAATGAACGCTATACTCCTGCAGTTTTACTTAACATTTTTAAAGCGTAGGGTATGGCACGATGGCCTCATTTATATTTTTTTTTCCCCAGCAAATGTTCCTTAATACCCGAATAAAGTCATGCATAGAAAGAATTATTGCATAATTAAAAATACGCTAGCCAACGCGGATAAAATCTGCCCAATGCGCTGATGACACCTTTGTTTGTCTAAAAAACATTCTCTAAGCCCCTTTATGAGAGGTGTGAAAATAAATAGCGATTTGAGGTCAGTGCCTTTCAACAAACTGTATGTTTGTCATGAGCTTAAAAGCTAACCGCAGTAGCTAGAATCCTCAAGATAGATAAATTGCGATAAATTGCTTGTCGTTTCATCAAGCTATCGTCCCATAAGCTTCCACAACGTATTAAGCAAACTTGTTGAGATGATACAATTCTGTCAAAACACGACATATAAGCATTTGTTATTGTAAATAACGATATCCTCATTTATAGAATCTATCAATCTTTACTTTCCCGGACACCTGATTAGAATAATGCGGCAGAAAGTTTTATTGAAAATTAATATCACGCTATTGCGCAATGATAAGATCTGTTATGTGTTTCGCTCTATTTTCTATAGTGTACAAAATCTACAACCGGGACATTCCAAATCTAATTTAGTACGCTGTACACAACACTTTTATCTAAAGAATATTCTCTAAGCCCCTCTCAAACCTACGAGACATGGAAGAATAAATTGCAATTTGAGGTCAGTGCTGATAAGAGTGATTTCATGCCTTCAAAATCATAAGATAAGAAGATCGATTGTCCCCAACACTCCTTCGGAGAGGAATTAATTCCGTTTGGAGGCGTCTCCAACATTGTACAATATCTAAAGGCGCAATATTCTAAATATAACTTTTATAATCATTGCCCAATATACTGAAGACACCACTGTTAATGCAATGAATGTTACGATGAATTAAATTTTCACTTAACCCGTGGTGAAACATTTTTATGTTCATTAAAAGGTTAATTAACATAAAAATGTTTCACTAATTCATGTTGTCTAAACCACTCTCAATACCTACACGAATGTTGATAAAAGTGTTCCTATACATTTTAACAAACCGTATCTTTAAAAAAAGAAATGGATGCTCTCTTTCTTTTGGGCGTAGAATTAAATTTAATTAAAGACGAGATAATTTTCGATCAGCAACTTAGCTGAACAAAAGCAATCCTTTATCAAATCCAAATGGTTAACGATTGTCTGTTAATCTGGGGCTTATTATCAATATAAGATTTAATTTATCTGTCAGAAATAGAGAGAGAAAGCTATTTACAACGATAACTAGGCTATAACTAATTTGGGGCTACAGTCAACAATCACCCTCAATAGAGAAAATCTAACGTACGCAAAACTTTGACCTTAGACACGCATTGAATGCGGAACATACAAATTCATCAAGATACTAAAAATTCCCAGTGTCGTAAAGTTTTTTTTATGGCAAAATAGATAAAAATCATTAATCTCGAATAAAATTTCCGAAATACAATTCTGATAGTAAACATCTCGTAAAATCCTAATTGTACTCAATTAGCCTCCATTAATCCGCATGGTGACGCTGCTTTGTTTCGAGGGGAACGTCACTGGCCTTCTTAATTAACTTGAGTTACTACTAGAAAACACGTATGATTTTGAACTATCCGCAATATTAAATCTCAGTGGTTTTAATCAGTGGAAGTCGAACACTATTTTACTATAATATAAGAGTCATATTCTCTTATCAAAAGTTTCCCTGTTTTGAACTGATTTAGACTGATAAGACCAAAAATAGAAGAATATCTATCCGTGTTGATAATAATAATAATTTAATGATATGGTAGTGCAAATATTAAATTAATTAATTGTTTGATGTTGTACCATATGAACATAATATTTATATAATTGTTTGTTGGTATAATATCAATAAGTTAAAATTAAATACAACTAAATTTTAGATGCTTTCACATAAAAGTAAAGTCAAAACTGACATTTTTCAGATATTCTAAACAAATGTGATGTTGTTGTGTATTTTTTATTTATTATTTGGATATAATATTAATTTAGAATATTATGTGATTTTGAAATAAGACACTTGTTTGGTTTCATATTGGTATATTCAGTTTCCTGACACGTGTTTCGATCAATGACGACCATTCTCAAAGGTTCTTGAATGTTGTCGGCGTTAACTTGGTGGTACATTTTAATAAGATAATTAAAACACTTTAACTTTGTTTTACCACAAAAAATATTTATTGCTGTGACTATAGTTTCGAACATTCACTGTTCATTATCAAACATAAAGTGCTTTACTCACTTTATGTTTGATAATGAACAGTGAATGTTCGAAACTATAGTCACAGCAATAAATATTTTTTGTGGTAAAACAAAGTAAAAGTGTTTTAATTATTCTCAAAGGTCGTTGTAATTCCTTTGAGAATGGTCGTCATTGATCGAAACACGTGTCAGGAAACTGAATATACTAATATGAAACCAAACTAGTGTCTTATTACAAAATTAGATAATTTTCTATTTTCGTTTAATCAAGAGTGCAGTGAAAAAAGTATTTACTGTAATATTAATTTACTTAGTGAATTTAGAGATACTACCAATCCATTTGGTCCCTCATTTATATTATCATAGACTTACCAAAAGAACATTTTAATAATTGCTAATTCTACTATTTTCAGAAATCTTATACAGAATTTTTTTTTTAATAAAAATCATAAATATATAAATTTTTGAATTTAACAATTATTAACATAGTTTTTTAGATCATAGACATTTATTTATATATTTTGATCAGAAAAATATAAAATTGTATTTGTTTTATAGTAAAATTCTTAAGAATTCAAAATAAACAAAAAATGTATTAATAAACACAAGTCCCTAAATGGCTTTAAATATATGGAAGATTGTTCTTGCTCTTTATTGGTTTAAATTACTTCTTTGTTTTATAATTCCTCGCATCCATTCCAATCCTCTTCTGTCTCCTTTAAATACCTCCTTTTGAAGCAATTGCTCTTCTTTAATCTCATTATATTCTCCTAAAAAATGTTCTACGGTTTCTTTACTCTCCCCGAACATTCTACACAATTTTCTCTCTTTATCCATCTAGAACTTATTTTCGGTTTCTTCTTAATTGGGTTGTTCGAGTACGTGAAAATGTTGATATGAGTTACGACACAAATTTGGCACCTTTTTCACTTATTTTGTTTAATGCTGGATGTACATTTTGGTAATAATGTAACCATTATCAATAGCAAACTTTGTTACATCTATCATTTAATTCGTCTTCATTCGTTTTCTTAATTTCCGCACCTGAATCTTACAATCACCTTTTTGTCAGTCTTACTTAAGTACGGAGTTTCTAAATATTTTGGAGTGTCTTTCTAAGTCATATCTTTGTATTTCGCATTGTACCTAGACTCAAACACCCGTGTCCTCCGTTCTTGCAATTATAGATCCCTGCCTCTCTCCACTATTTTGATGTACAAATGTCTTCCGGTCTCTTCCATTCTTTCTCCTTTTTTTAACAGCGAAACCGTTTCTGTTGTAATGTAATTATCTGTTGTCTCTTAGTTGTCCTAATTATTCCTTTATCTTTTCTTTACAACATTCCTGTAAGATTTTACATTCACTTCTTTCTCTTAATCTTTCCTCGTATCTAACCGTTCTTTTTCCTGCCTCTACTCTTAGTTTGTCCCTATTTACTTCCTCCAGCAAAATATATACTGGAGTTTCTTTGTCTAGTCCTAATACACATCTCTAATACTTTGTATGTATAGCCTCTAATTTTTCTTGTTCTTTCCATCCCATATTTCTGCTCCATACAGCACCATACTTCTTACTAAGCTTTCGAACAGCATTCCTTTAATTTTAATACTACCAAACTTGCTTTATTTAAAGGTTCTTACTTCTTCTATGTTTTTTCCTTCTCATTTCCAATTTTCTACTCTCTTCTTTCCTCCCGCCTTTCTCAACTTCATAATTTTTGTTTTGTCGACATTTACTTCTTTATTTTTGAATTTATCTAAGCATCTTATCATTTCTTTCATTTCGATTGCTTGTTTCGCCACAATCATCATTTCGTCAGCATATGCTAACAAGAATACCTTTTCTTCTTTGGCTCGGTCCTTTCTGCCTTTAATATGTATCGGACATATAATACCCATCCATTTATAATCTCTCTCAGTCTCTCAATCACATTTTTCGCCCCATACATCCATGCTTCATTTTTTACGCCATCCATGCCCGGTGTTTTAGCTTTTTTAAGTTTTCTTTATTTACTTTATTATTTCTTCCTCTCTTATATCTACTATTTCTTCTTGATTCTGAGCACCTATGTTATTTCCTTCAAATAGTTCCATAAAATAATTTCTACATACGACCGTAGTGATTCTGTAATTTGGTTTTTCTCTCGTTTTCCTTCCTTTGTTAATATATTTCCATGCTTCTTCCTCTGATGGAATTGTTTTATTTCCTTCTCTTCTTTGATCCTGTGTTTTGTTTGTTTTGCATGTATCTGTATGTTTTCAAGAAACTCAGATGCTCGTATTTTGTCGCCTTCCCGTTTTTCCATTTTCTTGCCTATCTTTTCATATGGGTACTACCACCTAATCGACAAGTATTCTTCCCTTCGATTGAAAAATGTCTTCATTGTCGCTTTTAAAATTTGTTTCTCTAATTCTTTAATCATATTTTCTACACCTATTCCTATAAAATTACTTTTGTTCAGATTTTCTTTATACTTTGTGGTATTTTTTTTTCGCCCATATTTTTTTTATAGGTTTTCAGATTTTAATAATTTTTTGTGCATGCGCCTGATATGTACAGTTCTAGTAACTGGTATTCTGAGTCCACCTTATCTGCTATATTAAATCTTTTTACTTCAAGCGTGGCAAGTTCATTTACAATGGCATAATTAATTACCGAGTGTACGTTTGCCCCAACATATTACCCTATATGTTCTTGTTTAAAATATTTATATACTAAGAGAGTTTCCGGCAAAAATAGAGATCAGTAGATGTTGAAATTGTTTAGATATTGAAAGATTTTCTAAATCTCTTTCATTGCATCGGATTTGTTGTTAGTTCTAATTAGCTATAATTTAAAGTATTAAAATGAACAGATCTTGCAGGACAATATTATTTTAAGCTAGATCATTATTATGTCAGAGCTACATGTAAGTGATTTAACAATCTTAATTATCATTCTTTTATTTAAATGTGTTACCTCTTAAATGTAACTAAGTGCGCATGAACACTTTTTCATAGATTAATGGTTGAGGCGTTAATTTCGTGATACATTTTGGAAAATTAAACAAAAACGTTTAATTTGTTAATATCACACTTTAATTAATTAATAAAGTGTGATATTAACAAAGTAAACGTTTTTGTTTAACTTTTTCATAGCGTTCACCATTTATGTCTTTTTGTGATATGTTGATCAAATTTGATAATATTATAACAAAACATATCTTACAGAATTCCCTATTAATACAAAAATTGACATTTATATCATTTCTTCTCTACTATTATTTGTAACTTCTAAAAGAGGACAATTGTAATTGCATTTTAGCCTACTTTTTTAATGATAAATATAAATTTCATAGTTTACGGCTAATAAAATATTTTGAAGCTACGCTTTGCTCAATTTTTCTGCACAGATAAAAAATTTGCAAGATAAACGTTTCATGTGGCTAAGAAAATTATGGCTAAGTTTATGGGAAAAAAGAAAGTTTGCTATGTTCTAGCATATTCCTTTAATTTAGCTATAAGGGTAAGAAGAAGCAGGCATATGAGACTTTAATAGAAACAAAAAAGAAATTGGTGCTACCGCAAACAGAAAAACTTAAACAAAGATGATTTTTTCAGCAGTGTTAACCAAAAACTGTTGGAAAAATATGAATTAATATCGGCAACCTGAGGCTTCTCAAAAAATTAATAGGCAGTTTATACGTAAAGATGAAGAACCTGCAGTTAGTGAAGGCAAGATAAAAGAATCATTCCATTTATGTAATATAAAGATACGATAAGGAAACAGCTAGATAAGAAATATTATAGATAAAAATGATAAATCTATTATTGGTGAAGCCAAGGCAGGAGAAAAGATAAAAGCTTAAAATATATAATTCT
Source organism: Ontholestes murinus (assembly GCA_963969525.1). NCBI lineage: Eukaryota > Metazoa > Arthropoda > Insecta > Coleoptera > Staphylinidae > Ontholestes > Ontholestes murinus. Next base: position 22,808,443 of record OZ018399.1, read on the forward strand.
AATTTTTGTAATCGTCTACTTTATTTAAATTTTAAATACAAGTATTTTAAGTTGCAAATTTATTTTGAGAAAGTACAGATACCTCATTGCTAGTGATAGTATTTGAATTTAGCTTTGGCTAAGACAACCCTTTTTAACATTTGGACTCTTATGCCGCACTAATTCAGAATCACATTTACTATACATTCAGAAATATTTTTCTGATATACTTTAGGACTTGTTAAATTTTGGGGGATCTTCTACGGAAAAGTTATGACATAATATGGAAGAACTACGGTATCGATGTTATCTATTTAAAAGTAATAAAACTACGTAATCGTAGAGCAAAGATTTTAAATGCATTTTCAATTAAAAAAACTTGCCCTTGATGAAAATTCTCCGATATTTGTTTTGTTGATATGTTATCAGCGAATAGTTAAGGCGCAAGCACCAATAAAAACATGTAAGGAATTCTCATTTATTATTTATTTTATTGTTAATGGGTTGAGGTTTTAAAATGGTTAACTCAACATAAAATTTGGTATTCTATTTTATTTAATATAATTAAACCTATAGTTTACAACTCCATAGAAATTTCTATTATAGACGAAAAGGGGTTTACTTCTTGCAAATTATCACTCCTGCTCATATTGAACTAAGTTCAAACTTAGGATAATGTTTTAAGTATTTACCAACGCTCTTTTTACACACCAAAGCAGCCTTTTTATTCAAAATGTTCAGCAGTTTTTACTGATACGGTTAGTTTGATAAATTTTGTATCTGATTCAATACAGTTAGTTTATATCTAAATCGCATTACAAAAATTTATAATTCAATAGGCACAGCTTTATGCAAATTTAGTAATTTGGTTAATATAACCCATTGCTTGTTGTGCCTACATTGCAATACAAATATTTGTAATTCAAATTTGTTCCTTAATAAACCTAATATTATGCAATTTTAGTAATTAAAATAATAGTACCTACAATATTCAAAAAGCCTTCAAGGTCTGGGGTACAAATGTTACTTTCTCAAAATTCCTGCCCATATTATTTTCATTATCAAGCAATTCCTTTCAAACAGATCCCTTAAAGTCATCAACAACTCCTACTCCCCTCCTTTTACTCCTGTACAAGGTCTGTCCCAAGGATTCCCTCTATCTCCACTACTCTACAACATTTACTGCTTCGACATCTACAACCCTGAACCTCTTCACTTTAATCCCTCTAAATATCTCCTTCAATTTGCAAGTGATACAGCTATAATTTCCTATGCACCATCTGTACCCAAAGCTCTTCGATCCCTTCAGCAGCTTATTGACTTCCTGCAACACTGGTTTGCAAAATAGCGAATTAAAATCAGTCCACACAAATCCCAGCTTCTAACAATAATCCTCCACATAATATTCATATCTCCCACATAACTGTTTTCCCCTACGTCTATAAAATGCCTAGGTATTACCAGAGATCATAAAGTAAACTTTAAAAATCACACAGCTTTAAACAAAGGAAAAATCACAACTAGGGCTAAATAATTCAGAAATCTACGAAATATCAACCAAAATAGTTGTTAAAATCTACAAAATAATTTTCCACCCACTACTTTACTATGGTAATGTCGTTTTCTGCAACTCCTGCAATCCTACTATCTACAATATCCAAGTTAGCGAGTGATCCTAACCAAGAACTTTAACCAAAATCCGCCATCCTAGTAATCCTTTACATAATTCTTCTAACCAACTCCTATATGAATCTACCTCTGTTATTCCCAACAATCAACGCCTTCTATACCTCAGTGAAAAATTTTCCAAAAATTCCTTCAATCAACACATCCTTACCCTTTACTGCTTGCGCAGAAATCATAATCTAATCCCAAAATACAAAACCCCTTCATTCACCACATTTAAATTCATCGCTTCATATCATCCATCACCTTAATCATCGCGACTGAAAGACCGCTGATCAATAGACATTTAAATAACACACTAACACTCATAATATCATGTCATGTATTATACTTACTTTATTTATATTTGTGTTTGTTAATAAACACCTTGTATATATATAGGACCTACTTCTTTTATGTGGCAAAATCCTAATAGGTTTATTATCAATTGACGCTAAGCAGCGAAGAAACTGTCAAACCTTTCAATTAAAAAAAGTTTTTATATAAAGTTACAACTAAAATATACTAATATTTGCGTAGATCAAAGTTCTCTATTTCTTTCAACTTGAAAAATTTACAGTACAGTATTATTAACTCTAGATATTGTATACCACCTGCTACGAACAATTAACCCAAGTTATGTAAGTACAGTTTTGTAATAGTTAAAAGTCAATGCCAACAGCTCGCAAAAGCGACATATGTTACAGCTGATGGTATAGAGTTTTTGAACTCTTTGCAGAGTTAGGATCTATTTAAGAAACACGACTATCATACAATTGGAAAAATCTTAGCTAACAAAATGTTTGCAAAGATGTTAATTAAATTTTATTAAAAACGAATAAGAGTTGAGGTATATGAAATGACGAAAGTCGTGCTGCAGTTATACCTATAAAAGCGTCTTCTACTCCTGCAGCCAAAACATAAATACTTCTTTATATTAGTAAATTAATGCCCTGTCATCAAAACGTGTGTGCTTAATTAATAAGTAATAAAATATTGCAAATTCATTCGAAAGAGAGATACCTTGTTGATAAGACTGGTAAGTGACAAACTTTATTTTTTTAATAGAAAAACTTTATTTATCCATTAATTTTCAAACTTACTTTAAATATGCTACACTTCATACTTACAAACTAAGAAGCTTTTACTTATTGATTATTTAATACATATCCACTGAGAGAAGATAAGATCATAATGATTGTCAAAATAAAAGATTTTGAATTTACACAATACGAACATTATATATTGTGAAAAATGAGAAAACGAACATTAGCGAAACAATTCGTGTCAGTATTTATGATTTAATAAAATAATGTTTTTTTTAATAATAATATACCAGCATTGTTATTAAAACATTGTCGGAATTAATTTATTTGCAAATATTTCAACATTCAATTGATAAATATTAATATTATTTTTCAATTATTTTTTTATGCACAATGAACTATTCGATTTGAAAGGGCAGAGCACGACCCTGTTATTGATTATTGGGTCATCTATAGCACAGATGTATTGAACTGTTCTGAACAGAGCTGGGAATTTTTTATTCTATTAGTGAGAGAGGTAAATTGAATTTTAAGTAAGGATTTTATTTTACTTGTATTTATTTAAGAAACTATTTCAATCAGTATTAGCGAGGATTGTATAGAAGATATAATTAAGGTAATTAATTAAACATTCAGTTGGTTCGTTTCACTTTTTTAACAAAATGTTTACGAAGTGACAAAAGAAATACAGAAACAATACAATTTACCCTTGATTTGTTTCACTGTTTATTTATTTAATCCGACTAGTTTCGATAATGACGTAATTGTCGAAACTGGTCAGATTAAATAAATAAACAGTGAAACAAACCAAGTGTAAATTGTGTTGTTTCTATATTACAAAATGTTTCACCGCGAGTTACACGAGAAACTAATTCAAGAGAGAAAAGAAATGTAATATTTTGTTTTAATTAGTATGTTTTATTGCAATCCGTGTTAGTGAGGATTGTATAGAAGACATAATGTGATTTGGTTTATTTATTATTATTTACACTTTAATTTCGATGTGTAAGAAACTTAATAAATATATATAAATTGTATATATACATGCAGTTTATAGTAATTAAAATATCGATTGGCTAATAATTCAATGCCTCGTGCATAAGAGAAATGATTTTAACTGTTAGTACACAACTTACAAAAAAACTAATATTTATAATACAAGTTTTTATTTTAAATTATAAGCCTTCTTATAAAAAAAACATATAAATTAAGGTTTAGAACGGAACCTCACATAGAAATATTAAAATTCTTCAAATACTTCTAGTATAGATATGAAATTAATACATACGTAAATCAAAAACAAGTCTAAAGGGTTCTATAATTGTGTCTAGGAAGGACATAAGCTTTAAGGTCACAAACTGGATGTAAACGAATTCGGAGCATTCCGCAGAATAATGAGAAACCTTAGTAGGACAGAGGGGATGATGAAGAATAGGATAACAAAGATAATAAAAAAAACGACGATTGAGGATTGACCTTGATGGAAACCCACAAGTAAAAAATGTGACTAAATATGTAAATAGCACAAAAACAACAAACAATACTAGACATCAAGAGAGAGGCAGAAGACAATATAGCAAGGTTATGCACGAAAATAAAGGAGACTAAAACATAAGAAATATGATATATTTATAGAGTGTATCAGTACAAAAGTTAACTTTGTGATGACAACGTAATGCATGTTCAGATACTGTTTCCTGGCGCGGTAGTGACGACACAAAATATTGGGTTGTCCGGAAAGTTCGGGCCGATTTTTTAGGAAAATTGAAACGCAGCTCATTTAAGTTTTGCCATATATTTGATAAATTATATAGGTACCATTCTGTTCCACAACCTTTTTCAATCTTTCATGCAACTTGAGAATTCTATCCTTGAAGATCCTCTCAGGTTTATCGGCAAAAAAATGACCAAATAAGTTTTTACCTCAACCAAAGAGTTGAAATTTTTCCCATTAAGGGAATTTTGTAATGATCGGAAAAGGTGGAAATCCGAGGACGCGAGGTCTGGCAAATACGGTGGATGGGTTAAAACATCCCAACCAAACTCCAAAAATTTTTGTCGAGTTGTCAAAAACACGTGAGGCCGGGGATTGTCCTGATGAAAGACTATGCTCTTCCGATTCGCTATTTCTGGACGTTTTTGTTCGATTACTGTCTTCAATTTCTCTAATTGAGAGCAATACTTTTCCGAATTTATTGTATCATTATTTTGTAAAAGCTCATAATAAAGGATTCCTTTCCAATCCCACCAAGCACAGAGCATTACCTTCTTCGAACGAAGACCGGCTTTTGGGGTGACTAAAGGAGGTTCATCACGCTTTCCCCAAGACCTTTTACGCTGAACGTTTTTATAAATTATCCATTTTTCCGTAACCGTAATAAAGATGTTTTATGTAGCCAAGCTTCACAATATGGTCGTGGATGGTTGATTTTGATTTACTTAGCATTCCTGCTGTTTGACGTAATGTTGAGTGTGGATTATTCTCGATTTCTGCTTTAATCTTATCGCCGTCTGTGGTGGATGGCCTACCCGCACGTTCTTGATCTTCAAGGTCAAAATTTTCAGCTTTGAACCGAGCAAACCACTTCCGCACAGTTCTTTCGGCTACAGCACCTTCACTATAAACAGCGCATATCTTATTTGCCGCTTGTGTGGCATTTTTGTTCTTTCGGAAAAAGAAAAGCATTAAATGCCTATAATTAATTAATTAATTAATTAATTTATTTATTTATTTATTTATTACCCAACAGATACACTATATCTAATAAAAGGGTAACATCAGTTTAAAAGTAACACAAAATTGGTATATATTAGATAAACAAAATAATAACACAAACAAAACTAAAGTAGCCACAGTTATGCAATAAACCATTCATTTATATGTCTGGTATGCGCTGAATCACCAAAAATATCGGCATTGTATTGTACACTATGATATGACTTATATAATTATGGGGAGTGCTATAAGAAAAAGTATAACATGTCCTATTCGCAAGCCTAGGTTTCATGAAATCTGACTAGCTCCAAAGCAGGGGTATCATCAGTAAAATTGTTAATCAGTTTATGGAGATACAAACATGATATACGCTTATGCCTATCACTTATCGAAATGAACTTAAACTCACTTAATAAACTGGAATAGCTGACAGTTCTTTCTGGGTATCTTTTATGCTTGATAAAATAAAGATATTTTATATATTTAGCGTATTGCGGTGCCCAGATGACGGAGCAATACTCCAGTTTACTACATATATAAGTAGAATAGAGAGATATTAGCACATCGATAGATGTAAACGACTTACTATTTCTTATAATGAATCCAAGAGTACGATAACACTCATTAACAATTTTACCTACATGATCATTAAATGTGAGATTAGAGTCATACATAATGCCGAGATCTTTAAACCGATTCACTCTCTGTAATGAATCACCATGTATAGAATAATTATGATGGATAGTGTTCACTTTTCTTGAAAATGTCATAACGCAGCACTTCTTGGTATTTAATAATAAGCTATTAGAATGGCACCAATCACAGATGTTATTAAGGTCGTTTTGGAGGATTATACAGTCAGCGTCGTTTTCAATTTTCCTAAAGATTTTTAAATCATCTGCATATAGTAGAAATGAAGAATGGATGGAGTTGCCTATGTCATTTACAAAAAGTGAAAACAAAAGCGGTCCAAGATTTGATCCTTGGGGCACACCGGATGTGGCGACATAAGTAACTGTGTGCCTTCATATTCCACTATTTGTATTCGATCAGACAAATATAAATTGATAACGTTAATTATATTGTTATTGATATTATAGGAGCTAAGTTTGTTTAACAAAGTGACGTGATCCATGCGGTCAAATGCCTACATATTTGTATATATAACATCTGTTTGGAAGCTGTCATCTAAGTTGGTAGAAATTACTTGTGTGATGTTAAAAAGATTACCAGTTGTTGATCTCTTAGATAAAAATCCATATTGATGTTGTGATAAACTGCTACGTACATTCCATAACACAAGTTCACTCAAAATACTTTCAAAAACCTTTAAAAAGTTTGAGATCGGTCTATAGTCTTCTACATTCATCTTATTCCCAGACTTGAAAACAGGACATACTCTAACCTTCTTCTACAAATTTGGAAATACGCCTGTGGATAGTATCAGGTTAAAGATTAATGCTAGTGGTTTAGCTAGGGTTGTAGCACAATCCTTCAATAGGACTGATGGTATAAGGTCAATACCTAAAGTCCATTTTGCTTTTAATCTTCTAGTATGTTTAAAACAGTGGCTTCATCAGTGAAGAAATCGCCCAAAATAGATAAATTTATAGATGATTTGTTAACGTTATCTGCCGGTTGATAATTAATATTGATAGAGCTGAAATGTGTTGCGAAACCATCAACAATGGAATTCGAAGTTGCTAATATTGAATCCTTATATACCATATTACTAGGTATTCTCGTAGATGATTTCATTAAATTCACATATCCCCAAAATTTAGTTGGATCATCTGTTATATTTGATTCACAAGATTTAATGTAATTGTTACGAGCACTTTGTATTTTAAGTTTTAATGATTTTCTTGCATTACTAAAATTTAATTCATTAATGTCTGTCTTATTTTTCAAGTATTTTATTCTAAGTTTATGTTTTAGTTTTAATTCTGAGATAATATCGTTATTAAACCAAGGTGGAAAATTACATCTATTAGAGTTTCTACTAAATTTCGGAACATGCTTATCGATAACACAATAAAGCTGAGAATATAAGAATTCACATGCCTGATCGATATCCTCTAATGTATATAATGCGTCCCACTCCAACAACAAAATATTTTCATATAAGTTAGGCAAGTTCGCTTTTCTAACATTATATCTATGATTATCATTTGTGATGAACTTATCAGTATGGATAGTTTTAATAGATATCACACAAAGTAATGATGGATGATGAGGGTCTTGAGGAACTAATGATTCCGGATCTTCTGTCACGTCACACGAGACATTATCGGATGAAATAATAAGATCAAGAATTTTTTCATGGCTGTTCAAAATATTGTTATGTTGATTTAGACTACAAAATTCAAGAAAATTATGTAACGCCAGATTATATACATCAGATGAAATTATAGTATTGACTAATATTGAAATTTCCAAAAATAACTAAATTATCATATTTATAATGTAGATCTTCCAATTGTTCATATACAGAATTAAATACATCTAAATTTGAGATAATCTGGATAATTACGGAAGCAAAACTAAAACCGTTTTTTTCAATATTGTACGCACGTGGGATGTACAAAGGAAATACTTTGTGGCTTCAATATTTATGAAACGGCAAGTGGAAACCATATTTTTTCTTGAGCCATTCTCAATTTTACTGAGATAAATTCGCTTCAACAAAAGAAATCAGAGGAGTCAACGTTTGCAAACAGACAAATTCTCTTTATTCTCAGCAATTTGGGGCAAATTTATCGAAAACAGTCGAAATTGCATCAAACTGGGAGCCTATTACACCGTGGATGAGCAACTTTTTCCAACGATGGCCAGATGCAGATTTATCCAATATATGCCAAACAAGCTCCATAAATTTGTCATAAAATTTTGGCTGGCGTCTGATGTACAGAAGAAAGAAGAAAACTTTCCGTATTTAGAAAACGACGAGGCTTGAAATGCATCAACCCCCTTAAGCAAATTTGCCGTAATGAAACTTATAAGTATTCCTTTGGCGTTAAAATTAAGAAATACTTCGTTGCTTCGAAAAATACGCACACGGAAGAGGGAACAGTCGAAAGCTTGCAAACTGAAAAAAGACAGCAGAGCTCGTTTCTCATCATTGTTGTGCACACTTCCGTTTAGCGGAAAACACATATGTAGAAATTGTGATCAACAAACTGTAAATAATTAAGCGTTTTGTTATTTGACAGTGTCTATAAATCCATTTATCTGTTACAATTAATGTAACTTTTTTTGTTATTTTTCAAGAATGAATAGAAGACTGGAAGCCTCAATAAGAATTGTTTCTTATTGAGGCTTCCACCAAGTCATTCTGACTGGTTTTGGTAGAAAGTGTTGTATTTAAATGGCTGGTAAATCTACTGTAATAAGGCATAATGCGCTCCCTTTTCAAATTGATTTACTATTTATAGAAAATTTATCAGTGTTTGAAAGCAAATTTTATACACCCGAATATGTATATGGCTGCAACACAACCACGCAGGGGTGGTTGACGTGCACGGCCATTTGGGAGTAGCGACCCCACGTACCCGAGCCTTACACTGCATACGCACCCACACACCCACCCACACACACACATCACATCACACATACACACATCACAACACACATCCACACACATCACACAACACACACACACACCCTATCCCCCGTGAACTAATCCCAGACGGCCGTTCCGCGGGGGTGGTAGGGCGACATGGGGAGGTGGTTTTTAGTGGGTATAGCTGTTCTGAGGAGTCCCACACTCGGTCTATAAAAGATTTTCCACCTCCTGGCTACACAAAAAAGGGCTGCAACACTAAGCACCTTTTTTGTTCAAAACGCCCTAGAGACTAGATAAGTAGTTCATTTGGAAAATGATACACATAGCCTTTTTGTATTATGAAAATAATATCTCAGCGAAGAACAAAAATTTGCAAAATAAGCAATTTTTAATACGTACATATTACAATGTTTGGCTTACTTGAAGAGCATACCACTTTGGTTAATTTTATGTTCAATTGAATAATGTGTTTATCAAATTTTGTCTAAAGTTATTTTAAGGAAGCTAGCTTGTTTACTTTGTTTAATATTATCTTCACTAAAGGGTACACGCAATGGAATCTTTGTAAGTTTATTACATTTGAATAAAACGAAATATATTTCTTATCATTTGACAGTTTACTTTCCTTGAAAAACATTTTTACTTTTGCAAGAACTTCTGTTCCTTTATTTTCTAGTTCAGTAAAGTTTAGACCTCTAATGAATAATATAAATTTGTATAACAGGTGACTTCTTTATCTCTGCAGGTACTGTCAAATATATATATTGTGAATATTAAAAAAATAACGATACCAAAATACTGCCTTGTGGAATGCCCACATTCACCGATATTTAATTTGATTGGCATTTAACTCCATCCTTTTCCTCTTGGACAGTAAATGTTCTTTTTCTCAAGTAACTCAACATCTACTTTTTTCCTATACCTCGGATGCCATAAGCCTCCATTTTTGTAGCCATATTTCATGATCTACTCTGTCGAAGATTTTCGACAAGTCAAGAAATATGCTACATGCGAGATTGCTTTAATCTAGTGCATGTAGTATTGCCGAGATATAGTAAAAAAACGCAGTCTTGGAAAGCTATGCTGTGATTTGCTATATATATCGTGTTTCCAAAGAAAATCAACTAACCTATTGTAGAATGAAATTTATAGAATTTTTGAAAATGGGTAATGATAAAGCGATAGTTTCCATAATTATTAATATTGCCTTTTTAACGGTGGTTTAGCAATGCCAACCTTAAAATTTGATGGAAATGTACCAGTGGAAAAGGAGGTGTTAATTATTCCACACAATGGTCTTTATAGCTATAATTACATTTTTATCAATAGTCTATAGATGAAAAGAAACTGGATTAGTTGTAATTAAAATACAACAATCTCGAAACTATAGATATGTAATTTTAAAAAATATAGTAACAAAACAAAGATATAGTGTTTTAATTACAACTCATTTAAGTTGTACAACGAAGTAAATGTCTCTACCATCTAATTTAGCTTAGGATTGATACCATAATTGTATGGATTAAAATTATCATCAATGTTTGATTTAAATTGCTCACCAAATTGAGGAGCGTATTGTGGTAGTGAGCTATCCGTTGGAAGTATAGCACTTTTTGTATTATTACCATTAATTTCATTTATTATATGCCACAAATTATTAAATTTTAACTTCGTTGCTTGCAGTCTATTTTCCAGCTCTGGTTGATAAACTACTACGACTTCCAACCAATATTTTTACAATTAATTATTTTCTTTGATGCAAAGTTATAATTGCAAAATATCCAAAGAGGAATACTGGAATAGATCAATAGAAAATGAAGTAGTATGCATAAATAATACAATTAAATTATTAAGTGAATAAATAAGTCCTATCTAGATCTGATCTAGATGATGTTGATGAAATAATGGTGTAGGCGCCTTGTAAGTAATTTGTTCAACTATGTTTTGGCTATCAATTTTGTTATGAATAATGTTGTACAAAGTTTATATGAGAATGTTTTCATGATGGTCTTTAACAGAAGTAATATTGAATTCTTGTAGTAAGTTTATATATGGATACCCTCTTACCTGATATTGTTTTTTTTATGAAGCATAATTTTTTTCTGAATACTTTCAAGCTGATTAATATATACTTGAAAAGAAGGTATACATACTGAAACACAATAATCTATTTTGTTCAATATAAGTGCTGATTTATTAACATTAGCGTTTCAAGGTTATTAAAATCTTTAGTATTCGTAATATGAAACCGAGTAGCTTATAACAACTGTTGAGTAAATTCGATATATGATCTCTGAAAGTTATTGTCGAACACAATTCCTAGGTCTCTGATGTTGGTTGTTCTGTTAAGTTCTTGTTTGCTTATATTGTATGGATATGAAATTACATGAGAGTTACGTGTGTAAGAAACAATATAACATTTAGTTGTGTTTAATTCAAGTCCATTATCCTGACACCAGTTTTTAAGTTTGTCGATGTTATCTTATAGTATCCAACAGTCAGCCATAGTTACAATTGGTTTAAATAACTTTATATCGTCTGCTTATAGGGGATAATCACAATCGAAGACTTCACACAGAATTTAGAAATAATTTGAAGAGAAGTGGTTCTAAATTTTAGCCTTGTGGTACCCCTGACAGGGATTCAAATGAAAGTGACCGATGTCCCTCGTATTCGACAAATTGCTGCCTGTCTGTCAAGTATGATGTTATGACCGAAATTACATTTCCATTGGTGGGGTAGCGTTTCAACTGTTAAACTAGTTTTTTGTGCGGGAATTTGACCGTAATGCCTTCGTCAGGTCAGTATAGATGACATCTATCTGGAGTCTTCTGTCCATATTTTCCGAGATGACTTGTGAAATGTTGAACAGATTAGACAGTATCGACCTTTTCTTAAAGAAACCATGTTGGTGCGGCGAGATAAGGTAGAAAGTTTGGTTGTAAATGTAATCGCATACCAATTACTCAAATATTTTGGCAACTGTGTTTACTAAGGTTATAAGGTTATTGCTCTGTAGTTCGAAACTGCCGTTTTAGTACCTTTCTTATAGGTTGGTGTTATTTTTTCTCTCTTCCAAGAATCTGGGAACAGTCCTGTTTGCAGTATTAGGTTATATATGAAAGTCAAAGGTTGTCCTATAATATTTTTGCAGTCCTCAATGAGGAATTCTAGTAGATCATCTGTACCTCTTGTTCATTTTGATTTCAGTTTCTTTAATTTCATTAGTACTACATTTTCGGATACGTTGAATTTACCAAAGTAGTCCACATCAGCTACAGTTTTTGGTGTAAAATATGGATATTGTCATTATTGTAAGACCTTTTGAAATGTTCTGAAAACTCGTTTACAATATCTTCTCCACCTTCAAGGGTTGCATTTCATAATGCATAATGCTTGGAATACGGCTGTGGTTCTGCTGTTAAAGATCGGTTGATATTTTATTTTCAGTTTCGGATATAAATTTGCGGTATGCTAAGTCGATGTTCTGTCGCAGTCTAGTTTCCAATTCACGTAGAGGAGGGAGAAAGCCTTTACGAAAACATTTTACCAAACAAAGCAAAATAATGGATAAAAGTTACATGATGGTCTATTACTAGAATTCCATGCAAAATTAAACAAGGAAGAACAAACAAATACGTTGAAAATCATATAGCAACAAAAAATAAAACAAAACGCATAACAGATAACGTTAAAATTATTATTGTAAAAATTTTAGCTCTTATAACTTCTAATTCTTTGGTAAAATGTTTTCCATTTCATTATACACAATTCTTCACAAATAAAAAACTTTTTAACTTTGTTTGTATAACACTGACCTTATTTAGTGACTATAGTTTTGACAATTTTAATTTGTCATTATCAAACTATAAAAAAATTCTACTTTGATAATGACAAGTTAAAATTGTCGAAACTATAGTCACTAAATAAAGTCAGTGTTATACAAACAAAGTTAAAAAGTTTTTTATTTGTATTACTCAAAGATAAAGTTTTATTTGAAAGCGGCCGATACACACCTGGAGGATTATTAATACAACATTTCTTATCTTACTTTGCGGCTTATTATAGTAATCTATAATTGATGGATTAACCTCTCTTTTCTCAGAAAACCTTCGTTGTAGGTAGAAAATATTCTTTACAAATTACTCATCTTGTTACACTTTCAATTAAAAGCCATACAGGAAAATATATTTTTAAATTTTAATTTTCTTTTCAAAAAACAAGACATTTATACAAATTTTATTTATATAAAAAATCTACAATTTTTAATTATTTTTAACTTTATTAATATATTCTTTAAACTTTTTAGTTTCTTTAAAAGCAGTCTGGAATACAAGAACTACATCAAGTAAACACCAAATTCTGGTGCACGAAATTTCATCAACAGCTTTTTAGCTCTTCCGGCATAAGAATACAAAGTTGTAAGTGAAATTTAAAGTTTCAGTTCAAAATCTTGTGCGTTTTTTTCAGATACACATCAACATCAACAGATCTATTCTCACATAGACATTAAATATGAACGAATTAGATTCAAGCGACCACAGAATTTTGGATTTGGAAAAAAATCACGATCATAATACTTTCGTATACGAAAAGTAAAAAGACACAATTAACCCAAATCAACAGCCTGTAAAAATATATAGTTGATGCTTGTTACGCTTTATTCTTGGTGGAACCGAATATTATAAATAAATTGTTATGTTTTGTTTTTATATTTGCAGTTTCCTAACACGTGTTTCGAACTTAACAGTTCATTGTCAAAGGTGATACTAAATTGCTAATGAAACTTAAACGATATATAAACTGTCATTAATTAGCGGAAATTCCTACGATTATGATGTTGTCGGCCTGGATTAATTCATGCTGAATGTTTAGAAGAAGTCCCCCTTCACTAATGGCAAGCTTGATCTCCAATCCTTCTAGAAGATTAAGCCTTCTTCCATTTTTGCAATTCTTGTCCCAAGTGGTGTCCGGTGTTTATGCAGTGTTCAGCTAATTCTGTTGATGGTTTTCCGTGAATAATTGATGTTCTGTGTTCACTTTATCGCGACTTAAAATTCCGTCCTGTTTGACTTATATATAATCCGTTACAATTTGCACATTTAATTCTGTATCTTCCTGATTTATTTACTTGATCTTTTATTTCTATTTCATTATTCACTTGATAAATTGTTTCTTTTAATGGCTATTGCTTTTATGCTATGTGAAACTAATAGCTTTTTAATTTTTGTGCAGACATTGCCAATGAACGAGATAACTAGATTAGTGTGTTTGTCTTTTTCTGAACATACTAGGGGTGTTCACATGAAGAGGTACGAAAAGACATTGCGGTTATGAATGAAGTCCTTATTTAAAGTTCATACCATAGACCTGAGCACAACGATTCCTTTGATTAACGAGCTGAAGTATTCCGTGATCCCAGAACTCCTGTGACCGTGACAGTCCTTCACAGCATCATTCAGTTCGTTGTCCCCGCGTTGAAGCTTTTGAAATCTTCAAGCACAGAAGAACAATTAATTCCGATGTGTACTGTGAGACACTCAAGTCCATCAAGAATAAAAGACCGGGGCTCCACACGTCTCCAGGTTCAAACATACGGAATTGGCCAAGTTCAAGTGAGAGCATCTTGAGCCTACAGCTCGGACATGTCGTATTGTTTTTTGTGTCTGGTCTCCTTAAAAAAAGTCTGAAAGAAAAAGGACGATGTGAAAGAGTGGGTCTCAGGAATTCTGGAAACACGGAATCCTTCCACCCGTTAATCAATGAAATCGTTGTACTCAGACCTATGGTGTATACTTTATTTGAACACCCCTAATATATTATACAGTAATTATGTTTTCAACCCACTCTGTTTCTTCCTTTCGCAACCGTTTCGTAGTTGGCTATTTTATAAATGGTATTGAGTTCTTCTTTCTTAATAGGCAAAGTGTATATACATTAAGTGCTGAGTGTTTTATTTGTGATAATTGAAATGATTCATTCGGTATTATGGTGTCGGTGGTGGTAGATTTTCTGAATATGGAGTGCTGTAATTTAATATTTTCTATCTCTATTGTTAAATCCAGAAAATTAATTTTTCCATTTTCTTCTTCATCCATAGTGAATTGGATTTTTCGATTCTAGCAGAAATGCGTGTAGTTATCGATCAGAGCCACCTCATATACAAAAAAAAAAACATCGTCTACATATTTGCACCAGAATAATATGTTTGTATTTTTCTTTTGTCTGTCTAATAAATATTTCTGCAAAGAATAGTGATATTGGGGCTTCCGTAGGCAAACCATTTTCTTGGACGTAAAATTTGTCGTTGAGATAAGTAGACATCTATTAATTTATGTCAAATTCTTAGAGTGTTTCTGTTGTAGTGAATCCTTGATTATAGTTTTTAGTTCCGTTACTGGTGTGGATATAAATAAGTTTTTCATGACAAACGATACAAGCGTTAATTTACTGTTGAGTTTGAGATGTTGAGTCTTATTGATAAATTTCTGAGCACTTTGATCTACTCGGTATGCATTCTGGTAATTTGTTATTAAGGTATGTGGTCTTGGGTTAATTTCTCTTAGTTTGAATGAATTCATCTCTGTGATGTTAGCTGCAGATGTAATTACGTTTACTATTTTCTTCCGACGCCCAAACTCCTAGATGAAGAACTGTAATTAACGCCAATATATATAGTACAAATTTCATTAGTAATTTAGTGTAACCTTTGATGAGCTGTTAAGTTCGAAACATGTGTCAGAAAAGTGTTTTTCTTCACCAAATTTGTAAAAACATATACGATAACGAGAAGAAATTAAGGGACTAGGTTATCAATCACCGAAAAATTAAATATAGGGCTAAAGGTCATGTTGCCGGATACGGAGCGGAAAGTCTTTCCTAAGAGATAAGTTTCGAAAAAGTAACAACTAAGTAAACTACATAGAAAGAATCTTGCTAAAAATGCTAATCCTAAGGAATGACAAGAACTGGTTACTGATTATCAAATCATAAATAAAAATGATGCCAGAACAGATAGTTCACTTGATAAACGGGGAATTCAAATGGGTGATTTTGAGGTTATCTGAAACCTCCCACTTTCTAGATAACTAGTTCATATTAATTTCATTTAAGCAAGCAAGGGGTGAAAGAGATAAACTTCTCAATATATTTAATCACTATTATGAAGTAAGTCTTTGAAAGAGTCATAGCAGAAGAAAAATAACAGATGAATGGAAAAAATAGAAGCAACCTAAGGCAAATCAACTATAGATGCAATGCAGAAGTTGCTCGATAAAGGATACCGAATCAAATTGCAATTATCATAAAAAGGCAGTTCTGTAACTTAATAACTTTAGATATTTAAAATGGAATCAACACCGTACTACGGCAAAAAAGTTCGACAACATAAATTACCTAACAGATTACTTGTAGCATATCTGGAAAAGAGAATGTTAAAGGCATGAATAAAAAAAGTATACAAGACGATATTTAACATGAAAAATCTACTATAAACATTTTTGAAATGAATCAGATTACGGAAGTTACACGATTATATTCGAGAACGACACGGCAGTATTAATGGCGAAAAGAAGTAAGAATTAGTATGAACGACAAACAATATGTGATAAAACAGAAAAAACGAGATTAAAATTGCATGCGCTTAAATAGATATAGTCATACTATATTGAAGAAGGCCTCCTCAGGTAGAATTAAAAATTTAAGGAAGCAGTAGGTATATCAACAGTAAAATGCAATAGCCATGAAAAAAACAAGGCAAACTCGGTGATAACGAAGCACTAAAATTAATTGGAATTACATGTACAAATGTACTGACAGTTCTAACAAATAGACCACCTGTAGATCCAATTGTGGAAATGAGAAGCACAATACAGAAAAGTGGAAAAAAAGACAGAGACAATTATTATATTATGCGGTAGGAAAAGGTTCAATTGATGAGAAGATTAAATATATTAAAAGATTAAAGATAAATTTGAGGTCATTATAGAATATAATCATTGAATATGTCAAAAATATCTCAGCAACATCAAAGATAATTCAAGGTCTTATTTTTCCTAACAGTGAAAATGACTTTGGTATTTTTTTATAGAGCTATAAGAACGTACAATTTTGATATATAAGAATAAGATTATAAGAATTCTTTATAAAACATCAAAGAATTGTAGAACCGAAGATATTGTAACATGTATTACCATGTCGGGTAATTGTTCTAATAAGGCACATTTAAAGAAGATATTTACAGACGATAAATTCATGAAGTGAGAAGTCGTAAAAAAACAGAAAACGTGTTTAGAAGCTACAGAAAATGGACATATAAGAAAGAAATATGGAAGGTGACACAAACATTTAGTCAGAAAAACTCTGTAAAGAAAATGCTGTCAGGTGTGCAAGTGTAGAAAGTAATACACAAATCTATAGAAGAAAATAATCCTAAATAAAAAGGGAGAGGAAGAAAGAAGTAAAGAAAACAATCAACGAATCTCATTTCTGAGAATATGCTGATGCAATGCCGGAGAAATGCTTAATCTCCAAAATGAAAAAAGGTTTCAGTGGACCACACTATGGCTGTTAGCTTCTCCTTAACCTACATAGATAATAATTTACATGTAGAAGCTAAAAATATCAACGTATACTTTTTAATAATTAAATTGTTGAATAAAAAACTTGGTTTTCTTTCACTTGCTTTTTTATTGTTACAGATTTTTATTGAATGGCATATCATTAGATATATCCAAAATAATTTTACAAAATGCAAAATATAGCAATCTTAGTCATTAATCTTCTTAGTAAAAAAAATCGGAATTAATAAACGCTCATTAAATAAATTCTATACATTTACCACATTATTTAATACATTCCACCTGTCACAAAATCTATATATTACACAATTAAATGATCCATTAGTATATTCCCGGATATATTATCTATTCAATTAGCCCCGTCGGTTATCATATATCAAGTAAATCAATAGATACACGCATCTGGTGGCATTGAATGTATATGACCCTATAACACTGCCACAGGTGAAACGCGTTTCTTTCTAATACATGCGACCTTGCCATAATAAAATACGATGCTTAGGACGCAAATCTAGACGGTATTATATTAGCATTCTGGCCTATTACTATATTCCGTTTGAATAACAGTTGATTGCATTGTAAGCACGTGATGTAGAATTTATAGGATAAAATATAAATGTTAATTTAATTCCTACAGCAGTTAGCAGCAGTATAGCCCTAATAAATTAATTTTAGATATTGCACAACGCTATTTAAATACGATTATATTAATATTTATCAAAACGTAATTATCCATATTTTTCCATCACGTTTTATAGAGATTTGTGTAATAAATCTATAGCCTGACAATTTAACCTCTATAAATTTATGTATGTATATTTTAATCGAATGTTCAAAAACGCTTCATTTTCGTAATACAATACAATTGCAATAATTACTTGAAATTTTGGCCATATAAAGGTAGAGAAGAGAGAAAACTGTTGCACATAATGTTTATATTATTTTTCCAAAAAAGTTTCTCGATAATTATGTAAAATAAACACAAATTAAACACAATAATTACTTTGTTTTGTATAACTGTTATACAAAACAAAGTAATTATTGTGTTTAATTTGTGATTATAATGTATAACGAAGTAGAAGCCTCCATCGTCAATGATGTAAAATAAAGATTTCACGGACCCCAAAGTAAGTAGCCAACCGAGTTAAATAGTTTGGCTATGCGACACTTCTCTTCAAAGCCACTGAGTGCCAAATCACTGACACAGTTCAAACAGAAAGAGTAAAAATGCTCTTTCTTTCTGAAACACATATTGATTCCAATGTCTAATAACCCCTTTATAAATAAATAAAAAATTGGCAAACGTTTGTGTTTCTAACTAATAAATTCTCTGCCAGCCTACATATTTACGAAAAATATAGCTGGTGTATTTTAAAGACTATGTCATGTTAGTTTTCCATTATTCAATAATCATTTCTTCTAAATATGCTGCATTAAACGATATTTCTAGGCAAGTTTCAAAGCTTTTAATAATTGTGCAAAAATGGGACTGCCATACCAATCAACTATTCGATCATTATCTTAAAGTACCCTAAAGAGCCGGAATTGGATAGCATATTTCTTAGAAAACGTTTCCTTTTCATATAAGAAAATGAACTACACCATCAACATCCCAAACATATGAGTGTCTCATGGAACTTTTAAAATTTTAAAAACGTTCGACGTATATAGTGGAAAATGGTCACGATTTGTAATGCACTAATTTAGACGGAGTGGTATACTATCAAACAAGTGATCTATATCTGCCCAAGCTTCTTAATCCGTAGCTGGAGGTCCTGAAACTTATCTGGAGAGTGTGGTAAATTACCCAGACAAATCAGGCGATCGAGCAGGCCATGGGAGAGCGGCAATGTAAGCGTCTTCCAAAAAACGTGTTGTAGTTCTTGCCGTATTAGCGCGACCTCATACGACAATTATTCTGTTGGAAAATGGGATTTTCCAACCCTTGAAGACATGGAAAGGCAACGGGTTCTTTCCATCAATGAAGACGAAGGGTGATCTGCTACTAACATATTTCACCCTATATTATGTGTGTTGCGTTGCACAAAAATATTGGTTTTTACGTTCTTCTACGACCATTGTGGGCCCACAAATAAAATCGGAACTCGTCACTAAATACAATTTGATGCCATTCTTGCGCCCAATTCCCTTTTTCGTTGCTTCATTCTAGCCTGCGCAGACGATGAAGTGATGTAAGAGGAAGACATAAAAATACGATATGACCGCAGCCCATAAAACCTTATCCAACGATAAATAGATGACATTTGACGTTCTGGGTCCTACACATCTCATTCAATCATTTGCAATTTATCAAGTTGTTGAGAATCTGTCTCTTATGGCTAAAAGTCTTAAGCGACGTTCTTCGTGATCTGTAGTCCTTCGGGGAAGTCCAGACGCAGGGCGACATTATCGAACCCTTTTCTCGAACCATTAGTGCATCTCAATATCGTTGTAAAATTTCGGTTTACACGACGAGAAATTTCTCTTAGCAAAAGTCCGGCCTCTCTTATGCCAATAATACGTTCAAAATTAATTAATTGGAAAAAATTTAATGTTGACATACTCTTGGCATTGTTCTCAAGTGCAGAAGGAGACCGTAAACAAACAATTTGCAAAATTGACAGTTAATTACTACCTGACGGGTTTATTTCTTCAAATTTATTGCTACTAAGTAACAAAGGAAAAACAAAATAAACCAACAAACTACTGGCAAAATCACTTTGTTTAATGAAAATTTCAATAAGTCGTTCAACAAATTCTAGGTAACGCAATTTTTATTATATTATAGTATAGTTATTATAGTTATAGTTTTTATTATAGTATAGTTTATCTTGAATCGTATAAGTCCATCTATTAATGTCATCAATACAGGAATTCCTAGTTTGATCAGTATAGGTAAACATATATCTATGTCAAAAATTAAAGCGGTCATTTTCCCTATAGGACAAAGTAAGTTTTTACTTAGAATTCATTTATCAAAATTCATTACACAACATTCACGAATAGCTAAAATAAGAATAGACTTTATTGTCCAACGGGATAACCATTTACAGGACAAAATTGAACAATATAAGTATGAAAAGTGAGTGAGAACTAAATGATGCTAAAAACGATAAAAAAATACAAACATCAGATATAAAAAAAACAAAACAAGAACATTAATACAAATTCTAGAACCTTCTCTGCATTGGTGCACATTGTCGTAATGGGATTATGTTGGTTCTTGATGTTGGTCTCTGGAATGTGCAGTAGTGTCTTGAATATGGACAATCAATTTTGTAGTGCACTAATTTCCATAAAAACTTTGCACTTAAAATGTCACGCCTCAAAGATACTGACGCGGAGTTGTGGCAAAGTAACAGGTGGGGCAAAAGTCCCGCTAACATTTTGATTGCGCGCCATCTTGGTTCTGTGACGTTTAGCTCAGTTTCGCTTTAACCATTGTGTTATGTAGACGTCCAAATTTTATTATGGATAAATATACGCCACAGAAATGAGCAGAAATAGTGACAATATTTATTGAAAATAATCGTTTCATTATTTCCACTCAGCGGAAATTGCGTCAAAAATATCCTAATTTATCGTTTACATGCGAATTTTCGACAATACGTACGACAGCAGACAGGCCTCGTTCTGGAAGACAACGGAAGTCTCGTAACGCTGAAAATGTGGCTCTGGTGCGCGATAGTGTTGCAGAGTCTCCAGAAACATCAATTTGGAGACGTGGTTCCCAGTTACACATTTTTGCACGCAGTTTAAGGCGAATTTTGAAAACTGATTTGAAAATGTTCCCGTACAAAATTCAATTAGCCCAAAAATTGCTACCGAGAGATCATGATCAACGAGTTGAGTACAGTAATGCAATCCTAAGGCTGTCTGGTGAAATTGAAGATTTTTCGCCTAAATTCATAATGAGCGATGAAGCCCATTTTCTTCTCAGTGGCCACGTTAATAAACAGAACAGTCGGTTTTGGGGAACAATCCTCAATTAATTCATGAAACATTGCATCCACTAATAACAACTGTATAGTGTGGTATTCATACTGGAAACATCATTGGTCTCTATTTTTTTGAAAATGACCAAGGTGTTTGAGTTACTGTTAATGCTGAATGGCACCAAGACATAATTCGAAATTTTCTTGTGCCTGAAATTGAAGAGCAAGGACTAAAGGACATGTGGTTTCAGCAAGATGGGGCCAGCACATACAGCTCGTTCAATTTCGCGAGGTGGCGATTTAGCATGGCCAGCCAGATCTCCGGATTTAATAGCAGCAGACTTTTTCTTATGGGGTCTTTTAAAATCAAAAGTTTATGTGAATAAGCCCCAAACGATTCAACATTTTAAAGACAATATCCGTCATGAAATTAAAGAAAGCCCGATATGCTGAAGGATGTCATAAAATACGCCCTAAAAAGAGCCGAAAGTTTCATAACGAAAAAAAAAAAAATGTAAAGACCAAATAAACTTCTTATGTAAACCAAACATACATATCTTTTCTTTGAACAAAGTTATAGGCAATCAAAATGGTAGCTGGACTTTTGCCCCACCTTGTAGTATTTCGCTGCGGTAAAAACCTACTTTGAGATACACACCATCTAGTTTGTAACTAAGAAATTTTAGAGTTACAGTGTATTTTATCAAATAACATTTATTGGCAAGCATAAAACTGAAACCATACAATTGTGGCATGTTCAAGCTTACTAACCACACATGAATAGAACACAGTTTTTAATAACTCCACATCATTAAAATATTTTGATATCCGCAATCTAAAACTGAGTGATCGATAAACAGCCGCAATAATCAATTCTAAGTGTTAGAAGACATATATCAAAAGTTATACCAAGATCTTTAATAGTAGTTTTGTGTACAAGTTGTTGATTATTGATTGTATATTTGTACAAAAATGGAGATTAACCCGGATAAAATGTCATTGAATAACACGTGTCCACATTTATAATAAGTGCATTTGTGTTACACCAATGAGGAAGTAAATTTAAGTTATTCTGTAAAGCTTTCATATTTTGCTGTATATTTACTTGTCAGAACATTTTAATATCATCTGCAAACGCAAGAACTGGGCAATTAAGCGTAAATAAAGTTAACAAACACTAGTGGACCAAAATTCGAACCCTGCGGTACACCGGAAGAAGCAACGTAATCATATGATCTGTAACCATTGTATGAGACATAACACAGTCTATTACTCAAAGACTCCATAAGCTTGATACCCGAGGAACACAAACCCAGTTCTTTTCAGCAGAATTTTATGATTGAGCGTATAAAATGCGCGAGTTATATTATATATGCAATACATTTAAAGAATTCATTCTTGCCAATGAAAAATATGTAATGTAGACTGTTTACATATCCAGGGTAATTGAATGTTTCATTTAAAATATGGCATTGCAGTTAAATTATTATTCTGTAATTTCCTCGAATTATTTGCTTTACTCTTTCATTTATAAATTTAAAATGTTATTGACTTTCTTGGATTTTTCATTCACTTGTGTTATTCTTCTTTCTTTCAGTTCTTTTTACCTCTAATTTAAGAATTCGATTCTACTATATTCTCCTTCACTCTTTTTAGGTTTTCTTTGGCGAATTTGAAAAATCTATTGTTTTTTTAGTTCTTAATTTTCATGCGACAAATGAAATATTATATGAAATAAACATTTAAAGGAAGCAAAAACAAAATTTTATGAAGAAAAACACTTGTATATATGCAGTTTTCTCACACGTGTTTTGAGAAAAACACTTGTTATGTTCATTTTTATATTTACAGTTTCCTGATACGTTTTTTAAAACCAGTGTTTTTTCACTAAGTTTATATATTCGGTTCCATCAAGAATGTAGCGCAACAAGGATCAACTATATGAAGTAAAAACTGTTTAATCATTGTCCAATCAGAAGTTGAAAATAAAGCAATTCAAAGAAACAATGGAATTTTTAATCTAATTCTGATCTTAAAAAAATAGAAGTAGTATCATATTGGTAGTTATGTTGTGCTTGATTAATCATAGTACAATTTCTACTTAATTTTTGAAGCCCTGTGACTGTGTTATATATATATATCTTTACAATGTCGCTCATCATATATAATGTTACAATAATACTGATTCTACATGACTTTGTCTATTGCTATTTATCATCTAAACAATTTAGTTTATTGTAAAAATCATCAATCACTGCAATGTTCTACTGCTTTCAAGAGCATGCACATGGTGTTGAGAGACTACTTTATCAGATATATCAACATTACAATAATATGAATTATTGTAAAAAACAAGTGAGGTTATGTGGACACATAACAATCACATGGGTCCCAGGACACGGAGGACATCCGGGGAATGACATAGCAGACGAATTGGCCAAACAAGGCTCGTCAAAAGCAGTAATTGGCCCGAAACCCTCTTGCGGAATCTCCAAAACCGCAGTCAAACGATCCATAAAAAAATAGGTGGAGACACAGGCCCATACCTGGTGGACGAACTCACCAGGACAGAGACAGGCGAAACAGTTCCTTAAGAAACAATCGCCAAAATTCACGACCGAACTCCTAAATCAAGACAGGAAAATGGTCAAAATAATAGTAGGCCTGATAACAGGACACTGCAAGCTCAACAAACATATGAGCAAAATCGGCCTGGTGGAAGAAGCATCATGCAGATTCTGCCTAGAGGAAGAAGAGGACTCGTTCCACAGTGGCATAGGATGTGGAGCGAGGGTCTAGCAAGGATTATATATCAAAAGCTAGGCACTACAAACCCAAGCGCGGAGACTTATACCCAAGCCCCTCTGGCAGGGCTAATCAAAGAGGCAAAGCTAGAGCTGGTCATCTGAGATAAACAGGGACCCACAATAGACCTGGAAAGGTCGCGGTGGAATAGGCGCTGGTGCCACCCATACAACATCTAATCTAATCTAAATGTGGACACATGTTTTCTTGTCTCCAATGATTAGGATATTTTAAAGGGTTAAGAATCGCAAATAAAGTGGTTAAATACGTGTGACCGATACGCGTAAGGCCGCGGCCAGAACCCAAGGGAAAAAACTCACTTAATAGGCCAAATTTTACCTTTATTGGATGGTCAATAACCAATGTATAGTTTGTGCGCCAGGGTCATAGAAGAATGGAAAACAATAACAGGCAGAAGATGGAAGAATTGGAGAGGAGGGAAGAGGAATTTGGAAGAAGGGTGGCTTTTGGGAGGAGCGAAATGACGAGGAGGAGAGAAATGAAACGAATGAAAAACGTAAGATCGTAGAAACGTCATTCGAGGAGGAAGGAGAAAAGAAAAGAGAGAGGAATGAGAGTAGGGAAAGAGAAAAAAAGAGGATGGAACGGAGGGTGTAGGGAGCTAGAAGAGGCTATTATGAGGGAGAGTAGAAAGGAAAAGATGTGGAAGGAGGAAGTGATGAAAACAAGAGGGATGTTGAGAGAGGAGTTAAAAGAGATGAAAGAGATGTGGATAGAGGAGATTAAAGAAATGAAGGAGATCTGGAGAGAGGAAAGGTTGGCACTAAGAGCTAAGATAAAGGTTTTAGAAGAGGAAGGAGAGAGAAGGGAAAGAGAAATAACGTCATCATAAGGGGGAACATTTTTCGGGACAGTGGATAAATTTTTGAAGGAGGTTGTGGAGATGGAAGTAGAAGTAGAATGTCAGGCCGGATGGGGAAATAAGTTAACTGCGGCAAGAGGATATTTATAGATGATGATGTGAAAAAAAGGGAGAGAAGATACAAAAAAAAATAGAGAGAAGGCAAATAGTAAATGGCGAAAGGGACGAACGGCGAGGATAGGTTACCAGAAGTTGACGATAGACGGGAGAGTGTGGAGATGGGATAATGAAAAGGAAAGATTACTTGAAGAAACAAAAAACTAGTAGAGGCAGATAGGACGCACGTGGGAAGACAGAGGGGGGGGAAGGGCGGCAGGAGAAAGGAATGTGGGTGTGGAATGTTGCGGGAATAAAGGGAAAGATTAACAAGAAGAAAAGAGAGAAAGCGTTAGTAAAATGGGCAGAGGGGAAGGATATAGTGAAGTTGCTGGAAACATGGATGGTGAAGGAAGACTAAGAGGAAATAAGAGGGTTAGCACCGGGGTTTTAAATGGGAAATGAAGGCGGCAAGAAAAGAGGTGGTGAAGGGGGCCTGATTGTGGGGATAAGGAAGAACATACATGCAGATAAGTTCAAGTTCATAGAGGGGGGAGGAGACGTGAGATAGGTGCGATATGGCAGGGGAAAGAGAGGAATAACATTAGGGATGGTATACGTAAACAAGAATTGGGGAGAGATTAGAAAAGAGTTTGAGGAGAGGACAAGAGACGGGGGAAAATATGTAGTTGGAGGGATTTCAACACGAAACTAGTAGAATTAGAGAGAGGGTTAAATTTACAACAGAAGAGTCTAGGCTTGAGAGCGGAGAAGCGGCGATAAGGAGGATGAGCGAGAAGCTAAAGGAAATCAAGTGGGAGGAGGTTGAGTCAATGGAAGCAATGAAGGAAGTCATAGCGAATTGTGGTCGGAGAAAAAAAGTAAGAGGGGGAGTAAAGGAGGAGTTGTTCGATGAGGAGTGGAGAAGGGCAAAGGTAGATATGTAGAGAGATAGAAACAAATACAAGGAAGGAAACGGCGAAAAGAGAAAATTATGGACAGCAAAGAAAAAGTAAGACAGGGTGTGTGAAGAGAATGGTGTCGGAAAAAAGGTAGAAGAACTAAGGTTATGTAAGAACGAGGCAGAGATGTTAAAGATACTGAAGAGTGGGGAGCGGTATGTCCGGTCCACAAGGGAGGTGATATCAAGCAGGTGGAAAACTACAGTGGAATCACGATAATGAGCACAGGTTGCAAGATCGCGATGATGTTGGTGAAGAGGAGGCTCGAGGAGGAGACGGAAGAGAAACATAAGGAGGGTTTAGGAAAGGCAGGGAAACCAGAGACCAGTTATTTGCCCTGGCTAGGGCAGTGGAACGAGTATTGGAAGAGAAAGGGAGTATATTTGTGATGTTTTTGGTCCTGAAAGAAGCATATGATTATATAACGACTGAGAATAGAGGGCGTGAGTGGATGAATGGTTGAGTTTATAAGGAGAATATACGAGAAAACGCGGTGCGTTGCGAAGGTGGGAGGAAAATGCTCGAAAAGGTTCAGGACGTGGAAGGGTTTGAGGAAGGGGTGTCCAATGAGCCCGGTGCTCTTCAATACATACATTGGGGACTTGAAAGAAATACTGAGAAAAGGACAAGATGGAGGGATGGTAATAGGGAATAGAAAGGTGTGTACCCTAGCGTCCGCGGACGCGAATGACATGGTACTAATGACGAGAGAATGGGAAGGAATGGAAGGGATGTTGTTAGAGAGAGTGGAAGGATATATAGACAGGTTAGATTTGCAAGTGAATGTTAAAAAAATGAAATAGATTTAGGAATAAGGTAAGAGAGGGAAGGATAACAGAATTAGAAGGGGGAGTGGAAGGGGGAAATGATATAGAGAGTGAAAGTCTGGGTACTCTCGTATAATACACACAATTTTCAATAAATAAAGGGATTATTTGAAGTATTTAATCAATCTTTCAAGTCCCGAAAAAAAATCCGTGTTAGTATGTAACATAAAAGGCAATCCAATGGTAAAAATCTGTGTTAGCTCGGACATTCTGTAATTTTCAAGCATTTCTTGTTTAGGTCAAGTTTATTCATTTGTACTCCAGTCATTTACATACATTGTGCTAAAGTCAGAAACATGCTAAAAGGGAAAGTATTTAGAGATCAAATGAAAACCATAATGTTTTTTTTTTATGTGACTAAAGCTTTTATCTACCCCAAATGTC
The DNA here is from genome assembly GCA_963969525.1 of Ontholestes murinus. Classification (NCBI taxonomy): domain Eukaryota; kingdom Metazoa; phylum Arthropoda; class Insecta; order Coleoptera; family Staphylinidae; genus Ontholestes; species Ontholestes murinus. The sequence continues at coordinate 22,835,825 of OZ018399.1, forward strand.
TGAATTCTCTTAGAAGAAAGGAACTTTAAATGAAAATATATTTCGTTGATATCACGCACAGGATTTATTACGTGACTATAGTTTCAACCTTTAAAAGGCCATTATCAAATGATTATCAATCATTTGATAATGGCCTTTTAAAGGTTGAATCTATAGTCACGTAATAAATCCTGTGTGTGATATCAAGGAAGTGTACTTTCATCTAATGTTCCTGATTCAAGATGTATCAAAGTGATGGCTTTAAGCATTAAACATCTTAGAAGAAATTTTTTGGTGCAACTACTCGTGTATTGCTTAGTGTTCCGACTGGAAGTTCTCATATGAAATTTACATCGCATGGAGCTGCGTTAAAACAAATCTACCACTTACGTTAGTTCGTTCTGATGACAGGGCGAAAATAATTTTTGAGATGATGTGATTACACCAGGCATGCAATTCTTCGAAACTTCGTTGATTTGTTGGTTTGGGTAATGTACAGTGACTACACCTCTTCATTTTCCACTGATACATGTGAGCCCCGGTTTCGCCATATGTGCTCCGTACAGGAATAACGCCGCCAAGATGTTCAGAGTGGTGCAAAAGTTCTTCATACGTATCAACATATCACTGTTTGAATTCTGCAGTTAGTTAACGGGGTACACCCTTTATAAAACTGAAGCACCTCAAGTGAAGACGACTTTTTAAAGTTTGAAGTTGACTCTTCTGTATAAGTTTTTGATAATATCGATTGAAAATTTGAACTTATAACTCTATTTTTGCAAATTTAAAAATAAAGGCTATGAAATATGTAGCTTAAGAAATTTAATTGTTAAAAGTTAAAAAATAGTCATGCTTCATTTCACAATGTATCCAAGTTTATATTTGGGTTACATTATTAAAAAAAAATAATGCAAAAATTAATCATAAGAATGGTGACGACCGTTACTTCGTGGTAGTTCATGACAAATACTAAACTAACGTTTATGCAAACATTATTTCCCGTTTCTATAAAATGAAACTTTATAGTTTGCTTTGGCAATAGATTTACTTGACCACGCGGAATTGTTTTGAGATTATGACGTATTTTGTTTTTCAGATGGCCTACAAAGTCTATGACCAAATAAAAAGTAATAATGTACAAATAAATAAAATATAAAACTATTAAATTAGAATTTTAAGATATTTTTTTATAATATATTATTCTTTGACACTTGGAGATGTTTTTAAGGTAGTTTTCTTGATTTTGCGTCTTATATTTTAGCTTGTTGGATATTTTGTTACACATGAAATTAACATTTTCTATTAAATGGCCAAATATTTAAAAAGCATTAATATCTACTTATATTATTATAGCGATTAAGGTTACTAACAAAATAGTAGGATGATTTCAACATAATTAACATAATTATCATCATAATTAATGAAATGAAATAAACACGTTTATTTTTGAGTTACACAGATTTATTGTTGAAAACACTAAAAAAATAACAATGAGATAATTTAAACAAGTCTCCCTATGGAGTACTAAAGAACAACGAAAAGCAAGTATATGAAAATCAGGAAAAACTATAAAGGAAATTATGGACAGAAGAAGCCAAAAATAGGATAAAAATATTTATAGAATTAAGACATTTACATATGGAGGCAACTTTGTAATAAGAATAATAACATATTTTCGTTAATTATTATTTAATCAAACGATCAAAATACGACAAAGAATATAAGAATGAATATTTTCTAAAACCAGTAACTTATTTTGAAATTATTTGAAATAGAATACGGAACATCCTAAATATGGTACACATACATAAAGCAGATTATGCAAGGTTATGCCTTGTAAAGATAAGCGTAGAATTAATTTTCGTTATCGAAATGCCGCCTACTACTGCAATGACTTTTGTTTACGTAAACATAAACGCGAAATTGTACCTTGAACAGAATGTAGGAAAATATCAGCGCCCATTGTTTCGCAATAATAACACAGTGTCATATTAACCGTTTCATGGCCAGAAATTAACTCGATAAACTCAATACGTACTTTTACAAGTGCTTCCAACGAAACATATTGCAATCGCAAATATTTTTAAGAATATGAATGAGTGTCAACAGCCCTACGTCTAAATTACGCAAGTAATTGCCAAACGTCAAGGCCCGCGAGATTAAAACATGCGTCTAGGATATCATTAATTACAATTGAAGTAACTGTTTTGTTTTTTAGCATTGAGATTAGGACAGGCGGCCGGTTTGTGCGTAACCTTAATTCCATTAAGAAAAAAAAAACAAAAATAATCATTGAAATGAAGGTAATTTGAATGTTTGAAGGTGTGGTGTGGAATAGGATCATAAAGATTTAGATATAACTGCTCCTCGTGTATTTCGTAAATATTCATTAGTAACGGTATTTTTTATTACTACTTTCAGAAATATTTACACTTAATTATTTCATTCATATTCGATTGATCGAGCTGATATTTGGTTTCACTAATTTATGAAATAAATTGTCATAAACAGAATGCATTTAAGGTGTTGATAATGAGTTATTTCTAGAATCATAAATAAATAGGATACAAAAACATGATTTCCACACAACAAGAAAATTTCTTGAGCTAAAAAATGTGCCATTGTGTTTATTTTTATATATGGCCTATACTATACAGATTTTCGAAGCGACCTATAAAACCTATACTAGACTGAACCATTTCTGGAACTGTAAATATTCTCTAAAGACCTCTCTATTTTAAACATATAACCAAATTGGAAATTTGTATCAACAGTATAATCAGCCTTGCTTTCTTAATAATTCTCAAAATCTCATATAGACTGATAAGTGAATCTAAGATGGAACCAGATGTATCATTAGACCAAAGCGCACTTAAACATGGAAAAATGATATGGCAAATCCCAATAAGACATTGTCTAATAAACAGTATATGCAAGTCTGATCTGCCAGTGGTGTAATGAGAAGAAGGTAGAGTTAATGGGACACGTTTTATATAATTGTCCTACTTCAGCATAAAAAGTTCCTACTAGGAATTTCAAAAGACCGGCTGTCATAGAAACATAAGTAAATTAAATTAAATTGTTATTATTAGGTAATAAACATAATGTCGTTATAGTTTAACTTTTTTCCCCATTTCTTGGTCAAAAAGAACCTCTACGTAAAAGATTTTATTTTAATGAGAAATAAAATCCAAATGCTCGAATCTTTTCATCAGATAAAAATGTACGTTCAAAAATAATTTATTTTCATTGCACATCTATTTTCGAAGTAAGTGCCTCCAACTTCAATCAGTTAGGTTAGGGAACTATATCTCCTAAATCTGTTTGTGTATAATTGGCCCAAATTAAAGCTTTCATTTCTTGACTAAGTCTTTCTTTCTTCTATTTGTTTCTGAATGTATAACCTCTTAATACAGTACTTTTTCTCTATATCTCTAAAACATATCTAAAATAAAGTTTTTTTAATATCTTGCTAATCCACCATATCAAAAATAACATCTGGATATCAAAGATTCATAAGCTAAACGGGTAGGCATAATTTTTAGCTGATAAACTAGGATCATTTTCTTGATATATATTTCGGTAATGTAAGTTAGTGCTGGAAAGTTCTAATCTTTATAAATGACCTTCCCAGATCTTTCGATCATTCACGTGTATTATTATTTGCGGATGACACGACTGTGATTAGCGTGGGAAACACAGAGGAAGAAGCCCTTCGAATTAACAGCGATTGCCTTTGTGCTGCCTCCTCCTGGTGCTCTAATAACAAATTTGTTCTTAATAAGAGTAAAACAAAAATCATTAAATTTTCAGATGCCAGTACAACTGATACCGATGCACCAGTAAAATTTTTGGGCTTTACATGGATTCGTCTCTTACTTAGATTAATCACGAGGATGAAGTAGCCAAAATCTTGTTCAGAAATATTTTTTCTTTAAGTAGTAAGAAAAGCCTCGTCTGATTTGCTCCGCACTGCATATTTTGGGCTCATAGAAACACACATTCGTTATGGTATTCTAGTTTGGGGGCATTCCACCTCTCGCCACAGAATGTTTGCCTTGCAAAGACGTGCTTTTCGAATTATTGCAGGAATTGAATACCCGAGTGATTGTAAGTTTTCGTTTACTACATTAAACATACCGTCGGTTCCGTGGTTATATATCCTGAAGTGCCTTTATCACATTAAAAAGAATTAAACTGATTATCCACTACACAATCATCACAACTATGCTACCCGCTACAAAACTGATTTAAATCAAGAAAGGCTTACTAGATCACACACGAGGACTAACTATTTTGGAATACATTCATTTAATAAAATATCTCCACAAACAAGAGAACTGTTGCTGGGCCACTTTAGATCTATTGTTATTTTTTTTAAAACTATATCATGCCTTTTATAATATTGATGATTTTTTACATGGTGAATCAAGTTCAAAAACCTAGGTCAGTCGATTCTCCAGCAATATTTATAAAAAAGCATATTATCTCGAGAAATATGTCTCCTAAAATCGGTTGTGTATGAATAGTGCAACCATGTCGTCTTTCTTTTTACTTGCATAAATATTTCTAACCTTCTATAAAAGTCATCTCTTTTTAACTTCCAAATGCAGATTTTAAATATATTATTTATATTAAACGACTGTACCTCTGTATCAATTTTTTTCAGAAAACTAGCCAGAGCGGCATATTGCTAGACTCAATAAAAATTTGAGATCATTCACTTTTATTGCAAATTGATATGTTGATTTAAATCGCTGTTATACTTATATGATTATAAAACCGGTTGAACTAGAAGCTATGTTCTTCAGAAAAAGCTTGAGATCGTATCACCGGTGATGTAAAGTAGGCCGAACATAGTGCAACATATTTGTAATTTTGTACAACGTCATCTCTCTGGCGCACTAAAATATTTCTCCTCATTCTCGAGCAAATCTTGTAAAGGTACTTGCCGATGCACCCTTGTCCTGACAGAATTTGTGACAGGTGCTACGATAGATGCCTTTCTCAGTGTTGGCATACCACCGTCCCCGCCACTGTGCTCTCAGCCTCTGGGGGCCCTCTCTCTTCCCTGTTCCCTTTGCGACCCCGTTGGCGACTGCGTTGTGCACCCATGATCTCATATCCAGCGAAAGGTCCGGCGGCGGTATTGATGCTAGCACCTCCGCTGCCACGTTGACATTGTCCTGTACCCCCTGATAATTCGTAAGGAGGCGGGTCTTAGCGCAGGTATCCCGTGAAGATGGTGCGGCATACAACAGCTTGGACTTCGCCATGCTCTTCAAGAGTCCCATGTTTCCCTTTGATGATCTACCCACTTTAGCTATTAATCTTGCGACGGCTCTCGCTGTTGATTCTTGAATCTGAGCGTTGCACATGTGATGACTGTTAAATTAAATTAATTAATTAATTAAATTAAATTAAATTTTCCCATATAAAGTCATCCATTCGGCGACCATATCTGCTGCAGTCTGAGTCACCCGCTTCAGTTTCTCGATGAGCCTCTTGCTCACCTTCATCTCGTGTGAGTAAAGGTTCGGTCCTATAGGTAGCTGTGGTACATCCTCAGTAGATAGAGTGACACCCTTCTCTCGAGGATGACGCTCTACCAAATGTTGTTGAACGCGTTTTTGACATCCCATTCATCGTCTTTCTGGCCATCAGTGTCGCGTCCCTCGTGGAGCTGCCTAATGTCTAATAAGTAATGGTGTTCAGCCTGTCCTGCCTTTTTCTGGAGTTCCTCCTTTGTTCTCTCTGCCAAGAGTCAAGCACTTTCCCTTCGCCATATTGATATTTATTTATCCAATGCGTGAATATAACTGTTTTGAAAAACTTATAATTCTATAAATGTATAAAAAATTTCGACTTCACATGGAAAGGCTCAAGCTCAGTGCCGCTTTGGTGGCTTTGCTACCAGTCGAGGTCACTTTGATGATCTTCCATCAGTTTAGCTGCCATTTATAGCTTATTTGTTTCCAGAATGGTAACTTTTTAATTAAATATATTATGCCACGTTGACACAAGCCATATGCCGCTTGTGTCCATATCATCTATTCAGATCAAAAGAAGTTGCTATAGCGCTCGTTGTTGACGGCGATGGCCACGTTAAAGTCGTTCTTAAATACATATGGACCGACGATGCCACCAGACCAAAATCCACACCAAGCGGTAACTTTTTCGGAATGTATTGGACGCTCTGGGATCTTAAAAGACCGTAAGGTGATGTTGAAAGATCGTTGAATACTCTTTAGTAACAGTAATATAACATTAAATGATCACTAGATCTTAATTAATTGTTTGACGGCCTTGAATGATTCAAGTTACATCTGAGACTTTAATGTAGTTACTTGAGTACGTGAAGGTTAATATCACTTAATTAAAACACAGTTATATTCCTTTCTTCACTTTTATTTTTTCACAGCTAAATGTACATTTCGGGCACTATGTACCCATTATCAATAGCTAACTGAATACAAACAAAAAAGTGTCAACAATATATACCTCAATGGATTATAAGGAAAAACCGAAAAGTAATTAACAGGAGAAATAAGCGGTATCTTTGAACGTGAGGATTAAGGATTATTCGGCATTTGTCTGGGAAGGGTGTATAATAGGGTTAGTGTGGATTTGAACAGGTAATAAATTCAATAGCGGATTTGTTAGTGGGCTTAAATCGAAATTAAGTAATTTATTCTTGTTTTTATTCATTTTTATAGCTTCCAACATGTCTAAATGATAACAACTCGATTCTTTTAACAATTTAACATTATTTATTGAAAATTTGTGACCTGTTGTTAAAGTGTGGTGAGCAATTGCTGATTTATCAGGGTTTTGGCTTTTAGTGTGGTTCTTTGAATCTTACGTGTACGTTTCTTTTTGTTTGTCCTATGTATAATTTATCACAATTATTGCAAATTACCGAGTTGAGACTTTGGTAAAATACAGCTAGAAACTTTAAAAAGATGCATTTCTAAAGTAATTAGAACTTTACTAATATAAATTAAATAAAAACAGTTACATTTTTGCGAAAATAAAAATGTATTTTCTAAAAAAAATACAGCAATAAAAAAATTACCAATTTGCTTTAAACATGTTTTTATTACTGTACAAAAAATAATTGAAACTTTTGTAAACACTGCCAACAACTTGCTGGAAATGCAGTAAAATATAATTGCCAAAAAAACAGATGTATATTTATTAAAACAAAATAAATAAGAAATTGCTTCAAATTTATTAAAAATTCTACAAACGACTTTCTAAAAAGACGCCTCACAATTTTTTAATTGAGAAATATAGTTTTTTTAGCCAAAAAATATTAATTTTTATAAGAAAATTAATATTTCTTCAAAAAAGTTATGTAATTAAAAATAACAACAGAAAATTTGAAAGTTGACAGCTAAAAATTAATTTCATTTAGTTGTAAAAGATTTATTGAAAAGAAAATGCATCAAAACAGATACATAAGTACACTTAATCACTCAAAAGAAAAATTAAAGAATGCCTTAAATTATTTATTTATTACAAAAAATAGAACTTTATTTAAAAATATTGAATCATAAGGATGTTGGTGACCGATAGTAAGTGCGTTAGTTTAGTATTTAAAAATATTGAAATATTCTTGGGAAAGAAAAATTTAATTGGTTTGAAGTTTCCGAAAAAACAACTAATATTTTGTAAAAAGAGATTTCAAACAGTTATTTTATTTTACCAATAAACTTTAACTATAAAAAACCTTAAACATGTATCAAAAATAAAAAAGCATTACTACAGAACAACTTTAAAATTACTTTTACTACATTAAAATGTAGTAAACATGTATCAAAAATAAAAAAGCATTACTACAGAACAACTTTAAAATTACTTTTACTACATTAAAATGTAAATATAAATGTTAAGAAAATGCTTCAGGCAGTAAAAAAGTATATTCAAAATTATCTTTTTAAAAACCAGTTGAAATTTTTTAATGCTTTAGAAATGACTTTAAGCGGTTATTTAATTTTATCAAAAACAATTAAAATTTTGACAAAATCAGATTAAAAACTTGTAAAGAATCCTCTCCTGGCTAGGATAAAATCCCCAAATCTATTATGAAAATACTTTCCCATGATATACAACTCTTTATTTTAAAAATATTTAACTTTTGTTATTTCCAACAATATTTCCCTCTCGAATGGAAACAGTGTATTATTGTATACATTCCCAAACCAAAAAATAAGCTCACACTTGTTTCAAGCTATCGTTCCATTACACTTCTTCCTGTTATAGGCAAACTCTTCGAATCCCTAATAAAACAAAAACTCTTACATACTCGTACATCTATCAAATCCATCCCAGATTATCAATTTCGCTTCCTTTATAAAAAAAACAACTCACCATTCTTGAAATAAACCCTTTAAATTGCTATACGATCCCTCCAATCCTTAGATCAAAAAAATAAATTAAAATGTCTAAAAATGTAAAAAGAAAAATAAAACAAAAACAGTCAAAAAACGGCTAAAAATAACGTTCTAAAAAAATAAAAATTTGCTTAACTTTATCAAAAAAAAATTACTAAAAGAGTGATTTTCGAACAGCACCTTAAATTTATAGTTGAAAAAATAATTTGAAATTTTCCTAAATTATTATTTTTTTAAATTTTACCAAACGCAATTGAAACTTATATACAATAATCTTTATTTGAACAAAATATATATACTACTAGATAGTGTTAGTGCGTCTGGGCTATAGACCTGAGGTCTTTCTGCCCTGTCTTGAATTTAATAATGAGAGAAAAACAAGTATCTTTGCTAGGTAACTGTCCTAATGATTCGCACAAATAAATTCGTGTATTGTGAGGGGAGGATGAAGATATTTAGAAGGGATATTTGGGTTTAGGGGCATACAGAATTTGGTTAACAAGGTAGGTTGTGAAAATTATTAGCAAATTTAACACTAAGGCTTAATATACTTGGGAAGGGATGGGTGGGATTTTAGTAGTTTCATAAAAAAGCTCGTTGTAAGGGTTGGCAGGATGTGTGAGTTTAGTTTAGAATTTTTTTCCATGGCTAGTAAAGAAGAAGTCAGAAACGTAAAAAAGTAATATAGATCAGCATTTTATTTTTAGTAGAAACGGAAGAAATGATAAAAATAACATCAGTATTTTTTACATCAACATCCAATCACTCAATAATAAAGTTAGGGAAATCGAATCATTTTTAGCGGCAGAAAATGATTATACTTATCATTTCCTCTGTTTCACTGAACATTGGTTAAATTCAGATAATATAAATTTTGTTCAGATCACAAATTATAAATGTGTTTCATTTTTTTGTAGATCTAATATGTTACATGGAGAAACAGCTATTTATGCCCACAATTGAGGCCATTAATAGCTGTTTGAACATGGTTGTGAAATATCGGCAATTCAAACCTTAGATCCCAATATTGTTATTATTACAGTTTATAGAGCACCGACTGCTAATTTCAATAACTTTTTATGCACAATGGAAAAACTATTTACGCTTAATAATCAAAAAATAGTTATAACTGGCGACATCAATATTAATTTTGACAATAAGAATTTATTTCATTCAAACTTTGCAGATATATATAGATGCAATGGTTTTAAAGACCTTCTCTGCGAACACTCGCAGTTCTAGGTGCATTGACAACATAATATCTAATATAGAGTCTGATGATATTAATTGTACAGTGTTTGACCCCGTTCTTTCAGATCACATTTAAAAATTCGCCTGGTTGTAATGCTATAGTTCAATATCGATCTATAACAGCATATGGTTTATTTAAATTTTATAATATAATGTCTGCCCAGACTTGGGATTTTATGATTCATGAATTAAATGTAAGTAACAAGTGTCAAAAATTTATTGATAATTTAACAAACGCCATTGATTTAGCTTTCCCCCTGAAACGCAAGTTTCTTAAAAATAATGGCACATTCACCCCTAATTGGTTCGATAGCGAATTAAAAAGTATGAGGAAATATCTAATTTTTCTCAACAATTGGCATAAAAAGCATCCAACTATTAATAATAAACAAATTCGAGACGAATTCAAGAAAACCTACAAACTATAAAATTTAAAAAATATTCGAACAACGATTCTTATATATAGTAAATGCCTATAATCGCCCTAAAGCAATGTGGGAAGTAATCAATCAAAATAGAAATAAGTCATCCTTGCCATCTTCAACGTTAAATCTAATAATTTTAATCACTATTTTGCTTCAATTCCGTCCATTTTAACTTCATCAAATGCATCTAACAACAATAATAATCAAAAATAATATTTAGAATATCTACGTATGAATAATATCACTTTCCAATTTTCAGAAGTCAGTTATATCAAGGTCCGTGATACTATTTCTAAACTGAAGAATAAAAATAGTAGAGACATTTATGATATCAATAAAAAACTAATTATGACTGTTTGGAATATTATATTAGTTCCTCTAACGGACTTAATAAATGAATGTATTAGAGAAAGTACTTTTTTATCCTCACTGAAAATATCTAAAGTTATACCTTTATTTAAAAAAGGAGATGCAAATAATCCTGGTAACTTCAGACCCATATGTATCATACCCTTCATTGATAAGATTATTGAAATAATTCTTAAACAACAACTGCAGCATTACTTTGAATCGAACAATCTTTCTAATAATTGCCAGTTTGGTTTTAGATCAGATACATCTACTAGCGATGCTATCAATAATTTAACAGACATTATTATAGATGCCTTTGAAAACAATAATTATTCTTCAAGTATCTTTTTTGACCTCACTAATGCTTTCAACATACTCTTGAATAAATTGTCTTATTACGGCATTCAGATAGAATCTATTAAATTATTAGAGTCGTATTTAACAAATAGATCACAAAGAACTACGTTTAATGGTTCTTTGTCTGACCTAGCATTAATAACGACGGGTGTTCCGCAAGGATCCGTTCTCGGGCCCTTATTGTTTCTTATTTTTATAAACGACATCGTGACGTGTGATAATACAGTTAAATTCACACTCTATGCTGATGATACTACTTGTAGTGTAAGTAACAGCAATTTACAGATATTAACACAGTCAGTAGAAGAATCAAAAGCACAAATAAAACAGTGGTTTTCAGCAAACCTCCTAACACTCAACGAAGAAAAGACAGCGCAAATGTACTTTTCTTTAAACAACTTGGCCGCAATCAATAAAACAGAAACAATACAATTCCTTGGCGTTATGCTCGATCCCGGATTGACATGGCTAGAGCACATAAACAACGTGTGTCAAAAGATTTCCAGAAATATATTTTTAATAAAAAACTTAGTGAAATGTTGCTCTATAGAAGCGGTCTTAACTGCGTATCATGCTTTAATTGCTTCACAAATTAACTATGCCATTATATGTTGGGGACACTCAACACACATTAATCGAGTGTTTAAACTTCAACGCAGGTGTTTAAGAATCATGTTCAATCTCCATTACAGATTTGATGTTAGTGATTATTTCAAAAACTATAGCTTACTAACTGTTCCTACCATATATATTTTCAATTGTATTATGTATGTACCAGTTCGTTATACACGGATATATAGATCTTGGAATGGACTAAATTATTTTGGCCCACTATTTTATAATAAGTTACCAAAAAATGTTAAATCGCTGGATTTGCCAGCTTTTAAACAGAACTTAAAATCACTATTATGCAAGAAAGCGTACTATAATTATAATGATTTTCTCGAAGATTTATTTTAGTTATTTAAATGTTTTCACTGTTTAAAGAATTTCATTATTTCTATGTATGTATTATGTTTCATTTTGGACGAGTGTATGTTTTTTTTGTCTATTAACACAAATAAAGTTATTATTATTATTATTATTATTAAGGTCTTGGGGCAGATCTTTTAGCAACTTGGAAGTGGTAAAAGGTAGATGGTCTGATTTGGGTTAAAAGTATTGCACCATAATCTAATAAATGCCGAGACCTGGTTTTGATTTTTTTATTGATTGTGCATTTAAAGTTTTGAGTTTTGTTTCAAATATAATAACAAGGTATTTACAAGTGTAGGTGGGATAAATAATAGTATTATTGATAAGGGGATGGTGGTGTGATTTTGTGGTAAGGGATGAATAATTGGGATTTTGAAGGATTCATTTTGTTTTGCCACTGGAGCACAAGGCTTGGATGGAGTCGAAGGAGAATTTTAAGGATTGTTGAGCGATTTGAAGGTAGGGTGAATGGGCAACAAGAACGGTGTCGGCGGCGAAAAGCAAGGAATATTGCGAAGGGTTGAAATATATGGGACCAGGATTACTAATGTCGTGGAAAAATATGTTATATAGGAGCAGGAATACGTAAGAAATAATAAGGAAAGGAATGGGAAATCGTATGCTTAATTTTTACTTGACAGGATCTATTGAAAAGGAAATTGTGTATAAGGATTATTCAATGATGGGGGATTTTAGTAGGAGACATTTATATAGGATTCCAATATGTCAAACCGTATCAATGCTTTTAAATATTTAAAAATAAGTATGGTTGACTTTCGAGGTATTTAATATACATATTGGATGTTAGGGTGGAGAGAGGTAGTAGCATGGTTAACTTTTTGGGAAGGAAACCAAACTGATAATCAGGAATAGATTTAATTGAAGTGGATAGGATTTTTTGTTTAATTAGGGATTCAAAGGGTTTTCCAATAATAGGAAGGAGTATGGTGAGACGGAAGTTAGAAACAAGTGTGGGCTCATTTTCTGGTTTGGGGATACAGATAATTATGCCATTTTCTAATTCGGGAGGGAAATATTGTTGGGAGAAGCAGTACTTGAAAGTTTTTAAAACCGAACGTGTGAATTGCATGCTGAAGTTTTTTTAGGATTGATCTTGATTGATATTTATTTTATCATGACCTGGAGATAAAATTTTACCAGAATGTAATATTGAATAAAATCTGTCTTGTCTATTGAATCATCATGTGGAGGTGGTAACAAAGACTTTTCAAATGAATCGTACCAGTTATTAACTAATTTAAAAAGGTCTTTGTCATAGCCATTATTTTCTGTTGGTTTAAATGTACACTCTAACTGTCCCGCAAAAGCTATAGCAATTGATAAATCGTCATTCAGTATGGAACCATCAGTTGCGTCTTTAACATTTTCTCTGTAGTCAGATTTTTTTTGTATTCTGTGAGTTTCTTTTTAATTTCTGTCTAGTATATCTTACCTTACATTTCCAAAATTTTAGTTAATTTATGTTTTTTTAAATTTCAGAATTAGCATTGTTATTTCTTTAATTTATTAAATTTGAATAGCAAGAGAATTAAAAATTTGTTTTAATTTTCTAAACATCAAAATTATTTTTTAATAATGTTTTTATTTAACTTTTTGTTTTAGTTCTCAGTTTTTAAAGATGAGCTGTTTTGTTTCTGTTTTTATGATATCGATTGTTTTTCAGTAATAGTAATAATAAACATTTTTCTAAGAATAAAACATCCAATAATTTTGGATATAAGTTAAACAAATTAAAATCAATTTTAATAATTTGAAAATTTTAAAAAAAACATTTTGTAAATCTACATCTTGAATACATTAAGCAATAAGACTTCAACATTCTAGTTAATACAGTATATTTATTTATTTTTTCTTAGAGTAACGGTAGTAACATATTTTCTTTTAATCTTTATTAAAATAAATGTTGCCGTGTCATACCATTTAATAATTCTTAGAACTTCATAAATAATGCTCAGACCTAAATTAGGGGGAAGTACAATCAACTTAGCCGTCCTTCGTCCGGCTAATGACCGTAACGAAAAACATTTCAGTCTTGCCAGTGATTTTTTTATAGCCGCGGATTCGGCGTAGCATTGACATTGGCTTTCCCGTAGACAAGTGTCAGGGTCATTTCGCATATTGTAATTTATTGCAAACCGTTAGTTTTTACTAGCGGGTCAAGAAAATAATTTGATTTATTAAATCCAATCCAATAATTATAAAAACCAACCGTTATCGCATTACTTCCAAGAAATAATATATCGGTGATTGCGAAGCCAATAAATGCAGGGATCGATGCAGTAAGTCTGAATAACACAGTGAGGCGAATGGTCACAATTCCTTTGTAATGAAACCTTTTTCAGCCATTCACCACTATTAGATCGAATCGTGCACGTTTCAATAATGCACAAGAGCAATGACCTTAATGTAAACCAAGATAAACTTAAATAGATAAATATTGTCCTTGCATTTATGCAAATCGCAGTATTGATCGCTTGGTCGCAGTAGAAAGCATAATTAGTTTTTGTTTGACGCAGGAATTCAAATGAAGGTGTCATCAAACCTTTCCTTGAGACAATTGGTTACTATGCCGTGTTCGCATATTCCAAGTATATTATTTTTGGTATAATTAAAAATAGCGCTATTTTATGTGTTTCAAATACAATTCTTTATTTTAGACTTAAAATGAATTATAAATATATTTGTTGATTACATGTTTCTTTAAAACATGGCTGAAGGACCATGTGGTCTATAACTAAACTCTACTACTACTACTACCACTGCAACTATTTATTAATTTTGGACATAATGGTAATATTTCTCTTGGTATAATAATTCATTTGTAGTTTTAGTCCTTACTTAATTTAGCTAGACTATATGATATGCATATAGAAATTATAGTAACAAAGGTAAATATTTTTGGATGTGTAGGTGCGCCTACAGTATATAACTTAACTATATTAAATGATAATGGATTTTCAAAATATAAGTGCCTCAACAATCAACGAGATTATACAGTATATAAGTTCCAAAATAATATTTTCCATCTTACATTTCTTTAATGTTGCTTATGTATATTACTTACTTGCTGCTAAAGGTTTAGGATGCGACCATGTACTTTTGCGCCAAAATAACATATTTTTTATTGTTTTCAATTCCTGTATACAACATAAGGAAAAATTCAACAGGTTATTACCTAGGCCTTGTCATTAATGATTTATGAAGACCACCTGTGTTTGGACGATACAGGGAGAACAAAATTTTCGACAAAACCATTTTTGTTTGTTAGCGGAATCGCCTTTTTTATAAATAGGCTTGACAATTGCGAGTTATAATTGCTCTGAAAATATTCCCTTAGTAAAGGAATGATTTATAAGATTCGTGATAGGAACTGATATTTCTTTTGCACATTTTCTAAGGAGAAATGATGATATTTCATCCACCCCACTGCTTTTTTTGTTCTGCATCATTTTTATTTTCAACTCCACCTCCTTTGCAATAGTTGGATATAAGAAAAATGAATGCTCATTTCTATAGTTATTCGTACTTTACCAGTTGTCTGCCATCAGCAGCGGTGGCCAGCCTGGTCGGTTTCGCCGATCCAAGCCTCTTGCCTTTTAAATTAATTGTATATTTTCTATGTTTTCTTGTTTTGTAATGTATTCTCTTCTTCTCTTGGCCACGTATTTAATTTACACAATTTTCTCTTGTTTCTTTTACTTTGTTTTCACAGCTAGCCGGTGCCTATCCGTTGACGTGGCGTGGAAGCTCAAGCAAATAGCATTTGCGAGAAACTGTTTAATCAATGCCTGCGGCTGTTAATCGATGGTGAGCTTAGCCAGGGACCCCTGTGCCGCATCAAGCGCGTGTTGGTTCCAGAGAGTACCGCAGTGCTACTTCCTTGCCAGTCCATCACCAGGACGTCTTCTGCGTCCACCGTTAACAATTTGCACTGTTTACAATTTGACACACTTAAGCTGTCTGCCATCTTGATTATTAAATCCGTCTCGTGATTGATCATTTGATATTTCGAATTTGTTGTTCGAGTGACGTTTGGTTGTTTGACGTTTATTTTCTGTCATTAATAGTTACTGACATAAATTTCTTTATTTCATTATGATGGCAAGTCATTTCAAGATAGGGGGTTGTACATTGAACGATTTCCTGACCGTAATGTTCCTGATCAAAAAACTTTGCAAAGTATTGATCAAGACGTTGATTCAGGCACATTAAAAAAAGGAAGTGAAGGATTAAGAAGGCCAATGATAGTAAGAACGCTAGAAGTGAAAGATAATGTACTGGACATGATTGAGGAAGATTCAGGTACTTTTACTTGAAAAAATGCTTTGAATGTAAGAAAATTCTTAGAGACTTTTTTTGTACCCATATCACATACAACGCGTCCAGGCACCTTTCCCTGCTGATTTTCCCTCACGTCCTGTATTTTGTCAATGGCACATTCTTTCAAATTCAAATAGTCTGTGTGTCGGCTGTGTATCTGTCTCCTGAAAGGATGTAGGTATTAAATTGAAACTTTAAGCATAAACATTATTTGATAATCCGAAGATCTGAAAAGCTTTTGGTACAATTTCATACACCGGAAGTGGGTGTGTACCGTGACAGTTTTTTGTTTTTTCAGTAATTTTTTATATATGAAAAATATTATAAAACAGAATGAAATGAACATATTTGTTAATAAGGATTTGTCATAAACACCTTGATTTTGAAAATATTAAGTTTTTCAAAATTTAATTAATTTTCCTGATATCTTTCTTTTTAAATATAAATAATTTTACCAAAACCTACAAAGACGTATTTTAGGAACCGACAAAATGAACATCTTTTGTTAATAAATATTTTTCATAACCTTGATTTTCTAAAGAAAATACTAATAAAAAATTTTATGTTCTATTTTCCGATATATTTTTAAATATCATAAAAATTGCAAAAACCTTCAAACAAATATTTTAGATAGCGAGAAAATGAACATCTTTTATTAATAAATCTTTTTCATAAAATCCTTGATTTTCGAAAAAAAATAAGAATTTTATAATTTCTTTCATTAAATTATGAGATAATAATAGTAGATTATTATTAGTGCTCCCATTAGAACTATCATTGTGCATAATGAATATACAGTGTGTGAAAATAAAAAAAAATTGTTGAAAAAAAGCACAAGAATACAAATAAATCTTTTAATATTTATGTGTGGTTATATATCGGTGAAAGTAACATGACGGCCACATCATCATTTGTATTGTATTCTTTTTGATGTTGAAAACGAGATACATAAAGAAAAAATGGCTGGTTCTATGGTTAACAAAGGAGATAATAAGGATTGTCAAGAAATTATTGAAACTATCACAGCGTCGGCATCGGCTTCTGGACCTATGGAAGAATCTCAAGAGCAAACAATTAGTTGCAGCCCAAGTCCTTCAGAAAGTAACTATAGAATTGATAATAAAAGTGAAGGTACCTGTAAATAACCTATTAGTTTGACATGTAGTGACGACCTGGGTTTGTGGCCTACTAGTATTAATAGTGATCTTGTTGATACTTTAGTTAGGCGTGGTCCTGTACAGGTGCGTAACCACAGTTTTCCCGTTAATGACAATGGACGAAAATTTAGAAAACTTTGTAATGGCGAAGAAATTAATAGAGAATGACTTGTTGTTGTTCTTCGAAACAATTTTTAAAGCATGATAATGGCAATTTTCTAAAAGCAATAGAAATGATAACTCCTTTTGATTCAGTTATGCGGGAACATATTTGCAGAATTTAATTGAAATGTGATTCTAGTCGGAAGGGTATTTATTTGATCAAATTCAAAATGAAATTATTAAATTACTTGGCACAGCGATAAAAAATGTATTTTGGTCAAAGCTAGAAAATCGAAATATTTTTCTGTCATATTAGACTGTACACAAACAAATAATTCAAGAAATCTATGTTTTCTTTTCATTGACTACAAAAAGATGGTCGATAATTTGCAAACATTTACCAGAATTAAAATTAAAAGCTTTGAGTACTACGTCTGGACCATTACGCGATCAAACCATTACGAAAATATATTTGATGCTCTGTTTGAAATATCTGAAAATACGTCTGAATGGGATAGTGCCGCAATGCACAAAGCGCATTCCCTCGCTTTAAAGGTTCAAAATTATAATATTTATGCTCTGTTGTAGTTTGGTACGAAATTTTTAACGAAATTAATTATTTAATAAAGCAAAGTCCTACAATGAATATTGCAATATTTGATAAATAATTTGATCGATAAATTAACAAATAATCGCACAGATGAATATTTTGAAATTA
The DNA here is from genome assembly GCA_963969525.1 of Ontholestes murinus. Lineage (NCBI taxonomy): Eukaryota > Metazoa > Arthropoda > Insecta > Coleoptera > Staphylinidae > Ontholestes > Ontholestes murinus. The sequence continues at coordinate 22,853,877 of OZ018399.1, forward strand.
TTTTAAAAGAAGATACCGAAATTGCACAAAAACTAAATGCGGAAACACACTTCCCACCATTAAGTACACTTCGTCCAAGAAGAAAACTGACACAATTTGAAAATGAAGAGTTAAAAACTTTAGACAACGTGTTTGGCTTTCACTGTAGTTCATTATTTAGTAACCCCAAGGAAGAATTGATGAAACATTGCAAAGATTTACATCTGAAACTCAAAGACGATTTGCCTGGGCCCTGGTGTTTTTGAAAGAGTTCGGCAGTCAATGAGGAGAAGATTGAATGATTGCATCTTAGCTGAAGGTAATAATTTTCAACAGTTCTCGTGCATTAAGAAACTTTACATGTAATGTTTGGTAATAAAATGTTGTTATTGTCGAAAATTTTGTTCACCCTATATCTTCGAAACAAGAATAGTGCACGGAATAACCATTTGAATTTTTGCCATATGTTTAATAATTGTAAATAGCTTTGCACAATCTGTTAACTTGCGGAATGGTGTGTACTTTTGCAGATTGCTGGAGGTGACAGTCCCGTTCCAGTTTTATGTACACATATATAATTGTGCTTTTTTGCCATTGTCAGAGTAGAATAGAATAGATACAAAAAAATTTCCCGCAGGGGTGGTTGACGTGCACAGCCATTTGGGAGTAGCGACCCCACGTACCCGAGCCGCTCACATCACCGACACAGACGAGACCCTACCCCCCGTGAAGTAATGCCAGACGGCGGTTCCGCGGGGTGTCAGGGCGACTTGGGGAGGTGGTTTTTAGTGGGTATACCAATATAGTTCTGGGGACTCCCACACTCAGTCTATAAAAGATTTTCCACCTCCCGGCCACAAAAAAAAGATACAATAAAATTGGTGCATTTAATAAGATAACGTTTACAAGAGAGTTTGGTTAAAACCTTAATTTAAGAACATCAATATCTTAGAGTAATTTCTGATTAAATATTCGAGTACGTGAAGAGTATTAATTAATAGTATTTAAAAAATATATCCTTTCTTCACCTTTTATTTAATTTTTAGATAACTGTTAATTCTATTAGTTTCCTTTGCAGAGTTTCGTGTTCGAAATGTATATATAGTGTAAAATAAAAACGGTGGAGAAAGGATATATTTTTTAAATACTATTAATCGTAGAGTAAATTCTGAAACTCTAATAGGGATAATAGAAAGAATTATGCCGAATAAAGTTATAGATAATGCAAATTCCAATAAATAAAAATAATACCATAATTTTAAATACTAAAATAACGAATCAATCTGTCACAAATCAAGGTCTACCTTCTTTTAAGAATATTTTAGATTAGATGATATTAATACCTATGTAGATATTAATAATATATTTCTCTTTTCATACATTTTCACTTTAAATTCATTGAAAAACTTTTCACCTAACTTAAAATTCTTGAAGATTATTTGACAGAAAATTACATTCAAACCTTAGTTGCTTTGATAGATTTGCTATTTATGAAACGCAAATAACTTTTGTATAATTCAATATCCGTCGTAGTAAGTAGCAGTTTCAACAAGTGGTTTGTCGCGCAGCCTTATTAAGGGTCATTGTAAAATTACGAAATTTAAATGATTAATTATTTTTCTAAAACCTAAACGTAATATTTGTATTATTAGTCTATAGTTTGTTGTCGTGAATGAATATTAATTGCAGATATATACAATTGTTAACATATTGCTGCTTATATTACGTAGGAATGATAGATAAGATTTATTATTGCGATATCCTCGTAATATGGAGAGGATGATTGATGGATATTAAAATTGACCTAGTGAAACAACAAATAGTTAAAAAGTTTTTTTAAATGTTTTAAACTTCATATTTCTCTACAATTAGATAAAAACTGAATAATCGAAAACCAGTTTATCGATCACTATATCCATTTTTTGCAGGCTAATGGTACCATGAATGCAAAACAGAACATGATATTAAAGTTTCAAGTAATAGAAACAACAGTGACCCAAGATGACCTTTGTGGAACGACAGAAAAATTTTAATTGGATTGAACTATATACATTTTAAGTATCCAGATTGATTATATAAGTTAATCTAAAATTAATAAATGATATTCATTTCTTTAGAGATACATGTAGTGAGCAATTTACCCTTAATTTGGTAATATAAACTGTATTCAAATTACATATCTTCTCCAAAAAGGGAAGGTCAACTTCAATTATCAAAGAAGTAAAGGCAGTTTTCGTCGTCTATTTTGCCTTTAAACTCATTTATTTTACAATTTAAATAACAAAAAAACTAATCATGAAAACCATTACTCTGTAATATATCTTCGAATCAGGAATTTTAATGCCCTATTTTCAACTAGTTTGACATGTGGCGAAACAAACCAAGATAATTTTAATTATAAACCATCTATTAACATAATGTTTCACTAAGTAATTAATGAGAAACAAATACATGATTAAAAATTAGTTTTTAGAACTTCTTTTATATCTCTCCGATTAGTTTAGGCCTTGAAATATATTTTTCAGTAAACGTATTATATTTAAAATTCAGGGCTTTTGATGAAATACTGTTCTAAAAATAACTTTAATATATCATTTTTTAATAGAAACAATCGTTATGCAATAATCCATTGGTTTTACACGTGACTATGTACTAATACTTTGCTTTAAACGTATAACTCAAAACAAACAAGCACTATAAACGGCGCTTAAATAATATTTATAGATTTTAAATAAGCTTTCTGTTAAAAAACTAGCCGGTTAATAATAGCCTTGAAGAAAATAGAAACAACAACTATGTTAAGAAGTTTAGCAAAAGTTAACTGGCTTGTTAAGCATCATACAAAATCCTGTTTTGTGTAATTTGTATGACTGTAGCTTCATATAGGGGTTTCTAGCTGATCTCCAGCATGTGAGACCATAAAATAGATAATTTCGTACCAGAGAGTAGTATAATATTTTCATAAGATCGAGGTTGAGGAACTCAGAAAGCTTCTTAAATAGACAACATGTATATCGTAATTGTTTAACAATATGACGACTGTTTTTGTCCCATCGCAGGTGTTGGTCGAGTAATTCTCCTAAGTAATTAATTTCGTCAGTTATTTTATTAACTATATTTTCATTATTTTTTATTACTAGTTCTTGAAAGGTTGTAAGGTTGTTAGCAGGAAATAGGAATGAAGGGTATTTGGTTTTGCTGATATTTATAAATATTATACTGTGTCAGTATTTCTTTAAGTATAAATAGCAGATTGTTATTTAAGTAATCGAAAATTTCTTTAATGTCTTCTTTAGCTTTTGTTTTTAGATTTTGCTAGTTAGCGTCTTCGTAGAATAACGCTGTATCATCCGCAAATCCACGTTCCATTTGATTTAATTTGGAATAGGTCATTAATATATGTCAGTAATAGAATTAGACCAAGAACTGTTCCTTGGGGAACATCGCACTGTATTATATACTCGGTATTGAAGTATCTCTTTATGTTGACTTGTTGCATTGTTTCGTTTATGTATTCTTAAAATAATTTATTAGCTAACGCTTTTTAATTTTTTAAGAGATGTTCTTGATTAACTGAGTCAAAACTGTTTGCAGATAGAAAACGCAATTATTGTTATTTTCAAGCCTTGAATATGCCTTTTATAATACAGCATCTTCCGTCCACATTCCTTGGGTAAACGCATACTGCCGTTTGTTTAGTAAGTTATATTTATCAAAAAAGTTGGTTAGTCTTTTCTTGATTACGTGCTCGAAAATTTTAGCAAAATTTGAGATCAAAGTTATAGGTATTTAGTTAGAAACTTCTTCATTGTTGCATTTTTTAAGTATGGGTTTTACTATGGCATTTTTTAAATGCTTAGGACATGTACCTTCACTTATAGCCGCATTTATTATTATGGCTGGAGGCTACTACTACTATAATAAAATCCATTAAAGTCCTTTACATTCTAGAAAATTAACTAATAATTAGATAAATACGAAAACATTTCGTAAATCTACAACAATGAGTTTTATTAAGCCTACAATACAAATATTATTCAATATCTGTCGAGGTATTAGCCGGATAAGTAATTGTTTCAATAGGTGGTTTGTTTTGTAGTCTTTGTGAGATTCATTGTTGTAGATTTATGAAATATTTTCGTGTTTTTCTAATTATTATTTTATCCATGCTAGAGTTTTTATTTTTACATTTTGTAATGGTTTGCATGATTTCAATTTCTGATGTTGGTTGCAAGAACAATGATTAAGAGGAATGGTTTGTATAAACATATTTCTGGTTAGATTTATTCCCTCAGCAATATTATGACCAACGCTAATAAAATAATCATTGAAAATATTTGCCATTTATTGAGACGAATCAACAATACTGTCATTGAAGTTTATTTATGTTGTGGTTTGTACAATTTGAGCCTGATACCTCTTTGGTGGTGTTCCATAAGCTTTTAGAATTTTTATTAGTTATTTTCTTTCTATAATAGCCTCTCTTTGTCCGGCGAATATCCTTTTGTATCTAATTTCTGCATTTCTAAATTCAATTTCGCGGAACGTATTTTCCGGGGTTTTAGTTACTGTATAGTTTGTTCTTCTTATTTGCAGTAGTTTGTTTGTTATCCAGCATTTTCGATTTATTTTTGCTCATGGTATTTTAGATATTTTAGTGCATTTCTTTATTTTTATTATTGTGGTACCAATAAATGTATCAGTTTTTCTGTCTACAACTATAATGTGATTTAGATAACTCCAATAACAACAATAATAAATACTTCAGACAGATAGGTTTTTAATTTGTGTATATTTAGATGTTTTCTTGTTCTGCACGTGTAGTGCGTGTGAGTTGTGTTATTTGGGAAAACTAATTAAAGATTAAGAGATGGTTGTGAAGAAGCCAAAGTATGGTGAAATAATTGTTAAAGCAATAAAAAGCGTTTTGAAAATTTTAGTGTTTTTTTTACTTTAAAAATTAAAAAGTGAATATGAATTTTCAAAGAATAATCAATTAATATAGTAAAATATATGTCCAAAATATTGAAATTACGTAAACTTCTTGGGATTCTTATTTTTACTAGTGTTTACCATTATTCTAGTGTCAGTTCATAGTGGTCAAGTAATGTCAAATTAAACCCAATAATCAACGAAGAGAATGGCTGCGACCATTAGTACGTGGTAATGCATACTTACACTTCAATTCAGTGCAAATAATAAACCATGGATCTGAATTTAATAAAATTAGACAAATGTTTCATATGAATATTGACACTAAACATTTGCTACCTCATTATCTCCAATACCAGAGGCAATATTTCTTTGCTATATATTAGGGGTTGTTTACAATGAGACACTTGGTTGGTTTCATAGCGCAAGACTTCTGCGACACTCTTCATATCTTGGTCATGACAGTGCCTTTGTTAGTATGTCAGAAATCATCTCTTCAGTACTTTTATATGCAACATTTATCTTTCCACTCTGTATCACTTCCTATATAAAATGTTGCCTGATATCTGTATGTTTTGATTTGGCGCTGATTTTAAGGATTTATGGCCAATATCTGTGCAGCTTGATTATCATTGTAGATTGTTTTTTTTTTTGTTGCTTATTTCCTAAATCAGCTTCTAACTTTGTCAGATGTATTGCTTCTTGTGCACATTCTATTAGAGCCATGTATTCGGACTCAGCAGTTGATAGGGCCACTGTTTTCTGTTTTCTTGATTCTCAGCTGACAGCACCACCATTCTTTATGAAGCAATGACCATCTTCTATCAAAAGAACAGGATGCCCAGTCTGCATCAGCATATCCTTTCAATTCAGCATCTTCGTTCCTTAAGAATGTTAACTTCATGTCTCTTGTTCATTTTAGGTATCTGAGTACTCTTTTAGCAGCTTTCCAGTGTTTCATACCATAGTAAACATTGAATTGGTTGAGATAACTTACCGCATGCGTAATGTTGGGGCGTAAATACACCAGGGGGGCTCCAATCAAGTTTCTGTAAGGTAAGTTGTAATTTGGTTTTCCTTCTCTTTTTAATTTTAACCCTGTTTAAATAGATAGGCTTTGAATTTTGCATTTTGAATTTTTTAGCATGTTTTGGTCCATTGTTATGCATTCTTTTTCACATATAAAATCTATTCCCAAACAGATTTCAGTTCACTCAGGTCTTTCATTATAATTTTGTTTTAAGACTTTTCTTTACTTCATTTAAATTCTTTTCATTTGAGTAAGATATGATTAAGTCAACAACATATAGTGTTATTATAATTTCATCTCCTTTCCTCAATATGTAAACACGAGGGTCTGCCTGGGATGGTTCAAAACCAATGTTTCTTAGTTCAGAATCTAGTATACCATTGTCGTCCTGATTGTTTTAAGCCATATAGGGCTTTTTTTAAGCAGATAGACTTCTCAAAGCCCCCAACATTGCTTTTGTTTTATTGAAGATGGTTAGGTCATCTTCGGCACTTTCTTCTACCGTAATATCGGTTAAATATTTTTTCAAATCTAGCTCTCTGTTTAAATATGCTGTTGTCACATCCATTTGTACCAGCTTCAATCCTTTCTCTATCGACTTTGCTATTTGAGATCTGATAGAACTTAATTTTGCTACTAGTGCAAATGTTTAATTATAATCGACTTCATCTTTTTAGTAAAAACCTTGTGCCCTTTTTTGTTTCAATGTTGTCCGATCCTATTTTTATTTCCTTTGTGACCAAAGAACATTATTTTCAAAAATTTCACATCTCTACTAATGGCCATTTTACTTTGATTTTCTACCCAAATCCTGAAGCCTTTAGTATTTTCTGAATACCCAACAAAATTCCTTCTGTTGCTCTTAGTAAAAACTTTTTCTTGTTTCTTTTATTTAGTACAAAAACTTTTGTATCAAAGCGTTTAAAATGTCTTACTGAGTGTGGTGTATACGGGGCGGACAGACGTCTTGATATGCCATTTTTTAGATAATCGTCAAATTCTCTGTTGCAATACTCCTTTTCATTGTCTGTTTGTAGTATTTTTATTTTGAGGTTAGTAAAATTTTCTGACTGATTCTTGAATTCTTTGAATTTCTGTTAAACTTCATTTTTATTTTCAATGAAATACACCGTGCCATAACAGCTGTATTCATCTATGAAAGTAACAAAGTATTTGTAACCAGCATTACTTTCATAATAAAAATGTATTAAGTCTTTTACGTTGTAGAAAATTTTCTAATTATTAGCATTACTTTCCTCTGACATGGGGCCACATATGACAGAGTGTACCGTGTGAAGTCTTTTTCGAGCTTTTTTTCTACTCGTCTTTCTTTCAAAGAAGGTAAGTTTGTCATTTTTCATTTTAAAGCCTTTCGCAGTCAGAGAGTTTTTCTTCAGATTTAAAATGTACTCCTTGCTTTAAATCTTTCTCATTCAGATGTCCCATTTTTGTATGCCAAATGTCTATTTCATTATCAATAGGTAAAACATTGCGTACTTGTTCTTTTTCTTTTGTGTCCATATCCACATAGTATAGTCCATCTCTTTTGATAGCATTAATTTCCATTCCTTGTGAATTCTTTATTGTTGCAGTTTACTTCTTGAAGATTACGCTATAATCTGTTTCAGCTGCTCAAGCCACAGATAACAAGTTTACTAATAATTTTGGTATGTATAGTGGATTTTGTAGGTCAATGACTTCTCCTCTTAATTTTTATTTCAGCGACTCTTTTCCCTTAAATTTTCTGTTTTTTCCGAGGCCAGTTTTAGGATTTCCTCAGTTGGCTCCCTAGATAGGAATAAACTTTTGTCATTGCACATGTGTGAAGTACAAACGCTGTCTATACACCACTTGACAAAGTCATTTTCGACCATCAATCTGATGTTTTGTGGCCTAGCTTTTTGCAATCTTCACATTTCAGGCTATTTTTATATTTGTTGTACTGATTACTTTTTTGTAGCTCATTTTTCTTATTTTTGCGTGTCACTTCCTTCTATAATTTTTATTTTTAAGTCATCAAGGGCAGGCAGTTTGTCTTGTGATTCGATTGCTACACGAACATTTTCGTAGCTTTCTGCTTGGCTGTATAATAACATAATGCTTAGTAAAACCTAATATTTAAGTCTTTTTTCATGTTTAAATAACCTAAGAATTTTTGATGAAATGTCTTTTTACTGGAAGTGCTTTTTGTTTATTTTATTTTATAATTTTTACTGAAAAAATATGGATAATTTTTCAGAACAAAGTAAATTTAATTAAGATAATTTTTCATCTTAATAATGTCAAAATAAAGAAACTATTAAAATTACAGGAAAATTAATTAGCTCACCTTGCTAAGTATTTCCTCGGACAAATTGGGCACCCTCCTATTTAGTATATTTTTAATAAGCTAAAGCTTTTTTTATTTAAAAAAATATACTTAACTATTATGCGAAAATGAAACTTATTAATTTTAGAATTTTTGTAATTAGTTACCATGGTTAAAAATAAGAAATGTTGAATGGAACTGAATGAAAATAGAATGTTTTTGATGATATTTTGATCTCGAAGGAGCCACAATTTCGAAATCGTGAATGGAGATTCTAATTTTAAATTTCATCTTTGTAAAATATTGCAGTTCGTTCCATTTATAAGAATAATGAATGGATGAATTTTTACATTTTAAAAGTTACTGCTTAGTAAATATTATTTCACATTAAAACTTTAAATATAATATAATAAAGAATGAATAATTTATATTACTTGATTATTGTAAATAATACCTGCACAAATACGCGAATTGTACCCTTATATAGATAACTAATCTTATTTTTGTTCTCGCACGGCAGCAATGTTTTAAAAGCGGATTACTTACATACGTTTATTTTAATATGGTGCAATGAACCGTTTCATCTGTATACATCACCACAAACCAAAATTAACTGATAGCGTTTTAATTGCCGCGCTCACACACACATGCGAACACTACTTTACTTTGTGGGTACTTGACTTAAGTCTACGCATTCGCCAAACTGTGTTCATATTAATGAACTTTGGATTGCTGCCAGAAATATAATGACACATGTGTATATTCATGAGTAATTATGCTCGGATTAGATACTACGGTTAAATATATTTTGGAAGTAGCTGTGCTAATATACACTGTAAACATTTACAAACGTTTGCTTAATAAAACAAAGAAAGTGTTAATGGCGAATACAACGGACGCCAAGTATTTAAATGGAATGCAGATGGCGATATTTGATGCCACGTGTACCAGCTGTTTTTTTATTTAATGGAAGTGCTCGTAAAATTTATTGAACATATTTTTATATTTATAGTTTTAATAATAAAGTTTCTTGCTGACAAGTCATCCTAATAAAATGTTTACTTACTTTACTTTACTGAAACAACAAACTATTTACAATTTTTATGTATACACAAAACGGAATATAGCGTCATAGAGTATTTATGGTGTAAAATTATCAAAATATACTTCTTATCCTTCTGATTGAAAACAAAAATGGCGCAAACGACCAAAGCTGTCGAAGCGCCCTACAAAACCCCCAAAATAAAAATCTGTAAAATATCAAATCTGCTGATTGATTAAGGTATAAATGTTTTAAAATAACAATACATTCTTTCTCAAATTAGAAATTTATTATTAATGTAATATTTTTCCACTACCTACAAATGTATTCCTTTTCGCTGTAATTTTAGTATTCCTCTAAATATTGGATAATTGTTGCACTGTAATACTTCGGGAAACGGGTAATTTATTTTTTTTATAATGTAGTAGTTAAACAAAAGACTAGCGCTATAAAAATGCAAAGGTCAATAATGTTTCTACTATTAAGACAAAAAACCTATCGCAGTTGTTGGGATGCACTTTTTACCGTATCTCTGTTAGTCAAATAACATACTTAACGATTCCTTTTTGAATACTACATTTATTGATTAAAGATGATTAGATTCGTTCCTGTTTGAATACAGTGTACGTACCAATAAATAATCATTCTGTCACTCGTGAGTAACAAATCGTAACTCGCTTGACGGGTGCAGGGCAGGAGAGTACAAACGTACAAAAACACACATTCAAATTGATACATTTACAAATTAATCCTCCCTAGTAGTAAACCAAATAACCAAATTAGTAACATCTGAGACCATTGTAGACTTTGTTATTACTGCTTTGGTTCAATACCTTCTTCAATTCTTCTTTCTGCTCGTCGGTGAACTTCGGTTCAGGGAGTTTCCATCGAATGTTATGTACAATGTACCATAGATTATTGTTATGGTAGTTTGGCATACCTTCTTTCTGATGCGAGCACCAGGCCACGTCACCTTATCTCTAGTTATGTCCACGAAGTGACCATCTAAATGCCTGAGCTGCATTGTGAATCCTATTAATGCATCCTGTAAACTAATAGTAATAGTTGTGTACAAATCATCACCCTTTCGTTCAAAAACTGGATGAGGTTGTGTTTGAACTTTAAGAACTAAGTCCCCAGGATCACCATTTAAGTGGGGTCCACCCTCGGTAGTGAAGGTAGTCTCCCATCCACCATATCCGATTCAATCTCCATCTCTAAAATACGTTCTTAATTCACCAACTTAACATTCATCACAAACGGTTTGCTGTGTCATTTGGAATCTAACCGGTCCCAAATTCCTAGTGATCATCTCCTGCCGGCAGTTGCATTTTCCAGTTCCGTGAGCAGCTTTCATAACTTATTTATTCCTTGTTATCTCCACAAATGTGCAGAGTTCCTCCAAAGTAACCATTACATCTATTACAACATTGGCTCTACGTAGTGTTTCTTGATTACCAGCACCACCATTGCCAAATGGAAAACTGAAATCTGTAAAGAAACTAGCAAACGGATCAAAACCATTATTCACCATGCCGTCATCCTTTAGACAGATCATACATTTTTCTCTTATCTTCGTCTGATAATACTTCATAGGCAGCACATACGTGCTGAAACTTCTGCGATGCTTCCGGGTCATCTTTGTTCTTGTCCGGGTGCAATTCTTTCGCTTGCCTCTTGTAGGCCTTCTTGATGTCGTGCAAACTTGCAGATTTCGAGACACCTACCTGCTAAAACGGAGGTTAAGGTGCACAACAAAAACTGAACGATGAGAAGGCATGATTTCTTTTATTATTTTAAGTCGAGCAACACTTAAATAATATTTAATTTTCTGGTTCTTGAGGTACGCTGAGATTGATTCTAAACAATGTAAAACCAATAGTTTTCTAAAGGCGTAAATTCGTTCAGAGTTTTCCTGCTCTGCTCGATTTAGATACTAACACGTTGGTTTACGTTTTACTACCTTCGGAAATTTGTGGATGGTAAGAAAGTCATCGATTCTATATAGATAACAGAGGACATGGCTCTCTAGAAATGTGTCAAGATTAAGGAAGCCCGTCGGCTATCCTATATTTAGAAGTATTCTCCTTATCAAATTTGAGAGGTCTTTTAGATATCTTTCCCTAATATCGACATCAAGTAAGCCACATTATGAGTTAAAACATAGCCATAACTCCAGTAATTCCCACCGTCTATATGGGAGGATATCTCACATTTTTAAAGTATATTATAACATCTGAGGAAATAAACCTCTTCTAAAAGAGACACAGAATAGCTTATGTTTCGCGAGGATAATCTTCAACTCTCCGCAATGCGATATGAAACCATGGCTGCATAAACCATTTGTTCATTTTTTTAAATAATAGTACATTGTAAACAAAGGCAGTTTAAAAGATCAGACAAATAGACAAATTACAAGAAACACAGAATAAAGAGCAGTAATGATAATAATTAAAATTACAATTACAATATATTCCAATTGACACAACTATAGTTTTGATCTTTGCAGGTCGAAAATACTTTTATTTTACTCTTCAAAATGAATTACCACATAGTAACGGTTACAAATGGTTGTTTTCTTTCAAAGTAATCTTTATTAAATCAATTACAACAACTTAGACTACCAACTAATTCAAATAAAAAAGTAGAACATTTGGTTTATTACACAATGGATTCGCTGGCAGATACTTCTAATTTATATAAATATCAAAACTATTGATAAATTCTAGTATAACACAATTGAAAAATTACTTAATGAAAAATGTCTTTCTTTAAATTTAAATTTACATTTTGGTGTGTTTGTATGCTACAGGTGTGCTACATCTTGATTGGGTATTACTATTATAAGGCTAAAGGTATACCTTATAATAGTAATCGATTTACCTGTTGATATACCTTGTTTATCACTGTATGGCATTTTGTCTTTTGACGGAAATTATCTTTCTCGAAGAAAATTTTAAATGCAGCTTCAGCATGTCATTCATGGTTCACTATGGCAAGATTGTTGTAATGCATGTTTTTACAATCTATAAACATTCAGTTTACATATATTTAAGTTTTCATTTATTTTTCTTAGTATCTCTCTAAATATTTTTACTATTATGTCCTTACTTATTTAGAATTCTTTGAATATCAATACTAATTTTCGCGATTACCTTTGCGCATGAAACATTCTTAGGAGTTTTTAGAAGAAGTAAACTTTTTTTGGTGTGAAGTAGGTCATTCGTTTCATTGTTGATAATTCTTGCTCTGATTGTTCACTGTTCTTGTTTGGACCTAAATTATTGATTCACAGCATCTATTCCGTTGTGAATAGGTGCGTTCACACACCTTATAGAAGCTTTTGGCCCAACAGACTAGGTATATATATTCACCTATTTCAACGTAATAATGCGAGGTTCATTTTTTGACAGGACAAACGAATCAGAAGTCAAGATAATAGAATATATGTGAAAAGCCTCTACCTTTTTGTATTTTTCTTGTAATTTTAATTACGTATTCTGATTTGAGAATGAATAGTGTTTCACGTTAGTGCGATTGACAAATTTTAATTCCCTTAGAATATGGGAATTTAACTTTTCTAAGAACCCGGTTTTAGTTTCTATCATCAAACTATCTATGTGTTTCCTTATTATTCCGCAATTTTCCAACAGTTCCTTTGCATATTTTGTAATTGCACTTATGCAAAATTACCATTTAAAAATAAAGAACAAAAACAAGCATAGGTTTTTGTGCTTCTCGAGAGTCGGGCTCTTCGCCGACGGTATTTAGGAGATGGGTTCCTTTTTAGGTTTTTAATGAACAATTTCCACAAATCTGGCAGAAATAAACATCACTTGCGGCAATGCTCCTATATACAGAATATCTACATAAAAATGGAGACCGCCAGGTGCATAAGGTACTTTACAACTCGTCTAGATCCAGCATGCCTACCCCCAATAAATAATAAAGGGAATGGTTCTTAGCCACGTTGCTAGTCTCAAGTGGAGGAGAGGTTAGAGCTATGCTAGTTCCCTGGTGCACCCATACTTTGGTCAACAGAAGTAACAGTAATAGACTCATATACCGATCTTATCTTTTTGCCCTGTAGGCCACACTTCAGTATCAAGTAGAGAAGATTTTGAAGTTACTCTAGTTCATTATTCTACCTTTACTTTAGTTTAGGGAAGTTATACAGGACTCATATTCCCGGAAGTATCTTAGCTATTTATCATTTGGACGACCGATCTTCCTTGCTCTTGGAATAAAAATTGGTAATAAAACCACCAAGCGGCAATACATTTACGATGCCTAAAATTTGTAAAAACGGACAAGTCGTACACCAATGGCAATTCAACAATGGACAGCAAAACATTAAATGAGGTAGTGGTTCATTTTATATTTGTTTTAAAAATATGACAATAAATGCCCTATGTAAATGAATTAAATAAAATATACACATATATTTGAGAGTTATAGGCCTAATAAAATGATGGAAATAATTCTGTTTAAACGGAAGAAATTTGCATACTTAATAGCTTTTATAAAAAAATAGTGTATTACATTCAATCGATCTATTGATAATACTTGCTTAGTTAAAATATAGCTTTTCATGGATGATGTGTTTAAATAGAAATAAAATTATCAACTTTTAGAAAAACTGTACTTGTTGATTTTACACACAGGATTTATTTTGTGACTATAGTTGCAATCTTTACAAGGTCATTATTTTTATTTTATTGATTTTGCTTTACATGTCCATTTCATAAAATATTCTAACAATTACAAACTTACAAACTACTTAACATTTCACCAGGGGACATGAGGGCGGAGTTCACGTAGTATTCTTCCACTCAGACCCATATTACTGGATGATGGTATCCTCACCAGTAGTATATATTAGCTATTTTATGCAATATTTTGGCTATTATTGGCTTATTTTATTAGGAAACTTATAATGGCTTCCACCATCAATCATGCAAACAACATCAGCTTTTTATGGAGATTGTCCAACACTTATCTGTAATGATCAAAATACTTTACAACAAGCGTAAATTAGCAAGAAGCAAGATTTGTATCATATATTGATTTAAAAAAGTAAAATTATAACTTCAAATAGCTGGATATGCCTATTGCTACCATATCGAAATAGTATGTGCTAATATATTATCTTTCCAGATAGATGATAGGTGATGTAACATTTTGAATGGGTGTTATTTGGCCCAGGAAAAGAGTCATTAGTCATTAGTCATCAGCTGGAAGAACTACTTCTGCTGAAAAATTCTCTGATGGTGCTTCTACCTAAGAAGGTCAGTAACTGGATTAAGTTAACGTAATTCTTTAATGATTCGTTTTAAGACTGCTTTTAACCATTGTGCAACGTCCCATAAACTAAGCTTAACATTCCACAAGGATAATGTGTTGAGACGGATGTACATGATATATATTTTTATACTGTTTAAATTGACACTTTAAAGAGCGAAATCAATACCTTAACTAACATTTTGAAACTTCAAGATATTAACATAAAGGTGCAAACTATTGTCTAACTGTTGCACTAGTTCCCTCTTTCGGTGGATAACCACCGAAAAATCATGAAGAATTGTGAATGCTCAGACAATAGATAGCACCTTTATGGTGATATTTTGACTGACGGTTTATCCGAGGACTTAAAAACTCCAAAGTATATCTCCGTTTTTCTCTCTTCAGCTGCGCTTCGCTGATGAGATGCAAGATGGATCAAAACCGATCCGGGGTTGCTGTTGGTGGGAAACAATATTTTCATATTTTCGAACTTCTCAGTGAAAATGTTAACTATAATATAGTAATATGAAGACAAGTCCACATAGACCTTTTTAGAATCAATCATCGGTACTTTCCATAGCTGACAGATAGGTTTATGCATGTGTTAAAATACTAAAGGCATTGGATTACATAAGTATTAGCTAAAGTCATATGACTTAAATAACATTAAATAAAAAAGTCCTAGTAGTTTACAAATTAAAATACAGAGTGCAGACTTTTTACCTTGTGCTGATATCGGGTTTTGAACGCACAACAAAAGTAAAATTCCAATATCAAAATTAGCCTGTAAATATTATCAAAGGTTTATTAAACACGGATAACTAGAGTGGGCAAGAATATTATCAAATCTATTGCTAACTGACGTAGTATAACGTCTTTCTTAATGATAGTATAGCCTCGCAGAGAGAATGAATTTTATTGAAGTGGGTTTCTTCTAGACAGGCGCATATTGAACTATGTTTTATAAGGAAGATTTCAATTCCGAGTATAGAAATATATAGCAATTTCTATTTAACTGTTTATATTAACTCTTTAAAACTGATGAAATGATGTAGGCAAAGGCACTGGTCTAAATAAAATAAAATTCAACCATTAAACAAAAACAATATTGCAATGACTAGATACACACATTTAAAATATATATTCCACTGATAAGACCCAGAAGTTATTTTTAGAGCCAAAAAACTCTACCTTGGGTTTTAGTTTAGACATTGCTTCTTACTTTTTGATTATGAAAATAACTTCTGATGTTTAGTGGCAGATATTCGCCCTTTTTTAAGAGTACATGTTTGAGCATCCAGGCTTCAGTTGTTAAAATATCTATTTTATTCTTCGGTCTGGAGAAGAAATCTTGAACTGAACTGATACATACCTTATTGTAAATTATTTATTTTAGTTTATTTTATATTAGTTTCCTCCAACTTTATTGTAGCACTTAATGTTGCTTGAGTATAACGACATAGTTGTTACTAAAGGTTAAGAGTATATTACCAAAACCTGACCAAATATTAAAGTAAAGAATAAAAATAACAGGAACCAAAGTTGACCCTTTTGGAACACCAGAGGAGCTATGAAATAAATACAAATTAAACATTTATGATAATAATAATTCTGGTTATTCATTGCAATATTTGTAAAGCAATTATAAGCTTTAATGCCATGGAAAGTGCGGTAAATGGTTTCATGCAGATTGTTTGAACTATACACTAGATATAATAGAATATTAAATAATGAAGCTAAACATCGCGATGATGACTACTGGCTTCCCTCTTCAAAACTGAATTTCAAACCTTAATGTTGGATATTCTAACTGAAATAAATAACATAAAAGAACTACTATCTAAACTAGAAAATGACCTTTCGTCACAATTCGCGAATAAATCAACAGACCACATGGTAGCGGAGTTTAAAGAGCGACAGCAGCGTGCAGCTAATGTTATGATATATAATGTTCTTGAATGGTTCACCAGAAGTGAAAATACAGAAGGATTTAACCGCGATTAAAACCATTATGGGCCCTAATTTCAACAGTTATTAGAAAGGTTATTCGTATTGGGAAAGATAAAAATTAATAATCGATTCTCGGGATTCAGCCATCAATCTTTTAAAAGCATCAAGATCAGCGAAAAAGGATCTGTAAGATTTTCCAATGAAAGGACCAAATTGCACCGAGAATATTTTAGACGTTTAAAGCAAGATTATCGCAAAGAAAATGGTGAAGATAATCTATCAAATATTAACGGTCATCCACCAATTGTTACACCTAATGTCGAAAAAGTAACAAGAAACTGAAAATATTTTTTCAAAATGTCGGTGGAATTCGTTCCAAAATTTGTAATTTATATAAAAATTTAAATTTGACTAATTTTGGTGTATTAATTTTTGCTTGGTTAGACTCAATTTATAAATGATAGCGAATTAAGTCTTTATGAATTTTCAGTATTTAGATGTGATCGGTCTTATAAAACTAGTGCTAAATCACGTGGGGGTGGTGTTTTGATAGCAGTTAATTAAGACTTTAATAGTATTAATAATGATTGTACATATGCTCAATTATTAGCTGAAACATTAGAATATCATCATTTACGTCAAATCAATATGATACCCAACAATCGCGGTGTTTTCTTAGATTTGTTTTTTTCTAATATGGATATTATTGTATCACGTTCAGATGATCTTCTTTTAATGATAGCAACCATCATATACCTTATGCAATATCTGTGGACACTAATGATATCACTGAATCCTTTTTATATAATGATTTTATATTTAATTTTAAAGCTGCTAACTATACTAATATAAATATGTTTTGTCAAGCATTTCGTGGAATGAATACCTGGTTGGCGATGATGTTAGTGTTATTCTTGATACATTTTATTCTGTCTACATGTATGCGATTCAGAAATATGTTTCTATTAGGCGCATTAAATCATCATTTTCCCCGAAGTGGTTTAATTCTACTTTAATTAAACTAATTAAAATGAAACAAGTCTCATGCTCAATATAAAAGAAGTGGTAGCTTTCCTGACTATAAACAGTTTAAGCACCTAAGTTCGCAATGCAAAACAATAAGTGATAAGTTATACCACAATTACATCAACATTACATAAATGAATGTAGAAAGACAGATGTTATCCTAAGTATATGCATTTTAAGGATAGATCATGCAATTCAGAGGATGCGTTAATTTATTTGCGGAATATTTCTCTGAAGTGTATGTAAATGATGTATACAGTCGTATACAACCTATGGTAATTTCTGAAAATTGACCCATTTCTATATTAGTAAAACATATATCTTTAATACCATTAACATGTTACCATGTCTTGTCCTGGTCCTGGTGGAATACCAGCTTTTTTATCAAACATTGTATCTATTCTCTTTGTGCACCATTGAATAAAATATTTAATATTTCTTTGAAAACATGTGTCTTTCCTATAATATGGAAAGAAAGCTATATTAGGCCTGTTTTTAAAAATGGTTCAAGAGAAGATATTATGAATTATAGAGGGGTCTCTATCCAATCTGTCATTCAAAAGATGTTTGATAAAATGATTGCCGAGCAACTAATGTTTTCTTGTAAACATATTATTTGTAATGAGCAACACGGTTTTTGTTTTGGAAAGTCTACTGTATCAAATTTACTTATATATCAGGATTATATATTAAAGGCGTTTAAGAGCAATTGTCAGGTTGATGCAGTGTATACAGACTTTTTCAAAGCGTTTGACCGGGTTTCTACCGGTATCTACTATTTTAGTAGATAAATTACATCGCATAGGTTTTGGTAGTGATAATATACAATGTATTCGGAGTTATTTGACTGATAGAGTACAATTAGTTAAAATTAGCAGTTTTATTTCTAGAGCAATCAATATTACTTCAGGTGTTCCACAGGGTTCCCACTGCGGATCCATTCTATTTTAACTATTTATAAATGATCTTAACACTTATATTAAACATTGCAATTTTCTATTATATGCAGACGATCTTAAAGTATTCCGTTCAATAAAAAATGTAACTGATATTATATATTTGCAGGATGACCTAAATAATATTTATAAATGGTGCTGTGACAATCAACTATTTTTTAATATAGGCAAATGATTCAGTATTTCATTTGGTAGAGGACGTACTGTAGAAAATAATTATTAGATTAATGGATCCAAACTGGCTTCAGTTGATTATGTGAAGGATCTAGGTGTTATATTCTACCGTAACCTCTCATTTTTAAAACATATTAACATAATATGTTGTAAGGCATTGCAAACCTTTGGATTGGTTAATCGCTTCGCAATATATATTTATATATTTTCTATAGACATCTAGAAACATTTATTTTTTCTTTAGTACGTTCTTAAATGCAATACGCTTCATGTATTTGGTCTCTATTTTATTTAAAATATGTAGATCAAATTGAACGGGTGCAAAACAATTTTTTTTATATATTTCATACCGTAATGGAATAAACAGATTACACTATAGTCATAGTGACATGCTTTCATTTTTTAAATTATCATCTCTTCGTGAAAGACGTATGTATTTTGACTTATGTATTCTGTTTAAAATAGTAAATGGTTTAATAAATTGCAGTGAGCTACTTACATAATTAAATTTTAATGTGCCATCAAGAACAAGGAATCATCAACTTTTCCGAGAAAATTTTCATCGAAGTAATATGTAATATGTAATACGGTTTGCTCTTCCACTAACTTTTTATTGTTCGGTACTTCCTTTGATAATTTTAAGTTTGAAATTGATCTTTCGCTTTGCCCAAATGTATAAATCAAGTTAAAAAATCTGTTTTATGTTAAAATAATTTCTGTTATATTAATTATGTCTTGCGTATACGTATGTTTAGTTCTAATATTAAGTTTTTTATAGAATTATATTTTGTTTACTTTTACTTTTCTTTTCTTATATTTTATGCATATATATATATATATATATTAATTGTATAATGTAATTAATTGGGTTGTTTGAGTACGTGAAAATGTTGATATGAGTAAACGACACAGTTTGGAACTTTTTAAATAAGTCAAAGAAGTGCCAAACTATGTCGTTTACTCGTATAATGTAAGTTAAAATACATAGTGAAATAAAAAGCATCTATCATTTCAATTTCAATTTTATCAAATGCACCCTTGAAACGGTTAAAATAGGTGTAAATAACGTTTGTCTGTTACTGTTGATGATGATGATGACTTATGAAAGTTAAGTTTTGAAAATATGTTCTTGCAACCTTTTACAAAAAAAAAACTTAGTATCATGTCGTTCCCCTAAATAACTGAGCCTGTTAATATTTTTAATTATTCGGCCTCAGAAACTTATGTACAAAAAGTTACTCTCTGTTAGAATACATTTCTGTAAGAGAAGTGAAGAAATATTTTGGCATACAATTTTTTGCGGCGAAGAGCGATAGAATGAAAAAAAAGAATTGCATTTTTTAATGGTAAGACAATTTTAATTAAACATTAATAATTCTTTCTATAAGCCAAGAAAGATTACGCTATTTTAATCAGATTTTTTTATCAAGAACACAATAAAATAACTTTCTTTTTTATAGCCACATTAGACAAATTATATTATTTTACTAAGAAAGTTCAAAAATTTTTCACCACGGATTAAGTGAGCAACTAATTAAGTACAGAAAAATTAGTTTTTTAATTCGTTACACGTTTATTAATTTATTATATCTTCGCACTCTTTTCTAACAATATATGATACAATTTATAGTACAATATATGAAAATATACTCAACATTTTAGCTGAAGGGAGGACAGGCGGAGTTCGCTTCTCCGAAGGATTTTCCACTCAAACCCATAAATAGGCATCGTCAATAGTGCTTTAAAATACCTTTACTTGTATCCATTTATATATTCAATTGTTAAATAAAGGTCTTCAGATACACATATTTTTATGACATGTGCAGTCATTTGATTTTGAAAAGACTATTCTTTACCATAGAAGTTTACTACAGTATCTTTATTTGAATTCACTCTAGCAAGCAAAGCCTTAGATGCATAATAGGCACTATTTCAAGCCAAAATGTTGGATAACATATAAATTAAATAATTAAATAAACAACCCTTAATATAAATTGCGTGCTAAGGCACTTACAAAGATATTGAAATTATATGATATATTTTAAATTTTTGTAGTTCAACGTAAACTTTAATTTAATTTGATTCATTGGTTCCTATATTTTCGACCAGTTTCGGTTAAATGCTATTATAAGTAAAATATGCGAAAGATATATGCGAGATATACAGGCTGCGGCAAAACAAACATTGCAGTTTGGAACGCCCAGTACATCCCGTGTAGTGGGGGTACCTACCCGGGAGGGATCTCATTGTGTCGGGGGGGTCGTGCCGTTTTTAGTCGTTACCATGGTTTGGTCTGGAAAACGCTCCCAAAAAATGTTAAATCGGATCCAGGCGAGGTCAACTTTTTTCAGTAGTGACGAGGCCCACTTCCAACTCAGTGGAGGGGTGAATAGACAAAATTTTCGATACTGGGCTGTAAATAACCCAAGGCAACTTTACGAGAGACCACTTCACTCCCCAAAAATCACCGTGTGGTGTGCGATTTCCAAATTTGGGGTGATTGGGCCTTATTATTTTTAAAGAGATGTTGCAATTTTTTTTTACCTCGTTTGGAAGAACAGATGGAGGAAGCAGATCTGGGAGACATCTGGTTTCAGCAGGACGGGGCTACGGCCCATAGTGGTCGAGTTTCAATGACGAAACTGCGACAGGTGTTCCCTGGGCGCCTTGTTTCTCTGAGAGGTGATGTGGAGTGACCCGCACGCTCCCCTGAACTGAGCATTTGCGACTTCTTCCTATGGGGCTACCTGAAGGAAAAGGTTTTTAGGCATCGACCTTGCACCTTGGAAGAACTCAGGGATCGAATTCGGGAGGAAATCGCGGCTATACCCATCGAGATGTGCCAAAATGCGGCCGAAAATTTCAGAAATCGCCTTCATCAATGTATCGTTGCTGGGGGTCATCATCTTTCTGATGTCATCTTCAGGACTTAATGCATAAAACGGCATGATGTACCCATTAAGATAAAATAAACCCCATTTCTTTAAATTGCGCCGTTTATTTTTAATAACCCTTCAAAACTGCACTGTCTGTTTTGCCGCACCCTGTATAAGTAGAATGTTGACATTCTACTTACACAACAACAATAATCATTTATTTATCCAAATTGCTTACAAATTATTCAAAATTTTAATCAAATCGGAAATCGGAAAGACAGATTTTATAATTTAGTAATCTTTCATTTGCACCTTTAATTACTTTAACTTTTATGGCAGGTGCTCATTAAAGATCTTCTTCATACTATTGTATTTTCTTAAGACTTATCCCACCTTAATGGGGTAAACTAAGAATTGACTGATGATTTTATATTTCGATCAAATAAGTCAAAAATGTATAGAAATGGCAGAGAATAATATTCAAATTTATTTAGCGCTCACATACAATTTATAGACGCTACAAATATTCTGAATAAAAAGAACGATGCAATTGTCGCTACTAAATTATTTCTAATTCAATAAAACTAAATTGTTGCATACTCAATATACTCTACTCTGTCTTCCTTGTATCATCTGAAAACTAATAATGCCTCAGAAAGATCAAACCTTAATTTATGGTATCAAATTTCATCAGTATTTCTGTAAAACGCAAATTATAGTATCCAATACTGTCAGATTTATCCCAAATAGTTTACAAAATAATTATGGTTCTAAAATATTTCCATGTTATAGTATTTTCGAAGTAATTCTCAAAAGGTAACCTTAGAGTGCGTCATTTTTTTTTGTGTTAGCTTTTTTTTCTGAAGGATAAGGTAAATAAACTTAGAATCACTTAATAAACCTTATAGGTGATTAATGAGCAAAACATTCGTAGTTTGTTTGCCTTAGATTATCTCTCCAAGAGAGTTTCAGTTCTTCAAAGAAGAATTAATATTCGTTCGGTTTACCTAATTTATTCAGAAAAGAAAAAAAAGAACATTAGAAAATATGTATTTTTTTAAATTTTAACCTTTTTGCGTTGGAATTTCTAAAAATTCAGAAAAATTTTGATTCTGAGGATAATTTCTTACTCAAGATTTATTTTCGTAAGTTTTAAATTTCTTCCTCTTTTATTATTTCGTAATAATTTTAAATAATTCTGGTTAATTTTTCATTTGCAAAGCTTCTTCTGAATTAGTTTAAATAACAATTTTCAATTAAATTCCTGAACAACTTCTGCTAAAATTAAATCGTTTTTTAAATATTTTGATGGTATGGTAAAATTGATATTTATAAAGTATTTTTTGTAATTGTCAATTGTGATTTAGTATTTTTTTAATAAAAATGAAAATAAAAGATGATACAATAATTTAAAAACATTTCGTAAATCTACAACAATGAAATATTTACGAAATGTTTTTGTATTTTTAAATTATTATTTCATTTTCTAAAACCACGTAAAGAACTTTAATAGATTTTAAATAATTGATTGATGAGGCTGATAGATGTTGAAAGTTCATCTTCACTTTAATAGATTTTATTATTAAAATATGACATTTTTTTCTCAACATACAACTGCAACATTTTATTAATGTAAACATTATGCGATCAATCTGATCAGGTGACATAATTGCGGAACTCTACAAATATAAAATGCGAAATAGTTTACTTATCTCTGTAAATCTGAAGTGGAAATCTCAAGTTCTAAAGTATATATGTAAAGAGGGCAAGCTAAATCGAGATTGTGCTTTCCATATAAAAAACATAATATTCTGTATTCGATTGATAACTAAAGCAAATAATAAAAGTAAGGAAAGTGTCTGCAAGTCATCTGTATATTATATTTATATTAACGTGTCAAAAAAAACCTGTGACCATAAATTGACTACATGCTTACGTGATAAGCTCTAAACAATACAACTTACAGTTTCTTGTTCATTTATTCTTAAAATACTCTCTTAATATTATGTGTTAATAAAGTTACGTCTAGGGGTACATATATAATGGAATGATTATGTGTCGAAGGTCACTACTACTACTAATGACTATTACATATTATACAATAGCCATTTCCTTCGGTTGCTATTTACAATTTCTTTTTGGGTGGATAGCATTCATGGCGAAGAATAAACACCGATTAATATTCTAATTACATCCCACGCATATGTAGAAGTGAGTCAAAGGAACACATTATTTAATTAGGGCTTCTTTCATTACTATACGGGCTTTGTATGAGCGGGTATTATCAGGCTGAATTATCTTATTCCGAAGACCTAGAACACTTTTATCAAAACCAGCTGTTAAAATACTGGTTGTGAATTCTAAAACATAATCTCAAAAAAATATTTATTTCATGTGTATAATATCTTCGTTTGTGTTGGTAGTATATTATTAGTATGTGCTGTTTTAGTATTAAAATCAACTATAACTTAATAGAAAAATATTTTATGATTACTAATTAACACTAAACCAACGATCTGTAAAAATAAATATTATATACTGTCTTTATTATGGAAAACTGAAAACTAGAATCATCATTATGATAAAGATGCACATTTATGCAAATTAAATAAATGCATTTCTGTAACTTATGGTGACGGTAATTTTGGATATATGTGCAGCTTTCAGCTTAACTAATTTTCCCCTATATCAGATTTCTTATTGTGGTAGTTTCTTTGTATTAGGGCGAACGTACCAAGAATTAGTTGTAATAGCATTACAAGAGTTTAAGCAATGTTGTCTTTATATAAATTCTCTGTCGGTTAAGTGGATTAGTATTAGGGTTCTTTTGTGTTAGAAGGTTTATTTGGTGGTGTAATGATATGAAGATTTAACTTTTTAATTATTTTATATTTCCACTGTTGCTAGTTTATAGATCATTTTATCTAACTCAGTGTTTAGCTAATTTTGACACCGGATTTTTGAACAATGATAAATACAAATAAACAAACGAAAAGGGTGAAAGAATTAAGGAGAGAGAAAACAAGGCACAAGGAAAACGCAGAACTATATGAAAGAATAGAATAGAAAACACAGAAATGTAAAAGTTAAGAAATAGTGATAAAGGACCTTAGAATGGTGAACACATACAGAGAACACAAATAAAATAATTAATACACAAGGAAACGAAATTTGATATCAAAATAGAAGTTGCAAAAAACATAAATAAGGGCACAGGAACAGAGATGGTTATAACAAAGATCAAATTGTGGAAAACAACTAATGAAAGCCAAACGAACTCTTAAGAAAAGAAAAATATAAAGAGAAATAAGAAGTATTACAAAAGAAGAAATACAAAATAGGATATCAAAAGCTGATTATCAACAAGTGAATATTCAAAGAGAACAAAAAACTAATAAGACAACGCACGGGAAAGAAGATGATTGATCAAACGGATCAAGAAAGCTACAAGTTAATAAAATAAAAATAAGAATAGGCACATATTACATGAAGAGCTATGCGAGAAAAGAAGTAGAACTGGCAGAAGAAATGAGAAAACTTTCTTTCTTTCTTTCTCTCCTTCTATGGACTTTCATTCGTCCATATTTTCTATTTCTTTTTCTATTTATAATCATCATTTTAATCTCCTCCATTGTTTTCCCTCTTGTTTTCCCACCTCTGTTATGCAAAGTACCGATTT
Organism: Ontholestes murinus; assembly: GCA_963969525.1. Taxonomy (NCBI): domain Eukaryota; kingdom Metazoa; phylum Arthropoda; class Insecta; order Coleoptera; family Staphylinidae; genus Ontholestes; species Ontholestes murinus. The sequence continues at coordinate 22,879,112 of OZ018399.1, forward strand.
TTCACTTTTCTCTTTACTTTTTCATACATTTGCTTCGAATATTGTTTTTGTTAACCTGTTCGTTTGCATTCTCATCATGTGCCCATACCAGTTTAATAGTATCTTTATTATTTTTCTTATTATCGGTACCTTATTGTCTGTTTTCTCCATTGGTAAGTCTATCCAATTTTATAATTGATACTGGTTGAGCTACACTCTTGATGGAAGATATGTAAATTCGATGAGGTAAAACACTTGTTAAGTTCCACAATATTTTTATTTTTATTTTCAGTTGCCTGACACGCGTATCCATCATTCCTGATCATTTTCAAAGTACAAAACTGAGGCAAGTAAAAATAAAAATATTATGGAACTTAACAAATGTTTTACCTCATCGAATTTACCTATTCCATTTTGTCTTTCCTGCTATCCTTCCTAGGTGTTTCGCCTCCATTTCATTTATTTTGCTGCCACGTTTCTTCTGTATTGTCAGGTTTTCACTTGCGTACAGTATTGTCGGTACTACTATTCAGACCCCCATTCCATTAAAAACACATCTGAACTAATTACTAACCTCACACCTGACCCTAATTTTAAACTAGTATCCTTCGGCGTAGCTAATATGTTTGCTAACATTCCCCCTAAAGATTGTATAGAATTAATAATTCTAAACCTTGATAAAAATAACGTTAATCCCACAGTCAAAATAGAATTTTTAAATATTTTAGAAACCATACTAACACACAATTAATTTTCCTTTAACAATAAATTTTACTTACAAAAAGAAGGCCTAGCAATGGGCTCATCCCTTAGCCCCTATTAGCAGAAATCTTTATGGAACACTTAACTAATATTATCCTCAATTCCCCGTTAGGTAAAAAACACATAAGGTGGTGGTATAGATATGTAGATGATATATTAGCATGCTTCGTAGGTACTGATAGACAAATTTCCAATTTCCTTAATTTTCTTAACTCTCTGCATCCATCAATTAACTTTACTGTAGAAACAGAAACTAACAACATTAATTTTTTAGATCTATCCATCTCTAAACTTAATAATACTCTTAAATTCGACATCTTTAGAAAACCTACCTTTACTGACACTATAATTCCTAATAATTCCCGACATCCCTTTAAACATAAAATAGCATCATTTAATTTCTTAATTAATAGAGCTCTCAAGTTACCTTTAAGCCCCGAATCATTTCTCAAAGAAATGAGAATTATAAAACAAATGGCCGAAAACAATGGTTACTCGGCTATTTAATTGATCAATTATTAAAAAAAACACAAATTTAAACAAGTTCAAAAATATATATATACCACAAAATTCAGAAGACAATAAGCGGTTTCAATGTTTAACTTATTTTGGAATGATTAGCCTCAAGATAAAAAAAAATATATATTGGAAAAATGTAAAGTTAAAGTAGCATTTAAATGTAATAATAAAATTTCAAACTTAATTTTTAACCCTAAAACTTAAATAGATATTATGAAAAAATCCGGCATTTATAGATTAACTTGCGAATCATGTAAAGGAATTTACATCGGTCAGTCTGGTCGTAATTTTGAAACACGACTAAAAGAACACGAACGAGCATTTCGATTAAAACATAACAACTCAACTTTTGCTGATCATTTAATAGAAAATAATCATACTTACGACAAGGATGTACTTTCAGTAATCCACTTTACGGATAAAGGCCGTAAAATGGATTTACTGGAAGCGCTAGAAATTCATAAAGCCAAAATTAATCCCGGTTTTTTCCCTTCTTAATGACCAGACTGACCTGATGTACTCTCCTCTTTTCGAAGGCATATAAATAACACCTGTTAATTAATTTTAAGTACTTTATGTTTGATAATGAACAGTGAATGTTCGAAACTATAGTCACAGCAATAAATATTTTTTGTGGTAAAACAAAGTTAAAGTGTTTTAATTATCTTATTAATGTACCACCAAGTTAACGCCGACAACATTCAAGAATTCTTACTTTTGTTTATTGACTAATTTCTTTCTTTCCTAATACTGCAGATAGTACATAGTATAGTTTGTTGGATTTTTTACTCTATTTGCCAATTTCAGATCAATTTTTCCGTTATTTGTTATTCCGTCATAATGGTTCCCATGAATTTATATGTTGAAATTGATTCCTTCTTTTCTGTTTATATTCATAATTTTACTTTTTTAGTTTTTCTATCTGTTTAACCCATATATTGACTAATTTTTGCAATGTAGGTTATGTATCTGCACATAATACTATATCGTCCTCATATATTGAAATAAAACAACACAGTTTTTCACATTGATTGTTGAACACTGCAACATGTTTCGCCACACAGTGGCTTCATCAGGCAGATATTCATATATTTAATCGATGAAACTGTTACTTGTTGAAACTCCATGGTATCCCTTAGAAACACTGATAAGGTGTAAGGTTTCAAAAAATTGTTTTTATTGTTCTGCAACAATTGTTTTGCCACACAGTGGCTTTATCAGGTAGATCTCCTACTCCTCCCCATCCAAATTTTGTTCGCCTAGTTTTAGAAAACATAAGCAATAACCTTACACCTTATTAGGGTTTTTTTAAGTGAATTGTGCTTCAATTTTTACTGATTGTAGTCTGTGGTATCCTGTTACTATTTGTGGTTGATCTGTTCTTGTTCTTGTGGTCCTAATTACTTCATTCATAACTATTATGAACAACTGCGGGGCAAGACTGTATATCTGCTTGATACATTTCCTCCGATCTTTCTCCTGCTATTTGTTTTCTTTCCTTTGCTGTTTTATAGACACTTTCTACTATTTTTATTAGTTTTCTCAACAAATTTAATTTCTTTAAGCATTTCCATATTATTTCCCGTTCAATTCAGTCAAATGCAGCCTTTAGTTCAATAAATGCTAATGTAAGTTGTTCATTACTAACAATGCTTCTTTCTATTATATTCCTAATTATATATATTGCAATTCGTTTATCTTCCTAGTTTATCTTCCTAGTTTCTTTATTATTTTAGTGTATATTTTGAAGCACAATGATAATAAACATATGGTTATTTAATTTTTCCAGTTTAATTGTTCACCTTTTTCGGTTATTGGAACAATTAATTTTTTTTGCCAATCTTTTCCTTTCCCATGACTCTAAATATTTCCCATAATTGGTTTGTACCTTCTTCTCACATGAACTTTACCATTTCCGGGTCCAAATAATCTTCTCCGCCTGCATTCTTCCCTACTTATATGTTTTATATACAGTGCTTCCCAAAAGTAACGGATAAATTCTGTAAAATCGTAAATAAAAATATTTCAGAAAAATGCTTTGACACGTCAATTTTTGTTTTTAAATATCTCCTGACATACCCTTTTCAGCCCCCCACTCCTTTGCCCCTAAGGGGTGGTAACCCCAACTTTAAAAATTCAAATAGCAAAGTATCCCTTGCGATACCTCAATTGATAGATTTTGTTTATTCTGAATACAACGAAAAAAAAATTATCAAAATCGGTTGATAAATAGCGGCGATATTTACCAAAATATATTCAAAGAAGGGCGTCAATATTCGAGTAAGGCGCTGTTGAAGGTGGCATATCAATATCGTTAAAACAATTGCAACTTGTTCTTACTTATGTCAAAGACAATTCATAGTTTTTCGTGATTGAAGAAATAGTAGCAAAATAAGATTTTCGAAACCGAAAAAATAGAATTTTTAATTATGATTGGGTTTGGAGGTAGAAGCCGGTCGAATAGAAAACAAATTTCGCGATCTCGGACATGTACGGGATCTAAGGCCAGACGTCTATTAGCCTTAAATAAAAACCGACAATTGGATGTAATTTTAATGCTGCAAGAAAATCCATATTTAACCCTTGCAGAGGTCGCTTCACAAGTTGGTACGTCAAAAAGTACAGTATCCAGATTATTTGGAAAACACAAATTTCACCAGTATGAAGTGTACTTGGTACAAGAATTGTCCGATGATGACTTTGATCGACGAGTACAATTTTGTGAGTTACATTATTGGAACTCTCTAATGCAAATCCTTTCTTAATTAGAAACGTCATATTTTCTGATGAGGCAACATTTTGTCTGAATGATACCGTCAATAAACAAAATTGTCGTTACTGGGCCCTTCTAAATTGGCATTGGATGATGGAAACAAACAAACAATATCCTTAAAAAATTAATGTGTGGGCTTGTGGGGTGGGTTCTAAAATTATTGGACCATATTTTTCGACGGAACACTGAATAGTGAACGTTACATGACCCGAAAACAGAATTTGCTTACAGCAAGACGGTGTGCCTCCACATTATGCACGACCAGTTCGAGAATACATCAATCTAGTATTTCCTGATCGGTGGATTAGTAGACGAGGATATATTGAATAGCCAGATTTAACCCCCACTAGATTATGTTCTTTGGGGCTTTTTAAAAACTAAAATTTATTTGAATAGTCTTTCAAATATTGAGGTCTTAAAGTAAAGAATTAATGGAGAAATTCACTAAATTAACACAAAAATGTTCAAATCTTTTGTGGGTAGACTAGGGCATTGTCTCTTCGTTAAGGGGCAGCACTTTGAACATTTAATTAATTAAATTTTGTTAAATTTTTTGTAAATAAATATACCATATTGTTGAATTCAGAATAAAAAAATCTATCAATTGAGGTATCGCAAGGAGTAATTTCTTTAAATTTTTAATGTTGGGGTTACCACCCCTTATCTTCAGTGACAGATTTTCTTATACTGGTTTTTTTTTATAACTGACACGTCCACTTTCTTTAAACTGGTTTAATAGTCTCTCAAAAATGGATGATTTCTTTCGGGAAACCTTTGAGTATTCTGCAAGCATAAAAATCATGCTAATATGCTGTTCTTTTGAGTAATTTTTTTACTAAGAAATACAACAACGATGTTCAAACATTAACGATTACTAACGATCTAACTCAAAAAACCAAAATAACACAACTATAACAAAAGACAGGCTTTTGAACTTTTAAAGTGACAGACTAAATTAATTATCTGACGTTTCTAAATATTTCAGGAAACTAGATACATTAATATTTTTATTTAAAAAATATTAAAATGGTGCAATAAACAATATTTTAGCGTTTTTTGTAAAAACGAAAAGACTTAAGATATAAATACCATTCGATAGGTAATTAAAAAGTGCATTTGCTGACAAATTTAGAAAATATGGCGTTGTATTTAAATAAATGAAGTTATAGCCACCTTAAGTTCTCATTTATTGCAATAAAATACAGGGTGTTTCATTAAAAAAAAAACACAACTTTGACACTTTTAGGGTTTCTGGGACACCTTGTATATTAATTTTAAAAAGTAGTCCTAATATATCCCCATACAGTTCCAAAGTGAAACTTTTTAAAAGTCACGTATTTTGGCTACAATATTCCGTTCCGTATAGCGTGAATAACCCTGTATATATATTCCTCTTCTTGGTATGTTTCATTGTTATTCTTCTTTGTTCTTGTGCTGAATTTCTCCTGGTAGTACACATTCTATTTTTTATCCCGAATTACTGTAATTTCTTTTTACCTTCCTCCCATTATATTCCTTATTGTTGTCCAGAATACATTGTTATTTATTACATAGTTTTCATGCAGTTCATTTCAAAACTCTTCCCGTGTATTTTTCTTTTCATATTTTATTTTATATTTTACTATTCGCCTTTGTCTATTGCATTCTTCTTCTTCTCCTGTTTGGATGCATTTCTTCCATGCTACTTTCTTCTTATTCTTGGTATGTTTCATTGTTATTCTTCTTTGTTCTTGTGCTTCCATGCTACTTTTTTCTTATATACTTCTGTTTTCACTTGTTCATTCATTCATTTAATTACACATATTTCTGTTGCTGTGCTTCCATCTTTCTTCCAGTGTTCACTAGCTTTTCTGGTTTTGCTATTCTTAAAATTTTTCGTTCGTTTTTATTACATATTGTTCCTGCACTCTTCCCATTTATATTTTTACATCTATTAATTTCGCTGTAACCATTCCGGGCTGAATTAATAATTCCGGGTCCTTGACTGTCTTGATATTTTTATTATGCCTTTAAATGTGTTTCATCTTTCCTCCAGTATCCATTCGCCCTTCTGATTTTTCTCTTCTTGAAGTCTTTCGTCCATCCTCGTTCTATATTGTTCCTGTACTCTTCACATTTTGAGTTTGTTCACTTTTTTTGTACCCTTATCCTGTGCTGCATTGATAATTCCGGCTCTTATTCTGTGTTAGTATCTATTTAATTTTTAATTTGTAATCGATTGGTGTTTGTCTTATATATTTTATTTACATATTTATTAGATATTTGTGTGTATACCATGTATAACTGTATGTGTGATTTCTATGTTATTATATAAGTTTTTATTTATACATTGATTTTATACCTAGACTATAAGTTTTAAATTTTAAACTATAATTTTAAATGTTACTTTTAAACTAACACTAATTTATACTTACATTTAGATTTTTATACAAATTTTTAATTATTTTAATTATTGATTAGTTTTTAGATTATTTTATATTTTTACAATTTCATGCAATACTATAGTACTTTTATTTAATATATCAAATTGTACAACTCAATTATAAATGACTCCCCCATGAATGTATTTACTCATTCTTTCTGGAATAATAAATGATTATGATTATGATTATGATGTTTTCTTGACGTCTTATTCTAGGTTTCTCGTGAATACTGTATAATCTATCAAATTTCTCACGTTTCTCTCCTCCGCCACAAATGTATATTTATCTTCAATTTTCTGCTCCCAAAATATGTTTTCTGTAAATAGGTAATTTATTTGACAGAAGTCTAGCATTTTGACGCTATTTCTATTTATTATATCTTCTCCGTGCTGTCATATACATATCAGTCCTCTATTTACATCTTTTCCTACTCTTGTATTCCAATACCCTATCATTATTACTGTGTCGCATTTATTTCTTATTTAATCTATTTTTGTCTGTAGTTTATAAAAGAATTCTTTTATTGCCTTTTCTTCGGTTCATTCCGTTTGTCCATATCCTTGTAATAGTCGTATTTTTTTAAATTTACAACAACCACTTGCCAAAAATAGACGTAAAATGGAAGAATAAACAAAGACTATACTAGACAAAAAAATGTAAGATAGTGGATATATACTAAAAATAAGATAAATCCAAGAAATATACCAAGAATCACTTCAAAGAAAATTTAGAGAATCAAAAAATAACATAGAAGAGAAAACAGAAACATTTAAAGAAATATAATGGAAACAGGTAAGGAGAGCTGCGAAATAACATAAAAGAAAATAAAGAAAAAAAACTATTTTACGAAACATTAAAGCATCTAAAACAAAAAGTATTACAACACGATGAATATTAAAGACAAATATAGAAACATAATTACAGACGAAGACAAAATCATGAAAACATGGCGATAACATTTCGAAGATCTGACCGAACAAAAAATAGAAGAAAGAAAAGAAGAGTCACATAAATAAACCTACAAAAAACATGAATTTTAAGAACAAACATAAAGTATTAATATCAAATCAAAAACATTTAAAACAAAGAAAGAAGTACACTAGTATATATAGGCAAAAGAGCAAAACAACAGATGAAAGCAATACAAATTTGATAGTTAATACAAACGGAGCTACTATTGGCATAGTAATAATGGCAGAAAATGGGGAATATTTAAAATATTAAATAAAGAAATGACTTAAGTAAACATGAAAATAATCCTTGAGAAAACCAAGAGCATTACAATTGTACAGGAAAAAAAAAAGCACGAACTAATTATAGAAGGAAATAAATAACATGCTGAAAAACACTTTCTTCGACAGAAAAGAGATAATTATGGCAAAACAAAAACAAAAATAAACGCTATGGATATGAGGTTCGTTAGAAAAATAAAAAATAAAACCAAAAGGAACGAAATATACATATAAAACCAACAGGTAAAATTAATAAATGAAATAATAACGAAGGAACAGGTGTAGGGGATCATGCAGAATGATCTATTAAGAAACAGCAATAGGGAAAAACAACAGAAGACCAAGGAAGGGCTAGTACAGCTCAATAAAAATGAACGACAGAGGAAGAGATGGAAAGAAAAAGGTTACTCAATATAGAAAGAAATGGAGGAAATATTACCACTAAAACAAATAGGAAAAATAAACAAAGATTTCCAAAATTTACAATACATTGTACATCAAAAAGGCAGAAGGGCAACTGATTAAATAAAATTAATTTAAAGCATTAAAAGGTATTTCATGACTAACCACATATTAGCCATAGACATAACCACCTTCACAAAATCAGCTCAACAAAAAGCTATTTCAAACTCCTAAAAGAAATATAGTTAATGGCTTCACCAAATATTTGATGCCTTAAGTACAGGCAATTTTAATTACTTTAACATATACACTAAATTTACTACTTATGTGGTCATCATATAGCACTGCTTATTTTATTATCCTATCTATATTTAAAACGAAAAAAAAAATGAGAAGGGTTGAAGCTCTTTATCAAATTTCAATAAATGCCCAAATTTAAAATTAAAACCTATGATAGTTTTGTAGATGCCAGCCCGCAGATACATACTATATAAAATATAAACGGATGTATCTCTGTTCTTTATCTTCATTTGGCGCCAATAATGTTAATCCAAAACTAACTGTCCCATAATGTGGTAAAAAACATTTATTGCTACCAAGTTCATTGGCATTTTGCGGCATATAAATGTGGGTTTTTATATAAATGATGTTGCCATCATGTTACTTTCTTCGTAACTGTAACGAAAAAAATCCTACAATAATATTATAGTTAAAAATTTTAAATATTTTTTATTTAAACATTTTTAATTGCTTCGTGATTAATTTTAAATAAGGTAGATTAATAGATATACTGTTGTTATCGCTCAGAAATTTTTATTCTTGACCTATTTCAACAAGGTCATTTTTCATTTCAACTGTGATAAAGTTATCATGGTCAAATAACCATATTTTGAATTTTTCTTAGAAAATTGAATTTGGGCGGATTTTCTATTTTTCTGCTTAAAAAGTATTGAATTTTCTCTATTGGAAAACTACAATAAATACATTATATACTTCATACAATATTAAAATTACATTACTATATACTTTACAAATATTATAGATTAAAATTAGATTAGACAAACTACACAATAAGCAGCAATAAAAATGTAATGAGTGGAAATACAAATATATTTGTAATTAATAAATTGCATTTTAATTAATGTGTGGTGGTAATGAACGCTTGGAGCAAAACACAAACAAATCGTCTAGAATGCAGCAAACACACAAGAGTTTACTTCCTGAATGAGTCATAGATAAAAGTATCTATGTGATTATACGACAGTGTCAACACATGCCTTATTATAAATGATTACAATTCGTTTAAATTTTAAATGGCATTCATCAATAATGAAATAATTGCTACATTCAATATACTTGACCTAATTGTTGTAAACTGTCCATACTTCCATAAATATTACACACCATAAACATTTTCGATTAATATTTTATATACAGGGTGGTTCTGTGACTCAGGGAATAAAATTAACCACATATACTAGAATGAAAAATGATGATGATTTGCAAAAATAATTATTATAAAAGTCTTCAAATGACCAAGATACAAATCATCAAAGAAATTTTAACACATTTTTCTAAATATGTTCAAAACCGTTCGTGGTAGAGTGCTAAAATTTTTTACAGCCTAAACTAACATCAAGTAAATTCCTTAGGAAATTCGTCACTTCGATCGGACCGCAGAAACCATGCTATACAGGGTGTTCCTAAAATTTGTTTGCTCAGAACTTTTTGCTTGCTCGTAAATTAACATTTATTCTTCCATATTTAAAAAAATATATTTTAGAAACTTTTATCACTCTTTGAAGTTTTTGATAACAGTGGCCGTTTTTGAGTTAAAAGCAAAAGTAGTCTCTGATTTCAATCGTAACAAACAAAAAAACAAAAATCCTAAAAAAATCCTCCCAAAACTAACGAAATATTAAAATTTTTGTTTAAACAACATAGCTCAATTCATTTTTTTAATTTTTTAATTGTTATCGCTCACTCAGATTTGTCAAACTTTACGATGACAATACCAAATTTCACCTGGCAATGCTAGTGTTTCCATTTCTCAATACTTAAACAGCAACAAAAGGTTTTCTTCTCATTTGTATTTTACAAATTTATGTTTTTGCTTTAATAATTAGGTCGCAATTTCTTCGTTATCATAAAGAGCAATGTGATTAAGACCTAATCTTCAATTAGTTCTATAATTAATTAATCTTCCTTAAATATTTCACCAATATAAATTATAAACTCTTGAAGATTTTTGCAATTTGGAAAAGAAATTGCTAAAAAAATTCACAAAACCACAAAAACAAGAAATCTAAATATTTCAAATAAAAAATGCTGAAAAAATAAAACAAATAGAAAATGTTACACACAACAATGAAGATAATCAGACAGATTTGCTAAAATATAGGGAAGGAGTTTTGCTAGATACTTTGGTAAACCTGTACAGGTTGTGAGATTCTGTAATACCATTGAATCCAGTTATGGATATAAGTTAGAAGGAGTCTGCGGAAGCAGTTATCAGGGAAGCTCTCTTAGTCACATTAAAAGTATTAATCAATCTCACTCATCATTTGAGAAAACAATCATTAGGCAACAGTTTAATATACGTACGAGAAGGAATTACCGATGCCAGTCTTCATTTACTCTTACAAGTACCTCATTACATACCTGAACAGAAGAAATTTCAAAATGTCAATAATAAGAAACGTTTAATCATATGATAAAACGACGGTGGAAGCTCTCATCATCCAGTAATACTATTGGGTAGAATGTGCCAGGCTGGTAGAACGAAAAACGGAGGCAACCTAGCCGAAATCCAACAAAGAGTTCATTGAAGAAACTGTAGCCAAACTGCTGCAAAAGGCTGGAGCCCACATGGAATACACATTCTTGGCATCTTACCTAATCCTACGGTTAGGATTTTTGATAAAAGACAGTGAAGATTACAAAGTGACTGTAAAACAATTTTTGAAAGATAACGATTTTATAATTTTATGAAAATAACGGCCTCAAATGAAGCATCAAGCGTGTGCGCCATTAAAGAAACAGGGAGAGTAATAAAATTCTTGAAAAACTGTGACAGGCTCCGTGAACTGCACGAACTCGACTTACCTTCCACACATAGCAGAGAACGTATAGATCTCAGTTTTTTAATAGCGCACTAACTTTTTTTGAACGTTATCCATATTAGATAATTTTAAACTCAAATTGCTGGAAAATAAAGGAGTTTGTAGAGATGTTTCTAAAAATAATTAAGCTCTACAAAATCCAGTAAACGTGCGAGTTTATTGGATTTAACAGAAATTAGTAGGAATTCAGAAATAGTTGGCAGAAATAAATAATTTTATAGATAGATGCTACTATTCGTATGATAAATATGCAACCACCTCATTTTGATAGTCAGATTTTCTCGATAAATTTGCTCAGGCAATTTGAAAATTGATATAATTGATCTAAATGATTCATCTTATATTTTGCCGAAAGTGTCCCTAAGTCATATAAACTATAATTATGATCACTTGGTCAAGTACCTGGCAATGAGATATAGTCAAGCATACCTTGAACTTATTTATCATCCATAGCTTAAAAAACGCAGACAAAAATTTGAAAGTCTGTATTTCCTAGTACCAATAAAAAGACACACAGAGAAGAACTAAATAATTAAAGGAATCAATGATTATTTTGGGAAGTCTATATAACATGGCTACAACAGGAGGCGGAAGAGCCAGGGAATATAATTGTGGTTGGGGATTGGAATAGGAACTATGCAGACTAAGTGTATAAACGAAGAAGGAAATTTAGTAGAAGCAAGAAAGTCAAAGGACTCGAAAATAACAAAGGAGGGAGAGGAATGGATAAAATGGGCAGACAAGAAGGCGCTGGAAGTACTAAATGGGTGTACGGCAGAGGATTGGGAAGGGGAGGTGACATATAGCGGGCCACGAGGGAAATCGGTAATTGATTATATCCTGGTTGGGGAAGAGATAAGGGATGAAGTAACGCACTTTGCTGTTGAGGACTAGAGCGGGTCCGATCATTTTCCAGTAACGGTTAAACTTGGGAACAGGGGAAAGGAGAGGCAAGTAATAAAGAAGGAAGGTTGGTGCTGGTCAAGGTTGGCAAAAATGAACTACAGAAGGAGAATTAAAGAGGTATGTTTCGAAGATATAGAATCTGTGAAACAACTGAGAGCAGGAGTAAAGTCAGCAATGACGAGGCAGAAGAGGGGGAACGGGGTACCAACGAAGATGGGCTGGTTTGATAGTGAGTGTCAGGATGCGAGGAAGGCGTTAAGGAAGGCCACTATAAAATGGAGAAGAGAACTAGGGACAGAGGATGAAATGAAGGAAGCAATGTACCACTGTGAGAGTGTGTGCAAGAGCAGAAAAGAAGAATGGATGAAAGAAGAAATTAAGGCGGTATCCGAAATTGTATGTGAGAAACAGCTATGGACATACGTAAAGAAAAACAACCCTAACAGAAGAATAAGGGCAGAGAGTATATATAAATCTGTTAAGAGTAGGATACGTGGTGGCAGAGGTGAGTTACGATAGAAGGGTATTCGATGGAGCAGGAGACTTTAGGGAGGAAGAGTTAGATAGAGCTCTCATAGGGATAAAGGAAAGGAAAACGGCAGGGCCAGATGGAATCCAGGAAGATTCTTGGCAATGGTGTAGTGTAGGAGGAAAACGGGCCATGAGGGGCATTTTAAATAAGATATGGAAGGGGGGAAGAGCAATTTCCGGAGGAATGGAGGGAGGGAATTATTATACCAGTACATAAGGCAGGAGATGAAATGTGCCCAACAAATTATAGGGGTATAACTCTGATGGACACATTGTATAAAGTCATGATGGGAATGGTAAAGGAACGGTTGGAGGAGGAGGTATAAGATAGGGGCCTATTACCAAAAGTGCAGGCAGGCTTCAGGAAGGGAAGGTCTACAGTAGATCAAATAGCTACTCTAAACTGGCTGAAGAACTATGAATGAATTGAATGAGATGAAAGGGAGACTGGAGAGGTATTTTAATAAAAGGGAGTTGATTGTGAGTGTCAAGAAAACTAAATGAATTGAAGTAATACTTTCAACGTTTGGGTAGCGAAGATCTGCGTGCCACATGTTTTAAATTTCGGGAACCGATGGGCGCTAATTTCGTTTTCTTAGAAAATCGCCTGGTCCGCTTATGATCGTTTTGTTGTATTCGCACAAACCCTAAGCCGTTACACTTACATCATAAATTTTGTAATAAAATATATTTACATTTTGGGTTACGATTAGTCAGGTAGTCGCAACACTTTGCCTACTATATGTATAAACTGTTTCCACTATTGTCTATTATGTCCAGCTTTTTTCTGTTTTGTTTAGATTCTTCTAGATTGTCTTATTTCATGTTTTATTTGGTCTTCTAGAAAAAGTAAAACAATTTTTGTCTAGATTCATAAAATAAGTTTTCGAGGAGCTTTAGGCAAACAAAAAGTATGTTAAAATATTTTACGTCGGTTCTAGGAAAGGAGGAAAGGAAGACACGTCGATAAGCATTATACCCTTCGAGGAATTAAAAGGATGGCATACTTGTCCTATTACGCGAATGCTTATTTTGTGGGTATTTATCGACGGAAATTCTCGCCAATGGCTGCTAGATAAGTTTGATAGGATTTATCAAGGCCAAAAAATGGTCAACGACATAAAAATTATGAACAACACGTGACATAACTACTATCTATAGTAAAATAATATCTATGATTACCATAGGCAACACTTAATTTTAACACTAAGTTGAGTTTTAATATAGTAGTTGACATAGAAGATGAATAATGGAATAAAGTCGTACTTAAAGTCTTGGTGAGCTCGTTTAACCGTTCTAGAAAAAATGCCAGTTTCAGAGTTTAATTTATATTAATGCAATTTGAAAGAAACTTAAGATCAAACCAGAAAATAATGGAGCAATATCAATACGTAATATCTTATTTACATCAATAGCTAAGTACAGAAGGATACTAGCAAAGTGATTGGGATAAAGCGAGTATGAATGTTGGCGTACGCGATATAGTGCTTATGGTGACGGATTATGATGGGGCAAATGTGATGATAAAGAGAGAGTGGAAAAGTACATGGACAAGAATGAGTTACAGGTGAATGTGGGGAAAACGAAGTGGATGAGGTTTAGGAATAAAGGAATTGAAGGAAGAGTGAAAAAACGAATGGAAGGGGGGATTGATTGAGAGGGTGCGAGTGTTCAAATATCTGGGATTCATTTTTAAGTATACGGGGGGATATGAGAAGCACATGAGTTATGTACAGTGGTAGGCGAGGAGAGCATGTAGAGTGATGTCACTCTGATTATGAGATGCATGCATTAAGTCGATTTTTGATGTAGAAGTGAAGGTATTGGGGACAAAGAGATATGAGTGTGTGGAGAGTGAGCAGAGATATATATTATTGCATGAATTAAATAGGAATAGCTTAGAGAGTGAGGCAGTAAAGAGGGTGGTGGGATATGAAATAAAAGTGTGCGCACTGGAAGAGGACAGATTGGTGAAGGAGGTATGGAAGAGGAGCAGAAGTGTAGGGGAGGGTAGATGGAGAGTGGAGAGGAAGAGGATGTATGAAAGTGGGATTGGCAGATTGAATGAAGGGCTTAAGAAAGAGGAGGATTGAGTGTATGTATGAGAAGGGGAAAGACAGGAAAGGCAGGAGTGTGTAAAGAGGAGCGAGTATAATGAGGGGTATAGGAGATGGCAGGTGCATGGAAGAAGGCCGAGGTATTTAGAGCAGAACGGAATGGGAAGAGAGGAGACGGTGACGCTGCCGAGGGGCAGGTGTGGGTCGGATGAAAGATAGAGGTGGATGGGAAAGAGTTCCGGGGATGCGTGTTGTATAAGAATGGGAGGGATACGTGGAGACATATTGCGGAGGAGTGCGAGGAATCGGCGAAAGGGTGCAGGAGGATGATGGAGTGGATGAGTGAAGATGGGTCTGGGTTAAAGGTACTCGATCACAGCCACAAAGTGCTTGAACTTACAACGAACGAGCTAAGAACTTTCACCAGACTCATAACAGGGCACTCTGCGTCCTCCGATACATTTGTGGAAAATGGGAAAAGAGGAAAGTGGAAACTGCAGATTTTGTGATTCGGCAGATGAAACGACCGAGCATATACTATGCACTTGTGTCGCGATTGTTCACAAGCGTCTTTCCCACTTCTGCAAGGATCTCCCGAAGAAGTGAGCAGTATCACACCTAAGAAAGTTACAAGGTTCATGGAAGACGTGGCACTGCCGCTTGGGAAGTGATTGTTTAAGGGTAGTTCACGAGAGATTAACACACCTCACTAGGATCCTAACCTATAACCTATAAAGTTACTGAGGTGACTGAAGTGAGATAGAAGGAGGAGGAGAGTGGATATAATTAATAATTTGATTTTGTAGAATTAACTTATGTATGTATTGTAAAGGTTTTGTATATTGTATATTTACTAGCAAAGTGTTGTTATTCCGTTCAACAATCAATCATATTATCTACTTCACATGAAAATTGAGAAATATTAAACACGATAAGAAAAAATAAGGAAAACATATATCCTTGAATCTATTATGATACTTAAGGTAATAAATTAAAGGAGAAAATCGTGAATATCAGGATGTATTTGATTCTGCACGGGAGGATAATTTCAACACAAAATAAATACCGAAAATTCCCGATCAATACAACAGATAAAGTCATTCTGAAGTTCATAGGTCCCACCAGTCGCGTAGCTAAAGACATGCTCTGTCTTGATTGCAGTTAACGCAAAAATGAAATCAAAAGTTACTTACTATCTTGAATTGGCGATACGTTAGATATATACTTAGATACTATAGATATATTGTTTATGCACTATTTTCACTATGCTCGATCTTGAAAGCTAAAGGAATTTCCGAGGAATAAAAGATGATAACGATACTATTCGGATTATTTCTCGATCTTAAAAGCTGAAGAACCTTCTGAAAAATGAAAGGTGATAACATAACGATACTATTCATATTATCCTGTAAGAAATGGTGTGCTTCGACGATATAATCGCAGTGGGAACATCCTTCGAGGAATATAATTAAACAAGACGTGCAAATTGTTACAAAAATTCAGCTCAATATTAACTTGGTAGAACAACTTCTTAGTGATGACTTCATATTATCTTCTGAACAAGAAGATGTGAATTCAATTACGACGCATTTGATATTCATTATAACTGAATTGAAGAGACGTAAAAATAATAAAACTATAATCAATTGGTACACGCCAAGTAACATGCGAAATGTAATGAATTTTCTATATGAGAATTACAGACTCACAAGAAATATTAAGGATAAGGAAATGTATGCTGATTACAAGAAGAATTACATTAAACAAGTTGATTTAGTTATGGCAAATATATTGAGAATTCAAATAATCCAGCTGAAGCTTCATGGCAACTTATTAATATTGAAAGAAATGCACTTAAAGATTTCAAAGTAGTTCCTATATCACCTCAGAATTTTAAAAATTATTTCATTGATCATATTGAAACCATTATTAAAAATATGCCAAATATATCTTTAGTGCTTCCGAATAATCGCTCTCATAGTGAGTCTTTCTTTTTTAAGCCAACCCACCCTGAAGAAATAAGTACGGCCATTTCTGAATTAAAAAATAAGAAATCAAAAGATATTTACGGCTTAGATGCATGTTTATTGAAACAAATATCTACTAAGATAGCTCCTTACTTATGTCATTTGTTTAATGTTTGTTTCAAACGTGGAATTTTTCCATCAGATTTGAAGATTTCGAGAATTGTCCCTATTCATAAAAATGGGGATAACGAAGGTTGCTCAAATTATAGACCACCTCCAAAAATAATGGAGATTTTGGTCAAGCATAGGCTGCTCAATTGAAAACACAGTTATATTCCTTTCTTCACTTTTTATTTTTTAGCTATTGATAATGGGTACATAGTGCCCAAAATGTACATTTAGCTGTGAAAAAATAAAAAGTCAAGAAAAGAATATAACTGTGTTTTCAATTAAGTGATATTAACCTTCACGTACTCAAGTAACTACAGCAAGCATTGGTTGATTAAATATTTTGATAAAAATAACTTGAAGCACTGAATCAGCTATAGATGAGATAATAAAAGTGATCTTAAGTAACATTAACGAAAATAAATACACATCCATTAGGCTCTGTGATTTAACTAAAGCGTTTGATTGCGTTAATCATGATATACTGTTACAAAAACTGCAATTATATAATATCCATGGATGTACATTAGACTTTTTTAAATCTTACCTTAGCGATCGTAAGCAATGTTTCTGTATAAATGCTAAAAAGTGTGATATACAAAAGTTAAATCATGGGATTCCTCGAGGGTCTGTATTAGGACTCATTCTATTTATTGTATATATATATATATATATATATATATATATATATATATATATATATATAAATGATTTACCAATGTATATGGCTCCGACCAAGGTTATCTTGTTTGCAGATGACACTTTATTTATTTTCAGTTACTAAAATGATACTGTCCTCGAAAATATGGTAGAGGATGTCAGAAACAAGATAACTGAATGGTTTTACGCTTATAAATTAAAATTAAACGATTTAAAACCACAGAAATTACAGATCGCCCCACACATAAGTACTGTTACAAACTGTGTCAGTTCTAGGCATTCGTCTTGACAATCAATTGAAGTGGTTAGATCATATTGATCATTTATCCAAAAAAAACTATGTAGGTCTTTGTTTGTGTTAAGAAAACTTGACAAACTAGTCTGCAAGCCGACATTAATAACTGCATATAATGGATTATTTTATTGCCATATATTATATGGTTTACGAATGTGGGGAAATTTTAGTGGAACGTCCCGTATTTTTATTTTACAAAAAAAGCAGTACGTATTTTAGCAGCATTAGGCAAAATGTATGAATCTAAGGGATATTTCAAACAGTTCAATTTGCTGACGGTGCCTGCCATGTTTATTTATAAAACATGTATGTATATTCACCAAAACAGAACTAAATTCATAAATTAGGGATAAATATGCCAGGGTAGGTGTCAATAAAATTCAAGTAGGTTTATACAAAAAATTATCAGAACATATTTAAAAAAAAGACAACAAAGAAATTTAAATCCAAATTGAAAAGGTACCTTATTGAAATGGAACCATATATTGTGCAAGAATTTCCACGTATATGATTCTGCCAGAGATTAGTGAATGATTTCGATTTTTTAATTGTAAATGTATTGTTTCGTAATTTTTAATATTTATAATTTATATCATATGTTATTGTTCGTATTAATTTGACGCATGTGAAGATTTGTAATCTGTTAACATTAATGAACGATTATTATAATTATTATGAATAACATAAGTAGGAATTCTTATGTGAACGAAATTTTAGTTTGAACAGGTCACCTTCTTAAAAAGGAAATATTGCATTGTCCTAAGAAAGTGTCCGCTTCCGTCATTATGAATCTGTATAAATAGAATTTACTCTTATGTTGAAGTCGGTATGAGGTATAAGATAATATTAGGAGTTATACTTGCTGATGAACAATTATGGAACATTAATGAAATCCTTAGAGAAATCATTTCCGCCTTATCATTTTCTTCACAGTGAAGATCTGATCTTCCAGGTCTCTCCATTTTACAGCAATTTTTCTTAACACATTAAAATAGTTAGTTGCTTTAGAACGTACTCTGACATCAAGAGTAGAGTCTGCAATATTGTCAATATATTCCAGTCATTTGCTCTCCCGAATTGGCGATTCATATTGATTGGTTTTACTATTTTCTTAACGCTTGACCTTAAAAGTGAGTAATCGTTACAATCATGCCGGAAAAATCCCCCCAAAGATCTCAACATTAAAAAAACTCTGGATAGAATCTTTTCAAACAAGGTCGTTTTTTTGAAAAGAAATATAATACTTAGGACACATAGTCACAAGTGAAGGTTTTCTTATAAAATACAAATGTTAAAATAATGATAAAGATGCATGATAAAGGGAAGAGGATACAAATAAATAAAAGCAACATATTATTTTATTATTTTTTTATCAAACAAATATATTAACAATAATATTCATGTTTACAACATGTATACAATAATATATATATAGAAATATAATAAAAATAAAATAGACAAAAAGTAGTTTGAAATCTCTTTGGAGATCTAGGTAAATTAGTGCCTCTTGTGCCTTAATATTTTAGTGCGCTTTTTTACAAAACAGGGGCTGGTCTGCACCCGGATATCCTTAAAGTAAAATACTGTTATTGTCCCCCGATCATAGATATCTCAGTATAAAAATAGAGCGCACTTTCAAAAGGTGTTTCCTTACATTTTCTTGCAGTTCAATGCAATATCTTGTTTTATACATTAAATAACAAAAACGTATTGTATATATTGTACATTTAAACATGTTTAGGCAATTTTATCATTGGAGTTTTATTTTGACACATACTATTTCATTTTCATAAGTAGGAATGGCAATGTTTAACATATTACATTTTCAAACAAAAGTTATAAAACATCTACGTTTACTCTTTTGCTATTAAATCTTATTAACTTGGTGGTCATTTACACAACTACTACATCGAATTTATTAACACATTAATTAAACGTTCACGTGGAAGACAGGGCAGAGAAACAATGTCAAAACGGTCATACATTAACATTATACAATAAATAAGTAACGGATTAAATGGATATGTGTATTTTTCATTTGAGCAATTAGTATTTGTAATCAATAAGTGTTACAAATACGTATCATACATATAACCATGTCAATAAAAACCGCCACCTTGCATTTTAAGATAATTAACATACAATCGACATAAGTATTAACTAAAACTATACATATCACTAGTTATTTAGTTATCATATTAATATTCAATTATTTTAGAAATATGTGGTTCGGATGTCTAAGCTCATTAATATAATTTACTAACAGTTATATGATGCTATGGATACTAAATTATAGGCGGTTTTCAACGTTCTACCTTACATAATGAATCAACCAACACCAACAATACTCAACAAATATAGATGTTATTAAAAAATTACTATTGCCTTGTATAATTACAAACCAATTAGTTTATTGAGGATGTAACATGACCACCAGAAAATGCATTAATAATCCAAAATTTATCTAGCTACGCATATAGTAGGGTTCCATATTATATAAAATCTACAGTTACATTCCGTTCAAAATTCTACTCTATAAATTCCAATACCAAAAAGTTTAGGTTCTATTGGTTACAATATGGTTTCTATTCCAGAATTGTATCTACACGGCTAAACTATATTCTATTTAGGTTCCTAGTATCACTACAAAATAAGACAGAAACAGAAGTTATAACATAATTTACCCTATTTCAACTTGTATAAACCAATACATCTATTATTAATAATTACCTACAACATAAATGTGTATATTTGAGTAATATTTGCCACCATCCTAAATGAAATAATGATCCTATATTTGGATGTTGTGCGAACTTCTGTAGACCTGCTTTAATGATGCGGACTGGTCTTCCAAACTTCGCTTTAAATTCGTGATTGTGTTCAGGAGAACCTGTTGTCGAAGGCTCTCGCAGCTTTTCCTGTTAGATTCCTCTATCGAGACGATTTGCTCTAGTTCTGAAACATGGAGAGTATTATAAAAATATATAACTGTTATTATTATTTTTTCAATTATATATACTGGATTGATGATAATAAAATAGTGACACAGTATATGGTTTCAAAAATGTTTTTGAAAGCATATTTTATTAAGTTTCAATTATATTTCTATTGGAAATACTGGAAGGTGAAATTGAAAAGTTGAAGTATTTAATTATAAGAAATATAGTTTCGGGTATACACATTTGCCAACTTTGTTCATGATAAATTTATAAAGCAAAACTCAATTGTGGCCGGATACTTTAACAGAGCTCCTTAGCTGCAGAAGTTACGCGACCGCAGGCTTCGTCCAAAGGAAGATAGGGGCGTTGCATCCGGTCCCCTAAGAGCAGGCTAGTGTTCATAAGTTATTTACTCAAAGTCTGATCTATACAAAACACCGCCGTCCACAATTGAATTAATAATTAAGTTCAGGATTTGTACGTTGCAAACTAGGGTAACTACAGCCAATGGCGTTTTGAGAAGACAAACTGGTATTTTAATAAAAACCAATAAAGTTAAATAGTCTATTAAATATTGAACTAGATTGAATTTTCGGATGTACTGAACAGAAACTCAATCC
>OZ018399.1:22900666-23108659 GCA_963969525.1 Ontholestes murinus
GAGAGTGTGTGTATCCATTTGAACTAGCAATTCTTTTAATCGTGTCTATTTCTTTTTTAAATGAGGCATCTGAGAGGGGAATGTTAAAAGCGCGATATATCATTGAATTAAAGGCCGCTAGTTTGTGTTTATAGGGGTGGTTGGAACAATTAGGGATTACTCGATCTGTGAATGTAGGTTTTCTATATATGTCAAATGTTAGTGTTTCATTAGTTTTAGTTATTGAGAGGTCCAAAAATTTTATGTTGTTATTAGTTTCAGTTTCTACTGTAAAAATGATGTTAGGATGTAGGGAATTAATATAGTTTAAAAATTGAGTTAGTTGTCTGTTAGTACCTGCGAAGGAAGCTATAATATCATCTACGTATCTAAACCACATTTTTATATGTTTTTTGCCTAATTGAGAATTTAAAATTAAATTTGTTATGTTACACATTGACATCTACATTACACCCAGTAGAGTTCGATCTCTTGGATGACTACGTGAGAGAAAAAGTAAGCCGCATTGCCCACAAGAAATATGTTACGCAGACTAAAAAACTACGTACCCTCGTTTCGGAGAAAGAAACAAGATCAAAAAATGGAAATACCAACCATCCAAGTGAAGCTGAGATGAAGTTCTATCCCAGTGTGGTAAACAATAGTGATGTATCTTTCAACAAACAGGAAATGGATTTTTTAAAACTAGGCCCCAATTATTCTCCACACGTGTTGCCAAAACATCCAAAAGAAACATTAGTAGTGGAAGCGGAATTAGCCCTGAAAAACATCCCTGACTGTGAGTACACTAAACACAAAATTGCCAAAATCATAAAAAATTCAAAATTCAATAACTCTGATAACAAAATCATCAAGTCAATCAAAAAGAAAATAATAGATAATAATTTGATAATTACCAAAGCCGATAAGGGAAACTCAGTTGTTATTTTAGATAAACCAAACTACATTTCAAAAGTCGAACATTTCTTAAATAGCTTAGATATCATTGAATTAAAGGTCGATCCAACCTCTAAATTTCTAAAACAACTAAAAATCACCACAGATGCATGTAATTCAATTTTCGACCAATTTACAAAAAACCGTTTATTCCCTATGAATCCTAATTCTCCCAGATTATACGGCCTCATAAAAATTCACAAAGATAATTCCCCGATTCGTCCCGTAGTATCCTCCATTAATTCTCCCGCTCATAAAATAGCATGCCACCTTAATTCCTTATATAAACAATTAACAGATTTTAGAGACCCAAGATCGATAAAAAACTCAAAGGAACTGACCGATAAACTGACTAACTTCCAAATCCCATCTAACCATAAGCTTGTATCATTCGACGTATCTAACATGTTTGCAAAAATCCCACCTAGAGACTGCATAGAATTAATCAAGAAATCATTTGAAAATTGCAACGTAAACATAACAGTTCAAACAGAATTTATTAATATCCTTGAAATTATTTTAGACAATAATTATTTCACTTTTGAAAACAAATACTACAGACAAACAGAAGGACTAGCAATGGGCTCACCTTTGAGTCCATTGCTAGCTGAAATATTTATGTGTAACATAACAAATTTAATTTTAAATTCTCAATTAGGCAAAAAACATATAAAAATGTGGTTTAGATACGTAGATGATATTATAGCTTCCTTTGCAGGTACTAACAGACAACTAACTCAATTTTTAAACTATATTAATTCCCTACATCCTAACATCATTTTTACAGTAGAAACTGAAACTAATAACAACATAAAATTTTTGGACCTCTCAATAACTAAAACTAACGAAACACTAACATTTGACATATATAGAAAACCTACATTCACAGACCGAGTAATCCCTAATTGTTCTAACCACCCCTATAAACACAAACTAGCGGCCTTTAATTCAATGATATATCGCGCTTTTAACATTCCCCTCTCAGATGCCTCATTTAAAAAAGAAATAGACACGATTAAAAGAATTGCTAGTTCAAATGGATACACACACTCTCTTATCGACAAATTGGTTAACCAACAAAAATATAAAAAAGTCAAAAAATACATATACGCAGGTTCAGAAACCTTTAATACAAAAACATACATCCCCCTAACGTATTTTGGCAATATTTCATTTAAAATTAAATATAATTTACAAAAACACAACATAAATGTTGCATTTAAACCATTTTCCAAAATTAAGAATAGTTTATTTAACCCCAAAACTAAAATACCAACTGCTCACAGATCAGGGATATACAAGTTGACATGTGAATCTTGTAAAGGTGTGTATGTAGGTCAACTGGTCGTAATTTTAAGACTCGTCTGGGAGAACATTTGCACTCTTTTCGGCATAATTTAATCGACAAGTCGTCATTCGCTAAACACATAATTGAAAATAATCATTCTTTTGGCGAGGATGTACTGTCGGTTATTCATTTTGCCGAAAAGGGTCGTAAAATGGACCTCCTGGAATCATTAGAAATCCATAAAGCCCGCGCTAATCCGGAAACTCCAGTAATTAACGACCAGGTTGACCTAGTATACACTCCTATTTTTAATGCCATTGTAAATCCATAATCTATTTGTATATAAATACCGCACGTTATGTAGTTTAGGTTACTTTCGGTTTGAAAATGATACGTGAATGTATTGAAACCATTGGTCACCGTTTAAATAAATAACTGTTATACAAAACAAAGTAATTATTGTGTTTAATTTGGTAGTAATATTTATACCAAACTAGTACTTATGCCTGTGGGCCTATCAATAGGCAATATATCTTTCAAATCAATGCAGAATATAATCTCACACTTTTTATACATTTTAAAACAAACAAATAAAATAATTTTTTATTTAATGTATTATTTTGAATTTTTTCCAAACCCATTACACAATATTTTATAATTGCTTAAGATCATCCGACGGTCATTCAAGAAATAGTCTTGAATGACCTTCTGATTATATTATAAAATAATGCCTAGTGACTTTTTATAATTGTACCATTGGATAGGTTTCAATAGCCTTGAATGAATATTAGGTACCCTTCAAGGATCGTAGGATGGCATCAAATGACTTACTAATCTTTCAATGGCATTAACTAACCTTGAACGATTGATGTTCGTTGGATGACCTAAATGATCTTGATTACTATTATATACGTGATTGTGGAGACTTTCACTTTGTAATACATTTTTATAATAGGTAATTAAATTAAAAACACTTGGTTTATTTCACTGAATTTTATATATTGACTCAATATTTAGTGAAACAAACCAAGTGTTTTTTATTTAACTACCTATTATTCCACAATGTTTCACCAAGATGTAAATGAGAAAATCATTCATGAAATTATTATAACTTAAAAAAAGACAGGTAAAAACTATATATTCTTACTGTCGAAACTATAGTCAAAAAGAAAGAAAATGTATGTGGTATAAACAGTTTATTTGTGTTTTTAAAATTACTACTGTATGATTCCAGTTAGTAATATAATCAATAATCTTGTTAGTACGACCTTAAATCATCTTAAATAGCAGTTGAATGATCTTAAATGATTGTCGGACCTTATATAATCTTAAATTACCTTTGGATGACCATAAGTAATCATAAAATTAATGCAATGTCTTTAATAATTGTGTCTTTGGATTAGATTATATTAGACGGGGTCGTTTGCTTTACATCACTGCGACCTGGTTACCTTTTGTACTAGTAATCTACTACTAGTTTGTTCCCAGGAATTCTAGTGGTATCCAGTGCTACACATGCCCATAGAATGTGCTCGGCCAATCTATATAGTCTACAAGTGGTGTTGTCCACTTTACCTATCTTGTAAATATGGTGCTTGACTGGGCAATGTCCTGTAAAGAGACCCGTAACTAATCTTATTTCGATTTTAGTGAGGCGAAAGAGCTTTTTAGCTCTGCTTGGAGAAAGGTCAATAAACATTGTTGATTGCCTTTGACCTGGTGTTGTTATCTAGTGTCCTCTTTTGCACCTTTTTACCAACTCTTAGACCACGCGTTTACTATGTGATTTTGATAGTCCACATGAAGGCTTTGGTCCGAGCATGGTAGTCGCATCTCCTTTGCCTAGCAAGTATATCGGCATATTTGTTACCTATTATACTTTCGTGGCCTAGCACCCTCATTACAATGAGTTTGTTGCTCTTGGCCAATTAGTTCATAGCTTGTTTACAGTTCCTAGTAATTTTGGAATTGAAGCTGCACGCTTTAAAGTTCTTAGGGGCAGCCTGGATGTCTGAGATTAGAGAGATATGTGCCCCTTTATAGCTCTTTTTCGTGCAAACCTGGGCACATCTTTCCAAGGAAATTGTATCAGCCTGTAAGACTGGTGGACCTTGTTCGAGAGAATCTGACTTCCCATCCATATGCCAAATTACAGAGTTATGTTTTAGTTTTTTGGTTCTGTTCAGACTATCTTGACGATTGTCAAAAATTGCTTCAAAGCGCGATAATTTTGTATCGCGCTTTGAAGTAATTTTTGACAATCGTTAAGATAGTCTGAACAGAACCAAAAAACTAAAACATAACTCTGTAATTTGGCATATAAATGTATCAAAAACATCATTCATTTCAAATTTCATTCGACGGTGTTTGTAGGAACTCTAGTTCAATCAGGTTCAGAATTTTTGAGTGCCAATCCAGTCTCATCGCACTCATTAGACCTTTCCTTATGTTTTTATTTGTCTCATTATTAATTATCATTATTATTACTGCACTACGAAATTAAATATTTAATTTGCATACTTTCCTTATTTCTTAGTACAGGGGAAATATGTTTAGTAACACTTCCATTGATTACAGAGGAAGCGCTGTGCCTCCCTAAAGGGTTTAAAGCTTCTTTGGTGCCGTTGCTTGTTTGGTCTTGACCCACCATACTTATGAGCCATAAGTAGTAATTGGTCTTACTGCCATAATATACAGCCAATGTACCATTTTAGGTTTTAGTCCCCATGACCTGCCAAATATCCTGCGGCATATCCATAGTGCCGCTATAGCTTTGCAGATTGTTTTTTCCTGCGAGTTACAACTACGTTTCATATCTAGATATTTAACCTAATTGGACAGCGCAGTTTCTTGTCCTTTTACTTTAGAAGCTTCCTACGATTAGTAAAAGGTACCACCACATTTTAAAAATTGACATTGAAGCCTTCCCTCACGACACTATTTATTATTATTTGACAATTGCTATGTCATCGGCATAACCTTGCGTACAATAACTCCTGTCGAGCAAGGTCGCCATGAGGTCATCAAAAACGATACACCATAACCCCCCCCCCTTGCGGGCACCCTTTTGATGTGTACGGCCCTGATCCATGTTATTGTGAGTATATCGATACTCTTCTTGATGGGCCCCTTTTCTACGGCTTTAAAGGTTGTTTTGTCAAACGCACCTTCAATATCCACGAAAATGCCTAATGCAATTTCCTTGTGCTGAAGTGAAACTTCAGGGGCCTATTGTGAGGCTATGAAGTGCATCCACAGTGGATTAGAGCACTACTTTCTATGTCGTTGTCTATAACTATCTTCAAGAGTTTTAGGAGACATGAGGTAAGGCTAATTGTGATTTGGCTTCATAGGGTGACCTTCAGTCTACTTTGGGGATAATTATCACCCTAGTTTATTTCCATTCCATTGGAATATAGCCTAACATAAAGCTAGCTTAGGGATATGCTTCCTTCCGTAGATTGAGCAGTGTTTTCTTGGGAGTAGACAGATGTTGAGCCTGGAAAGTGCGTTTTTAGTAGAACACTAAGACTTTCCTTAAGCCCCTGTGGTTTTTTTTAATTAGCCTAATGCTGTTTGAGTGGTCTTTGAACAGGACTTTGTGGAACCTGATTGCTGGGGCCGTATTAGTAAGTCCCTCACAGGACTTTCTCCATGTTTTCCTTTCGATTTTCTCAACTCCTTGTTACATTTCGACAGTGCCTGTCTATAGAAATCCCAGTTGCCTGTTTTGTTTGCATCTTGAGGCGACCTAAGTCCTTGTTCCACCAGGGCACATTTCTGGAAGGTGAGCTGCTCTTTAGTGGATAACTGGATGCATATGCATTTAGGATGCTGTTGTGTCCTCCGATAAGCTTTAATAGTTTTAAATGTCTATTAAGGAATCTTGAATGACTGATTGTCTGAATATGTATTTGCGAGTTATGTGAAGTCTATTATTTACCAAGCAACAAACGTGATTAGTACCTGAGTGCTTAAATGCGGCCGGAGATAATACTGGAAACTACAAAAGAAGCGTTAATTACAATTTCTAGAATTAGTTTTACCTGAAATCGAAATTAAATCTAACAGTGGATTATTTAGAGTGCTCAGCGCCTTTCAGGTTTTCCGCTAATCCTCACTGTATATATATTTGTTGTCAAAAATTTTGTAAACACCAGTTAACTATTGATAATGGACACGTAGTGTTCGAAATGTACATTTAGTGATTAAATAAAATAGTGAAGTAAGAAATATAACTGTGTTTATTTAATTAGACTGATGGTCGTTGAAAAACCTAAATGAACTTAAAGTACTGTTATATGATCTTAAATAATCTTCAATGATACTTAAATGACCTCGACTCATCATAGGATGACTTTAAATCATGTTAAAAATTGTCTAATGCCTTTTATTAATTATGTTCTTGGAAAAGCTTCAATAGACCTAAATGTCTATTAGGTGACCTTGAAGGATCGTCCAATTATATCAAATAATTAAGTGATCCTTCAATGACATTAAAGAACCATAAATAATTCATTCCAACATCATATAATAATATGAAATGATTTTGTAGATTTTGTAAGAAATATTATTATGAATATATTGGAATATATTTTATGCCTTTTCATAATCATGAAAATGATCAAAACAAAAAATCATATTATTGTCACATTTAAACAATCTAAAGTACATTTTATCATTTATTAGTTTATTCAACAGAAATAATTTCATTCAAATTAGTGTTACTTTGATAGTTGTACTATTTGTAACACGTAAATTAATTTTGTATTATTCAATGTCTGTCGAGGTATTAGCCAGAGAAGTGGTTGTTTCAAAATTAATTTGTTTTGTAGTCTTACTAAAACTCATTATTGTTGATTCACGAAATGTTTTCGTATTTCTAAATTATTATTGAATTTTCTACAATGAACTAACGGATTGTAATACGTTTTATTATAACATATTCTACTCGACGTGTTTATATGTTCCTCCCTCGTTCGATTTAACAGATTTGGAAAATGCATTAAATTTGTATGAATTAGTATTAATTTTTGGTGATTTAAATTTTCCATATTTCATATACAACAATATGAAGAGAGTTTGAATGCGCAAATTGCCATCTATAATAGTTTTATGCAATTTAATAAATTAATTCACTACAATACTGTGTTAAATTCCAACCAAAGGTTACTTGATTAAATTGAAATTAAAATAACTAAATCTTTTTATTTTACAAATTCATTAATAATCCATTACATCAAGTTAAAAAATTCGTTAGGGTCTAAAAGAGATTTCTAACGCATCATCCCATCTAAATTTACTCAACATTGTTATTATTATTATTATTCATTTATAAATTCAATATTAACAATTTAAGAATCGTCATTAATTTATTATGTACAATTAGTTATGATAGCAAGATTAATAGATTGATCACTTGCTTTACATTTACAACTATTCGTCTATTATTTTTATTAATTTACATGTATATACATATATTTCTTCCGTACCGTACAATATGTATATACATATATTTCTTCATTGAAATATGTTTATACCAACAATCCTACTAAATTCGCAAATAATATTTTTCGAAACTTAAAGCCAACTTTGATATATAAATCGTGAAATAAATTATGGCAGTTGTTTGCCGGGGCACATTTGACGTTGTATAAGAAAAAGTTTTAATACTTCAATAAATCTGTAAAGTAGGGCTAGGCCTATCATACGTTTTGCCACTTCTGAAATCCGATTTCTTTTCGCTTACTGAATCGATTCCGACTCGATCTGCGCCGCTTTTATATATGTGCAGCATATTTCGTTATCTTTATTTAAGGATTATATACGGTCCGCATACGAAAGGGAAAATATAGCTGGTATTTTAATTTCTAAAGTAGTAAATTGTAAATTGATTCACATGGAATAAATAATGTGATTAAAAGTTAATAATAAAATTAGTTAGAAGATTAATTAAAACATTTGGTTTTGTTTTAATATTTATAGTGAACAGTGAAACAAACCCAAGTGATTTTAATAATCTTCCAATTAATATAAAAATATTTTCTCAGGGTTTTCTCAGACATAGTGAAAATTCATATTGAAGGATATTATAACTAAACATAATTTTTAATGTTGAAAAGTAAACAGAAAGGAATGCATTATTAAGTAAGAGAAGATAAATGTAATATAATAATAAATTTTGCTCTTATATAAATAAACTTTATTTAGCACTGTTGCTATATAAAAGAAATAGAAATGTCAAGAGTGACTGAAAGAAATATGTCCATTTAAATATTAGAGAAATATAAATACAAGAACGGAAAACAAGAATCTATATAAAAATTAAGAAACTAAACATATAAAGTGAAATTTTACGATATGCGAGAAAAAAGTAGTAAAGGGCTACAAAATAGTAGATTATGAGATCAGTCCATAACAGATATGGTAACAACTTCTTGTAACTATATAAACTCGTAGTATGCAGACCTTAATTTATTTTCTAATTCCCCTGAAATGTCTTATATATAAAAGGCAAACTAAGTAGTTACAACGTCTTTCAAAAAATTCTTACAACCCTTTTCTAAAATGTCCATTAATATATCATTGAAATGTTTATTTGTGTCTACAAATATTAGTCTAAACCACAGACGTGGTATTGATACTACATTTGTTGTATAAAACTGAAAAAAGTTAGCCTCTATAGAATTTTATATCAACTTAGTCAAATAAATATCACTATCTACAAAATATTAAATTTAGTGATACGCAATTAGAAACAAAAAATATTTTTTAAATAAGTAATTGTGGAGGCTTTCACTTCGTGATACATTTTGATAAATTCAAAATAAATAAACAATTAACTTTGTTGGTATCACTTTTTATTTACACTTGTATATCATTGTTTGATAATGACAAGCTGAAGTTGTCGAAACTATAGTTACAAGAGTAAATAAAAAGTGATACCAACAAAGGAAATATTTTTTAGTTAAAAGGCATAGACAGAAGTTTTTATAATTACTAGTAGTTAAAAATATCCTTTTCTTCGCCGTTTTTTATTATACACTATATGTACATTTCAAACAGAAAGTGTTCATTGATAATTTAATAAAAAACGGTGAAGCAAAAGGATATTTTTAACTACTAGTAATTATTACTCTACTCTTCACGTACTCAAATATTTAAGCAGAAGTTTTTATATTCAGAGTTCTAATTCCGGTGTTTATATAAAATAATTATCCCGTATTTTTTTAGAAGAATTATCAATTTTTGCTTGTAAATAACATAAGCAAACTCTTTTGTTTGAATAATCAGCTTAATAATATCACAACAATTTTACAAAATCTATAAATCAGGGTTAAGGCATATTACTATTTTAGTGGAACACACCCGCACTTTTCTAGAACAATGAAAATTCCGATGTGCAAACTCTTTAAATAAAATATTTATTTCATATTTCTTAAGGAAAATTATCGATTTTTTTGCAAATTGGAAAAAGTAATGCAATTATTATGTTTGATTTATATATTTATTCAGATAACTTATTTATATGAAAATTTGGTTCCATTAAGAGAGTAGCAGAACAAGAGTCGAAGAAATTAAAAACTCTTTTGCTTATAATAACAAAAAAAAATTTGTTTGATCAAATAATATCTGGTTAGATTTGTGGAGATACTTAAAATGAATCAGAGATTAAACATGTTTTACCTCAGTTGATAAACACAATTTTACTTTCGGATAAAATAAAAACATCTCGAAATAATTGGTTTTCTATTATGATCTGTTAGCCTTTCAGAAGGACACTCAAAGATATCATATCCATCTTCTATAAGGAGTTAGCATTAAAGAACAGATTTTTGCGTAAATATTTTTTTATTGCAATTAGTGACAAAAATTCTCGTTGTTAAGTTCACATTTATACATAGTAATTTGAAGGAAAAATAAATAAGTAAAATCATAATTAATACATGAAATGAAAGAGCGACTCAAACAGCTCCGTTTGTTGGTACGCGCATGCGCTATTGGACGCTAGTAGCAAAAATGGCGACTGGTGAAAAAGATTTTTGTGTTCTGTAGACTGCAAAAACCGAATTTGTAGTTACTGTTCAAAGTGCGTTCCGGATTAAGTTCAAATATGATCCCCCAAGTGATAATTAATAACATCCATAGATGGTATCATCAGTTTGACAAAAGGATGAGTACGGGACAACCAAATGTTTCTGAAGAGAGTTTTGAGCGAGAAATCAATTAGTCGTGAAGTAGAAATTCGGATGATGATTGCTTGGAAAGTTTTACGGAAACGGAAACCTAAAACGCATGATTGAGACTGTTGTAAGAATTAGACTACAAACATTAAACAAAGTTTGGGAAGAACTGGCCTTTCGACTTGATATGTGCCGTGTGAATAAAGGTGCTCACATTAATTACCTGTATGCTAGCACTTATAACTGTTTGAGTTGCTAGTTCATTTCATGTATTAATTATGATTTTATGTTTTGCGTAATACGTATTGCAAAGCGTTAAAACTCCAATATTTATTTAGAAACACCCGATATACTAAAGATTTATTCTTAGGTAATTGTTAAATTTGCAAAATATACTACGATATGTGAAAAGCAAAGGAAGGCGTATTTATATCTCATAAGTACTCTAATGTAAACAGAACTACAATTTCTATCTTTCTTATACTTTTTTGCAAATTGTTGAACAAATCAATAAACCTAACAAAAAGTACCATATTTTAAAGAAATAAATATAATATATAACAACTTAATATCTGACTTCGTAGCTGTGAAAGTTTAATTCAAAATATTGTATTCATCTATTTTTATGTACGGGATTTGATGGGTATTTTTCGAGGTGTCCCCAATATCCATCATCTACGTTTTCAAGTTTGGGGTAAATAAAATAGATGTTATAACAACGCTTGGTCGTGGGGTGGCAAAATTTTCATTTCAAATAATGAAGGGAATAATAAGGAAGTCATGATTATTTACAATTTCTTTGATCTAGACAAATATATGAAGATTTTTGTATAATATAATTATTCATATTGAAGAATTCCAAACATTTGTTTGTAATTTCTGAGGCAGCTGCACATTTAATACACATAAAAATATAAGTTTGAGTTATTTCTAGATGAATAAGAATATAGGATTATGTCATATTAATATTCGCTATATTAATAGTAATTTTATAAATTTTAAAACTCACATTTCCCCGCTTAATTTTGACTTAATTGCTGTTACAGAGACATGGCTTAATTCAACTTACGATATTGACACTTTTAATCTTGACGGATATACTTTTTTGGGTAAAGATAGGGAATTTAGACGCGGTGGTGGCGTCGGCCTATATATTCGGGACAACATACAATTCGAAAATGTAATAACACAACCTACGAATAATCTAGAACAATTATGGATAAAATTTAAATTCAATAGTGAATCATTTTGCATTGGTGTGATTTACAGGCCACCCAACACAAATATTCGTACATTTGTTAATAAGTTGGAACACACCTTCATCGAAATTATACCACAATGTGGTGAGTTTATTTGTATGGGGGATTTTAATATAAATTTCCTGAATCTTAACTCCAATGATAAGGTTACTTTTGTTGATTTTCTAAACAGTTATGGTCTAATCCAAGTTATTGAACAACTCGTGCCACTTCTCATTCCATCTCATTAATATATTTAAGCAACAACAGAGGTTCTTGTAATAAAATGTAAACAATAAAAGTCTAGTTTAAGCAATAATTTTCAACTTCATAAAGTCACTAAACACTGATAGTTCTAAAAATGTTAAAACCACTGTGAGCTGTGCTAATGATTACCCCAGGCATTTGTGCATGCCAGTGAAGTTCTTTTATATCTGTTTGTCCTTGGTGTATTAATTATCATATCAAATAAAAATAAATGCATAGAATCAGATGTTATCAAGATGCATGACGACGCTGATCACGATTTAGTGTATTGTAAACTCTCTCTATCTCTTTTTCGTAAGTCAATATTTAAAACTTATCCCAACTTTGTGAACTTTGATATAAATAATTTTCAGAGTGATCTAGAAATTTTTTATATTGATGATATATTTTATTTGAATAATATTGAAGACACAATAAAATATCTTAACAGCTGAAGAAAGAAAACAGGATCACTTTGTTTTACCACTTTTTATTTAACAAATTACATGTGACTATAGTTTCGACTATCAACTAGTCATTATCAAACATAAAGTTTATGTTTGATAATGACTAGTTAATAGTCGAAACTATAGTCACATGTAATTTGTTAAATAAAAAGTGGTAAAACAAAGTGATCCTGTTTTCTTTCTTCAGTATATTCAAGATGTACCACAAAGTAAACGCCTCCACAATTAAACATCTTAACAGCTGTTTAATCTACGTATTTGACTTACATGCTCCATTAACAACATTTAGAATCACCAAAAAAAGAGCTCCTTGGTTAACTCCAACTATTAAGGAAATGATAAATTTGTATAATAACAGCTAAAAGCATTTCAAACAATCAAAAAATCCAAATGACTTTTATATTACAAACAATTAAAACATGCTGTAAATTCGGCTGTTTCTAAGGAAAAACAACTTATTTTGAATTTGTTATGAAACATGACAGGACAAATATCTGGAAGTGTCTAAAGAGCAATGATGTCTTAATTAACAGATCGAACTGATTCTATTAAAAGTAAATCAAACGATGACTTGATCACATTTTATAATGATAATATTTGCCCCGCAGTAACTGATGAATGAACATTTAAATTAATTACTAACGACGACATTGTTCAAATGTTATCTCAAATTAAGTCGAATTCTGTAGGCTCTGACAATATATCTATTTCTATGATTAAACTTTGTTGTCCCTTCATCGTTCCTTACATTACTCATATTATAAATTGTTGTCTGGAATAGTCAATTTTTCCAAAAATATATTGAAGATTGGTATAATAACACCCATCCCCAAGACAAAGAATCCTAAAGAGTTTAAAGACCTCAGGCCAATTTGTATATTGCCAACAATCTCAAAAATTTTGGAACGGGTTATAAACACAAATAATGGAGTTTCTTGACGTTAATCGCCTTCTATCTAAAGAGCAGTCGGGTTTTAGACCGAATTGTAGTTGTTGCACTGCATTGCTCAATGTAACCGACGATATGATCACAGCTACTGATAGAGGCTTATTACAATCAGTTATTTTACTTGACTGCAGTAAGGCATTCGACACTATAAACCACGACATATTAATTGCAAAACTCCATTATATGGGGTTTTAAAGGGATGCAATATCCTTAATTTCGAGCTTTTTAACGGCAAGGTCTCAAATCTTAAAAATTGACAACGATATATCAAGTTCATTAAGTGTTACCGCGGATGTTCCCCAAGGTTCTATTTTAGGACCAATTCTATTTTGCTTTTATACTTCTTTCCTAACCGATGTCTTAAATTACTGCTCGCCAAATATTTATGCAGATGATACACAGTTGCTATACTCATTCAGGCTTGAAGATATAGAGTTAACTCATTGACGATGGAGGCTTCTACTTCGTTATACATATTTAATGATAAAATTAAACACAATAATCACTTTGTTTTGTATAACCGTTATTTATTTGTATGGTGACCAATGGTTTCAATACATCAGCGTATCACTTTCGGTTTGAAAATGATACGCTGATGTATTGAAACCATTGGTCACCATACAAATAAATAACGGTTATACAAAACAAAGTGATTATTGTGTTTAATTTTATCAATAGATATAGAGTTAGCTAATGACCGCATCAATTCTGATTTAACAAAACTGGTTGAAACATTCTTTAATAATAAATGCTTCTAAATCTACAGCTATGCTTTTTGGACCTAACAGTTTAACGTCTCTAGCAATACCTCTTTTAAAAATCAAGGTAGGTAATGATAATTTAGAATTTGGTAATTCAGCAAGAAATCTTGGTCTTACAATGGACACTAGTTTGGGTTTTAAGCTTCACACTAATAAGCATATATTAATTTGAAGATGACTTATTCTAATAGGAGGGTTCTATCTATGCAAATAAAAAGATTTTTATGCGATACGTTGGTGTTAATTCATTTTAATTTTGCTGATGTTGTTTACAATGCTTGCTTGGACTATAATACTAAAATACGCATATAAAAGGTTCAAAATGCTTGTTTAAGACTCTTTTGTTTGATATACGAAAGTATGGTCATCTTTCAGGAAAAAGGCGTGATTTAAATTGGCTAGATATGTCTGAACGACGAAACCTGCACTGTTGTACCTTGTATAATAAAATTATTCAAACGCACAATCCTCCCTATCTTTACGACAGGATAGTATTTCGGTCTGACGTTCATAACATTAATGTGAGATTTAGAGGTAGGATTTCTCCACCTAATCATAGAACATCATTTTTTCAACGATCATTTTCATTCAGGATTTATAAAATTTATAATTCCATACTGAATCCTTCAAAAATCTTACAAACTGTTTCAAAACAGCAATGAAAAAATATTTCTTGAATCATAAGTTTTAAGTTATGAAATATACTTGTTCTCATCAATGTTCACTCTCTTGACAACAGTATCATCAATGATCACCAATATAATAACGTGACTTATTGTGGAATTTTTGTCCCTTCGACAATTTTCGGTTGTATGCCGCAGTTGCCGATCAAACTCATTTAAGTTTGCGGCTGACCTTCGATAGAAATCAGTGCTGAGCCATACTCTTAACAACATCTACGTAGAGATATTTCATTATATTTACGATACAAGTAAAAGATGATAACCTTCAGTCACTGCGCTAACGATTTTAATCTCTAAACCATCGTACCAAATCCACAACTGGCTAATGAAATCAAACATAATAAGAAGCAACAAAATACAGATCATCCATCATTATTCTCCATCTAGTGTAAACTGACCTAAACGGTCTACTATCTCTATCTCCGAGATGTAATAAATAAATCCCCCTCAATCCAGTGTATAATTAAAAAAATAGCTGTCCTGTCAGCCATCATATGTAGAAGCTAACCATATTACACATTAATTCGCACATAGAAAACATTCATCAATAATATCAAGTGCCAATACTCATCTCCGTTCTATGGTATATAAGAAACAAAATCGTCTCTTCAAAACGTAGGTTAACAGGTATACCAACCGTTCTTTGGCCTTTATTAGCATACAATGAAATAATAGTACTAAATTTATTTCCTTCTTTATTTTCCATCAAAACTATAATAGTGTCTTGACTCTGGTGACTGAATGGAGGAGTCAGTCACATTTTTATTTCTATTCACACACTCTTTCACACGTCTCTGCTAAGAGTCTCGAAGTATCCCACACATAATACACATTTTGTATAGCTATCTCTCTCTCATTAAACTTTTCCTCCCTTTCGCTCCTGGCCCACATCTAGCTCTTGTCAAGGTGACCTTTACATCACTACTGAATTATCTACTACTAAGGTACCTTTGCAAGCTTCCGTGCACTTGTTACTTTGAAACATGTGATTGTATCCACTCTTTTCAATACATTTCTTTATAAATGTCCACTTCTTTTCCATCCAATCTTTTAATTTACTACATTATCCGACACTCCTACTTTTTTATACATTCACTTACGTTCTATTCTCCATTTATAATTTTCTACAACCAGGCATGTTTTCCATACCTTTTTACCAGCCTACCCTCCTCTAACCTACACAACTTTATCACATACCTCGCCATTATCTTTATTGCCCTACACTGCGGACCTACCCTAGTTGTTTCCTACTACACTACACATCCTGGAGTTGGAGCATATTCTTTAAGGGTGATAGCAGCTCTCCCTCCCTCTATGCACTCATGCACTCTTATTCCGCATACTTTCATTTCATATACAAAGATCGACTTAACATACGCATCCTATTATTTGTATGCCACTAACCTTTTCTCCACTTCTTCTCGTCTTTAATTTCAACCACTTTACATGTACCAAATACTGGCAGGAATAGTAAAAAAAAAAAATACAAACATTACATACATTACCCTTAGATTCTAATTGTTTTATTATTTTTTCCATCCTTCTATTCCTAAACATTCGACTTTGTTCACACATAGTCCACTGTTATCTATATATCTTTCCACTCTCTTCAACATATCTTTCGCTCCTCCACAATCTTTCACCATTAATACCATATCATCTCCGTATGACAACATCTACACTCTATTTCATTTCAACACATTCTCAATTATCTATCTAGGGGAAACTAGCCCAAACAGTTACGAGCATGACATATCATGGTTTCTATCTCCAATATAGCTAAACCACTCCAATCCAGCCCAATTGGTCGGTCATGAACATCACGTATCTTCGAGATACGAGATGAATGTGTAGATGCCTCCTTCAACTCATATGATCTTTGACAGCCAGCATAAGTTTAGGCCTATCCTCGACCTCTAATTGTTGCATAAATAAAAAATATCAAGAACCAATTTTGATCACAATTTCAGCCCACTTAATAATTAAAATCGCACAGCTAGATGCCAAAAGATCATTTTCTGAGCCTTTCAGCGTAACAACGAGATCAGCATGCACTTGTGTTGATGAGTATCATAGGTCTACACATATGTCTTTTTTACACTGTCAAAACCTCCCCACTAACACCGACAAAGTTTTTGATTTGCCATTCGATAGCTTATCGATTTTATCTTTTAACGTACCTTCTTCGAGCTTTTTCTTCTCTTTTTTTCTCACTCTCTGCCTCTATCTCTATGTAGACACAGCACGTCGTATTATTTCTCATCAGCATAGGGACTTCCCTCGTATTTCTCAGAAAATCCCCATTTTTCAACAATTTTTGCCAATTTTGAATTTTGTCGATTATGGCGTCGTCTGACACGAATACAAAAAAAAAAACAGATAAAACATTTTTCCCGGAGTATTCCAATCCGTACAAAAATGGGGGTTCCTATTTAACTTTTCTATTTCTCACCCCCTACCCCCTAGGTATTGAGGGTAGTGAGTCGAGTTTCGTATCATTCGATGTCTCCCTCCAAGGCGAACAAATTTTAATTATAAGTTTTTTTATTCGATGTGTAGTTTTCGAGATATTTCAATGTCTTCATTTAAATTGAACACCCTGTATATTGAATTACAAAAAACATAATGAATATATCTAATACGTTAAAGCATAGTATGGAAACTACTAAATAATCCATCTCAGTATTTATACTATCTTAAAACGAGTACGTCTCAAGTCTGCTTAAATAATGAATATTTAAGCAGCGGATGTGCTTTCAAGGGGTAAATTGCTTTCTTGATCATACGCTAATTGCTTTTGCATAAACTAGATTGTCTCACTCGCAATTTAAAGGAGAATTAGGCGCGCTAGGGTGGGTATGAATTTCCTTATTCATATTAATAACATGCATGCATTAAGATTCTAGAAAATAAGTAGCAGAACTCTATTTTAAAGTATACATTTGAATAGTCTGTATGATTTTATTAGTTCTAATTTTATAGATAAGTCAAAATATACAAATGATATTTACTGTAAAGTTGTAAGAGCTTAAATTTACTAAAAAATTATGTTTCACTTTCAAAGGCTTAAATAACACAGCTGATGGATCACATGATCGATTGAAAAAATCATTACTACTACTACTATTATTACTTTCCTCTATATTTTAATGTTTATTTAATTTCTAGTATATTTTATGTTGATGCACGTTTTTCTAACAATTTATTGTAAACTATGTTATAAAAAAATAATAATAACGATAATTCCTTTGATTAAAAAAATCAAAGATAAAATTATATATTTTTAATTAAAAAAACATTTCCTTTACTTAAGATAAAAAAACACAAAAATAAAAATTATAATACAAAAAATTAAAAGATAAAAATTTAAGACAAAAATTATAATTTTACTAAACTAAATAAAGCTAAAGAATTATGGATTACATTAATCAAAATAAATTCTGCAAAATTTGTACAAATATTTATGTCTATGAAGAAAATCATTAATTGAGTTCTTCTGTTCGTAACATGAAGTGATAATTTTTCTATATCAAAAAGTACTTTCTCATGTCATATTTGTTATTTGTATTGTTCTTACAAAAATATTGGGGTCATATTCTGCAGAGAAATGAATATTTCTCTTAATTTAACTAGCAGAAAACGTAACAATGAACGATTAATTAATTTCTCACTTTACCCGTGGTGAAACATTTTTATGTTAATAAAAGGATTAATTATGTTTCAATAGTGAAACATAACCAAGTGCTTAATTAATCCTTTTAGTAACAATGAATATTTTTTACTGTTAATCTAAAATTCTTCTGAAATTATTCGTTCATTCGATAGGGAAATAAAATCAATCGCTGCTATTATTTTATTTATCAGTTGTCAACTGTGAAATCTACAATTTCCCGAGTTGATAGCTTGTCCACGAGGAATTTAATGCATGTCAATCTATCAATTACAAAGGATCAATAATCTATTTTGACAATGACATACATATTATATAAAATATTGCATTAATAGTTGAGCTATTCTATGGATAGCACGCAAAGTATACCTAATTGTTTAATAGTATATAACATCTGCTCAAAGATTTTAATATATTTATATATTATTTAAGGTTTTTAAGATAAAAAAATATAATGTAAGTAATCGTGCCAAGAAGAAATTTTATTTTTTATTTTAGTTCCCGTAGAGTTTAGTAAGTTTTGGCGATGGCTTAGTATAATATACAAACAATATTCGTAATACTATTTAATTGAATATCTATGTTATTTAAAGTATAGAGTTAATAATATTTACACGAATATTAATGTAAGGCACAACTTTATGAAATACAATATCTTATCATTTAGGTTTTGTTAATGATGAGGCTATGAGCACATTGAAATAAAAAATAATAAGTGAGACTTGTTGCTGAATTGAAAAACAAAATATTGCGCTTTGAAAATTGTGAACGTATTTTATGACATTCAACACAGAATAACTTCTTTTACTAAGACTAAGAAGTTCATTCGCGATTGAGTTCTCGTAGCGTGAGCATCGATTGTTAACGCAGAGTGATCGTCAGCAAATCATATCGATATATACAGTTCGAATAGTTATAAATTACTTTTATAGTGAAAGTGAAGCGTGTTGCACATAAGAAGGAAGCAGGAAGCAGTCAAAATGGACCCGGAAGCTGGGTTTTTCTCGGAATA
Source organism: Ontholestes murinus (assembly GCA_963969525.1). NCBI lineage: Eukaryota > Metazoa > Arthropoda > Insecta > Coleoptera > Staphylinidae > Ontholestes > Ontholestes murinus. The sequence continues at coordinate 22,920,100 of OZ018399.1, forward strand.
ATAATTGCAATTGCTTCACTGGGTAAAAACAGAGTGAAAATAGTTTTGCGAAATTATCTATCAGCCAATAAGTTACTAGATTCAGAAATTCTAAAAAATAAAAATATTGAATCTTATATACCCCAATTTATGGTTCGTAGATTAGGAGTTGTAAAAGCAGTAGATACTAGTATATCGGAAAATGAACTCAATAATATTATTAAACCAATTTTCGGTGAAACATTCTCAATATTGGCAACAAAACTATGCCGATTATGTGCACCCCCAACATGTTTCAACAAACCATAGAGAGTGCCCGGAATTTAAAAAACAAAAATCAATAAAAAACTTAATAAGTACAGAAAACATATCTTACAGGGAAGCTCTAAATAAACAAGAATCATCATACTCCGGAATTGTCGCTTATACTGAAAATCACAACACAATTTGCAATGAATTTCCTACATTGCAGGAAACTGTAAACCAACATAAACGAAAACGCAAAAATTTTGTTTATTCCCAGAAAGATTTTTTTACCCAAGAGTAACATAGAAATATTATAACACCTATCCATGTTGATACTAGCAATGGAGTAGCGCTTAATAGTAATTCAGACCCCCCTATTCACAATAAAGAAGATTTATCAGGATTAATTCATGAAATCTCGACAAAGATAATTAATATTATTAAAAGTAAGGAAACCAATATAAATTTAGAATCAGTTATTAAAAATCAAATTGAGCTAGTTTTAAAATCCAAATCGTTACATTGGCTGAGTTAAATATAATTCAATGGAATGCCAGATCCATTAGAAACAAAAAGCAGGTTTTTCAATATTTAATTTACGAACAAAAGATAAAATTATGTTTGTTAAGCAGGTGCCATTTGTTTTCTCAGAATTCAATGTATTTAGAGACGATAATATGAACGGGAAAACGGAAGCATATATCTTACTGAAAAATAACATTCCTTACGAACCTTATGACACATGTTTCAAAATACATTAGTCAATGTAATTGCCACTTCAATGACTCTTAAAAGTAAGAAAATAGTTAAATTAATTTCAATTTATTGCAATCCCAACATTAATATTACAAAAAATGTGTGGATATGATTTTTAAAAAGCATCGACGAGTCGTTTCTAATTGGGGGCGAGTTTAACTGCCATCATAATGCATGGGGAGATTCAAAAACTGAAAAGAAAGGTGTCAACTTGAAGCCATAGAAGAATGCAACCTATGCTTTTTAAATGATGGTTCACCTATGTTATTTAAAGGACCAAACGCACTTCCCTCAGCTATAGATATAACTATTTGTAGCCCAGATATAGCTGTTAGTAATACTTGGAATACGTTAGACGATACTTTAGGATCGGACCACTTTCCGATAAATATTTCAATTAAAATATATCCAAACTCTAGAAAATTTAACTCAAATAAAAAATGGAGCATAGGCAAAGCTGATTGGGATAAATTTAAACAAGAAATGGAAATACTTACGGAGATCTCTGGTGTAAACGATTGTAACTATTCCACTTGATAGAAAATTTAAATAAGGCATCAGAAAAGGCTATTCCTATGTATAAGCTTAATTACTCTCCTGGCACTTACCAATGTTCTAAACCACGGTGGAATGAAGATTATAAAAGGGCAATAAAAGAACAGAAAACAGCAATGGAAAAATATAAAGTTGATCCAAGTATGATCAATATAATAAATTATAAAAGATGCGTAGCTATTGTGAAAAGACAATCAATCAAAGTAAAAAGGCATCCTTCCGTAATTTCAGTACTAATTTAAATCACAGCACACCAATTTAAAATGTGTGGAGGGAGATAAGGAAAATTAAAAACATTCCGTACGAAAATAAACAGCCCATCGTGGAGTGTGATTGGTGTGATTACTTCACACTATTCCCTCAAAATAGCCAACACTTTTTACTTAAAAAAATTACGTATAAGGAATTGAGCATAAATATCAAGAAAAATGCCAATAGTGCCCCTGGACTTGATAACATTTATTATAAGATGCTAGAAAATATGCCATTCAATGTCAAACAACATTTACTCCGCATATTTAATAATATTTTAACAAATGGCAATTTTCCAAGCGAATGGAGGAAATATAAGGTGATTGTTATATTAAAACCTGGTAAAGACATTTGAAAGAATTCTTAAGATCAGGATAGAATGGTGGGCAGAATCACAAAATAAGTTTCCCAGTACTCAATCTGGCTTCCGAAGATTTAACCCAACCAACAACGCCTTGTGCACTCTTATAACCGATATTCAAATCGCATTCTCTCAAAACCATCATATTCCTGCTCTCTTTATAGATATCCAAAGTGCATATGATAGCGTAAAATTGCTTCAATTAGATTTTCCCAGATCCATGGTTACATTAATCGTAAACTTATTTTAGAGCGTAAAATATCCCTACACGTCAATGATAAAATATATGGCCCACAAATTACAAGTATGGGACTATAGGGCAGTATCCTGAGCCCTGAGCTCTTCAATATTTGAAAACCCTGAATATATCCAGCGACACGGATATAATATTACTTACAGATTGCAAGAGTATAGTCGTTTTTTTAAGTCACTTAACATTAAGTTAAATTATACCACTGCAGAAATATTAAAATATGTATCAACCTTCAATAATAAAATTTTCCTAATATGGGTAAAAGGTCATGCTGGTATAACATGTAACGAAATAGCAGATAGACTAGCAAAGGAGGGTCTGTTTAGCGAATTAACACTGAATTATCCCATTATAGAAAAGGATTTAGTAAATATACTGGCCAAACAACTTAATAATGAATTTCAATTACATTTTGAAAAAACTAACTATGGTATTTTTTATAAAAAATTGTCTCCTAAAATCCCATCAACCCCTTGGTTTTCAGAGTTTTGAATTGCATCAAAAAGCTATGTTAAGACCATTTGTCATCTGAGAAGTAACCATGGAATCTGCCCGTTCTATTTATATAGAATAAATCAAACAGACGAACCTTTTTGTGAATGCGGCGAGTCGGGTACCATAATAATGATATGTCTTAAATATACAGACGAAAGAAAGATTATTTTTGAAGCAATTTCGTCAAAATTAGTTTCTCCCTTCTACTATAAATGTACACTAGACGCAAGAAATAAATTTATTTACCATAAATTTATAGAATTGAAGTGTAAAATAATACAATGCTTAGATTTAAGTGTATAAATGAGTTTCCTTTGTATGATTCCTTTGTGGGATACCCATGAACCGTGGTTTGATTCTGTTTATAACTGGAAACTGCCTCGATGAACCCCTAGGCGAGAAGACTATGTATCCCTGTGTATTCCCTGTTACGAATGTAATTATTTGTTTGGTATTAGTTTATAAGATCCCTGTTTGATGGCTAATGGTATGTAAACCAAAGCCAGGCTCTGCCAAATATAAAAAAAATAAGAAGTTCTCTATAGAGTTCTTGAATATTTCTATAGCCTCTGTAAACATAATTTCCTCTCATCATCTTTTCAATTCTTACTTTACATTGTTAAACAATACATCTCGAAAATGAAGAATACTCTAAAAAGATAGTTCACGCACTTATCTGCGCTATTTAAATTATAGAATTCATAATATTTACTCAAACATTAAAAAGATGTACAGCCTCACGAATATCTTATTATCTAGGTATTGTTAATGGTAAAAATAAGTCAGACTTGCCGTCGAATTTGAAAAAAACGCATTTTGAAAATGTTATTACATTAAACATAAATTAACTTTTTTAATTAAGACATTACAGATGACGACTAACTCTTTTGTCACAAAAAAGGAGAACCTCCTCCAACTAGCATTTTTCTGATAAAATACTACTCTTTTGTTTGCAAAAAAATATTTAAAAAAATTAGGCTTAAAAGCTGCCGTTATATAGAAAATAATCCATTGTTTTATAAAATAACTTAATTTCCTTTTCTACTGCAAAAAAATATATTACTATTTCGTATAAAGACAGTGAGGCGATTAATTAAAAAAAAATGAGACCAAATTTTCGCTGATGGATCAGAAGGCATTGCTCGCCGTCGTCCTTGCCGATCACTCGAAAATGTAGCCACAGTGAGGGAATCTGTGGCCGAGAATACAGGAACAGGTCAAAGATTAAACATATCCAGATGCACTATGCAACGAATTTTGGTATCTGCATTTGCATGCGTACAAGGTTCATTTGGTGCAAGAAATCAAGCCAAGGCACCATGAGCAGCGCTGTGGATTTGCTGATTGGGTATTGGAACATAATCAAATTAAAATGAAAATCCTCGTGTGAAAAACCATTGCATCCACTGCAAGTAACTGTTTGGTGTGCATTTTGGTCTGGCGGAATGATTGGGCCGAATTTCTTTGAAAATGCGGTTGAAAATGTACTAACTGTTAATTGTGTGCGGTATCGTGAAATGTTATAGGAGTTTTTGTGGCCTGAATTGGATGTATTTGATGTGGAGGACATGTTTTTCCAACAAGACGGTGTGACCTGCTACAATGCACGTGAATCAATAGTATTACTGCAAACCAAGTTTCCAGGCCGAGTCGTTTCTCAATTTGGCGATCAACATTGGCCACCATGATTGTGCGATCTAACGCCGATGGACTTTTTTCTTTAGAGCTTTGTAAAGGAAACGGTGTATGCGAATAAGCCTGAAACAGTTGAAATACAGCCACATTTAAGCAAAAACGTTATTCAAATTTTCAAGAAAAGAATAACCCTGTGCCAGAGGTTTCGTGGTGTGTGGTGTCTGATGCTGTATTTCAAGTTTGATCGGAACTATTTTTCTTTAAGTTAAAATAAAAATGTTTGCTTAATTAAAAAATTAAATGTGTTTTTCTTTAAAATTAAATCCGGCGCTCTTGTTGGGGCACCCTTTACTACATATCACATTATTACCTTACTTATCTATATAGGTATTATTTTAAACCATTTTAAAATCTAAATGCATGCATTATAGTCCTTATAACATCCTAATATATGTATAAATTTAAATTCAATTAACAATTAATTAACCTGTTTATATGGTTTCCTTTCATTACCTAAAGAATGCTTACTTCAAGCTCTTAAACCGTACACCTCAACAATTTGAAGTCCGCTATAGACTTCTATATATTTCTATGGCAAAGCAATTTCTAAACAAAGTTTCACCTCTTTTTAATACTATAAATTGTTAAATAATACAAATTAGGAATCCAATTAAACCTCTTGGCTATTTATATAGCCTTCGATTTTTACTAACATCAACGTTTGCAGCTATTTTTCTTTACAAAACCCACTACAAAGCCATAATCTAATTGATAACTTCTTAATAAAGACTCTTTTAAGTTTAAATTCAAAAAAATATTATGTATTCTTAAGCATTATCCTTATTCTAATACGTTTATAACATATATTTTTACTCTATCTATTATTATAACCAGTAAAAGCACTGTTACTCCTTACTTCACTTATTTATTTATTTTTTTATTTATTGTAATTAATTACTTCACGTACGCTTAGTCGAAACAACCGAAAATAATTACAGACATTAAAAATAAGACAATCACATCGCTACTATTATCTACGTTATGATCTGCAATTGAGTCACTATTTGCTCTGTCTATAATCTGCCGTCCTCCCTTGGACAAACTCTTCGGCCTAACTAGGCCTTATTCGGCTCCCGAGAGGTAGAGGGCTATAAACCTGTTCCTACCCTACCTCTGCCCAGCTGTAGTATCTTGTCTTAGGCACTGCACTAGGACTCTTTTTGTATTCAATAATCATTTGGACTGACATATATGACTTGTCACTGTTAGTAGTTGCCTTGCGGCCCCTTGGACCCAAAGTCCATATAGATCAGACTAAGCTTCCCCTTATTGACCTTATGCTGTTCCGCCTTGGATTGAGGTATTTGTTTTTTGTGGTTTCCTTTCCACATTGATCCGGGCAGTAAAGATCATCTAAACTTAATATTTGCCGCCCGGAACAATGTGGAAAGGAAACCACAAAAAACAAATACCTCAATCCAAGGTGGAACAGCATAAGGTCAATAAGGGGAAGCTTAGTCTGATCTATATGGACTTTGCGTACAAGACGACCAGCAGTTTCAATAGTCTTATTATACGGGCTCTGCTTTCCCTGACTGCTTATGGAAAGTACATGCACCAAAACCATAAATATCCATCATCAACAATGACAAGGGTCACAGAAAGACCTACTCGATCGATGGGGACGAATATAAGGGAAACCCTAAGGGCAAAAGCCTTGAAACACAAAGTTTAAGGACTGGTGCCAGTAGAGTGTAAACCACCCTAATGGCGGACATACGCTGTATTCAATTGAATATCCATCACTCTAAAGTGCCATTTATTGGATATTCAAATAGGCCAAATTTAAAATAGGATTCCTGCAGGAGTCTTGGATCAATAAGGGCAGGTAAGGGACCCACGGCAAGACAATTGTAGTCTGGTGTATAATAACATTAGCATTACTCCAAGGACAGTTATAATTATAAGGAAAGATATTAATTATACATTAATTCCAGAATTCACCACAGAGGTCCCAGCAGTAGCCCTAGTAGACGTTTCCACGAAAGAAGACAAGAGGCACCTGCCTCATGGCCTCTGTATACTTTCCAGGAGATCAAAACAAACCACCACCAGAGAAGGTAAGTAGACTCGTGGAGTGAAGAGAAAGAGGCAATAAAAAAGTCCTCTGTGTTACCAATGCACACAACATGCTATGGAGCAGAAAGGACACCACTAATAGAAGAATTACTTGAATTCATTATTTCTAACAATTTACATATTATTAAAAGAGGCAGGGAGCCCACATTTATGAATGCAATGAGGCAGGAGGCGTTGGTCATCACAGCAAGTACAATTCAAAATTGGTATGATGTGGAAGAACCCACTTCATCGGCCCATCAGAAGATTGAGTTCGACTTGAAGGCCACAGAAGAAGACGCAATGGAGTGTAGAAATTCAAGGAACACAGATTAGAGCCTCTATATAGGGTGTGGAAATCGACGATCGCTATCTCAACGTCCAAACCACAGAAGAAGCTATAAACAGCAGCTCAGAATAGCAACTTAAGTAGTATGAATCCAGTTCTATAAAAAGGAGATCTCTCTTCAGAGACGTGCTCTGGATTTAGAACGCCTGAAGATGCAAACCATGAAAATTTGCAAAGAAAACAGGCAATTCCTATAGGCAGGCATTGTCAAAATAAAATAGGGAGTTGAGTCAATCGAAAAGGAAAGCGCGGGGAACGTTCTGTGAGGGAGTTATTGATTCAACGCCAACAGCCAAGGTCTACAAAGACCACTCCAACAGCATCGTGCTAATAAAAAAAACTGATGGGAGCTATGCAGATGAGCTTAAGGAAAGTCTCAGTGTGCTGTTAAAGATACACTTCCCAAAGTCCACATCTGTGGACTCCCGAGAAAACACTTGTCAATCTGCAGAAGGAAGCAAATTCCTACAAACAAGAGAAAGCAAAAGTAAGGTTGGAAAACTCATTACTAAAGAAACAATCAATGGGAAGTTAATAGCTTTAAACCTTTCAAAGGTGGCATTTTCCTTACACTGCTGCAGCAGGGGCTAGATATAATAGCCTCTTACCTGCAGGTAGTTTACAAAGCTACTTTTAAGCTAGGATATATTCCAATGGAATGGAAGAGGCCAAAGTGATATTTATCCTCAAAGCGGACCGAAGGTCACCCGATGAGGCCAAATTCTACCGGCCAATTAGTCTTAGCTCGTTTCTCCTTAAAGTTATGGAGAAACTTATAGACAACGATATAAAGAGCAGTCTCCTAAAGGCAAATCCGCTCCGTGAGCAGCAGTTTGCCTATTAACTTGGCAAATCTACAAATCTTCAAAAGGAGATTGCATTAAGTATTTTGAAATAGTATTAGTAGGTGCGTTTGACACTCCAAACATACCTACAATAAGATCAATGATGTATCAATGTGGATGACCTCCTAACGACTTTGGTCGACAAGAGTTATTGTACGTAAGGTTATGCCCACGACATAGCAATCGTCATAAAGCATTATTTAGTCCTTAGCCCAAGACGCCCTGAATACCATAATACAATAAAGTCTGAGGGAAGGCTTCAATATCAATCCTGACAAAAATGTGTTAGTACCTTTTACTGAATTTGAAAATCAGGTGAAATATTTAGTTGAACGCGGGATAGGAAACTTAATTGGAACACGCACCTAGAAAAAATAATCTTCAAAGCTTCAGCAGCACTATGGAAACTCTTTGTCAGATCATGGGGACTGAAACCCAAACTGATACTTTGGCTGCACATTATGTTATTTATTACATCAGGCTTAACAGCACAAAAGAAGCTTCGAAGTTTCCGGGAATGGCCTGTCTTGGCAATACGGGGGCTATGCACACCACCCCCTCTGTAGCAATGGAAGCTTACTAGACCTATTTCTCCTAGACGAACAAATCAGAAAAGAAGGTTTAATGAGTGCAAAGAGACTGAACGGCATAGATTTGGACATCCAGAAATTCTATAAACGTCGTCGGACATAATGCCGAACAAATTTTATTTCGTATCGCGCTTTGAAGTAATATTGAGTAGCCAAGCCTGATTCAAAATAAAAACTAGAACAATAGCCTTAGACAGATATGCTCAAAGAGGGACACATCTTTCTGATCTTAGACAATCAGGATGCACTTAAGAATATCAAAGCGTACAGCTTCAATTCCAAAGTACTTGGAACTGTAAACAAGCTCTAAATCAATTGGCCAAGTGCAACAAACTCACTCTAATGTGGGTACCAGGCTACGCAAGTATAATAGGCAACGAACATGCCGATGTACTTGTCAGAAAAAAGATGCGACTACCATAATTGGACTAAAGCCTACATCAAAAGCCATCCAAAGTACATGGAAGCACGTGGTCCATGAGTGAAAAAAATGCAAAACAGGGTACTGGGAGACACACAAGGTCAAAGGCAATCCAAAATGTTTATTGACCTCTCGCCAAGCAGAACTAAGCAGCTCCTTTTCCTCACTCAAAGCGAGATAAGACTGGTCACGGGTCTCCTTACATTGCTCAGTGAAGTACCATCTTCATAAGAAAGGTAAAGTGGAATTGTAAACTATGTGGATTGACAAAGGAATCGGCCTAGCACATCATAGGTGTACACCCGGGCTAGCCCTAATCGGAGAGGTGGCGATAACGCCAGAACGGATCAGGACATGACCTCCTAGGAAGTTAATTGACTACAAAGGAAATTTAATTCCTGGGAATATGCAAATAGTAGGGTATTAGTGCAAAAGTACTAACCAGGTCGCAGTGTTGTAAGGCTGTCTATAGCCAAACGACCCCGTATAATCTAATCTAATCGAATCTACTATTTTGATTGTATTGACTTTCATTTGTTAAAAGTTTATTTTATTTATAACTGTTAGGTCTTATAACTAAAACACAAGACTTCAAAGAATTTTGTTTGCTTTTAGGTATTTGATACTTATGATAAATGATCTATTTAGCGACCTATCATATTGTGTACATGTTCGATCGACTTTAATTTCAAAGAGTGGATAGAAAAATAATTTTTACTTACTCTTCATGTAGAAAATTTTAACATGTGACCGACATGTGTTCTGATAATGTCTATCTAGAATTCTATAAGGGGCTATAGAATCTTATGAATACAGGGTGTATCAGTACAAATATTCAGGATTGATAATGCATGGATCGAAAATGGTTGATGAATGCGATAGATGTCGCTACGTAAACTGAAGTAGTAGACGACGGTCTACACTGGCTTTAATACTGTTCTCTCTTTATGTTTTCTACAAAGCCTAGAGTTACCGTAATCCGCTTGAAGGCGCTGCTCGTTTCGAGGAGAGCGTCACATCTTAGCGATCAATTCGCTCGAGTATCAGACTACAAAAGACGTTTTAGTCCTGGACTAGCCACAACAGCGATCGCAGAGGAGTGGTTTTAGTGGCTACGATACTACCCTATTAAAAATAATGTTTATTAATTCATTCCGAAGTCAGACATATAAGAATGCACTTAGCCTTCTCCATGAATATTCTATTCTACACATATTAGCGGAATGAGCAATTTATAAAATTATACACATATATCGACTGTCACATTTATCCCCTGAGAGTTTGGTACAATTCATATTATCAAGTATATTAAATAAAACTTCAGGCGTTTGTAAAAAAATGTCTCTTGGGGACTCAGAATATGATTCTGATGTGTGAACTTATTTACTGAACATTTTTCTAATGTTTATTTATTATAATCGGCTCATGAAATACAACACGCTTAATTATTTGACATTCTATAGAATATAAAAATTCAAAAGTTCTGAAATGCAAATGAGTTCATTTTATTCCTTTCTCTATGATCTCCGTCGGTGCACTTCAATGCGTAATTAAAGCTCAGTCCGTGCAACGTGCCATATATTATATACGTTAGCGTGGTCTTAGGAGTGTCTGGCCTTAGAAATAATGTTAATTAAGATCTCTAGGTGAAAGACTTACGGGCTGTTCATTAAGCTCGCCCTCGGGGTGGAGACGTCCTGGCGAATGTGTAAGCCTACGCAGCTATTTCCCGGACTTAAGTTATTTCCCGGCACCCAAGGGTTTGTTCGTATACGGTTTCGCTGTCGGGGCGATGTAATGCCCGAATTTACAACCACGTCGGATAGGCGGGCAGCCACCCCATTTGACACTGACACGTTCAGATTATTTTGATTCGGATGGGCTGCGTTCACGTTCGCGCTCGGACGTGCCTGAGGGTTCTTGTTACTGTCGTAATCTTGTGGCTGAAAAGAAAATTGAAAATAATTTAATCAAACATACATTTGGCGGAAAGTTAATATGAAATCAATATCAATTACCTTTGTACGAAATGTACACTGTTTGTATGTTCATCTTAATCAAATTCTTATTCATAAATAAAATGTTTTCATTTAAATCTATAATTATGGTAATATACATTAACATTAATAATATTAACTAATATTAAATTTATAATATTTAGGTCATCAAACAATTGTTACAATAATTATGACCACAATAGTTTTATTGAAAATTGTATATTTTTATTTAAAATTAAAATCATAATAATTTGCAAATAAAGCAGTTTTAGTGTTTATAACTGCAAGATTTTACAAAGTAGTAATTTATCTTAAATTAATTTCATATGTAGGGAGGGTGGGTGTACTTTATCCAATTTCAATTTCTTTTACTGTAAATGGAGATTAATTGAAAAGAACCGATTTTTTAGGTAAAATATATCAATTTTTATCCTCTTTGTTGAAAAAATAAATACTTTCGAAAATGTTTTTGATTAGCGTCATATCTCGGAAAATAATAGCGATGACACTTTTTTAAAACTTTAAAAATGGAATTTTATTCGTCTCGTAAAAATACACTTCTTTCCCCACTCAAACGTTTTTGTATCTCTTAAAGTTTTCAAAATCCCCGTAGAAAACATTTAAATAAACTCACACTGTATATGTAGGGTGGGTGGGTAGCCTCTAACTACCTTTTAATTATTTTACTATATACCAAATATTAAATTAAAACTAATTATATAAAGCAGAAATTTTGAGTAAAAATATGTCAATTTCTGTCTTCATTAATAGTCAGTTCAATCAATTAAACTAAATATTTTTATAATTGGAGGATGGGTTCCTAGGTGACCATTTTACATATGTAAGTTTTACGCTTACAGCCATGTTTTTCTTTTCCAACGAAATTAATGCAGTTTTGGTATTGATGATTACAAGATTACAAGATTTAAAGATTTTTAAAAGTACTATTTTAGCATAAAATTATTGTATATGTAGGGAGGGTGGGTTGCATCTAATCAACAGAAAATTCTTTAACAATGAACTATTTAATTTTAACTGTAATGACCAGAATTTTTAAATATAAAAAGATGCCAATCTTAATTTTTAATAATGGCAAATTCAATAAAAAACTCCATATATTTTTTATATTTGTAAGATGAAAAAATAAATAAATTCTTGTTATGACTAATTATAAATTAAACCAATAATCTCGAATATTTTTATGTGGATTATAGGCCACTCACAAACCTTTAAAATCTTTCAGTTCTACGATCACATCACGTTTTTTTTTTATTTATGTCAAAAAATATATCAGATTTTATAGTCATTATTTACAAATGGAATTTAATTTAAAAGTAAATTAAAGAAAATTCAGTTGGAAAATTCTAGACGCCTAGAGAAGAATTTTCTGAAATATTTCAATAGCATAAGGCTCTTGCCCGGTAGAGAATATAAGTAATGTACACCTTATTTGTTTACACATGTTTAACATTTTGTTCAAAAATTAATCCTAATTGGCAAAAACTATCAAACCAAATGTACAGAATTAACGTATATAGTACATAATCTGAGAGTAATCCGTTCTTAAGATGACATAAATTTTATAATTATCTACCAAGAAAAATATAAGATTGACTTAATACTTATACTGCTGCAATTTGGTTATTATTATATAAATATACGTTTAATATAAATTGTTTGTTCATATTTAAAATTATCATTTGATAGTGTGTTCATTTATTATTCATTGACACAATTTTATTTATGCTTATTGATTTCTTTAAAATTTTTTTCATTATTATTATTAATAAATAATGGTGGATAGATTAAGTCGGCCATTCGTTAAGAAGATTAGTGTTAGGGTTTCTATGTTGGCGATAAATCTCTAATGGAGTTCTTGGATAAAACATTTTATATTGTTTCACTTGTTTTTTTTTTTATTTCTCTTCGACTAGTTTAGACTATGACATTTTCAAGCAGTTAACTACTTTGGTTTGATGGGTGTTACATAAAAAGAGGTTAAGACGTTTTCGTTTTGAAAGGTAACAAAGATAAAAGTTAAAAAGACAAAGAATAATCTGTTGGTGAAACATAATTTTTGAGGTAAATAATAGAATAGTTGCAGGTATTATTTCAAGATTTGAGCGAGCAGTATTATTTTTTAAAGGAATCGATGATTTTATAAATAGATGGCGTAGCTATTTGTGAGATTGTTAAAATTTTTGGAAATGTATTTGCTATTAATAAATATATTAGTTTATAGATTAAGTAATACGAGTGTAACCCAAATCAATTTCAAATTTAAAGTTTTGAAGTTTCATGCAATCAGTAATTTGGACTTCACCCTGTCATCCAGTTTATATAGTAGTGATTTGGGTTTCTCAAATTTCAAGTAGAATGATTTTACATAAAAATTAATCATTTATTGCAAGTATATTTTTAAGTACCTGGGATAACTTTAATATCATTTGTTTCATGTTATAGATTTATGGCAAAACAAAATTAAACACTTTTATACCATAATTTGAGCGAAAATAATATTAACTGAGATATTTATAAGGTTGGAAGAAGCTATTTGCTGGTTTGTTATTATTTTTGGATTTATGTTTGCTATTATTATATATAGCTTCGTACAAACTGAGTATACCGGGTGTAATCAAAACAGGCTTACACCTACAGGTTTTGTTTATTATTTAAGATATCAATTTGAAATTTGAAATTTCTATACCAGGGATCCCCAATAATTTTGCACCAAAAAGAACATTTTAGAATTACGATCGAGTATATTATAATATTAATGCACATAATGCACAAACAAATATTTAATTCCAAAAATATAATTATCAAATATAAAAATTATTGTTTATATATTTTTTTGTAAAATAAGTAATAATCAAAATCAATGTGATGAAATGCAAAACCAACGCATTTAATTGGCAATTGTTTCATAAATAGGAGAGTATGATGATTTTCTTGCACGTAAGCAATCATCAAGTTGTTTTTATGATATGCATTGTCGAGAACAATGACACAGAAGTATATGGAACGATTTCATTTTGTATGCTGCTTTTTTCAAGAATGGAAATTTATTTCTGTCAACTATATGCCATATGTTCTCATCTGATATATTGAATTTTAGGACAATGTCTTTCTGAAGGTCGAAAATTTCTAACTAAAATTGTTCTGTCTTTACTTGAATAATTTCTGCAATATATGTAGTAATTTCAGTTACTTTTACATGGCAAGTAAAAAGATTGATAAAAAAGTGACTATTGGCTCGATGATATTAAACTGTTGAAATCAATTTTCAAACTGCTCTTGAAGTAATTGAAGGTTGATGACAAATCAATGTCACCGTCACCTATCAATTTTTCCAAATTTTTGAATTTGAGCGGGTGACATCTTCTGCAGATGTGATATCCACAAAACCAGTTTAGCTTTAAACGAGTTTACAGACATTTCAGCTAAATGTTTCATTTTCCCCTGCAGCTTCATGAAGTTTAAATAATTCAATTTTTTCATTATGTCTGTGATGAAGCCCAAATTTACCAGTTGCAACGGTCCGTTAGTTCAGCAGAATTTTGTTTTTTTTTTTTGGTATTGAGATATATTTTCTATTTCTTTATTTCTTCAATTAAATTTACAAATCTAGCTAAAACTTTGTCTATACTGAACCAACGTACTTCATTATGTAGAACAAAATCAGGATCAGAACTTTCTAACAAGGTCTTTGAAAGGCGGTGTTGCAAAGGCGTTGCTCAAATGGAATTGACAATTTTTGTGACTATTTTCATGATATGTCCGAAGGGTTGTATTTTACCACACAAAAATTCCTAGTGGATATTGCAATGATACGACAAAACAATGGAAATGATTTATCTTTAATGTATAGGCAACAAATCAATTGATACCATTATACCATTGCTGGTATAATTATCGACTTTGCATATGTTCTAAATGTGTTTTATATGTCCACACATGTCGTACGTCCTTTCATGAGTTATATTTTCAGCAGATCTTTTTTTACAGTAAAGTTACTAAATATCATTGTTACACTGAATTTTTACCATAACTGCTAATTGTGCTGTGTCTGATATATCTGTAGACTCGGCAAATTTTAGTTAGAACCAGTCATATATTTGCAAGTTACTCTTTAATTGAGTTTTGATTTCTTTTGAAATGGCATGTGGCGGTGTTAGCTGACAACTGTTAGTTTTGTATTGCTGACATAACCTCACGTTTGTTGGAAAATTCCTCAAATAAGCAATCGACGCCAGTCAGAAATTTTTCTTTCAACAACTCAATATCTTGGAAAGGATTTTTCTTCTTTGCGAGCAAGAAGCAATAGTGGCATTTTTATATAACTTACTACAGGCCTAGTGAAATCCGACTGTTGCACAGACAGGTTTGATTTTAGTAGATTTATTTTCGTCTTTCTTAATTCAGATTTATATAGCTCATATTAAAAGTTACATGGACTTTCTGGAAGTTAGCATTATGTTTTTTTCGGAATTTCCGCCGCACAACAAATAAACACAATTATCTTTAAGATAGACGAAACGATATGTGTTTTTCCCACTCAGTGTTTAAGCTGTGGGTTCGTTGTCTTTTATTTGATCCCCTATTCTTGGGGTTAAAATAAGAGTATTTTAAAACTAGAACTTTTATAATAATAACATAAGTCGTACTCAGCAACTTTTCTATCAATGATCTTATTAATAGAGGGAATTATTACTGAATTGCTCATACTGAAGGGGAAATGGCACGGAGACGCAACCCAAAATACACTATTAAGAGCAAATGCTATTATAACAGACTGATATTACTATTTATTTAATTTTTTCATAACATTTCATTGAAAACTTGGCATGTAAAACGAACGGCGGGTGCAATGGAGGGTTGGGGACCTCTGGTCTATACAATCAGTAATTTAGACTTTAATCGTCACACAGATTATTTAATTGTACTCTTTAACATTTTCTGACATATATTTTAAAATTTGAAACGGAATACCCTCTATATTTTTTATATTTGGATTCAGGATGCCATTCTCCTTTGAAAGAAACAAGTGTCATTTTATTTTCAAAAATTAATCTTGAATCTAGATGGCTCTGACCGCCTTAATATGTTTTGCTTAGCATTATTTAATTGTACTCTTTAACATTTTCTGACATATATTTTAAAATTTGAAACGGAATACCCTCTATATTTTTTATATTTGGATTCAGGGTGCCATTCTCCTTTGAAAGAAACAAGTGTCATTTTATTTTCAAAAATTAATCTTGAATCTAGATGGCTCTGACCGCCTTAATATGTTTTGCTTAGCATTGTAAACAAAATTAACCACTTTTATATCATAATTTGAGCGAGTAATAGTATTAACTCAGAGATTTTTAATTATAGAATTGACTATTTTTAAGATTAGATTAAGATTGTTATTATTTTTAGAAATATATTTGCAACTACTAGCTATATTGCTTTATAAAAATTAAGTATAGCGGTTGTAACCAAAACAAACTCACCCCTACAATCCTATTTGTATTATTAAATATATCAATTTGAAATCAAGATTATTTAGTTACACTTAGATTACCCTGTTTTATTTTCGGACTTACAATATTATTCACGCAACTGTACAAACATTTAGAAATTTCAAATGGAGTGCCTTCTATATTATTCATTTCATTTTCATTTTTTTTGAAAAAGAAACGTGTTTTCAAAAATTAATCTTGAATATAAGTGGCTGTGTTCGTCTCAATATCCTTTGTATTGTAGCCTTATGGGAAAAATAAACAACCACTTTTATAAAAAAGAAAAAATAATATGTATAAATGAATTTACTGTTGGAACGACATAATTGAAAATGCAAAACGGAAGCTGAGAAGAAATAAGGGTGAAAATGAACTAAAATAAGCAACTCAAATGGAAAGAAATTTTGGAGGAAGTCAACAATGACATTTTGAGCAGACCTTTTAAATTGTAAGTAAAAAAATGGGAAATTTAAAAACAAAAGTGGAACACTGAATAAAACAGTTACTATGTTTTCAAGTGATAATGACTGTCAAAAGTCGAAACTTCAGTCGTGTATATTATAATATATTTAAATATTATAACAAAACATAGTGTTTTTATTCAGTGTTTATTATTAATTACCACTTGTAACGGTCGCAACCATCATTATGAACAAAAGTGGAATCTTTGGTTTCTGATGGGGTTAAAAATATTGTAAGAAAATTATTCCCAACAAAAAACAAACATGAAATTCCTAATATTAACAATGATTTACCGAAATTGGAAGAGATATTTACAGTAGAGGAAGTCTTAATTGCTTAAACCTCTAGAAATAGGACCGAGACAAATATTAAATAAAGTTTCAAAATTTACAGTGAAAATGTTTGTTAAAAAATTTATTGAACTATAATATTTGTAATTGAAGGCAAATTTCCAAAATTATATAAAAAAACAAAATTAGTACTAGTACTCAAACCAGGTAAATCAGTACGTGGGGCAAATTCATATCGGCCTATATGTTTATTAGATGACGTTGGCAAAATTTTGGAGAACTTAGTAGCGTTTAGAACCAAAAAAAAAATTAGAATTAAACGGAAGATTGGCAAAAGAACAATTTGGATTACCTTATTACCTCCCATGGCCTGTGATTTTTAGCAGACTAATTAGAAAAGGAATTCCAAATAACTTACAAATAATGTATAACAGCTATTTTGAAGAGATAGTCTTGGTATATGAGGGTACTGAGGGAAAATAATTGTCAATTGTCAGGTAGGTACCATAAGGATCCGTATTGATACTACTGCTTTGGAACATAAGCTTGGATGAAATTTTTGATATGAATTTACCCAAGGGTGTGAAACTAGTTGGATTTGCTGATGACTTACAAATTATAACAAGAATGAGGGGAATTGAAGAATTTAAATTGAAATCAAAATTATCAGCTGAAATGGTTGTTGATAAATTGAGCAATCTTTGTTAAGATCAATTAATAATAAGACGAAGATCAGGAAGATTAATGGATGAAATAATTAACATTTTTGGACAAGAAATTGAAACTCAATTAAAGATGAAATATTTATATGTTATTATTAAAGTGAATCGAAATTTTAGTTCACATGTAATAGAGGCAACTAATGGCGCAGAAAATATATTCAAGCAGTTGCTAGACTAATGATAAATCCTAACAGACCGTGTAAATGATCTAAACTTTTGAGGGTAGGAATAACGAAATTGTTGTATGTGACACCAGCATGAGTGGGATGTCTAAATTCTAGTAGAAACCGAAGCTTAGCGCGCTTAGACCAGCATTATTAAGGAAAATTAAAGGCTATCGAACAATTTCTATACTTGTTAATATGAGGGCGAACATTTTAATCGACATAAGCGGTCAAATAAATAAGAACTATGAAAACACTATGAAGAAATTATAGATAAAAGGCAACATTTATGGGATTTGGAAACTACAGGGAAATTATTAAACGGACATGGGTGGGAAGAAAAAAAAACAAGGAAAAAATCACTTGTTACTTATGTCAATTTATTTGAATTTAAGCATTTTCTTTACAAAATTTAAAAAGAGGATTGTGGAATTTGCAGTTTTGCAATTTGAGAGAAATTGACAATATGGAACTCTGCTTATTGAGGTGTCAAGAATGATTTCATATAGAAATTTGTTGTTGAGTTACGTGAAGATATAATTAAAACTTGAATAATAATTTAATGAAATCAGTTTAAAATTCATTTTTCATAATTTTTCATGTTATAGTTACATTAAACAATCTAAAGTACATTATCATTTATTAGTTTATTCAACAGAAATAATTTCATTCAAATTAGTGTTGCTTTAATAGTTGTACTATTTGTAACACGCAAATTAATTTGTATTATTCAATGTCTGTCGAAGTATTAGCTAGAGAAGTAGTTGTTTCAAATTAATTTGTTTTGTAGTCTTAGTAAGACTCATTGTTGTAGATTCACGAAATGTTTTCGTATTTTTAAATTTATTAATTAAAACTTGATTAAAACACTAACACTTTCTTCACAATTAATTTTTATTATGCTAGATGTACATTTCGGGTACTATGCACCCATTATCAATAGCTTATAGTTATTATTAATCAAGTGTGAAGAATGAGACGAAGAAAAAAATTTAAATACAACCCTTAGATGCAGAGTCACGACAGAAAACTTTGTAGAACAAGTAACTGAATCAGAAAACAACTGTAATACGGCCTTAAATTTCGATAGGACTTTAATAACTGAAAAATTAAAACTTAGAGATATATGAAATGAAAGCTTAAGTAATGACTTTGGTAATTCTAATTGATTGTTATAAGTATCTTTTGGTGTTATTAAGCACTGCTACTAAATTCTGTATATATGTTTATGTATAATTGTAATAAATCAATGCTTGAAGGAACACCTAACAAATCTAAAGTCTAGTCACTAATAAATATATTTATATATCGATATAATTAATACAATATTCGAATATTCTTATATTTTAGTTCTCATAAAAATGTTGGTATAAGGCATATTTGAAAGAATGGTATTTGTGTTTCTTTGTGGTTTTTCAAATATAGTATTGACTAATTCCAACTTTATGGGCAATTTCTCTTGTTGAATAATTTTGATAGGGATCAATAAAGACTATTAAGTCGATTTTAATGTCTTGTTTAATAATAAAATGCTCGTTATTTTCACTATCAGATCTTCATTTCTAAATTTCTGCTCCGAATTTGCAACACAATTTCGGCTGGGACGGTATCTTTCTGGATATCGTTCACCATGCACAGATATGTTCGACGTTCTTCATTAATCTATAACATATTGACTTTTTAGTTATATTAAAATATCTTTCATCAATTATTAAGATAAAATTACTTGAAAACGTTTTTGTTTAATAGAATTACTTCTCATTTATTTCATTGTTTTGAAATTGCAAACACGACCTACTTGATTACAGCAGATTCAATTGATATTTAAATATGGCCAAATTAATTTATAATAGAAATTTCATTTGCTAAATAAACTAGCAGATTTTTTTTTTAATTTTGTTTGTTCGTTTATGTTTCCAATTATTGTATTAAAATATATTAATGCAATGAAAACTTGCTCTACTCGATTAAAAATAAAGGATTTTCTAAATGATGCATTCCACTGACAATTTTATTTTTCTTTTATTATTTGTTTTTATTAATGTCATTGCATATGAATAAATAAGCTTAGCCATTAGATCCTAATGAGGTTCCATGTATAAATTAAAAAAAGAGTTACTTAAATAAAATGGTCGAATTATAAAATAAGTACCGACCATGATATAAAAGTGGTTAATTCTGTTCCTTTTATAAGTCTATATTAAGAATACATTGAGGAAGATTTCATTTTTAAAAGAAAACATATGTTTTTAATACAAATTATTCATTTATATATAAGATTACTTCCTCAATAAAAAAACAGGGTAATCCATTAAAATTTCAAAATTTGATGTTAACGAAATATGACTACTTAACCCCAAATTACTGATAGTAATGTATATAATTAATGCAATAAAGCTCAGATTTTTTATTTCAATTAAAATTTGATTGATTTAAATATAGTACGCAACTATATATATTTTAGAATTTATAAAAACAATGTAGTCGCTATTTTAATTAGAAATCAGGAGTTATTAGATTGCTATCAAATACCTTATCCGATTATTGAGCATGAATTTCACAGCAGATATTTGATACCGATCGATTCATTAGTTTCAGATTGCGACAGATTGCATGATTGTTCGGCACCTCTCTAGTAATTTACATCATAATTTGAATCGGACGTGATGATAATTGACACCTCGGCTATAATTTTGGATCAGAATAGATGTACAGACAGACAATTAAAAATGATTGATGTATTTCTAATTTTACTAAAATATATTATATACTATTTGATATTTATATTTATATATTCTTACATTTTTTATTTTCAATTCATATACTCAATAAAAAAAATGATTGATAATTATTATGTATGATTTTATAAGGAATAAAATTAATGACTGTATGAAAAGATTAATTAATATAAGGATAATCCAATTTACCATAGACGTTCCATTGAGATGAACGCTGCCCGTGGAGAGCCGATCCCTGTCCCTTTGGGGTGATAAATTACTCCTCGGTGTCGGTGGTTGGGCACACGATGATAGCAGGGCCCGCTTGGTGGAGGAGTCGGGCTGAGGGCACACCTCTACGTGATTACCACTTTGCGTCGAAGGGCACTTATCTGCCTCTGAAGGAAAATATCGAGACCCTATGTAATACAAATAAAGCAAGTAAACATGTGGTGAAATATGTTGTCTGAGGGCGTTAAATCTTCGCGTAATTATCCTTTCCCTAGTGTTCACCAGGGACATACATTAAATTTTTCCCCCCGGCTAAATTGTAGCTCCCGGGAAAAAGCAATTTAACTTTCGTCACAATAAATTTCAAAAAAAAAGGGAACTACTGTTGCAACGCCATAAAGTGTGATCAGGCCAAAGTTATAGCTAGGCATCATATTTCATGTCAGAGATATGTTCTTGATTGTCTAGGTGGTAGGACTTACCAGTTCTAATATTTATGTAGTATTCAGGAGGAGCTCCGGGCGATGTACCGTCAGTTGAATATCCTGTAGAATAAGCAGACTCCGGAGAAGATAAATTGGCTCCGGAATAGCGGGCTCCTTGGCTTGCAATTGTTTGCATTGACTTGCTGTCCACGTTTCCCTGAAGTGAGAAAACCTCTAAATAATATATGACAATAAAAGGCAGACACAATAATCTCCTACAACCGAGACACAAGCGAAAATTCTACTAGACCCACTTCTTATTCAATGTGCATAAATAAATAATGACTGTAATACAATAACAAAATATGATAATATCTTATACATTAAATATTTCCTAAAAACACTATTATTTACAAAATAATGGATATACTTGATCCAACAAATATATTCTATTAACGTACTATTGAAAGCTCGTTGTGGAGTAGTAATTGTATTTGCTCATCCTCGAAATCCTTTAGAAGTTTGCGAGGACGTGCGGGCGTAAATAAATGTTTAACTTCAGAAAGTACCCCCATTCTTTAATTTTTTATATGGGATTAATCTTTTCTTAGTATTGCTTTTATGTAAATTTACACGATATCTAATAAAGATAACGGGCACATGCATATATACAGAGGGCGGGGCACACATGTTTTATGAACATCCTATGCAAATTCCTGTGTTTTCCAAATAGATAAACGTAGAATTGTTGTATGCATAATTTTAAATTATCATCCGTAAAACAGAGTGTATAATAAAAATATACACACATTTTCCCCTATTAGATTATCCTGTATTTTTGCAATTTTCAATTTAGAAGATAGATTAAAGTGTATAAGTAGAAACTGTGCAAGTTTGATTGTATTTTAATTATTTATACTTATTCTTCTTATAAGTTATTATAGTTAGTTTATAAAATAAATTAATAGATAACAACAAATTAATTAAAAAAGGACTAAAAACCTTTCTTCATAATCGTATTTAAATTCACAGATATATATTTCGGACACAAAGTGACCATTATCAATGTTTTAATACAGTATTAACAAAGTGACCATTATGAATGTTTTAATACAGTATTAAAACATTGATAATGGGCACTTTGTGTCCGAAATATATATCTGCGAATTTAAATAAAATTGTGAAGAAAGGTTTTTAGTGCTTTTTTAATTAATCAAGTTTATCTTCACGTAACTCACAAAAATCAAACAGATAACAACAAAGATCGATAATTGAAATATGAAAATTGAAAAACTAATGAAAGACGTTGAAAAACTAGGCAAAAATTAACGTATTGTTAGTAGTAATTTATTCGAGTTAATACAAAATGTTTGCACACGTCATTATTACAATATGATATTTATCTATAAAATTTGAATCATTACAAAAAGGAAGAAATTGGATAGTAGGAACGAAGAAAAAATAAAAATGAAATACCTTAACTGAAACTAAACTTTCTCTCCTCACGATTAATGAATTTATTTGTGCTAATCATCGGAACAGTTTAGCTAGTTAGAATAGAAACAATTCTTTTTTTTTTTTAAATCAAATCTAAAGATAAACACGTAACTGCAGATGTTTATAAATTTGATTCTTACATTATTTAATTTTTCCTAGTTTATTATTATTATATCACAGTAAATATTTTTTTTCATATTTTCTCACACCCTATTCACATAAAAGCTGTTTGACTTAAATTATTTGAATTGAAGTTTATTTAATAGAAACAAATACATTCAAATTAGTGTTGCTATTTGTAACATACATATACTCTTGTAGTCTTAGAAAATTTGATCATCAAAATTAGGGGTTGAATTGTTATCCTTTGAACTAGATAAGCACCTATTTGGTTTAATTTACTTACTAATTTTGTTGGCTTAGCAACTATAAACGCTTAATATCTATCTTTACATTTTAGTCCTCTAAAAACGTAACGCTATTTATTACAGAATGTCTTAAGTTGAATCAAGATGTAAGAAAATATACTAAACAATATTTGCTTTAAATTTTTTAGACTTCTTTATTAATTTTTTACAGCGGTTTAAGTTCTGAATAATAAACATGCGAAGTTTTTATTTTATGCAAAACATTTATTATTGTTCTAAACTCCTAAATATTTTTTACTTTGTTTTGTCTAGATATTTATCAAATTTTTGTACTTCTTTTTGATAATTAAATGAATAAAAGGACACTCATAAGCATGGTTACTTTTATCGCGAGAGAGGCCCATTCGGCCCTTCATGCTAAGA
This sequence comes from Ontholestes murinus, assembly GCA_963969525.1. Classification (NCBI taxonomy): domain Eukaryota; kingdom Metazoa; phylum Arthropoda; class Insecta; order Coleoptera; family Staphylinidae; genus Ontholestes; species Ontholestes murinus. The sequence continues at coordinate 22,943,761 of OZ018399.1, forward strand.
CAATTTAAAAATACATTTCGTAAATCTTCATGCTTGTAGAGATCTAATTTACCCACATCAGAGCGTATTTTAAATACTCTTCGATAGATGTCACTTAAGCCAGTCTTTTATTCTCGTTTCTTCACATTACCCTTTTGACTGTTGTTTTTAGACGCACACGTGCAAGGATGAATCGCACCGAATGAACCAACGCGCTAGGTTTGTACAAATTATTTATTCTTTATTTATTTATTCTATTGCCTTTCTACCTTTCGGTGTAAGGCGTTACATTTTTGCTACCTGTTACAGAAGCTAATTTGTCATGTAGTATTTCCAACATTTCTTCCTGCCTTTTGCGTCTCTTTTAAATCTTCTCATGTAGTACTATTTCTAGACGCTTGCTCCTCCATTTGGCTGTTTCATTCTTTTCTAGGTCTCTCTATTTTGCTTTACTGTTACTCACGTCTCGTATATATTTCTTATAATTCTGTATTCTCTCATTCTTGTTACATGCCCAAACAATCTCATTTGGTTTTCCTCTATTTTCTCCTGTATTGGTCTGATTTGAAGCTCTCTTCTATACGTTTCGTTCCTTATTTTATCCTTTCTGGTTTTATTTTCGATTTTTTCTGAGTATTGTCATCTCTATATATACATGTAGTATTCTTTCTTTGTGTATTTTTTGTCATCGCCCATTTTTCACTGCTATATATTAGTGCCGGCCTTATTACTTTTTTCACAATTTCTATTTTTGTTGTTTTTGCTATTTCTTTCTTGTTAAAGAACGAGTTTTTTTAACATGTTAAAGATTTTCGCTGTTTTCCTATTGTTTGTCCATTTTTCCATTATTCTGAATTATTGATCCTAGGTATTTATAGCTTTCTACTTCTTCGATTTCCTTTTATTTTATTTTTATTTTGTGTTCTTGTTTCTACTTTGATATGATCATCATCTTTGTTTTTTGCATTATTTTTTTCTGCACCTTTATCGGTTTCATTCTTTCCTTTGTTTTTTTTTTCATGAGGCTGTCTAGTATTATTGTAAATAGCATTGCGACTAATACACAGCCCTGTTTAACATTCCTTTTCATTGAAAACTCTTTTGATTCCTCATTGTTTGTTCTTAATACGTTCTTATTATCGTCGTATATGTTTTTAAATACTTTTTATTATTTTTCTATTCCTGTTTCTTCTAGTTCTCTCTATAAAGCATATCTCTATTCTTCTTGATATTTTTTTCGCTTACTTAATTTCCTCTTCTTTATGTATTCTATATCTTTCTTTATATTTTCTTTCTTTTTTTCCTCTGTTCCTTGATATTAAGTCCTATTTTCTACTTTCACTTGTACTTCCAAGAGCTAATAGACGATAAGAGGGGAACGGCATATATCACATAACACTTACTTCTTTGTACCTCAGATTAAGAGAATCAATTAATAAGTTCTGAAAAGTCAACTTAAAAGTGACAATCGCAGATTATAAACAGGCACCAATCCAGTATTTGAAATCACAAGAGTCGTGCAAGTGTAACACAAAAGAATCAAACGATGTTCTTCGTACTTTTTGGAGAAAAGAATAACAAAAATAAGTATTTTCTTCATCTTTCTATTATTTTCTTTTCGTTTGTTAATATCGGTCCGTCTTTATCTCTTATGTTCATTATATTGTACTCTTTATTTTTCTTTAATTGTTTTAGGGTTCCATAGAATATTTTCTGGTTCTGTGTACAGTTTTCGTTCAATTTTTTTCTAAATTTTTCCCATGCTTTTTGTTTTTCTTCTTTTACTATCATCTTTGCCTTATCTCTCTTTTCTTTGTATATCATGTAGTCATTTGTTATTTTTTTCGTTGTATGTTGTATGTATCTCTTCCATTTTTCTTTTTTCTTTAATCGCTTTTTTATTATCTCTCATTTACCAATTTATTTTTAAAATCTTTGTTTCCTATTTTTGTTGTTCCGCAACTTTCTTTCGCTGCTTTCAAGATTATTGTTTTAAACATTTTCCATTTTTTCTCTATATTCGCATGTTTTTCTTCTTCCATGTATTTGTTGTGTCTTTTCTTCAGGAATTCCCCTTGTATGTGCTTATCTTTGAGTCTATATGCTTTGGTTCTTTCTTTTATTTTGTTTTTTCTTTTGTCGGTTTTCCTTTTCATATCATGTCAATTTCTAACAGTTTGTGGTCACTTCCTACTTCAGCTTTCCTCGTGGCTCTTACATTTCTTATTTTTCTCAAGTAATAATCTATAATTGATTTCTTATTTTTGGTGTCCTGGGTTCGTGTGCATTTGTGTATTTCTTTAGGTTTAAATTTCGTGTTTGTTATTACTAGTTTGTTTTCGATGCACGATATCTCCATTGTTGTTTCTTATGTTTTCTTCTTCGACTCCCATTATTTCTCCTTTTTCATTGGTTTTGTTTCCTACTCTGCTATTTAGATCTCCTAGTATCATTATGTTTTCAGTTCCTTCATCTATTTCTTCCTGTAGCTGTTCGTAGAACTACTAGTTTTTGCTTTATTAATGGTTTAATTTGTTGGGTTTTCTTTAGTCACTAATCCGGTGATTATTATGCTATTTCTTCGTTTTTCTCTTTCTTGTTTTTCCATTCTACTTTCTAGCTTATTTATTCTGTCTTCCAAGTAATCTTTCTCCTTTTTCCATTCCTCTGCTTTTTGCTCCCATTCTTTTTTTTTGCTTTTATGAATTCTTCTTGTAGCTTTTTAAAGTCATTTTTCATTTCCTTTCTTCTTTCACTACCTGGTGTTCTATGTTTACTTCCTTTTTGATCTCGTCCTTGTCTAACTTCTTTATAATTTCTTCCATTTCTTTCTCTATTATTTTCTTTTTCTCTGTTTTGTTGTATTTTCGGTTTTTCTTTATTTTAATTATTTTATTCTCCCACTTATCGAACCCTTTAATAATGTCAAACTATTAGTTCTTCTTTTCGGTTCAGGTGTTTCCGGGTTCATGGGTTTTCCTGGGAGAAACAAGTTCTATCCCAGATTTCGGATTCGCAAAATGGACATTGAGGACCCGTCAGATAACGACTATGACTCGGGGGATGTTTCTCTTTCAATTATCAAGTCTAGGCTTGTGATCCCAGTGGATAAAAGGGAAAGTCAACGGAACGTTTTGCATAGATCAGGAAATACCTACCCCTTAGTACGGATTCTTTAGCTACAAGCAATAAGGAGTAGGACGCAATTAACATAAAATGTTCATTGCTATATTTCACTGAATACTTGGTAGATACAATATTCGGAAATTGGAGGAAAGAACTAACATATATGCGATTCATAAGTATTGAAAAATACCAATGAGTATGAAATATAAAAAAATATATATTACAATATAATCTTAGGTATAATTCGGTTTACTTTATTATGTACATACCAGAAAAAAATATTAAAGATCTGCAAACATAACATAATAGGCTTCAACAACTACGAAATAATTTACACATCTTTAATATAAAAGCTAACTATAATTAAGGAAGTGGTAAAACAAAGTCATCATGTCTCCTTCTTCACTATATTCAAGATGTACCACAAAGTAAACACCTCCACAATTAAACATAATTAAGGAGACTAGCTTTTGAAGATTACGGTAATTAAAAGCGATGTGAATAATTGGATCTTGAGGCAAACTTATGTATAGACAAATAATATATTACCATTCAAAGGGCAGTAGTATTAATGGAAAGCACAATCCATTGTATTTATGCCGTATATCAGTTTGATGATATGATAATATATTCGACAATATGGTTTCAAGAATTATTGATTTTGAAATTGAGGTGGCCTGTGAGATGAAGGGAAACGAGAACAGGAGACTATATGAATGTCAAACTACCGTTAATTATGAAAAATAGTGTTGGCAAGAGTATTTTTTTATAGCTCTGCACCGTACATTCATATCATATAACACTTATGTTACACTTCTTACTTTAAAATAGAAGTGAATAGAATATGCATGTGACAATAAAATGAAAGAGGATATAAACCCAAGAACAAGCATCACTTCATGTGATTGACATGAAATTCTATAGTATTGGTCATTAATCAGATCCATAAGATATACATGAATTACGCTGTAAGTTAAAGATGTGTAGAGGTCATACCCTCATCAAGTGTGAAAAATATCAAGTATTACTACATTAACAAACATAGAAACTACTTCAATCGTTTTCATATAAATTCACAATAGATGTATAATAAATAAAAATAGTGGAACTTAGTATCACAACTAATCATAAGCTGTGTTAACACGTATTTAATTAATTCTAGTAAAGCATGTCAAAAATGATCAAGATCGGCCAACCACAAAGAAAAATATGATAGGGAGACTTGCCGTTTATTGAATAGAAATTAACTTTAACGACTTATAAATACTTGATTGTAGAGGCTTTAACTTTGTGATACATATTTTATAACTTTAAATAAAATAAAATAAAATAAACTTTGTTTATATCACACACTTTATTATTCTTAGTGACTATAGTTTCGACACAATTTAGCTGGTCATTATCAAACTAATCTTTAGTTTGATAATGACCAGCTAAATTGTGTCGAAACTATAGTCACTAAGAATAATAAAGTGTGTGATATAAACAAAGTTTATTTTATTTTATTTTATTTAAAGACTTATAAATAGCACCCAATTGATGATTTTAAAATACATTCTACAATAAAGAAGACAATTTGAACATATAGTGTACTTCACACATTCTAAATGTAATACATTCTTTTATTGAGTTGTTTAGATTTCACTTTTGTTATGTAATTAATAATAACTGGTTGTTATCAACATTTTTATTTATTTCACTACAATTGTTTTACCACACTGTAGCTTCAGTGAAGAATGTACACACGATTAATTAATTTCTCACTTAACCCGTGGTGAAACATTTTTATGTTAATAAAAGGATTAATTCAGCACTTGGTTATGTTTCACTATCTTCAAAAATAGTGAAACATAACCAACTGCTTAATTAATTCTTTTATTAACATGAAGAATGTACATAAATAAATGTTATTTAATTTTTTATTATCTCAATAGTTAATACCATTTTTTTAAATTTTGATTTTACGTATATTTGTGTCCATAGTGGGGATATTCTATAATTCAAAATGAATTAGATGTTTTTGTTATGTTTTTCTAAGAGCTCTATTTGACGTGTGTAAAACATATTTTGTTAATACACCAATAAAGAATTGAATTGAATGCGTTATAGCGGAAATGATTTATTGGGACGGTGGTATGAATTATTTGGTATATAGGTTTGCTTTAGTAATATTCATATTCATAGTTTGTAGTGGAAGTAGCATGTAAAAAGGGCTCTGCTATCGAAGTTAAGAAAGTCGTTTATAAATCCTAAATTGTAGCCCTGTGGGATAACCCAAATATACTCTTAAACGTACGTATGTAGTGAAACTGCACGTGTTTGTTTTGTTATAAACATTGATGATACGAGAACAAGACACAAACACGGGAGCATATCGAACAACATAAAGACAAAGGTGAGAGAGAACATAAGAAGTTTATATGTAAATGAGGAATAGATGTTAGAAATTCAAAGGAGAACGTTGATACACACTAATGTATGTTGGGTTGAATATAACAAATAATTATAAAGATAATATTAAAACAGCACAGTAAAATAATACGAGCCCAGACATATGTGATTGTGAACTTATCATTTTTGGTGATTTTAATTTACCTAATATTACCTGGAATGATGGCGTTTGTACATCTACAGGAAATAATGTATGTGTTAACACAATCATTGAATCATTTTCTTATATGAATATGATTCAAATTAATTCAATACCCAATAAGGGATTTTATTTAGACTTAAATACACCTTATAGAATATCTCCATTGGATTGGTAAATGGTATTATCTGCGATAATTCCCTGCATCGTTATGGTTATGAACTTTCTTTTCCTGTTAATTATATCGAGCCGAACTTGAATTTTACCTGAAGTCATTTATGATTTTTGGAAATGTAATTATAATACAATTAATAACTACCTGTCAAATGTTGATTCGAATCAATTGCTGGTGAGTGATGTGAGTTAAGTTAATAAAGCAGAAAAAATAGCTCACATTAAATATAATCATTCTGAAGACTATAATGACTATATCATCTTTTCTAATCTTCGGGAGCAGTATTTAGTACAAAGTAGACAACATTTGTGTTCGTTATTGTGGTCGTGTTCAATCTAATATAAAAAGTAATCCTTCGCTTGCTTGAAAATTTATTAATGAAAAAAAATAGTTATATCTCTACAAGATGTATATGAAGAATTAGTATTACTGGGTAATAATTTCAATGTGGGTCCTGATGGAATTCCTAGTCATTTTTTAGCAAATTGCGTATGTACATTGGCTAAACCAATCCATATATTGTGTGAATCATCGGTTAATAACTATTGCTTTCCTGATACATGGAAGAATAGCTATATAAATACTATTTTTAAAACTGGTGATCGCAAAAACATAGTTAATTATCGCGTTTAAGATTTAGATAAATTATTAGCACGTCAGTTAGCTTGGATGTCTAAACATGTTATTACTAGTCAACACCATGGTTTTTCGGATGGAAAATCAACAATAACTAATTTGTTATAATTTGAAAACTTTTAAATAAATTACTTTACCGATCGTAGGCAAGTAGATACTACATATTCATAATAAAAATATATAAGTCCCTTACGTTGTAGAAAGTACACTAATAGTTAAAAACACACGAAAATGTTTTCGTAAAATCTTACGTTAACGTAAATTCAATCATTTTCAGTTCATTTTACAGAAAGAAATACGTTCAAATTAGTGTTGCTTTGATAGCCTTGCTATTTTGAAACACGCAAATTACTTTTGTATCATTCAATGTCTGTCGAAGTATTAGTTAGAGAAGTAGTTGTTTCAAAAGTGATTTGTTTTTGTAGTCTTAATAAGACTCATTTGTTGTAGATTTTACGAAAATATTTTCGTGTTTTTTCTAATTATCAACTACTTATTCAGATTTTTCGAAAGCCTTTGATCGCGTACAGCATAAAGTCTTAATTCGAAAACTTACAGCTTTAAGGTTTACTGAACACATATTTAATTGGGTTAATTGTTTTTCGTCAAATCACTCTCAATTTGTTAAGATTAATAATCAGGTAACATTAGTGTATAATCTGTGGTCCCACAAGGATCACATCTTAGTCCTGTACTATTTATTTTATTTATTAATAATGTTGTTAACAGTTGTAATCTCTCGCAATGTTTATTGTTTGTCCATGACTTGAAGCTATATTATATTGTGGATAATGTTTCCAATTGCTTTGAAATGCAGTCAGATTTAGAAAATATCTCTGCATGGTGTAGTCCGAATTAATTAATAAACTACGAACTTTTGATTCATCTATCACTTGGTGAAACATATTGTAGCGATTGGGTAAATGTGTAATTAATTTCACTTGGTTTTATTTGTTTCACAATTTTATTTATTTTACTTCCCTAACTAGTTTCACGATCATTCTCAAAGGGTTTTACAAGGATTACTAATTTTAGTAATCCTTGTAAAACCCTTTGAGAATGATCGTGTGATCGAAACTAGTTAGGGAAGTAAAATAAATAAAATTGTGAAACAAATAAAACCAAGTGAAATTAATTACACATTTACCCAATCGAATTACTTAAGTTTAGATATTGATAATGTATAGTAGACGTCATAACATTTTAATATTTAATTATAAAATTAATAATGTTATCATGGATAGACTATAAAAAATCTAGGTGTCTATTTTGATACTAAATTAACATTTACTGACCACATTGATATTATATATTTTATATATCTGTCATGCTGACATTAACTGCCAGAAGTTTCCTCCAAATAATTGAATAAATTAACTAATATGAAGCAAATTAAAATTAATTCCGGATATAGAAGATGGTGCCAGCTTCTTACTTAACGGTACAAGAAGGGTTTGAGTGGAAGAACGTATTTTAATATGAACTCCGCCCGTACTTCTTTCGTCGAAAATTTTATGTATGTTTTTTTGTATTTGATTTGTTTGAAATGTATTTTTTAAAGAAAGATGTACAAAGAATAAATAAACAATAAACAATAAACAATAAACAATAAACAATTATTACTAAAAAGGCGTTCAAATTAATGGAGTTTTGTTAGTTGTTTACTTAATATTGATTCGTTGGAAATTCGTAGAATTAAGTTTGATCTGTATTTATTATTCAAAATACTAAATGGTCTGACAACTGGTAATTTAATTCTGCTTTTTAATTTCCACTTTTTAAGTTACTTAAGGCCTCTGAGATCTAAACCATTTTTAGATTAAGTAATTTTCATAGCAATTATACTTATAACAATCCTATCAATAGATTGATGAGGTATGTTAATTTAATTAATACAATCGCTAATTTTGATTTGTTTTCTTCTTCTTTTAGTAAATTTAAGGCTGCTATGTCTAGAGTAAATTTAAATAATTTAACGGTTAACTAAATAAATAAATTAAAAAATAAAATATAAGAACATTAAGAGAACGGAGTGAGAACGATTCGGAGAGAAAATATATTTACAACTAGTAAACTAGTAACAAGATACTGAGATAGCACAGACAACGGAAAATTACGAAACAATAAGAAAACCGAGAGAAATCCTTGGTTTAGGCATTAATGAAGAAGATCAACATAAACGACGAAAGAAAAAAAGAAAAGATATGAGTTAAAAGAAATAATAAGGGCTAAAAGACCTCAGGTCTACAGCCCAGACGGACTAACACCATTTATTTATATTTATGTTAAATGTTATTATGTACTGTTAATGTGCCCGAATAAAGATTATTGTATATAAGAAATAATAAGAAAACACGTAAAAATTAAAAGAATAAATGCAAGAAGTAAGAAAAGTAAGAATAATTAAAGAGAAAAAATAAATAGAAAAAAGTGAATTCTAAAGAAAATAGACCAATCAAAAATATGGACATTATGAAAAAAACTAGTGCTAAAATTGAATGAAAATAAAAGACAACAAATGCAAAAAATAAAAACACAAAAAAGAAATTCATTCAGTTAAAATATGAAAGAAACATGCAGTGTTTCAGCGGATGTGGGTACCCGTTAGGGAAAAATCTTTATTATTCATTTTATGACCAAAAGTCATTATTTATAAAATTTTCTGCTCACATGTACAGAGGTTTAATAAATTAGGAAAGTATGATAGTGCTTCAATGGATAAGTACCATTATTTATTATTTTTTACAAAACTTTGATGAAAAAAAGTTGTTTCAAAACTAACGTAAAGTCTAAATACAAATTTTGAAATGCAAATTCGATTTTTTTTAAATAAAATAAGAGTGGTTTTGCATTTCACAAAAAAATCAAGATAGGCGATTTTGTATACATTCAAGTTATGTCAGAATATTATTTACACGTGCCAGTCTTCTGGTTTCGTGAAGGCATTTTCGAAAATGTTAACCAAAGAAGAGCGTATTTATTTAATACAATATTATGGTATTGGTAATGTGTCCTATCAATACGCTATTGATGTTTTTAATGAAAAATTCCCTAATACGTCGGTGTCAAAAAAGCATTGCGAAGATTATTAAAAAAAAAAATTCAATGAAACTGGGTTGGTGATGAATCTACAGAAATCAAAAAAAAATACGATCAAAATGATATATAGTCCATCGGTTGGATCTTTCGTCCTACGTCACAAACTATCACATCAAAAAATGACGAAAGTTTTACAGTGCGTTCTTTTTCTAACGCATTTGGCTTACTTTATCAGACTGAATGTTTTTGTGTCGTTTCTCGAAGCGATATTTTGTGACGTAGGACGGAAGATCCAACGGATGGACTATAGTCTGTTTGTTGGATCTTTCGTCGTACGTCACAAACTATTGCTTCAAAAAACGACGAAAGTTTTAGAGTGCGTTCTTTTTCTAACGCATTTGGTTTACTTTATCAGACTGAATGAACGAACAGACTATATATAGTCTGTTCGTTGGATCTTTCGTCGTACGTCACAAACTATCGCTTCGAGAAACGACGCAAAAACATTCATTCTGATATAGTAAACCAAATGCATTAGAAAAAGAACGCACTGTAAAACTTTCGTCGTTTTTTGAAGCGATAGTTTGTGACGTACGACGGAAGATCAAACGAACAGACTATAGCTACATTATTAGCAATAATACCAGTTTTAGATAACCCGAAATTTAAGAAAACGTGCAAATCCACTGGATTTAAGCAAATGTGTGTTACACACAATTTTTAAGAAAAACAAAATTAAACCGTTCAAGGCATACACTTGAACCTGGTGATGAAGAGAAACGTTTAGAGTTTTGTTTATGGATGATAGGTGAAAATTTCTTTTAAAACCAAAGATTTCATAGATTTATTTTTTTATCGATGAATGTACAGTTTACACAAATGGGATATATAATAAACAAACGAAGTCAACGTTACCCAAAAGTTGATGTATGGTGTGGATTTTTTTATGATTTGTCTTACCATTTCTTAATTCGCTAGAGTTAGAAGTACGTAATAATTATTTTTGACAACAAAAGGGCTGTCCTGCTCATTGGACAGTCTTGGCCAAACAATGGTTACATGATCAGTTTGGCGTAAGGTGGTTTGACCCAAACCATTAACCAGTGCCTTAAAACTAAGGGTTTATTCAGATGATCTTCCACATGATAGGCAAATATTAAAAGAATGCATAGAAGAAGCAATCCATGATTTGAATGTGTCGCGAACCATTCATAAAGCGTGCAGTATATTTATTAACTTAGCGGAAAAGTGTATTGACTTGGGAGGTAGTTATGTAGAATAATTTAAAAAAAAATTAATTTGTATTTCAAAATTTATATTTAGACTTTACGTTAGTTTATAAACAACTTTGTTTTTTAACATTTTTGTAAAAAATAATAAATAATAGTATATGCGATCTAAAATTTTCTTATCGTCAATTCATTCATTCAACAAGCAGAAATTTTTATAAAGAATAACTTTTGGTCGTAATGTGAATAATAAAGATTTTTTCCTTATTGGGCACCCCATCCGTGAACACACTGTATACAGGAACAAAAACAAAGTAGAATTTTAACATTAATCATTGTTATAATTGTTGCTGTTGACAGATACCTTTAATAGTCGGTAGTTATCGATTCATAGAGATCTAGTGCAACGTTTAGTCAATAGATGTCACCTTTATGGTAATATATAAAAGTAGAATTTATAAACATGGGAATAGGTACTTGGAATATGAAAAGTATAATTAAGAATTCGTAGGAGGAATGATAAAAGAAAAAATAAAATAAATAAAAGGAAATGGAAAAATACATAATAAAAATATATAAGTCCTTTACGTTGCAGAAAATTCACTAATAATTCGAAAAAAAACACGAAAATATTTTCGTAAAATCTACAATAAATGAGTCTATAAGAACTTGTTCTTGTAGTCTTAATAAGACTCATTTGTTGTAGATTTTACGAAAATATTTCCGTGTTTTTTCTAATTATTAGGAAAAATACATGAGAGTAAAAGCAAGATATATTAAAAAAAGTATTCAAAGAAAAATTAAACTAAGATAAAAAGAAGTAAAGAAGGCAAAGCAAGTGCCGTCAACTAAATTTGGAGTAAAAATCAAGGAAAACTGGGAGAGATTGACAAATTGTTCTACGGAACACTTAAACCAAAACAAAAAAATGCAGAATGGGGAAATAAAAGACAGAAATGGATACATAATAAAAGACGAGGACAATATAATGAAAACTTAGAGGCAGTGCGTTGAGGATTTAACAGAAAAAGAAATAGAAGAAGATGTTGACAAACAAGAAATGGACGAGAAAACAAGAAAATATCATAGAAGCAATAAACTAGAAGATGGAAAAGAACCAAGAATTGACAGTGTCAAATCGAAAATGATTGAATGTATGAGTAAAAAAAAAGAATAAAATATTTTTTTATTTGCTAAATAACATAACAGAAAGCCTAGAAGCATTAAGAAACTAGATTGCCAATATTTAAGGATGAAGACAAAAGAGAATATAATAGTTTCCGGGGGATAACACTGACTAGTTAGAATTATGCCAAAGATACTAGAAAAGAGTATAAGGTAGAAAAAAACTATAGAAGACACTCAAAGAGGATTTGGGAAAGAATGCAGTACGTAAGACTAAATATTCATAATCAGACATATAAGTAAAAAATTTATAAACATATGTTTCATAGGAAAGTTATAAAAAAAAATCGGAAAAATAGATAATGAGATAAATGACAAGTTGCGCAAAGCTTGAAAACTTTTGAATATAACTAAATCACATTTACTAGATAAACACACGTCAAAGGCAATCAAAAATGTTTGTTGACCTCTCGTCAAGCAGAGTTAAAGTCTCTTGCGGCTCACTAAAAGCGAGATAAGACTGGTCACGGATCTCCTTACAGGTCATTGCCTAGTGAAGTATCATAATAATAATAATAATAATTTATTGCCCAACAAACTAATGTCCAGTTACAGACCAAATCATAAAGTAGTGCACAATACAAAAAAGAACAAAATTTATATTAAAATATATGATACAATAGAAAAGATACCGTTTTTTAAAAATATAAGTATTTACAAAAAACTTTTTACTACACACTTTTTAAAATCTATTACCGTTTGACTAAAAATATCGCAGTTAATTTGAATATCATTATATATTTGACACATTTTAATTAATGGAGAGTTTGTATGATGGCATGAATTAGTCATGCAGAAACCAAATGTCAGACAATTTCTCATTGATGGTCTAGGAACGTTAAATTGCAATGAATTTATTGTGGGTGTATCATCTACAATGTTATGAATAAGTTTATAAAAGTATAAAAATGAACAAATCTTATGTTTATTGCGAATGCTACTAAAATTAAAATACGCAAGTAAGTTGTCATAGCTTCCCCTCTCAGGATACGTGCCATGTGTTTAGAAGAATAAAGTTTTCAATAGCTTTTTCTGAATATTCTCAAGGTAATTTATATATGTGTCATACATAGGTGACCAAATAGGTGCACAATATTTTATTTTGATTATAACTAAAGCATTAAATAGTTTTACAATTGTTTCATTTCTATTAAAATCCTTACAGTTTCTTATTATGAACCCAAGGAGACGGTGACATTGACTTACAGTATGACATACATGAGTGTTAAACGTAAGTTTCTTATCGATTATCACACCAAGATCCTTTGCTTCATTTATTCGTTTCAACACACATGCATCCAACTCATAATCATAATAAATATTGTTTACTTTTCTAGAAAAAGTCATTATAGAGCATTTATCGTAATTCAGATTTGTTTGTTTCTGTTACACCAATCATTTAAATTAGCCAGGTCGTGTTGCAATACTGTACAGTCCCTCAAACTAGTAATTCTGCTATAAATTTTCAGGTCATCGGCGTATAACAAACATGGTGATTTAATATATTGTACCAAATCATTTATAAATAAAACAAATATCAGAGGTCCAAGACTGGAGCCTTGTGGGATCCCACTCTTTGGTGTGTACGATTTAGAAATAGAGCCTTCATAATGAACGAAGTGTTGTCGATTTGTATTAAGTATGAGTTAATACCATTAATAATATTTGTATGAATGCTATATGTTCTTAACTTGTTAATAAGGATACTAAGCGTGACAGTGTCGAAAGCTTTTTTAAAGTCAGTGTATATTACATCGACTTGACACTTATCATCCATGGCCGCAGATACATACTGGGTAAAGTTAAAAAGATGTGTCATGGTTGATTTACGTGCAACAAAACCGTGCTGTTTTGTGTACGCACTAGATACGTTATATGTTCACTTAATATTGATTCTAGCACTTTTGAAAAATTACTAACTAAAGCAATAGGTCGATAATGAAGATGGGACACACACGAACATTTTTCCAGGTAGTAGGAAATTTGCCAAACTTAAATATTAAATTAAAAATATATGTGATCGGTGGATATAAGACACACGCACAGTCTTTTACTAAAAACGAAGGAATTTGATCTAAACCCATTGCAAATTTTGCACGTAATTTCTTCAAGTGACGAAGAACTAAGTTTTCAGAAACTTTAAAGTCTCCCAGGTGTTCCATGGAAAAGTCCAGTGTAGTTGTTTCGTCATTCTTCTCGCACGCATGGACCGAATTAAACAAATCCGCGAAACAGTTTACTATACCAGTCGCATCAGTGTATTGGTTGTTTAAATACTTCACTGTTCCTGGAATTCTTGAAGTTCCCTTTAAAGAGTTTATGTGTGACCAAAATCATCATCATTTTCACAAGACAGGTTAAGTGGAGAACGTCACTTGTATATTTTGTGGATTGCCATAGGAAACGGCCGAGCACTTTCTATGCGTGCGTATAGCACGGATCAGGGCATGGCCTGTTAGGAAGTTAATTGACTTTACCAAGGAAATTGACTTTTTGAGGACATACTATGATAGTAGTACGATCATATCTAATACAATCTAAAGATCACTTTTTGGCAGCATGAATACCCAAAAAAGTATAACAGAGATCATGAGAAAGACAATAAGAACAGCAGTGGATAATAACAAACAAAGATTAGATAGAAAAAATAGAAAATTAGACAAGAGACAAAATAAAAAATGAAATATATAGACCAGGCATGTGCAGCTTAATCAAGACCGCGGGCCGGAAAACAAATTCAACCTAAAATCACGAGCCCAACCTTTTATTTGAATTTATAAGGAACGGAGGGATTCGTAGTTTGATTTACGGAAATGATATTATATTTTTACGTTTTAACATTTAAAAACAAAAATGTAAAAAATAATAACACATATGTACATGTATGTTGTCATTTATTAGAACTGGCTTTCAGAAAATAGATTAAAATGAACAAGTACAAACATATTTAATGGGAAGACTGTGCCTTCATATTTTTCACCAAATATATCAATATTTGGTGAAATATCCCATGTCGCAACACGCAGAGTGTTCTCCAAATGTGAGTCTGTTAATCTTGTACGTGTTTTTGATTTAACAAACTTCATTCTCGAAAATAGCTGCTCACATTTGTATATACTTCCAAATAATGACTTTTTTTTTCTTAGTAAGAGTCTTGGAAATTAATAGGTTGGTAAATATTTTTTATAAAAATCGCCGTGTATCGCCTAAAGATCGGATTTTTCTAGCAATTCAATGAGTTCCATTTGCAATAAAAATGGAGCTTCTTCTATTTTCACATCAAATGGGGAGCAAACATTTTCAGACTTGCTGCTTCGCAGTGAAAATCTTTAAATCTAATGTTAAATTCATCTCTTAAAAATTGTAATTCATTTGCAAACTTTTCGAAGTTAGCATGATCTTTGTGATTTGCAAGAGTGGGAAATGGTAGGTATTCCCTGTTCGGAGCTGATTTTCCCAAAGTCTTAATTTACTTTGAAATGACTTGACGTGACCATACAGTTAATGAACAAGTTGTTCTTGGGTTTGCAACTTTGTATTTAATTCATTCATATGACTTGTTACATCAACGAGAAACGCAAGATCGCAGACCCAGTTTGTGTTCTTTAGCTCTTGTACAGGTTTTTCTTTCAAATTATAAAATCGTTTTAACATTTTTGCTTTACTTAACCAGCGCACTTCATAATAAAATGTCAGTTCTTCAAATTGAGACTGCAGTGGTCCAAAAATTTTTGGAACTGACGGTGGTGAACTGCTCTTGATTTAATGAAATTTATGCAAGAAACTACGGTTTTCATTACATGTGTAAATATGATCGATTTTGCACATTAATGTTGTTGATGTAAATGCAGTGAAATACACTCAAATCTTCAGTTTTAATATTCCTACTACATAGTTCCAATTTAATTCTATTGACAACTCCTAAATTAAAACCAACCATAGCTGGAGCATCATCAGTAGAAATTCCACGTAGATTCTCCCATTTAAGTTCAAATTGATCAAAAACTGCTTTTACTTCTTCAAAAATGTTTTCTTCTTGTGTGGTATCCTTCATAGGTCAAAGAGCCAGCAATTCTTCATGTAATTAAATTTGATATCAAGTCTCTTATCGAGAGCAATTGAAAATGTCTCAAACTTCTGCGACGCACGTAACTTAAGGTTTGATTTGATATCGTTGGCCATCGATACGTCTTGTTAGGGTCTAGCGAGAAAGACTTAAGTTTTTTATATCGTCGCTCTTTTCAGGACTCAGTTCTTTAACGACAGCACTAAGACACTCTTTAACAAAATCACCTTCAGAGTAAGGTTTAGAATGCTTTGCATTTTTTTTTTACTAATTATAAAACTTGCTCTTATAATACTCTTGCATAAAACACTTTGTTTGCGGAAAAGAGTCTGTTGTGCAGATAAACATTTTTTCAAATCTAATATTTTATCTTTTCTTTGTTGCCCATTGAGATTACTATAACTAGAATGTATTGATATAAAGTGGCGTTTTAAATTAAATTATTTTACCACTGATAAACTTTCGAGGCAAATTAAACAAACAGGCTTGTTTTTTTGCATAATAAGAAAGTAATCTTTAGTCCACTTATCTTGAAAACACGATTTTCAATATCAACTTTTCTTCTCTTCTCTGATGTTATTTTAAAGATTATGTTAAAATTAAATTAAGTATGAATTTAGAAACTGCTGTGCCTCACTACAAATAACTACGTGCTTTTGCTCTGTTGATTCTTCCTTCACTAATCAACATACTTACAGCCGATTAATTAATTTCTCACCTAACCCGTGGTGAAACATTTTTATGTTAATAAAAGGATTAATTAAGCACTTGGTTATGTTTCACTATTTTTATATTTCTCCGACTAGTTTCGACCGTTGGTCATTCTCAAGGAGTTTTACATTATACATAACTCCTTGAGAATGACCTTATAAACTAAGCTTTTATTGAGATTTCAATAAAATATAGTTAATTGGGATTATTAGATATTTACTCGAGACACTTTAGAGTTATGTTTAATAAATATAATAATAATTTCAAAGAACATTTAAATTATCGATATTTATTGTTGTATTTGTTAAAGATTTTGTGAAAATAATAAAATTTATAATTTAAATACATAACTGAATTATATATAACATAATAAAATGTTTTTATTAACTTAATTGTAGATCAATTATTAAAATCCAACAAAATCACTATAACAATTAAGAGCTTTAATAACTACGTCACCTAATTAAATGTTTCTTACTTCATTGTAAAGCTAAATATAAAATCCCTATAACGATTAAGAACGTATTTATTGTCAATATATCTAATGTATATGAATTATGTAACTTTTCTATATTTAGAAAGGCTGAAACGCAGTTCCGTACCTCTGTGGACACAGCTTTCCAGATAACAGATACTTTACTCCATTAACCTAATTACTAATTTTTTTTCAATCTTCCATCCGACCCTTTTGAAATATATATGAAATCTTTCACCAATTCCCTGTTTCCATGTTAAATTATTCAACTTGGAATTCATCGTGACCTAAAACGCGTGAAAATTACTTTGCGTTCTACGAATAAATTTTTTATCTTGTATGGAGCATTTTCATGTTTCATAGTTTAAAAGTATGATTTAATAATTCATTATTTTTCTCGAATTTATCACTAGTGTTTGCTCAAAATTAATTTGTGTAACAATACTATACGATATATTTATTGTTACTGTGAAATATAGAAACGACGACTGCAATAACCAAAACCTACTTCCTGTTCATAGTAAAGAAGTAAATAATATAAAAATATAAAAACATTTCGAAAACTCATGGTTGTAGATTTACGAAATGTTTTCGCATTTTAAAATTATTATTTAATTTTTAACAACGACCTAAGGACTTATATTTTATTTTATTAAAGAAGTTATGCCGATTAGGAACAAATAAAAAAGTCTTTTATTTGATAATCCCGCAAACTTATTAGGTAATTTTCTACAACGACCTAAGGGCTTTAATATATTTTATTTTATTGAAGAAGTAAAGCCGATTAGAAACAAATCAGGGAAGTCAATTCAAATCAATCCCGCCAACTCAGGACAATTTAAATCTCCTACCCGATAGGAATTATATAAATAAATAAATAAAGTTTATTAATTATAGGTCAAATGCTAGAACACGAAGACGGAAACTGCACTTGAAAAAACAGACATAAAGTTCATGCAGCGGTCCCATTTCCGACTGTTGAATTAAAAAAACTGCAGCAATTAAATTAGGAGAGCGTACATACACATCGTTCGTCGCTTTTGTAACTTCCGCAAAGGCACGGAACTATGAACACGAGAAAAGCGGTTCAAAGAGAGAAATTGGGACATTTTTAAAATTAACGAGGCTTATAATTAACGAAAGTTACTTAAAGCTCTGGCAAAAATAAAAGGCCATTAAAAATAAGGTTCGTAATAGGAATACTTTAAACATTAAGTTTACCCTGCTTAGGGAAAATGGTTACATGATTTTCTATAAATATAATAACATTATTCCGCGTGAGTAAATTTACTGGCATAATTATTTTATCATACAGTATTAACAGAAAGCACATTCATTAACAATGTTTCTTAACACATTAGCTGCCAACAAAGCTCCAATGGCAAAAAATATGCGTTTCGCCCCATCAGGCAATGTGTCAGTCACGTGTCTCACTCTCAGTCATGTGGCGTCAGCCGGAGTGTTCACATCATTTTGTCGACGACTGGACAACATTGGTTTTATTTTAATTTTAATAGTAAGTTTAAAGTAGGTATTCAAAGTAGGTATTCAATGTCAGTTATCAGTGAGTGGCTGACGTGGCCCCATTGGAATACTTCAGTGTCAGTCACCGGTAACTGACAAAGCGGTCAACATGTTAAACATGAAAAACTACATTCATCAAATTTTGTTAAAGAAAAACACTTGTTATGTTCCATATGGTTATTTTTATTTTCAGTTTCATGACACGTGTTTCGATCATACTCGATCATTTTCAAAGATTAAAGTATTATTTATAGTTCAGAGAAGTTAGTACTGTGGTAGTTAGAGACATAATAAATTAAAGTAGTTATCTAGTTCTCTGTAGCATAAGCACTTATATACTCAAAAATATTATTAGTTTATTTATCAACTCTAAGTAAATTGATACATTATTGCGTATCCATAGTGTACTTTCAGCGGACACGCATAACAACAATCAAAAAAATATTACTAAAACTTATAATTATTGCCCAATATCATTACTACCGATTACTTCGAAAGCTTCAAACAAATTCCGTTTATACAGATGATTTCAAGGAATGAATCAATTAACCTCTAATTATGATCAATATAGATTTCGCAGAGGAAATCTGGGGGAGCAGGTAGTATTCTTACACATGCAATGAGTGTTTTAGAATCGGGAATATACTGTGAAATTAACCCATTTGTCGAAGGCATTTGGTTATGAAAACTATACTGTAAAAATTTCAATTCATCTAGCTGTCGCGTGTAAATTCTTATTTATCTAATAGAAAGCAATCAATTTACTTCAGCGGGAAGTTGACAAGTGCAACTTTTGCCAAGCAAGGGGTAGTTTAAGGGTTTCTTCTAGAATCCATACTATTTATAATTTACGCGTTAGAAAAACTGTGACAGTTCTACTATCCTATTTGGTAACTATGCGACATTTCTTAGCTCAGCAGTCCTCAAATATGACGCTATTATTAAAAATAACCATGCTTCTAAAGTTGCATTTGATTGGTTTGCTGCTAATTTAGTCAACCACTGTAATATTACCCTCAAAAAAGATATTGTTCCAAATGATGCTAGTTCTAGGTGTCTACCTTGACTTGAAATTAATTTGGAACAGACACGAAAGTGAGAAAGTTGCATTTGATTGGTTTACTGCCACTGCAACATTCACCGTAAAAAAGATATTGTTTCAAGTGATGCTAAGTTTCTAGGTGTGTCTTGGCTCGAAGTTAATTTGGAACAGACAAGAAAGCGAAATTGCCAGTGAAGTTTGTAATATATTTAATAAGATCTATAAAAACTGTCTGCCAATATATGCCCTTAAATCTGTATATTATTCCTATTGTTACATATAACACATAGAATCTTATTATGTAACTTTAGTTGTATAAAGAAGCTATTTGCTCTGCAACTTGGAGCTATTCGTATACTTACATTTACTGACTATAAAACGGAATGCAAACGCACTTTTATTAATCTACAAATTTTAACTGCTTGACAGGAAAATTAATCAGTGTCAAAAAAGGATATTTATTTTTTAATTGCAGCAAAAAACCTGAGAATTTATATGAAATGAAAGAAAATAAGATTTATACAAATATGACATAAATATAAACAATTAAATTAATAATTTTTGAACTGAGTGGTATATTTCGAAGCAGTCTGGTACATGTAAAGCAACAAGACATGATTTACATTCCCAGATTGTTTCGCTTCGTTTATGTCTTTTAGAGCATACTTTACTTGCTCGGAATGGTTTTGCTTTGCTTGCTGTTGGTGGAATGTGCCTTGCCCAAGTTTTTACCTGTCGCCCTAATTGAGTATCGCCAACAGACGGTCTTCCACAGGTTTTGTAATTGGGGAACTTAACATTGCTCAATATTTGTTCGGCGATATCTAACCGAAACTTCATATGCGTTGTCTTGTTTATCAATCGATCATATAAAACGTATGGATTGAATAGGCACATATTAGTCAAATATAAAATGATTTTCCTATACTCTTTCATATACTTTTGCATACTAGAAAAACATGCTAAAAATGTATCTACTCCTCCCATTCCGATGTTGTGTTCAAAACACATTGTGGTTTTACAACTTTTTTTACCTTGTTATTGATACGTTGTGATCAGTAGCTGTCAATTCTTAATTTTTTCACATGGGACATTATTATGCACAAAAATTGCCTTCATTTCATCTGAATTAGTATTTTCCGACTTATCATCAAATTTCTTATTGCAGTATTCTTCATTTTTGTTTGTTTGTTGGTGATCGATTGGTTGCTGGTTGCTAGTATCATCACTAAATATTTCATATAGTATATTTATTTCATAATCTCTCCAAAACTTGTGGATTTATTCCTGGAACTCCCAAAAAACGATATATTGTAGAATTATTAACTATATCTGCTCAAATTCAGTATTTTGTATTATTTGTAGAAGTTTCACCTTCTTCATCAGTACTGCTAATCAGCCTAACATGTCTTCGGGTTGGCAGTAAATCACTAGAATCTCCAAAAGTCATTATCATAAATGACACCTACATAGCAATCACTAATATCATTTGTATCAGTATCATTGTCACAGTCAAGCACATTGTAGCTATTGCACATTTTGGAAAGACGCTTCTTATTAAGTACATTAGAATAAACTATGGATGTTTGAAGTGTATCACGTGTATTGCTCGTTATTGCCTGGCATGTCACATGAACCAGTCAAAGGGTTAACATTATCCTAAATTGGCAAGCATGTTCACAAAAATATCAAATATTATAAGCAACAGCGTCAAGGTCATTGTCACGATACCAGATCAAGTGACCTTATCAGAAATTATTTTCAAAGGCTCTCTAAATTTCAAAATGGTATAAATCACTATGATCCAAAACTTCATAATAGTCTACCAAAACATGTAAGGTTGTCGCTGGAAAAGTTCAGACCTATAATTAAAAAGTATTTTTTGATGGAAGGATTTATCTCAATTAGGCAATGTTAAAATAACAAGTTTGCCAGTCTACGCGAGATCTTCCGTTTCGATAAATAGAGCGCAATTAAGTTCGAGAGTAAGAACTCCACTTGTGACGATATTTTCATTTAAATGTGTCAGAGAAGTTGGTATATTAATGTAAACTTTAGATTTGAGATAACCCCACAGGAAAATATCCATAGGAGTTACATCAGGACTGCGCGGAGGCCATTTTATGTTTCCTCTTTTGGAGATCATTTTTAGAGGAAAAATTTCACGATCTCTTGACAGAGACATGTTGTACGTATATGCCATTGCTACATTTCGCTGGAACCATGTCATTTAGTTATAGCCAAGTTTTACAATTCAGGCACCGAGAAGTTGTCTAGCATTTTCACATAATGCTTTGAATTAAAATACAAACTTTCATTTATTCTATATTCCTACACCTACAGACCAATTTGCGAAACATGTTGCAGTGTTCAACAATAAATGTGAAACCCTCCCAACTGGGTTGTTTTATTTCAACTGTCATAATAGTTCACAAGAATGGTTGCGACCGTTACTACGTGGTAATTTATGATGAATACTAAACAAAAATACTTACTATATTTTTAAAACAAAATACATAGTGAGCGTTTTAGTTTAGTGTGTGTTATTAGTTGTAATAATGTACATTTGCAAACGCCAGAATATTAAATCTGTTGTGTCAGTTTATTACTGTGTTGGTGATGCTATAACTTGGTTATTAATTAAGATAAATTGATCCTGTAAGTGTATTCCGAAGTGAAATTTCGTGCTAAACAAAAATATTGTTCGTTTTGCGGTTTGGTTTGACGTATTCAATATTGTGGACTAGATCAAAAGTCGTGAATCAAAAATTGTTGATATCAGCATTTAATCTAGTAAGAGGCGGAATAGATGTGACGAACAATTCAATTTGAGTTACGAAACACTTGTTTGGCCAACACATTGTCATGTGATGATTGGATGCGCCGCTATGCTACTAACATAACCATCCACAAATTGAAGAAATTGTTAAAGAGCCATTAATCTGAGCAATTTCTCATTCGAATATTGAATGTTTTTGCTCCACTGGTGTTTACATGTCATTTGAACATTTTCATGGACATTGATTTCACACCATCCACTGTCACCGATCCTCCTCCAATGCTAAGCGCAGCTGAGATGGATGTTGGAGCAGTATGTGTCGTTGAAGACGAAATGCCGCAAAATGAAATCAATGGTATTAACTTAATTGGAATGAAGAAGAGGTTCTTCCTTTTCCGAAAGCACCGGCACACCGGTACTAACATTTGTTAGTTTAGTTTTTTAATATATCAAACCATCCTTTCCAAATGAGCAATCGGTTCTGCCCTATATTTTTGAAACGTCAAAAAAAATAAGGGTTTGGTAGAAATGTCATAACTCAGCACAGAAACGAGCTGCAACAAAACAGTCTACAGCGAGAACATAGATTAGGAACAAGCTCTTCAACGATACGGTTTTTATAGGTCAAAGTGCTTATCAATTGGTGCTGACCCATGTTACCCCTACGGCCTTAAAGTAACTGGTTGTTAGTGATCACTTTAATTATATTGAGGACATTGAGATGAGTATACCTAATAATATTAGCACAATTGAAAGTATTGTAAGTTTAATACTCGGCACTTGAAATCACATGTCATTGGTGTCCATATCATCCAAATAAAAGAAAGTTATAATCATCGACTTATAGCGCTCGCCGTTGACGTTAATGGTTTGGCCAACGTCATTCTCAAAGAAATATGGACTGATTTATTTATTTATTTAGATCTTATTTCTATCTTAAAAAATACACATCAAAACAAATTAATTAGAAAAAACACAAAACGATGACGCGTATAGACTAAAATCCACACCAAACAGTGTCTTTTGTGACTTATGTAGATTGGTATCGTCTCAAATTCGACAATTTTGTTTGCTGGCGTACCCATTCGTCCAGAAACGGGCATTATCACTGAAAATGATTTTTGATGAAAAATTAGGGTCAGTTTCCAAATGCTCCAGGGTGTATTCAGCGAACATACGTCGTTGTCTATACTCGTTTACCTTCAGCTCCTGAGTCAGTTGCATTGAATGGCATAAACTTTAGCCTTTTGCCTTTAACGACCGGTATTGTAGAATGTTAATCGGAAACCAGTCAAAGCTTTGCCAGGTCTTGATGGAATACCTATGGTCTCTCAGGAATCGATAATTTCTATTCCCTTGAAACCTGGTTTTATTATTTAGATATATGTATATCTAAATAAAACTCCCTTTCGTGTGAAAAGGAGTTTTATATCATTAATCATTGAGAGACAACATGATTGTTTTTGCAAAAGAATTTAATTTATTCATTTACGCTAATTATATATATAATTATCTGGAGAAATGTTCAGTGGTATATTCTATTTATACATTTTTCAATAAATAATGCAGCTGAACTGATGTGAGGTAAAGGGTTCTTATGGTATGTAGTTTAAAATTCAATACAAAATATATTAGCAAACCCTAAAGGTTTCGAAGAACCTAAGAAATTCGGTTTTGAAGCAAATTTTATATTTAGGTCGTTAGTTGTCGGTGTAACTGGATAGATTATTGTAGGACATATAATTAAAATTATTAGACCTCCTATGATAAAAAGAATTACACACACATTTGTTTTAAATTTAGTAATACTAGATGATTACCTTGGTACCATAACGCATCGTAATTCACATTATTTTGACATTCCCAATGTTAATTATAAACAATAAAAATAATAATGGTTCGCAGTGTGAAACCTGAGGTAACACCGATGTTACTTCTATACTACCTGATAGGTGCTTGGCCTATCAGTACCCTCTGCATTCTACTTTCCAAAAAATACATATCAATATTGTAAAACCTATTGAATCAAATTTATATGTAAATTTACCATAATATATTATGCTAAACTCGATAAAACACTTTGTATCCACTTGCAATCCACTCTTCAAAGAATTTGATAAATATATTTGCTAAAGCATTAAATTTGTTACTGTTGATATACAGATTAAATTAATATTGCACGATAGTTATGTCTACAAACACACCTAAGAATTGACACCTTAATCCTTAATCAACATGCTGGAAAATCCCCGAAAACTAAGATTATGTATAGATGTGTGTACACATTGAGTAAACTTATATAATTTAATTTTACACGTTCCTGGCCATCAATACCAGCATTACATCACTCTGGTAAATATGATGAAGAGTTAAGTACCTCAAGTTGCTACTATTAAGGATTGTTTTATCTTGCAAGAAGATCTAGACTATCCTATGATAAAGCTGTCTATTTTTAAATACGACCAAATGCAAACATATAATTTTCTTCAGAAAATGAGTCATTATTTCCTCTTTACATAATTTAAGTAAGGTGAACATTGTTAAGGATTTAAGTGTGATTTTTTAACAGCAAGCTTAGTTTCAAAGCTCACGTTAGCTTAATCATTGCAAATGACCGTCTTCCTAAGAAGAGTTAGTTCTAAGTTAAAACGTAATTACAAAAGTCTATACACCACCCTAGTCAGATAAATTATTGATAACTGGTGTATAATTTGGTCTACCCACTACCAGTGTCACATAGATATAATTCAAAATATACAGCTTAAAAATGATTTGTTTTCACACGAACATTAACTAGTTCATTTTACAGAAAGAAATACGTTCAAACAAGTGTTGCTTTGATAGCCTTGCTATTTTGTAACACGCAAATTACTTTTGTATCATTCAATGTCTGTCGAAGTATTAGCTAGAGAAGTAGTTGTTTCAAAAGTGATTTGTTCTTGTAGTCTTAATAAGACTCATTTGTTGTAGATTTTACGAAATATTTTCGTGTTTTTTCTAATTATTATTAACTACGGTCCTAAGTATTTTGGTATATTGCCTCTTTATAAACGTCGAATAATTTTTTTGTGTTTTTCTCATTGATATTACATACATTGCGTTCTGTTAGTAAGATACTAAGAGTTCCAAAATCAAACCTGATACGACTTTAATTCCTTACGGATTCATTTTAATCGGGATAGTATTTAAATTCTTGGCATTTGATAAAACACTTTTAAAACAATATGATGGAAAGCTATTGAGAAAAAAACCAGAATAATTGGCTTTAGTTTGGATCATAATTTTATCTTAACTAACTGCATTTATTGAATGTACATTCAATATATTCATTATTTCTTTGTATTTTAATTCTGCACTGCGTATTCTTATTGGTTATTCTATTCATTATATATTATTGTAATTGCACTATCCTTCTGTAATAATAAATACTATAAGGTTGAAAGTTATAGGATTTGCGATCTGTTAATGGTAATAAATCATTCATAAAATAAACTTAAAGATAGTTTAATTCTTGTACGTACAATAACAATATATAGATGTATATTCTACAAGTAATTATTATGCATCAAATTCTGGTAATATGGATTTAACCCCATATCTTTCTACTTGTTTTCACAGCTATAATATAATCATTTGGCGATTTCATTTTTATCGTCAAAATGAATCGCTGTATGCGGACGTTTCCCTCTTTATTCTTTTGGAAGATTAATGGTTCGAGCTTGGCACTGATTACATTCGATTTACGGGAGGCACCTGTCCAAGAAAGAATTATATTAAGAATGGATAGATACTAATGACCTGCGATCATTATTTAACTTTTTCGAGATTACTGCGGCATAGAATTAATTGAAATGCCTTCGGTAAACCCGTGGTTTATTACGATTTAATTTCAATCAGGCGCAAATGAACTGATTGATTATTGGGGTTGAGTAATTTATAACGTCGACTGACTAGATTAATCTAATGTATTTGCCTATACTCAACGAACTCTTTATAAACGTTACTCGGAAAAGTAATTTAACTCAACTATACACTAAACACTGTGAACATAAAATTGTATTAAATTTTAATGTAAGTAGTAAGTTAGTTATTAGTAATTTTAGTTAGTTTTCTATTACTCATATTCATTATTTGTGTAAATGAAAATAAAAAGTTTTGATTTCGCCGTGCTTGTATTCAAATTATAACTAATACATTATGCGTCCTGCTGAGAAAGTTCTTATAGAAAAATATGAATTTTAATATCTTCCACAGACGGAAAACTTTTCTTGTGCAGCATATATAACCGATGAGAAGACCGTCAGCCGTGATAATAGGTTGGGAAACGTGCGTGTAAATGAACTTCCTACTTTAGAAGTTTGCCCCAGCATTCCAAAGTATCATTAATTGCATGAAGCTGGCGAATTGTCGGCGCCCCAAGCTCCGCCAGAAAATAATCATTATTATTTAATTTTCTTGTGAAACAACGAATTGAAATTCATAATTAAGTTTTTAATGGTTTATTGATTTTGTAATATAAAACAGTAATTCCAAAATATGCTTTACAAGATATGTTTAACTGTATTAAAAATTAATATCGCGCAATAATATGTCTTTGGGATAGAATATTTTACAAGAGTTTTTAGTTTCCACTTCGTTATACATTTCGGATATTAAACATCACATTTAACACTGTGTAATTTGAGTTTATTTTTAGAAACTATAATTTTGATAACTCTAAACTCTAACTAGAAGTAATTGATAGTGGTAATCTGAGTTCCAAAATTGTAGTCACAAGAAATTTAAGATTCAAGTAATATAGTAAAAATCTATTTAAAAAATATATCCATTAGTTTATATTTAATTAATTGCTCACTTAACCCGTGGTGAAACATATTTGAAAAATCTTGATTAGAAATTAAAAACACTTGGTTTGTTTCACAGAATATTTATTATTTTTTCTCTCCGACTAGTTTCGACAAAATGTCATTATCAAGGAGTAATGAATAATGTACAAAAGGTTACACTAATATATTTATGGATTACAAATTCAGGTAATAAGGGCCGTCATAATCGGGGACTTCCAAATCTCTTCAATATTGTTAGTTATTTGTTTGCCGCTAATTATGGCATTATTTATCTCTAATCCCTCTCTGTAATTAAGATGCCGACCTTTATTACCTGAGTACAATATTTTTAAATTGTTATTTTGGAAAAAATGGTTATTTTCTATGCAATGTTGCGAAAATCCAGTTGTTAGCTTTTTATTGTATATTGATTTTTTATGTTCTTGCAATCTTGCTTCAAAGGTTCGTCCTGTCTGTCCTATGTATATATGGTCACAATCACCACACTTTAATTCGTAAACACCGCACTTCTTTAACGCACACAATAAAAGGGAAAAAAATAATTGGCATAAATTAGAATTTGCTGGTGAGTTATCAAATAAAATTTTAAATAGTCTTAAAGGGTACAATTTTAATGTTATTATGACCAACCCACTGAACATCAAAAAAATATTATGCAACAACTCAAGAATATATATTAGTGTAACCTTTTGTACATTATTCATTACTCCTTGATAATGACATTTTGTCGAAACTAGTCGGAGAGAAAAAATAATAAATATTCTGTGAAACAAACCAAGTGTTTTTAATTTCTAATCAAGATTATCCATTAGTTTTTGGGTTTAACGAGAAAAGATAAACTCACCGTATAAAAATATTTAAATATATAAAAGACCTACAACCTTTGGATTTTTCTTTTATGGTATATGTTTTTTTAAATTATTGTTGAATGGCAAAATGTTATTCTGAATACAAAAAAAAAACGATCATATTTCAGTCTCCTTGAATAGATCGAATATTAGAGTAATATGATTAAAAAATATTACAGATAACAAAAGACAGATTATAAAGGGTAAAGAGAACTGGACTAACACTTGAGGTATATGGAGGTTCTAAAATAAAATCGAAAGTAGAACTAGATTTTAAGGTAAAAGAATCATTGTAAAACTAAATTTTGTTATTGTAGACAGAAAATCAAAAGCGTTGTTAGGATTTAAAACTTGCATAAAAGGTAAATTAATTTTAAAAAATGATCACATCAATAGTAATATAGAATGTGAAAAAAACAAAGTTACTGGAAGGAAATACTAAGATATCCAACGAGTTAGGAAAGTTTCCTGAAATTGTGAAAATAAAACTAAAAAGATGCAGTTAAACCACCTTGTCGAGTAGCTTTAGTTTTAAGAAATAATTTAATAGAAAAGTTTATTGACAAGAATGGGCATAATTCAAAAAGTAAATGAACTAACAGAATGGCTTAGTAATTTAGTAGTCATAGAGAAACCTCATAAAACGTAAAAACTGTGTTTGGATCCGCTAGAGTTGAATAAAGTCAAAGAGAAAGAAAGATTTTTGATTCATAAAGTAGATGAAATGCAAATTAAAGAAAAAGAAATACTTTTCAGTTTTAGATTTAAGAGATGTATTTTATCAATTACAGTTAGATGAAGAATCAAATGAAATATGTTCATTTAGTACACCTGTAGGTAGCTACAGATTTTGTAGGATACCATTTGGGCCAAATTCACTCCAGAATTTTTTCAAATAATAAATCAAAAATATTTTAGGAATATTGAGGGAGTGATAGTATACTTTGGTGATATTTTAATTGCGGAAAATTCAAGCAAAGAACATAAATATTACAGGAAGTTGTAGAAAGGGGAAACAAATATAACATTAAATTTAATAAAGAAAACTTCATCAGTAAAATATTTTGGACATATATTTAATACAGGGAATGGTAATAGATGATGATAAGATACAAACTATAAAAGACTTAAAGTCAGCTAGGTATGAAATAGAGCTACAGTACTGTCCAGGAAAAGAAAAGTGTATAACAGACCTTCTGTCCAAAAATTTTGTTAAAGAAAATGAAGAACATAATAGTGAAAAAGAAGGATTTGTACATGAAGTATGCGTGAGAATGACGGATGAAAAGAAAAATGCATAGAAAGAACCAAAACTGATAGCGAGCCAAGTACAGTTAGCAATGTTTATTTTATTTATTTTATCCAAAATACTAACAAAAATATTCTAATATTATACAAAATAATAATCTACAGAAATTTTGATCGTATTTGGAAAGGCTTTGAATTCACAAAACATGTGTTCTTCCATGCTCACCCTCTATTCTTCTAGCATCAGTTGCTCCATGAAGATTGTCTAATATTTCTTAACCAAAAGAAAAGAAATGTTAATGAAATTACATGAAAACAATGACAAGAGCCAGATAATTGTTTTACTGGCCAGGTATGACTGTTGACATCGAGAGAATGATATTAAAGTATGAATGTTATCGGAAAGCGAACAGAAAAAAAATACCTTAAACCACATGATACACCAGCAGTCCCATTAAAAAAAAATAGCTGTACATATTTGTGATTTTGGGGGAAAAGTTTATTTAGTAGTAATTGATTACTTTTACAAGTGGCTAGAACTAAATAAATTAAAAGGAAACACCAGCAACATCTTAGGAATTCTGAGAATGAACCCCAATTCGACAATGGATAAGAGAAAATCATAGGAAACCAACTGGAGAAGTAGGAAGATAGTGAGAATCGGAAAAGTGAATCGTCTAAATGCAGTAATGACAGTGGTAGAGTTAGGCGTACACTAAGAAGACCAAAATATTTAGAAGACTATATAAGTAAATTAAAAAAAAAACTTAAAAAGGGAGGTGTTGTATATGTACCGCCACTGGCGAACACCTTTGGTTCCCCTATCTATCATAGAGACATGTTAGCATGTGTGTTAATAAGTGTAGTACTAAATAAAGTCATAAACAATAAATAAGGGTCTACATCCTCTATTCGACCTAACACAATTATTCCGTGTACAATACACAAAGAGAAAATAAAACTGTTTTGGTTTCAAATGATAGATGATCATGATCATCATCACATTTCAAATAACAGAACAATCACTTTTCGTTTTTGCTACGGCAGATGACAGATTAAAGTAGACAAACGATAGATACATATGACAAAAGGCCGTCTTTTTTTAATGGTTTTCAACTTTCTGTCTTCGTTCTATTACAGATGACTGATGACGAATAACAGGTCAGAGATGACAGATGCCATATTACGTATTTTAGATATAGGTAACATATGACAGACGAGAGTTAATGATGACGAATCACAGATAGCAGATGATAAAGATGGATATCGCCATTAAATAGAATGGTCTTGAACAATCACTTTTCGTCCTTGCTAGAGCAGAACAGAAAACTGTCAATTTTTGAAATGTTTTATAAAGGGTCCGCCAATAGGGACGCGCGAAGTTTGCCGGAAGGGTGCGACCATGTTGTTCGAGGTAGAGCTGTCAAAGTTGCTGTCATTTGTTCAGTATATAACCCCAAAGCACCATGGCAAGTTTGAGTGTCGAGCAGCACGTGCAAATTATTAAATTGTTTTACGAAAATGGGTCATCAGTTCGAGCAACGTTCCGCGCACTTCGCCCATTTTACGGTCGCGATGATCGGCCTGTAGAGTCGACTATCCGTCGATTGGTGGGCAAATTCGAGTCGACTGGTCCAGTAAACAACCAGCCAACACTGACACGTCGACGAAACGCCCGATCGAACGAAAATATCGCTGCTGTCCGTGAGAGTGTGCGCGAGAACCCGAGGCAGTCCATTTTTTGTCGTGCACAGGAACTTGGCCTTTCGGAGACATCAACTCGCAGAATTTTGCATCTGGATTTGGGTCTGCACCCGTACAAAATCCAATTGACCCAGGAGCTCAAGATAAACGACCACAGACAGCGTCGGGCGTTCGCTGACTGTGCTCTGGAGCAGTTGGAAGCAGACCCCCATTTTGGCCGAAAAATCATCTTCAGCGACGAGGCTCATTTCTGGATGAACGGGTATGTTAACAAGCAAAATTTCCGCATTTGAAGTGAGAACAACCCACACGAGGTCCACCAAGTGGCAATGCATCCCCAGAAAGTCACTGTTTGGTGTGGATTTTGGGCCGGCGGCATCATCGGTCCGTACTTTTTCGAGAACGAAGCTGGGGCGGCCATAACCGTCAATGGGGAGCGCTACAGGTCGATGATAACCAACTTCTTTTGGCCTAAACTGGATGATATGGACACGGACGACATGTGGTTCCAGCAGGACGGCGCCACGTGCCACACAGCCCATGCCACAATGGACATTCTGCACGAGCGATTTCCGGACATGGTCATCTCGCGCGGAGGCGATATCAACTGGCCACCGAGATCGTACGATTTAACGCCTTTAGACTTTTTTCTCTGGGGCTATCTCAAGTCGCTGGTCTACGCCAACAAGCCTCTAAACACCGATGACCTCAAAGTCAACATACGCAACGCCATCGCTCAAATTGAGGCCGATATGTGCTCCAGAGTCATCGAAAATTGGACCTCCCGGATCCGGGCTACCAAACGGAGCCGCGGTGGTCATTTGAAATGTTATCTTCCATACTTAATGGGGTCGAATACCCTTTCGAATGATAAATAAATTTCGTTTCTACCTCACACACAACTTGTTTTATTCAATTTTAAAGTTCACGCGCCCTTATTGGCGGACGCTATACTTCATTTGTTGTTATTACAGATAACTGATAATGAATAATAGATGTCAGATCAGAGATTACAGATTAGGTACTATAAAAAAATAATGAAGAGATATAGATTACTGTTTTGAATTGTTTAATATTGGTTCTTACTTATTACATATTACAAATTAAAGATTATAAAAAACAAAATATAGACGACAAACGACAAATTACTATCTTTGCATCTGATGATTTTGGATTTTCATTATTAGTTTTTCTTTTCTGTGACAGATGACGGATGACAAATAATCTTAAATAGGAGGTTACTGTCTTTTGTTTTAAATGGTTCCGTACCGTAATTGTTAGTTTCCTTTATGGCAATTGAATAATTACAGATGACAGATAACAGACATCAGATGACAGACTAATTACATGGTAGAATGCAGTTATAAGAGAAATTACTGATATTGTTTTTAATGTACCTTTATCGGAGGACAGAAGATACCGGTCGAAAGACACATTATTATCTTATTATTTCAAATTAATTTTCATTATTGGTTCTTGCTATAATAGATGACAGATTATAGATTGCAGAATACAGAAGACAGATAAAAAAGTATACAGATTAATGTCTATATTTTAAATGCTATTGTGCCATCTTTTTTTAATTCTAGCCAGGGAAGATGGCAGAAGACAGGTGCAAATAATAAAAGACCGTCTATTTTTTAAATTAACCTTTCTTTGTTCTTTCTATTATAGATAACTTATAACGAATAACAGTTATCAGATCAGAAATTACTAATACATATTAGAAGAAATAACAAATGACGAAATACAAATTTTGTTTTGAATCTTCAATATTAGTTCTTACTATCATATAAGAAATATCACAGATTACACATGATAGAAGACAGAAGACTCTTTCATATCCGGTTTCAAATGGGTTCCTATTTTTATTATTCGTTTTTATGGCAGATGATTAAAGATTAGTATAGTATCAGATAGTTGGCTGATGTTATAATGTAGATTACTGCAATTCTTTCAAATGGTTTCGGGCCGTAATTGTTCGTTTTCTTTATGTCAAATGAGAAATGACATATTATATACAGTGCACGCCGCTTAATGTGATCACAACGGGACTCGGGGTTTTTGATAACAATAACCGATTGATAATAATAGCCGAAAAACAAAACTTTATTTTAAATAAAAATATATAACTTAACAAACTATAATAACGTAACATTTTGAATTCTCTACAATTATTTTTTATATAACTTTCATGTTGCTTCAATAGTTTATTAGCAATTGGCAAAAAATGTCAAAAATTTCAATTTTTATTTTTTTTCTCGAAAGTTCAGAATTTTATGGAAAATATATTTTAACAAAATTTGTTCAGTTTCTCATTCTCTTTAACTTTTGTTCGAAAAGTTTTGTAATATTTTTCATATTAAACAAAATATCGGAAAAAAACAAAAAACGCCCACTTCCGGTTTATGAATGTTTACCAAAAGCTTTTCAGTTCCAGTTTTTAACGATAAAACCTTAAGTTTAAAGTTTCATCTCAATCGGATCAGTCGTTTTTGAGATACAGCACCCACGGACAGACAGACAGACACACACACAGACACAAATTTTTTTTTTCCAGAAATTAGTTTAATGGACTCGGGGGACCTCAAAACAGATATTTCCGCAAAAAAAAATTTTCAAAAAAAAAATCACGATCACAATACTTCCCCTATATATACTTCGTATATAGGGAAAGTAAAAATGATAACATAAACCGAAATCATGATTACTATAAACGAAAATTTTTGTATGTAGTATTACACGTTCGGCCCGTTCTTCGCAAAAGTGATAACAATATCCGATTGATAACATTATCCGTGATTCTAATAAGCGGCGTCTACTGTATTAAAGATTAAACAAACAAAAGACACAATACCTGTTGTAAGACAAATTTTTGTTCTCGTTTGAAGTTCATTCGAATCAATTGCATATTTCGTTTTTGCTATTAGAAATGACAGATCATGAAAGACAGATTACATATTATATATTGCAGAATATAGAAGATAGATAAAAACATACAGTTAACTGTCAATTATTTTTAAATCATTATTATTAATTCTTGCTAACAGATGATAGATTGTATATTACAACTAACAGTAGACATATGACAAACTGGCTACTCTCTTTGATTTATGTTTTTAAACATATATAGAGCATGATGACAAATTATATATTACAGATTACAGATGACAAACGGCCGAGCTCAGATGATGGCTATCTTTAATTGTTTTGTCGTTCTCTGAATTGGTTTTAAACTTTTACTTTTCGCTAGGGCAGATGGCAAGTTACTGAGGACAGAAGATAGACGCAGATGACAAAAGACCGTCATTGTTTAAAATGTTTTTTAATCTTCATTCTTTGTTCTTTCTACTACAGAAGACAATGACGAATAATATATAATCAAATTTGGTAATATAGATTACAAAAGGAGGAAAAACAAATGATAAAATACAGAGTACTCTTTTGAACCTACAAAATTAGTTCTTTTTATAACAGATTATAGAAGTAGAAGAATGACAGGTGCAGATTACAAAAGACCGTCGTTTTTTAATGTTTTTAAACTTGCTTCATTCGTTTTTTCTACGAATAATAGATGACAGATCAGAGACGATACATTTGGTAATATAGATTACAAAAGCGGGAAAAACAAATGATAAAATACATATTTTGCACTTTCAATATTAGTTCTTGTTGTAATAGATAATAGATTAAAGTAGACAAATGACAGATGTAGATGACAAAGCACCGCCTTTTTAATGTTTTTAAACTATCTTTCTTCGTTCTTTCTATTGACTGATGATGAAAAATATGTGTCAAATCAGAGATGAGAGTTGCCATATTATGCATTGCAGACAGCGGTAACATATGGTAATGACAGGTGAGAGTTGATGATGAATGACAGATGATAAAAACAAATTTCGTCTTTATATAAAATGGTTTCTAACCATTCATTTTTCAATTTCGTTAAGGCAAAGGTCAGAAAACTGTCACTTTTTAAATGTCTTATTCTTATTTTGTCGTTATTTGACAGATGACAAGTTTGGTATTACAGGAAAATAAATGAGAAATACAATTACTGTGACAGAAGATTGCATATTACAAATTAAAGATTATAGAAAACATAATATAGATGACAAACGACAAATTACCGTCTTTGCTTCATGTGGATTTAAATTTTCATTATTCGTTTTTTCTGTCATAGATGGCAGATGACAAATAATCTTAAATAGAAGGTTACGGCCTTTTGTTTTATTTATTTATTTATTTGTCTTTGGTCTCCTTTTTAAAATAATACATATTAACAAATTAATAAAAATTTAAAAAACATACATAAAATTTTGGGCAAAAGAAGCACGGGCGGAGTTCATAATTAAATATGTTCTTCCACTCAAACCCTTTCTTGATCATTAAATTGTTATATGCTGTAATTGTTAGTTTTCCTTATGGAAATTGAAAAATTACAGATAACAGACATCAGATTACAGATTATTTACATGATAGTATACAGATAATATATAAGACTCACCATTGTTTTAAATGTAGATATTTATTATTTATTGTTTATAAGTACTTTATCAAACTTGCTTTACAAATATAATTCATAAAAGATTAAAGAAAAATTCACAAACAGTTTCGGCAGCAAGCTAAAATGCGGAGTTCACTCTTGAAAAATATTCATCTACTCAAACCTGTGTGTCCTTTCCTTCACTATTTCGTCATACACGAATTCAGCTTGGGATACTAATGTTAAAGCAAAATTATTCTAACTTCTTCTAATAAAGGAGGACATTAAGTAATTATTGTCACTTTGACATTGTCAGAAAGAAGACAGAAGATACCTGATACTGGTTAAGCTACACTCTTGCTGGAACGAGATATGTAAATTCGATGAGGTAAAACACTTGTTAAGTTCCATAATATTTTTATTTTAGTTGCCTAAACGTGTTTCGATCATTTCTGATCATTTTCAAAGTACAAAACAGTTTTATTTTTTTTAATTTAAAAATATTATGGAACTTAACAAGTGATAGATAGATAGATGTTTATTGATGTTCATACATACGTTTATACAGGTCATAACAAAATAAATAATTAAAAATTACTACAACCAACTTAAAGCATATAAATACAAGAACAAAAACAATAAACTAAGTAAATGCGTAATCCTAGTACTCTTCCCACGAATAAAAAGCGCATTTTTTAGTAGTAATGCTTTTAATTTAGTTTTAAATATTTTTGGTGGCAACTCTTGTAATTCAGTAAGCAATTTGTTATAGAATTGAATCCATAGTAATTGGTTCCAGTTTGCGAACGACTTAGTCTTAAATATTTAGGATATAAGTTGTGCTTACTCCTAGTTTTATCCATGTACATGACTATTCTGAGCAATTACATAATCATTGTAATGATTTTTAACATAAATTAAGCATTCAAGAATGTAATCGCATGGAAAAAAATATTAACCTAATATTTTGTGTTGAACAAATTTTTGTCTGCAGTCATCTCTGTACCCAATATTTGTCAAAATTCTGATTGCTCGCCTCTGTAACGCAAATATTCGGTGGTGAATAGATTAATGGCCCCAAATTAAAATACCATAAAACATGTGAGATTGTCAAAGTGAATAATATGCTGTACGCAACACGGGGTACGACACATTGTTATTTAACACTCTTAATAAAAAGATGCTTTTATTTATTTTAGTTGCCAATTCATGACCTTGTTGATTCCATAGGAGTTGACGATCTATATGAATTCCTAAGAATTTAACTGAGTTGGTATTGTTAGGTTAATGACTTGTTTAAGTGTAAACATTAAATGTGCAGTTTTTGTGGTATTTAATTTGAGACCATTACCACAAAACGAAGCAGCATTTGCTGTCGTTTGAGAACATGCACTAGCTACTAACGTAGTATTTAAATCATTCGATGCAGATATTAGTGTAGTATCATCCGCAAACTGAACTACATCTGCCTGTTCAATGTAATACGCAAAATCGTTAACATATATTAGAAAGAGTCGACCCTTGTGGTACACCATGATCTACTGGCAAATTCTCCGATGTCTCACCATTGAAAGACACTGACTGTCTCCTACCGGTAAGATATGACATTATAAGCCGACAACTGCTTGGATCAAAATTATAAGCGTATAGCTTCCGCAAAAGCAAATGATGAGGCACGCAATCAAAAGCTTTAGATAAGTCAATAAATGTCGCAATAGACTAATTGCCCTGTTCATAGCTGTCCTCATTACCTCATCGAATTTACAGAAGATACCGCTTGAAAGGACACATTACTGCCTTCGTTTCAAATCGTTATGAATTTTAATTTTCGTTCTTGCTATAATAAATGAAGGTTATAGATGGTAAATTATAGATGTTTTAAATGATTTTCAGCTATCATTTTTTTAATTCTTGTTGAGTAGATGACAGAATGACCGTCTGTTTTTTTAATGAACCTTCATTCTTTGTTCTTTCTATTACAGATAACTTATGATGAATTACAGATCAGAAATGCAAAATAGGTATTACGGTTTTGAAGAAAAAACAAATGACGGAATACAGATGACTGTTTTGAATCTTTAAATGTTACAAATTTTACAGATTACAGATAATAGAAGAATGTTTTATATCTCGGTTTCAAATGGGTTCCTATTTTCATTATTCGATTTTTTGAGGCAGATATTTAAATATTGATGGTATCAGATAGACTAATGTTATAAGTTAGATTGCTGCATTTATTACAAATGGTTTTGGGCGGTGATTGTTCGTATTCTTGATGTTAAATGAGAACTTAGAGGTGACAGATAACATATTAAAGATTAAAGATAACAAAAGACAGAAGATACCTATCATAAGATAATTTTTTGTCTTCGTTTGTAATCGTTTTCAATTTGCATCATTCCTGTTTACTATAACAAATGAGAGATAATAAGAGACAGATTACATATTTTAGATTGCAGAATACGAAAGGCAGTTAAAAACATATAGAATAGTGTCTATTGATTTTAAATCATCATTTTAAATTTCTGCTCACAGTTGAAAGATTATATATAAAAGTAGATAGACAAACTGGCTAATACATGTAGTTTATAGTTTCACACATCTGCAACAGACACAGATGACGAATTATATTTTATAGATTACAGATGACTAAAGACCGAGCTCAGATGACGGCTATCTTTTGCCATTTTGTTTTTATCTTATATGGTTTACTTTTTTCTTGCTAGGGCAGATGCCAGGTTATAGAGAAAAGAAGATAGATGCAGATGAAAAAAGACCGTCACTGTTTAAAATGGTTTTTAATCTTTATTCTTCGTTTTTTTTTTATATTACAGAAGACTAATATGGTTTAATAGATGATAGATAAATAATAAAATACGGTTTTAAATTTTTAATATTAATTCTTGCAGTAACAGGTGAAAGATTACGTATTACAAATTAAAGATGATAAGAGAAAAAAATAGTTGACAAACGACAAATTACTGCCTTGTTTCTTAATATTTTTCATTATTCGTTTTTTAGGGTAGATGGCAATTCATAGAAGATTGTCGATCGTGGACAGATGACTGATGTTAGAGAGGTTACTCCTCTTGTTTTTAATAGCTTTGAAACTTTGTTGTTCGTTTTTGTAACAGACGAAAAATGGAAGATGATAGTTTGCGGACAACAGATATCAGATGGCAGAAGATAGATTATTTATTCAAGATTGAATATGGCAAAGAAATGATCTCATAAAGGTAATTATACTCACGTTTTTATCTAACAGAAAGTGTTATCCAATTATGTACATTTTATGAAATTATGGGCACTAAGAGTACGTTATTTTCAGTTCAGTTACAGATCCTCAGATTGAGTAAGAAAACCAATAAAAGTCAACATTTCATTAATATACTTTAATATAATTTACTAATGATTCTAAATTATGCGTTATAATTAATATTAATTAATAAATAAAATCCAACAAAATGCATTTTGTTGGATTTTTGCAAATTTTTACATATATCTGAATTAATTTTGTACCTTGTTCACACTGGTGACTTTAACCTTGTTACCCAGATTCTCCTAAAAGAAAGTTTATATTTTTTGCTTCTTGTCAATCGGTAGTCTGGCTCTTGGAATTTAGTCGCTTTGGAGCGTTTTTTGTTGTGCCTGCGAGAGTTTTACAAAAATTGGGTTTATGTGTCGACGATTGCATCGTGTAAAATATATTGCAATATTCAAGATTTTAGCTACTATAATTAGACGCTAAGCATACCTCGGAAATTAGTGAAATAGTTTGAAGAGACTGGTACAGAATTAGAAAAACTCAAAAGAAGTAAACCAAGATCATCAAGAACGGCAGAAAATGTGGATAGTGTTAAACAGTTCGTTCGTGATCCAAATCTTTTGATTTTGAAGCGCGGAAGCATTATCATAATGAAATAGGGAAACTGAAAATCTTTTTCGTGAAGCTGATGGGAAATTGCTTGAAATGATTTTGGAATAGAAGGTACATCATCAAGTGATCTACTTCTTTATTTGAATTAATTTAAATTTTGGGAAAATACCTTTTCGGAGGCTGAACAATTTTCAAAAACGAAATAATAATAAAAAATTATATATCAATAGGTTGGCTCTCAAAGAGATGTATTTTGGGCATAGGTTTAGTTATTTGTAATCTATAATTTTGTGTAACATTATAGTTATAATAACAAGAAGTTTCTATTGTCGCCACAAAATATGATTTGTTTAATTCAAATCATTGTTGAATACAAATTCATTCAAATTAATATTTCAGGTGGCTGCTTTCTTAACATTTATATCATAAAATGTTTATTATTTTGTGTGGTAATAATAGCGTAAATGAGAAACATTTTGCCACTTTTGAAGCATACTTAATAAAGTGAGTTTTGCAAAGGTACACTATTTTAATTATAAAAGTATATTAACATAATGTTTCACCAAGTGATTAATGAGAATCAAGTATATGATACACTATTTTAATCCGTCGTCATAGATACCAACTCATGTAAAATATTTAAATTATTTATACAGCCATGTGAAACGTTTTACAAATGTACTGTCCACTATTTTAGGCTTAAAAAAATTGTATTGGCAGAAATAAGTAGGTCAGAGCATGCAGTTTAAGTTACCTGTGTACGAAAAATAAGATAGTTAAGATGGTGTCCATTTTCACGCTGACAAATATGGAGATGACCTTTGAAGTTAGCTTCTAATCTCTCAAATAGTTGACGATCGATCTGAGTGATGTTTTGCTCGAATTGACCAGTATACGAGGCTTAGTTTCATATACACGACACTTTAGATACCTCCAAAAAATAAATTACACATTGAAAAGTCTGAAGAGCGAGGGGAGCATTGCAAATCACCGAATCTGGAGATAATGCGATTAGGTAACATTTTTCCAACAACTAACATCGACACTCGGGCAGTACGGGCCGTAGCTCCATCCTATTGGAACCAAACATTTCGCAGATTGAATTTTCATCCTCTTAGCTTAGTTCTCAAGAAGATGTTTACAATATTCACTTAACGATCAGCTAACACGTCACAATGTTTTCGGTTTTCTCAATGACACCAAACTTCCCGATGCCGCACCAATCCTTAATATTGCGGCTGTTTACTACTACATAGCCGTAGATGTTAATGTAGAGTTTGTGGATTTTCAGAGGCCCAGTATCAAAAGTTTTAACAATTCACAATACCGTTGAGATGAAAATGAGCCTCGTCGCTCATTATCAAAATTGCATTAGGCTCATCTTACAAAGTTTGTAGCATCGCTTCAGCAAAAGCTGCACGTTGTGGATAGTCGGCCTCCTTCAACTTGTAAACAACTGCCATTTGTGTAACATAGCCTACCTCACACGTTAAATGTTCTACAGAGTTCGAACTGTGGGACGAGGTCCCGGTGACTTCTTTTTCATTAAACTGCCTCCACCTCGAAGAGGATTAATCCATCGCAAAATGGTGTTCCGGCTCGGTAATTCTCCATGATGTTAAATCTTGTACGAAAACGCGATGCTCCATGGTCCACAGCGGCATGATTGAAACTAAACAATAACCATTCACAAACTGCAAGGTCAGGGGATTGCGCCGACCATCTCGGGTCCCCTCTCCGACTCCTTTCGGTTTAATACTACCTATCCCAAACACGTCCGTTTCTCATGACGCACCCTATATAATATATTTACAATATTATAAATTAAAATGCGCTCATAATTTGTATATGACTTAAAATTCAG
Source organism: Ontholestes murinus (assembly GCA_963969525.1). Taxonomy (NCBI): domain Eukaryota; kingdom Metazoa; phylum Arthropoda; class Insecta; order Coleoptera; family Staphylinidae; genus Ontholestes; species Ontholestes murinus. The sequence goes on from OZ018399.1 coordinate 22,985,191, forward strand.
AAAATAGGCACAAAAATATATCTGAAACACGACTGTAGTTGATACAAATGTATATGTAGAAGCTATATTGCAGGAACATAATCTGATCAAAAGAAGTAAGAGAAGAGAATCACCTCATTCGAAGTAATTAAGATACTTTAATTAATATAAAAATAAATAGCTTATGATTTTGTAATTCCGTAATATATTAATATATTCCGTATATTAGTAATTATGGGCGATAAAATTATTTGAATTTTTTTTTATGGAAATTGAATTTTTCCATCTATCATCTCTTAGCCGACAGCTAACTTAAACTAGATGGCAGATAGCAGTTAAAAGTTGACAGGTAACAGATAACATATGATAATTGACATATGGTAGATGATAGTTGACATAGAATAAATAAAACCTCTCAGATTAGAAATTAGAGATGGCGGGCAGGTGACAAATTCTATTTATTTTCCATGATTTTGTTTTTGATTTTTAGGAAAATTTTCTTTTGTTTTTGATAATTTCATTTTTATTAGCCATCAGCCATTTTTATTCATTTTTTGTCTTCTCTCATCTCGTCATTGGTAGACTGCACATGAAACCTGTCGTCTGCTAACTGTACTTTGTCATTTTTTTGTCTTTAACCATTTGCCATTTTTCGTTTATCATTTGTCTGAATATTAAATTCAGATAATGAGACTGTTATAATGAATACGGATTTTCAACGCCTACGTGCCTCAACAATCAATTGTTTGTCATTTTTTATTTGTCATATAATGCTTACAAAATTTAAGTTTAGTCTTCAAAATAAAAGACTAAACATTATCTGAAAAATTAAAATGTTTCCTTATCGTTTTTTATGGTCCTATAAAATACAAAGTAATGAAAATGACCAGACAGCACTCGGGGTAATAAAATGTAGAGGCGACGTTACGCTACAATTTAATTACTTTTCCTTGCAAGATAAGTTAAGTTATTCAACATGATATAGATAGCGACTTATTATAATTTTTATAGCTACAAAAATAGGATTTTGTTAATCTCATTTACTTAATTTGTTACTAATAAAGAATATTACTAATAATTTTTTATTGATTGTCTTTTATAAATATTATTTGCATTTGTTAATTCTTTGTATTTATGTATTTATTAATTAATTTTAAACACAGTATATGGTTTCAAAATGAGAAATTATTGTTCATCTACCTGTCAAAGGCAAAGTGTGGTGAAACATTGTAGTAGAAATATTTATTAAGTTTACTTTTAATTTAAATAAATTTTAAATGAAATTATATTCTATTATTATCATTATTATTATTATTAGTGTACTAATGATTAATTCTACATAATTACATTTTTGAGGTAATTGCTTTTTAAACTGATTTACTCACTAATATTTTATTATGATTACATATACAACTTACGTTATAAAAAATGAAAAGACAGAAACTAACTAAACCAGAAATACGGATAAGCAGGAAAGAATAACACATATACGGTATCTGGCTGTTAATTGAGTTGTTCCTGCTGACATATGCCCGACTACTAGCAAAAAGAGAAGAGTGTAAAAAAGCAGACATCTGAAATAGCCAGTGGTGTGTCGATTGGACGTTAGTAGCTGTTCGACAGCAAAGTAATTCTTAGGGGTGTGCTGAATATGAGGGTGAAATAAATGTATAAAAAAACATGATTACCACTGTTTTCTCCATATTTGGACATATTAATTTAGGTAGGCAAAGATTCTATTATTAAATATCAGAAGGATGGAATTTAACCGAATTATATAAAATAATTATATCACTTTGATTGAATTATATGAAACTGGTAGCTTCAGAATTTAATACAGGAAATTGTTTTTTTGTACTTAATATGCTTTTAAACTTATAGTAAACGGAAACTTATATGTATGAAAACAATATCTTAAAGTTAAGAAGAAGTTGAGTAAAATATGACGTAAATTTTAAATAAAATTATTTCAAACAATATGCTGTAACAACGAATGGTAATTTCAACAAAATTAGCTTAGGGTGTCTGGTAAGTACCTAATAATCTCCTGTAGAAATAGATTTTATTAGGTAGTTTTCTACAAGTGCAGGGTAGTTCATTTTGGGGCAATATTATTTAGAAAATGTAAGTAGTTATAGTTATATGATATTAAATATATTGTTTTTGGGATTCCCTTCAAATTGTAGCCGGTTTAGTTAAAGATGCTAATAATGATTTAACTGTATTGTTATTCCATATGTCTACATTCTCCTTACATGAATTATTAATAAGGAAACATGTCTCTTCAGCATAAAGCTAGGGTTGTATTTAGGTAAATTAGCTGGTAAATCATAAATACATATAAGAAAAAGAGCCATCCAAAAATTACAGTTTTTTAGATAAAGAATTATTTGTCTAAATTAGGTGTTAAAGTTTATGATTATTTTATGACCTTGATTGATCGGTATACCCGGGGAGTCAAATATTAAAAAAAAGTAGCCTGTCTTAGTGACTGTCAATATTCACTTAAAAACGCGATACAAAATCACATTTCCGAATTTCTGAGTGCCCAAATATATTTCCTGTGCCATGCGAGTCTAGTTTCATGGCAATCATTAGACCTTCTTCTGTGATTTGTTCGTGCAAGGAAAGGTAGGTCTAGTACATCTTCTATTGTTACAGAGGGGATGGTGTGCATACTCGCCGCGATGCGAAGACAAGCCATTCTCTGAAAGGTTTGTAGCTCCTTTTTTGCCGTTGCTTGCTTAGTCTTGAGCCCTATGTAATAATGTACAGCTAATGTATTATTTTTGGTTTCAGACCCCATGATCAACCAAAGAGTCTGTGGCATATTCATAGTGCCGCTGCAACTTTGCAGATTATTTTTTTCTAGGTGGGCGTTCCAATTAAGTTTCTTATCTAGTAATAAACCTAGTCATTTCATCTGATTCATCAGCTTGTCCTTTTACTCTAGGAGCTTTGATATTTAACTTCCTACGATTAGGGAAATGTACCATTATAGTTTTGTCAGGATTGAGATTGAAGCCTTCCCAAAGCCATTTCATTGAAATACACCCTAGCGTAAAGCTAGCTTTGTAAATTACTGCATTAAAGCTATTAACTGCCTGTTAATTTTTTAAATTGATACTGAGTTTACCAGCCTTGCTTTTGCTTGCTCTAGTAGTTAGTAATATGTTTCCTTCTGTAAGTGGAGCAATGTTTTATTGAGAGTGCATGTATGTTGAGAAAGTGCTTCTTTAACAGCACACTGAGAATTTCCTTGAGCTCCTCTACATAACTGCCATCAGGTATGTCAGTGGTCATGGTAGTCTTTCAGATAAATTGCCAATTACACTTGGGGTTTCACAGGGGTCTATACTATGACCTTATTTATCTGAACATAAACTAATTCTGTATGCGAATAACACAACAATTTGAGTTCGGTAAAACATTTTCAAAATGCAAATACCTTGGGAGATGAGGCAGAGTAATTGGCTTCAATTTGGTTAGCCAGTAACTCGTTAACATTAAAAGAAAATAAATCTGTACGTTTGAACTTTTCTCTGTCCGGAACTAATAACGAACAACAAAATATAAAGTATCTAAGATTAGATATTGATTACACCCTAAAATTGACAAAACATGGAGAAACTCTTGCCAGTAAATTAGCAAACAATATTTTTATCCTACGTAGTTTATCAACGGAAGTTAGCAAGGAAGTTTGGTGACCGCAAACCTTGGTCTCTGTCAGTCTTATCTACTAAATGAACTGACATCATGGGATCATTCTGCTAGCCGACACCGAATTTTTGGGTTGCAAAGGCTATCTGAATTGTGTGTGGTCTCGGTTATTACGTTGATTGTAAACCCGTCTTCATAAATACTCGAATTATACCTCTCCCTTGCCTATTTATATATGAGTACGTTACCTATATAAGGACGCACATTAATACCTATCGGAATCATAATCCATACGTAATTACAATACTAAACATGGGGTAAGCAACTCAAACGAAAGTAAGATATTTGGGTATAAAATGTTTTAATGTTCTTCCAATTAATATCGGAAATTTACCAATTCACACATTTACAAAGTGGCAAAGGAATGTTTACTAGCGAATTATTTCTAAAGCTAGGAGGAGTATATTATATTTGAAACCTTAAATAACGGAAAACATCATAAATCCTACTAAAAATAGTGGTATAAAAACTTAAAAATTATTTTCATTTACGCTTTTTAAAATGAACTACCACATAGTAACGGTCGCTACCATCATTTTAAAAAAATCCTACTATTTTTATCGATTTTATTGCATTGCTAACAATAACATTATTTAATAAATCCTACTATTTTTTATCGATTTTATTGCATTGCTAACAATAACATTATTTCATTTTATTTGGCCGTTGTTTTAAAGTATATCAAGTATTATTCACATATTAAATTTTTATATTTTATGACTGCTTGTTGTGATCAGCATGGTTTTTAAAAATATTTGTTTATTGTTTATTAGCCTGGTGCTTTTGTTGTTGTCTTATATTTCCCACATAAAACGTTTTATATGCTTTCCTTTTCGATTTCGCAACTTCTTATTACATTTCTGTTGAAAGTTTTCCTGGCTTGCATTTTGAGGCGACCTAAATCTTTGTTCCACCAGGGCACGTCTCTTAAGGGAGATCTCCTCTTTAGCGGAGAACTGGATTCATACGCCTTTAAACTAATTTGCTTTTTAATTGTTTTTACATTCTCCTTCAACAGTTTTTTTTATATTTCATAATTTCTATAAACGACACTTGTTGTGCTACTCTCTTGATGGAACCAAAATTTTCAAATTGGGAGAAGTATAACTCTTGTTATATTCAATTTCTAAAAATATGGACATAACCAGAGTTTTACTTCTCCCAACTTCTAGAACCTGTTGGAATATAAAATATTTTACTCATATTCCGGTCTTTTATTATTATTTATTATTAAAATAAATGTTTACCAATTTCTGTAATTAAAACTCAGGTCTGTAGCTTTTACAAATTTAAAATTACAGTTTTTTTTACAAAAAAATTAAACACAAGGTTGGTACAAATGACATAGGTTTAGAGCAAAAATATAAAAAGTAAGAAATAAATTATAGTTTCAATTAAGTAAGGTACGTTTCAATTTCAGTTTTGGCACATTTTCCAAATTTCAATAATATTTTAGCATATTTAAAAGACTCAGTTTTTGTAAAAAAAATTTTTTTAGAAAAATCCCTTTTTTTACTTTATATTAAATTTGAAATAAAACTTTTAAAATTTTATTGAAATTGATTATCACAATAGTACAAACACGTAGCCTTCAAAAAATCTAAATCGTATTTATTAGTAACTAAGCTAATTTTTGACTATTAAAATTCAATTTAAACTGAAAAACAAAAATCATCAAGACACAAATACCAAACTTTTATGAACTGAATTAAAACATTTTGGACAAATTTCAATCTTTTGTTCTAGAAATTTTGCCCACGTTTTGGATATTTAGGTATAAAAAACGTAATAGAAGTCGATTAGAAAAAATAAATTACTAGATTTTAAAATTTATGCCATCTATTTTAGCTTTAAAGTTAAACCTACAAAAATGAATCAAAAAAGTTTTTAGAATTAATATTGAAGTTCGAAAAGAAAATTGATGACCTTCATCAAAACCAGTTAAATATAAGTTAAAATTTAAAAATAATATCATATGTAGAATTACTATGTTCGAAGAGAAATAATGATAATTATATAATACGATCTGTGTCATATAATTAATGTATATTGGCGACTATAAATAAATAAACACATAGTTAGTAATTTTATTATTAATATTTATTACTGTTAATTAGATTGACGCTTCCAGGACCTCGTTTGACTAATCATCAAATGAACATCTTTAGGATATGGTAATATAGAAAATAAATGATGAATGAGGCTTGCATAGAATTACTTATTTTAAATCTTTTAATTAGTCATTAGTAACAATCTTTCTTGCTGTATTTCCATCGTTTCTTAAGAGGAATAATATACATATTTTCTGAAAATTTTATTAAACCAGATCAGCGTTTACTGGTAGTTCATTTCTTTATGGCGGCCAGGAAATACAAGTTGTCACATAAGAAACTTTATATGTAGTGAACCAATTTAAAAAAGTAAGCAATTTATCGAAAATGTGTTTATTATTTATTACACTAAGAAATTTGGGAATTTATTTCATAAAAATATCATCCAAACGTAAAACTCATTAATTCTAATACTAAAATTTCTTATAACGCCTCAGCGGATAGATTTAGCGATAGCTGTTACTTCGTGATGGATATTATTTTCAAATGCGTTAGAGAAGTTGGTCTATTGGCATAATCTTAAGATTTAAATTAACCCCAAAGAATAAAGTCTGTAGGCGTTAAATCTGGACTGTGTAAAGGCCAATTTATGTCTCCTCTCCTGGAGATCAATTTGCAGTGAAAATTTTACAAACTCGTGACAGAGACGTGTTACACGTGTGTGACGTTTCTTCGACCTGCTGGAACCATGTTCTTTGGTTATAGCAAAGAAAATTTTACAACTTAGGCACGAATATGTTGTCTTATATCTACAGATATGGTTCAGAATGGATTGTAACTGCATTTTAAAAATATTTTTGAATTGATAATTGAGTGACCGTCTGCACTTTAGACGAGAGACATAGGAGCTTGCGTTTCCTAATTTGTGGTAGTAAATAAACCACAAATTGCATCTGTTTTTATAACCGCCTGAAGGCATTTTTCTAAGTTTTGGCATAGTCGCCTTAGTACTAAGAACTAATTCCCAAATTTATTTTTGTATTGTTTTGTCGATAGTAATTATATTTTATGCTTTTTATGAGCTTTTTCTGTTTTTTTAATCAATTGCATTATTGGCCGGTGTGTCATCAACTGTTGACTAAATATTATGATCTTATTATTAACCCACTGCCTATTTGTTTTCTGTCATATAAACGCACTATTTACCTTTCCTGTTTTTACGAAAACCCAGTCAATTCGTTATAGACGAAATTTTTGTTCATTTATATTATAACTATAATTGTCATTGGATTTGGTTTGTGGCTTTTTTCATGTTTTGCACAATATTTTATATTGATTATCTGGACATAGTGATCGGAAGTAGGTAGATTTCAATTTATATACATTCAGGTATCTTGGTTGTATCATATTTGTTACTATGTAGTCAAGTTGTGTTGTTCTTTCTGACATTTTAACTCTGGTCTGTTCAAATAATTTAGTTTTCAATTTAAATGATCCTAATAAATTGTTAAGTAGCATTTTATTATTTAAATTCGATATGTAGTTTATATTAAAATCGCCACATAATACAATGAAAGATTTATTTATTGCCATCAGCAGGTCAGATATTTTCTCGAATAGTATATTGATATTGCTCGATGGTAGACAATACGCAAAAATTATTGCTATTTTATATTTATATAAATTTATTGAGCATCCAGTGCATTCTTTTCCATTTCTTTACAGTAACGATCAGGGTACGTAAGTTTTTAGAATTCATATTTGCTATCAGCCAAAATGTTGCTTGCTCCATGTTTTAGAGACTTGTATAAACTGCGATTTTGGTGCATCCTTCTACGCGTACAATGTTTTTATTACTATGATTGTACCAGATTTCCGTTATACACATCATACTTGGCATGTATTCTTTTATTGAGACTGTAAGCTCATCTGTTTTATTGAATACACTTCTAATATTTTTATGCGTAATCTTGAGTATTACATTTGTATCATAATTTGAGCTAGTATTGATGTTTATTATGCATAAACTTTTGTTTAAATGATGGTTTACGAAAAAACTTAAATTCATTCACTACAATGTATTTCTCACATAATCTGTGGTCTTTGTGCATAGTTGTTTCAACTGTTATTGGTATGTTTTTGACATTAATTTTAAGATAGGCTTTAAGAGTTTCTTCTAATTTTGCCTATATTTGCCAACATGGCACCATTTTTGTATCGATATAAGCGGTATATGCACTTGCAGTGCATATACCGCAAATTCATGATTGTCTGCTTTTTGGATTTGAGTAGCAATTTCAGATATCTTGTCTCCAAATCCATACTAGTGTTCCTATGACAGTATCTCCACTTATAATTGATGTTTCGATGTCACGATCATATTTATAGTGGTTAACCTTCGAGTCTTGACAACAAACAATAGTATCCTTGTCCATTTGTTTCACATTTTCAGATACTTAATATAGCATTTGTGCAGTTTTGCACCACATAGTGTGGTATATTACCACACTGTTTGCCCTTTACACTAAGAAAATATACATTCATGTCTACTGTGCTCGCCGCCATTTTTATATTGTTTAATCATGGCGTCATTCTTCATTATACAGCTGCTGCTTAAAATTCGAAGGTGCTTTGAATAGCAGCCAGTAAACTGCTATAACAAAGAAGTGTAGCCCAGAGTTAATCAGGTGGTACACTTTATATACATCACTCCTACTTCATCTCTACTTGAATCGAATCGTATCTTAGTTAACAAGTCTTCTATAAACATAACATGATCCTGCTACTGAACAAATTGGAAAGATAATCTGTCTGCTTCTGGACAAGCCAATACTTGAAACCCAGCCTGATAGGCTTTCCAAGTATTGAATTGGCCTTATTAGTACCAGGTTTTAATTTTATATTGTAGTTATTAATAGTAATTGACGTTCCCCACTTGAGCGTTTTTAATATTATTGATTTATTCCGTTAATTGTTATTTTAAAAGATTTTCGGTAAGTTGAATATCGAAATATTATTATTTTTTGGCAAATTCTTGTCCAATTTCATTCACCTTGTTAGCAGATTCCTAGACTAATGTCAAAGAAACAAAAATAAATATCTATTTATGACCCTACACCGATGATATTACACTAGCCTATATCAGTGTCTCACTTTTTATAATGTTTAATTATAAAATTAAAACACTTGGCAGCTTTGTTTCTATAGCTGTATTTTATTTTCGTTGACTATAGTTTCGGCAACACACTTGCCATTATCAAAACATAAATGACTTATGTTTCCAAGTGTTTTCATTTTTTACTCCTAAATATTTCACTAAGTAGAAACCTTAAGAATCAACTATATATTTCATTACATTATATTTTATGCATACTTTGGCGCTCTTAATTTAAAAATAAAACACTTATTTTATATTTAGTTTCCTGACACGTATTTCGATCAATTTGAATGATCAGGAAACTCAATATAGCAATATGAAACCAAATAAGTATTTTAATTTAAAATTGCCTAATGTATTTTATTGAATTTAACGTTGATAAGCTTTATTTTCGGTAAACACTAAAAGACTACTGCTATAAATAATTCTCTGACAAGATTCGTACAGATAACAGGTACATTACTCATATGGCAGACTAACCATTTCCGATAGGCGAGTGTAATTGACTAAACGTAATTTGGATTTTTCCGCTGGACGCAATCAGCTATTTGTTTGGCCGTAATTTGTTAATTGGGGGCGAGATCGCCGAGGCGTGTATAACGTAAAACTTGGGGAAGTGATTTAAATGAATAGTGAAAAAAAGAAGGCGGATACTTTAATCAATCACGAGGGCACATGACACAGTGAAGGTACTAATTCGTCTTCGTTCCCTTCCGGTCAAATATTTTAGCAAGAAAAATTACAGGCGAGAAAGTTGTTTCTTATAAAATTTACGTGGAAGATAAATATCAGTGGAGAGGCAATTTCACACTGCAATACTCGCGGGGATTAATTTCAAGTTTCTTTGGGACCCCGTTCGCCGATATTTGGGAGTTTATTGTCAATAACAAAGTTTACGCCGGCCGGTTACATTGCGGCATGGGATTGGAGTCAGTAAATTGAACAAAACCAATAAACATTATTATTTCTCAGATTAGTCAATACACTCTTGACACTTATTGGATAAATTTTACGTAATAAACACATTTATAGTAAATATTTTAATATTAATGATAAAGTTTATAATACTACACAGTATAATACGTAGGCGACATTAAATGAACACACAAGATAGAGGATATAAAGCTGATAATGATAATGAAATGAAATATATTGTAGAAATTAATGTTAAAGTAATTCATCTCGTATTTGGCCCAGTGTACAATTAAATATATCGATAATAAGATCTTTAATTATTCTCAGCATGCGAATAAAAGAAGATTGGTACAAAATAATGCTATTAGAAGCAGGCAATGAATAAATATTAGCATAACGAGCATTGAGTCTAGGAATTGAAAGGGACAAACGGCTAACTAAATTTGGGTCATCAATAAAATAATACAGCTGCTATATAGGCTCTAGGGTTTTCTAGTGAATTTATTTTAAATTCATCTAGTAGTTTACAGTATTCATAATTTTGATATGGGTATTTTTTGTGTATACAAAAGAAAATGAATTTTAAAAATTTGCGCTGTATATTTTCTAAATCTAAAATGTGTATAGCACAGTGTGGGGACCAAATCAAGCTGCAGTATTCTAGTTTAGACCAAACAAGCGCAAAGTATACTTGATACCATTAATTATACTTTGCGCTTGTTTGGTTCGAGTTTCGAACCATAAAATACAATGTTTAAAGAAATACTACATATTTCGGAAATGTGATTACGAAAAGAGAGGGTTTTATCATACAGAACACGTAGATTTTTGATTGTTAGAATCTATACTGTAGTCAAAACTTATTGAAGATTGTTTTTTGTTAAATGTAAGAACCTGGCATTTTTTCATAGTCTAATTCATTTGACAAACACCAATGGTAAAACGAATTAAGATCATCTGATAAATTTTGACATTAACATGTTATTTCTCAGTAAAGTTTAACATCATCCGCATAGAGCAAAATATGATTTTTTACAATATCAACAAGATCATTAATACAACAAATAAATATGAGAGATCCTAAGTTTGAGCCTTGTGGTATTTCACTTGTAGGCATAAATTCAAAAGATTTGACACCGTTATATTGTGGCCTATTATCTAAATAGGATTTAAGAAGTTGACATAACGCTGAGAAAACCCTAACTTCGAAAACTTTTGAATAGCAATATTATCAAATGGTTTTTGATAATCCAAATAAATTACATCTACCTGCCCACGGCGATCAAAAGCTTCAGCAGTAAATTATGTGAAATTAAGTAAATTCATTGTTGTAGATCTATGAGGCATGAAACCGTGCTGATTCTGACTGATATGTGACAAGAGATTAATTTCGATAATATTACTTTAAACATTTTTGCAATATTATTTAGTACTGAGATTGGACGATAATCTGTTACAGTTTTTATTGCCAGACTTAAATATTGGCGACTCCGTGGCTTTTTTCCAAATTCCAGGGGACAATGAAGTTTTAAGTATACGGTTAAATATAGGGTGCAATGGTTTCACAAAACGTAGTATACAATCTTTGATAATAAAGAAAGCAATGCCATCTGGACCAAATGTGAAGCACGCTTTTAGCTTTTAGCTTTTTCCCTGCGGTGATCATGTCTTCTTCCGAAATATGAGTGATAGACAACAGCGTCTTCAGGCACCCTAATTATTGCAGAACCATATTTAGATGTGATTTCTTCTTGTATATACTGAAGAAGTTTGCAAAGCTATTAACAATGTCTTGTTCCTGATTGTTCCAATGCGTGGGATACGTGTCGCTGAACTTTTACTTCTTATGAACGACCAAAATTTTCTTGGATCCCTTTTAATATTGTTTTCTTGAAGTTTTAAGAAAGCATTGTAATCATGCTTGATTCCACATTTAATCTTGCGGCGCAGGTCAACTACTTTATAACACAACAGTTTTCTCTGGTTTTAAAATTTTAAATATATACTTTTTAATTTAATTAACTTGGTTAAGTTTGCACTGGAAGGGCGTTGTCTTTTGATAGGAACATACGGTGAAAATATATCGTTTAATTTCATGTAAAATACAGTGCATGCCTCTGAAGGTTCAGAGCAGTAAAATATATCACCCCAATTGCAATGTAATAATTGATCATACAGTTTCACCAGGTTTGCATTTCTAAAGTTGTATATAATTTGGTCTATATGAAATATTGATAGATAGGGGTGGATGATAAATATCTACCATTGAATTCGGATCTAAGGCTTGAAGGATATCACATTTTAAGTTATTTGTGTTAATATTTAGATAAAGCAGCCTTTATTGAAAGTTCAGTATAGAATTTAATTGAAATAATCTATTATAATTAATTAAATTCTATATAGATGCTGATTGTGAAGATGTTTGTATAGTACGCTGTTTTTTTTGGAAAAGGTGCGGTTGATTAAAATCGCCTCCAATTATAAAATTATATAATTATAATACAAATTATTATTCATTTCAAGTTCCTCAAATACTTTCTCATAAACTTCAAGATTAGAATTTGGAGGAATGTAAAGGGGGACAAATATGAGCTTTCTAGAATTTATACTTAGTGTAACAGTGATAATTTCTACATTATCTATTGTAGATAATTCAATTTTTTAGGACGAAATTGCGATTTAAGCCAGTGGAACCGAGTTTATTCTCTTCCTAAAACAACTATTTAAATTTAAATGGGAATGAAATTTAAAAAAAAAACTTGGTAGACTACCTATATTTTCAAGTAGAAAAGGTTGCCAACACATTTTGTCATTTAAAAATAGTTTTTGGATTAACTATCAAAGAAATTAGAAAATTAGGATTTGATATCTCTGAAAAATACTCATTTCAACAAAAACAATACAACTGACGAGAAGAAATGGTTTCATATCTCTATGACAAGGGCAAAATGATTCGATCGAGAGAATGTTTACGATTTCTTGATATTTTGGAGAAAGTTGTGGATAAAAATAAATTTACTGCTGACATCATATTTAACGTTGATAAATCAGGATTCTCCACTATGCAGCAATCGATGCAAAACGTTTTAAATATCACGTCAAGTGTATCAATGACAAGAAAGTATTTTTTTACTAGTTGTACATACCACATACAGCAGAAACTTCGATGTGTGTTGCTTCGCTGGAGATAATGAAATAATATTATTGCTAATAAAATATATTAAAATCCTTCACTTCACTGAAGAAAATTAACTAATAATTTAAAAATTCATAAACATTTCATGAATCTACAACAATGAGTCTTACTAAGACTACAAAACAAATTACTTGTTGACAAAACATTTTAATTTTTTTGTCATTTAAGTTTATTCAATAAAAATTTCATTCAAATTAGTATTGCTTTGATAGTTGTACTATTTGTAACACGCAAATTACTCTTGTATAATTAAATGTGGTATTAGCCAGAAGTAGTTGTTTCAAGAAGTAATTTGTTTTGTAGAAAATTATTATTAATATTATTGCCGTTGTCGTTTGTAACCATTGAAGTTTGTTTTCTCTGGCCCATTATAAATTTATTTTACTCAGGCAAAATAAACGTTTCTTTCCTAATATAAAGGGAACAAAATGAACCATGCAGACTTGTAAGTTGCTGGATAAAGCATATAAAAGCGCTGCAGTTGCATTAATTGACATAGTCAATTTGTAGACGATGACTCTACTGTTGACGTACATCAAATTAGAACCATAAAGTGTTATCTGATTCAAATCTGAATTTTTAAATATCAATTTTAAACACAGAATATACATCATTTCAAAGTTTAATCTTTGAAAATGATCGGGTATAGCTGAAACACGTATCAGGAAACTGAAAATAAATGTAATAATATGGAATATAACACCAAAATTACATATCTGGTTCCATCAAGAGGGTAGCTCAAGAAGTATCAACTATATTTAAAAAATGAAATAATAAATAAATCAACAAAAGAAAGAATGATTAAATGAAGAAATGAATGTATATTGAATGAATGAATGGCTAAATAATTAAACGAAAGATAGAATAAATAAATTAATTAATAGATAAATAAATGAACGAAATAATGAATCATTAGGTAGTTGAGTGTATGAATAAATTAATGAATCGTTAAATACTTTAGTTCAAGAAGTATTGTATTGTATTACGACAACCCCATTGGTACATTATGAAAATAACAGGCAAATACCTATAAACTAAACAAATAAAATAAGTATCAAAGTACAATTATATAACATAGATAATTTAGTAATAAATACGGGTTCAGAGTTCAGAGCAATCAATCATTCAACTTCGCACTTGTAAAACTGCAATCTATTCAGATACAGAGTTTAGCATTTTCCATAGCTTATCTCTGGATAACGGTTTAGAGTATCTAGCCAATTTTAAGTTCATTCTTAGCTAAGTATATCATTGCATCATAACTTGTGGTGTTTGACCAATGTACTCTTTTATAGAGTAATATTATTACTGACAGATATTTTAGGCATTGCGGATTATCGGAGCTTTAATATAGGTGGGTACTTCAGGACTTTACAGGGCTTCATTTCTTCAGTTTCTCATCTCCTACAGATGAGCCTAAAGTAAAGCTTCAGTCCATTCAGATACTTTTGTAGATTGCAATTTATTTTCCGTAGGTTATCTCTGGGTAACTGTATAGAGTATCTCGGTAATTTTATGTTTATCGTAATTAACTCGTTTAGAAGTCTGCAGCCAAATAATTCATGGCATAATTAAAAAATAATAATAATAATAAAAGGATGTGTTAGGTATCTGCTGTTTCTAGGCAATTCTCCAACTAAAGTAGTTTTAATATGCGTGGACAATCCAGGAGTTAACACTGGCTAGTCTTCGTACCTTCTGCAGATGCTCACTAGGTTGCGATGCTCAGTCTAAAGTCTAGCTTTTTCTGTAGGTTATTTCTGGACAAGTATATAGATTCTCTAACCAATTTAAAGTTCATCGCAATTAACTCGTACAAACCCCTACAGCCAATCATTTCATCATGATTTGTAGTGGTTTTGATCAAATGTGAACTTAACAAAAAATATTTTTGGTACATGCCAATGTGATGTTTCAGATCCTCTCATCTTTTAGATATTTCTATATAATTAAGAAGTATCGTAGCTATAACATAGGTGGGCATTATAGGAGTTAATATTGGGTATCGTTCATTCCAGTTTCATCCCCTCTGCAGATGAGGTTAAGCCCAAGTATATTTACGAAGACCATCCGGAAAGTAGTACCCGTTTGGGAATATAAAAGAACTAGTATAAATTAACAAATAATGATGCTTTATTTGTAAATAACATATATTAAACTATTTGTAACACGCAAATTACTTTTGTATGATTCAATACCTGTCGACAAATTAGCCAGAGAAGTTGATAAAATAAGTGATTTGTTTTGTGATCTTAGTGAGACTCATTGTTGTAGATTTACGAAATGTAATGTTTTTCTAATTATTAGTTAATTACAACGTAAAGGACTACATTTTTAGTATCAGGAATAATATGAACATTACATTTTAATATAGGTCCAGCATAATCCCATTTAATACTGAATAGGTTATGATCTCCGCAAATGAGATATGAACTTGAATTATATTGTTCCATAATGATTTCTAGAGTTATAAAGTGATATGCAATATTATTGAAGAACTAGGTTATAAAAACACCACAAATAATATAGTTAATGTTTTTATGAGATAGAGAAACAAATAAATACTCAACTCAATTTCTATGAAGAATAAAAGACGATTTAAAACACTTTTTTATCGCAATAAATATGCCGCCACATTATGATTCTTAAATTGTAATTCACTATTTGATATGGCTTCATATAACCAAGTTTCTATAAGAATAGTAATATGATAACGATTACAGTTTACTGATAATATCTTAATCCTTTACAATTCTGGTAATAAATTGTTAGTTTTTTTTTGCTTTTGTTTAGAAAGTTGACTAGAGGAATCAATGTAAGGAATTCCATTGTTGTGTTTGATTATAAGATTAGTTTCACCTTTAGACTTCCTCTCGTTCATTTAAATTTGAAGATTTTTGAAATAAGTCATCTGGTTTTTTGTTTTATCAGCACGGATATACTACATTTTAACAAAATTATGGAAATTACTTTAATACTTCTATTGCTTCATTTTTACTATAAAATGAATTTTTAGGGGACGAGGCTTATCAGATTTATATTTACTTAATCTAAATAACTTTTTGGGTTTTCGAAAGATCAATTTTAATCAATTATATAATGATCTCTCCCAATAGATTGGATATTCTTTAATGATGTAAACTATGCACTCAAGAGATTTTATAGTACATTGTACACTATCTTAGGACACCCGGTTCAAAAATGCACTACAACAAAAAACACCTATCCAACATGATTTAATTTAATTTAAAGACGGAAACAATATTATAGGTCTAAGCGAAATCAGCGGGTAATGTAAATCATCTTGAAAAACTTAAAAGGGTCCGTGCAACTATCAAAAAAGTTATAAAAGCTGCCTATCATATTAAGGATGTGGATTGTGAAATAAAAACCAATCCAAAGGAACTATGGAGATTTGTGCGCATGAAACAAATGACTTCTAGAACTCCAGTCAGCATTAAACAACATACTGTTGATTGATGAATTACGCGAAGATGATGCAATATAAAATAGACCTATAATTAAAACATCTACATTTCCTGACCTCTGAAAGCGTGCAAGAATTTGTCTTGTATTCAAGAACGGAGACATTACGCGTATTGAAAACTACAGACAGATTGCTATGCTTTCAAATTATACAGAAGTTTTTGAGCAAGTAATAGATAATATAATCTTTAAAAATGTGTGTGCTCATATATCACCTAGGCAATATGGATTTATACCTGGACGGTCAACGACAAACAACTAAGCGACAATAACTTAAACTATACCAATCAAAGTACCCTATTAATTTTGTAATTGTATCTTGATTTGGTGAATGGTAGAAATTTGTATCGAAAAAAAATGCTTTTTTAACCTATTAAATATAATTATGTTAATTCTTATCACTTATCCTTTATAACTAATTAACAAACTACAGAAACAGTAATAAAATACCTTATCAATATATGTGTCTACTCTACCCTTTATTTCCTAATAAACACATTATTTTAGAATAAAACTGTACTAGTTTCAAAAATATCTTTAGTTATTATTATCTTATGTTGTTATCAAGAAGGTATCATTTTTATTACCGTTATAAGAGCATCAGACTGCAATAAACACGAGAAGAGCAAGTATTGATCTTGTTCCAATGCGACTAACGTCGTTGCACATTGATGGGAATATTCGTTTCAATTGAAACGGTCTAAAATATTATCTTTCGGGTACAAAATCGATAAGTTGTTTAGAAACCCCGTGGCTCTTTAAAATGATTTTCCCCATTTGTTTTTCAATTTATAAAGTCAATACGCTGTTAGAAAAACACTGCGATTGTTTCAGTGTTTTTTTACGATGTGATTTTATAATTTAAAAATAAAAAAAAATATTATAATGACAGACATTATTCCTTCGTTAATACTTGAGACTTTTTGAAGATACAATTTACTTTATTTGTATAACTATGTAATTAAAGTTTTAATAATGGAAAATTAAGTTGCCGAAACTATAGACAACAAAAAAATAAAACAGGTATACAAAGAATGTATAAAAAGTGTTTTATATTTCTTTTAAAAAAAACATAATTGTTTAATAACGTTAATGAATATAAGAAATATTATAATCCCCCTATAGTGGGGTAACTATAGGGACATTATAATATTTCTTATATTCTTTAACGTTATTAAACAAATAAAATTTTACATTATAACAAATACTAACACAAAGAAGATACAGAAGATATAAGGAACATATATGACTACATTAATTTGTTAATAAACGTTTAGGTAAATATAATTCATTGTAGAAATACTAAAAATATATTTTGATACAAATAATGGATTATATCTTATGAAACATCAACCAAGTGATATCCTTATCGTTAAATTATGTTTCGCCAAGTGGACGAAGAAAAAATTCGTAGTTTATGTAACCATTTTAGTATTAATAGTAATACAAGTCGATTATTCATCTTTTTACTAGAATTAGAAAATACCTTATATACAGAAGAGGTCGAACTGTCAAACTACGCCAACCCTTAATTAATTTTAGTTGTTACTGCCCTGATCCAGTAAATCCTGCTAGGGTCGACCTTGTACGGCATGTCTCAAACTTCATCACGAAGGGTGACTGCGGAATTCACGGCCGCAAAAATGTAGGTACGTAATTGGCTTACATAAGAGCCCACATACTGTGACCTCGTTACCCCACCTTTAAGCTGAATATTCTATTTATGACTTAATTACACCAACAATTACCTATTATTTATTATATGCATTTAAGGTTATAATGAACCATTAATGGCTATTCCTCGATATACATTATATAATAAAGTTAAAATCAGTAAATGTTTATATTTATGGCCTAATCACAAATACACATTAAATCGTTCGGTTTAACGTATATTATAATTTGCTCGCACTTTATTTACACATAAAGCTATGGTGGATCATTACATCAATAACCATTGGCGCGCAGGTGGATCAACGGTTAATGTGGCGTAAGAGAGAGGGCTTATTGTTATCAATTTACACAATATGCAGTAATACTTTATAAACCTCATTAAACGCATATTGTGCTAGAAACTATAATTCACAATAACGCAATGACTGAACTGAAATTCATGCATTACAATCATTTCGACTTTGTCTATTTCATAATCAACCTGAAAGGGTTTTAATGCATTACAATTCGCAGAGTGGGTGATTGAGACAGGAACTGATTGTACTGGATTATATAAGGCCTGACGTGTATTCTTCTCTACAATTGCGTACCGAAGTTTGAAACGTGACAGAGCGACATGTAGATATTGCAGGAGAGCCTCGGTGTGTGACATCGGTATTCCATTAAAATGTATCCGGTTCAATAAAACGCCATCTACCCTGGATATTGATTCACTACTAATGCACTCAACGCTTCTAAAGTCGAGCAATCAGGATACTGTATTGACAACCTGTAACTATCGTTGACAGTATCATAAATTTCTAATACTCCGGTTAATTTTAATACAAAATCAATACGTTTTATAAATGTATAATATGTAATATTATTTACTGACCCGTGTGATATTTATTGAGTTTGTATTGCGTCACAAATTTCAATCAAATTTTGTACATTATTATTAGTGTTGCTGCAATACAAATATATTAATACATTAAATTGTGAAGTTCGCCCAAATAGGATAATCGGGCACAACTTCCTATATCGAGATGAAACATCTATTTTTTAACTATATACAATTGTATATGTAGTTATTCTTAAGTATTCACGGGCTTACATACTCCGATTTTGATAGCGTAAATAATTTGGTTCTTTTCTACAATTACAAATATTTTATTTGTACAATCAATCACAACTTTAAATATAATACTGGATTTTAAACAATGTTTAAGTGCATAATGTTAGTAATGTAACAAGAAAATAACATTATTATAATATTAAAATTGGTCAAAAATTTAACGCATATTTTTTGAAAAAAATCTATTACAAAACATAATATTTTATGCCTTGTTGGAAGAGCTGAAAAACTTTTAGTAACATCTCGTTTTATCTGCATTCCTGCAAATCTCCCCAGCTCAGTGTTCACTATTGAAGTCAAACTCTGGAAGCTTTTTGAGTCTTCTGATGACTTCTTCTCCTAGATTCTTAAATTGCTTTAAAGAGTAGGATTGTCGGTCTTTACTAAAATTGTCTTCCATATAGAATCATATTCCACCGATTTTACGATTGCAATAATTTTCTCTCATTTTGATAAGGTATTACTTAAGTAATAATTCGTAATAATACATCATTTCCACATTACTTGCATCGATATCCAAAAAGAATTTTCCAAGTAAGTAACTTACAGCTTGCGGCGTATTGTACGCATTCTTAAAAGTATTTAAAAAGCTTTCTAACCTTTCTCATTTCATTAAAACCTTTGTTTTCCTTAGGTGAAGCGCTTTAGTGGTTTAGAATTAGAAAATCCTATCTCGCACCTTTGACCATAAGCACATAATCCTAAAAATAACTTTCAAGTTGTTGTAAATCTTTTTTTTATATACATTGGTCATTGAACGTGAGTCAATTATAACCAACTTATACCAATGGAAATGAATTAGACAGCAGGACCCAGAGAAATTGAGAGGAAATAATTTTGGTGAAGAAAAACACTTGTTATGTTCCATATTGTTACTTTTATTTTCAGTTTCCTGACACGTGTTCGGATCAACAAGTATCAACTATATTATGTCAACGGGCACCGCCACGACTTATACAGGAAATACACATGCACAGGTTTGAGCCCGGTGGAAAGGTTACACTAGTAATACGAGATTGTTGATGAGTTTACATCATCCAAAAAGTTAATAATGGCACAATATATTCTTATTTTTCCAGAGTTCACGAGAGTTTAATACGAAAATTGAATTTCGTTGCTATAATCTTTAATTTTATTTTTGAGTATATTTCGAGATGCATCAAATAAGGGGCGGTTCTGAAAAATATGCTCCAAATCCTGGACTGCTGCTTGACACCTGCATTTGAATCTACAACGCCAATTCGGTGAAGATGCGAATTAACGCAACAGTGGCCAAAGCAAACTCATATAATTGCGGTAAATATTTTGAACCTCTTTCGACCGAAATTCTTTCAAATTGTTCTTTATAAAGACAGATTTCTTCCTTCATGATTAAATTTAGAATATCTGACTTCAGAACAAAGCTTGACTTCTCCGCCAACCAATCGACCACTTTATTTCCATAAATTCCGGAGTGGCCTTTAACTAAGATAATTCTGTTAATGATGCTGAACTTGGGCTATATAACTTCGATTCTTTTCTAATTTTGAAGGAGATAAAACTATTGACCTGACAAATCTTAATGTTACTCTTGCAGAAGTATTTAATAGTTTATCGTCTCCATCGGAGTCTTGTGATACTAGTCCAGATGGTATTCCTGTTTACTTTTTAAAAAAGTGCGTGTACACATTTTACATGTTTTTCCTCACTGTTGGAAAGACACCTTTATTGTACCCATTTACAAAAATGGATGTATACAGTTATACGAAAAAAGTTAGATTTGTTAATTTCCGAGCAACTTATGAGGTCTTGTGTGCAAACAATTGAAAATAGGCAACATGGTTTCCTTAAAGGCAAATCGACTCCGACCAACTTATGCTGTATAAAACTTTTTGTCGGACGCATTAGAGAATGGCCTGCAGATTGAGGCGATATACACCGACTTTTCTAAAGCGTTCGACAGAGTACAGCACAGTGTATTGTTGGATAAATTGAAATTGATGGGTTTTGGTAATAATGTGGTTAATTAGCTTAATAGTTTTTTAAGTAACCGAATACAGCGTTTACATATTGGCAAATGTATTTCAAAATACATACAGGTGTCTTCTGGTGTGCCACAGGGCTCTCATTTTGGACCAATTTTATTTATTCTTTTCATAAATGATATTGGATCATATCTGAAGCATAGTAATTTTCTCCTGTATGCTGATGATCTAAAGATATATATATATAAGCATCAGTTCTAGATTTGATCAAATATGTCTCCAGGATGATTTAAATAGTTTAGCCCTTTCGTGTCAACATAATCATCTGGAACTTAATTTAAGTAAATGCTATAATGTAAAAGATGTAAAATCTGTTTCTGTCGTAGATTTTGTAGTAGCTTCGAATACTTTATTAATAACCACCAATTGATTGATTGATTGATGCAAATTGAATTTTTCGAAACATATTTCAGATACCTGTAACAGATCGCTAAAAATTTTGGGGTTTATCAACCGGTTCTCGGTGAATTTCAAAGCTACTACATTAATATCACTATACTTGACATTAGTACGGCCTCATCTAGAATATGCTTCTCATGTTTGGTCTCCGTATACCAGTACAGCACCTCAAAAATTGGAAGCGGTTCAAGGTAGGTTTTTGGAATTAATGCATTTTAGATTGAGTAGAGAGGATATTTTGGAAACAATTTAGTTGGTTTATCAGAACTGAGTGGAAGTAAGCACTTCTATTGGTCATTAAAGGTTCATACAGGGTTTATGTTTTCACCAGTATTTGTTTGTTAGGACTTTAAAGCTCAAATCCTGAACATTTCTAAACCTATCTTTGTCAAAGACTAACATGTAAATGAACGCCTAAAATATAATGGAAGTTCGCAGGATCCTGTCAAGAGTGCATTTGTTGGAGTTGACTTAATTGCCCCAAAGCTTCGTACTGAATTTGATCTAATTTTTAAAAAAGTTCTAACGAGGCACAATCGTATAAAAGACACCCATAATCCAGTCTACTCAGTATTAGAGCTTTGTATATACGAGAGTCGTTCAATAAGTAATGCCCCATATTTTTTTTAGAAACTATTTATTTAAAAGTGTTAAATTTTGGTGACAATATAGCTTCATGTTTCTTCTACACGTACTATTTTTTAACATAGTCTCCATCAACTTGTACAGTCTTATGCCAGCGTGAAACCCTGCGGTACCAACTCTTGACCTGTGCGCGAAGTCATGTTTTCACCGCTTGAATTACGCTCTTATCACCACCGAAGTAATTTCCAGGCAAACCGTCTTTAAGAGGTCCGAAGAGATGGAAGTCTGACGGTGCCAGATCTGGGCTCTATGGTGGATGGGGCAATGTTGTCCAACCCAATTTGGTGAGGTGTTCCCGGGTTTTGAGACTTGTGTGCGGGCGTGCATTATCGTGCAGGATCAAGATTTCAGCTGGACTTTTATCATACCTAAAACGCCGGAAACGTTTCTTGAGTTTGTCCAAGGTCTTCATATATGCTTCGGAATTAATGGTTGTCCCCCTTAGCATCACATCAACAAGAATGAGCCCTTCACTGTCCCAAAAAACAGTAACCATTTTCCAGCAGAGGGAGTTGACTTGAATTTGTTCGTTCTTGGTGACAGGATGGTGCCATTCTATTGACTATCTTTTGGTTTCGGGCTCAAAATGGTGCACCCAGGTTTCATCGCCCGTCACAATCCGGAACAGAAACGCTTCCCCCCCAACATCAAACCTCGCCAACAAACTAGATGACATGGTTGTTCTTTGCATCCTGTGTTCTGCTGTAAGACTTTTTGGGACCCATTTTGCGCAAACTTTTCAATATCCGAGAGTCTCGATCATTGCACACATCTGACTGCTGTGAGGGCAATTGTTGCACAGTGATGCGGCGGTCCGTACGAATAATGACATCCATGCGCCTCACCATGTCTGGAGTGGTGGCACTAACAGGACACCCGGAACGTAGCAGACCTTAGAGTTGAGTTGTTGGACTTTCTGACACCTTAACTCACTATGCCCTCTTCCCGACAGTGCTCCTATCGACAGCACAATCTCCATACACTGCACACAAACGTTAATGGATATTTCCCACAGTTTCTTTCTCTGCAATCAAGAGTTTAATCACTGCTCGTTGTTTGTAACTTGGATCACTAACAGACACCATTTTGAAAATTCACTACAGCTTTGCCATCTGTTGGAATGATTTGAAACTTCCTCCACCGGGAGGAGAAACACTAAATTACCTAGAAGTACCTAGAAGTACAACTTTCAGTTTTTGCTCATTGTGGAGAAAAAAAATATATCTAATCTCCCCATTTGATGTAGGCGATATCATAATGCATAATGTTCAGGGTTTTCTCGCAGCTTGCAACGACATTGTCTATATGTTTCTTCCGTGATAGTTTTTATCGAAGGTTTATCCCAGAAATTTTACTTCATGCTCGATAGGAAAAATGGCTATACTAAGGGTGAGATTATTTAAATCAATTCTTTTATTGGTGAAGATTATTAACCTAGATTTTTTAATGACAGATTGAGACCCAGATGTCATGCGTTTAAACTTTGTAATGCTAATTTTAGAGAAGAAGCGTACTGATTTAACGAATTATTAGTGTATTTATGTGTTTTAAAATCTGGTGTGAGTACTTACTGCATTAGAGATACATATTCAACAAAAAATTAAATTGCGGGAGTAGAGCAAGTAAATTAAGTTGCGTAGTATAGGAGGGAGGTTAAAGCTTCTTAAAATATCCACAAGAACATTGATTTCGACCAAGTGGAATCTAGATTATATATCCAGGAAGAAGGTAAGCATATAGTTGAAGACACCAGTGCTAAAAGGAGGCAGCTTCATTTTAGCAAAAAACTGTTTTATTCATATGTATGGGCTATATGGCAATATCAAAAAGAAAATGTTGGAGCTGCCCCCTTTTTGCACCGAAGTAAAAAAAAATGTCAAACACAAATTATTTCAATCCGATTTATTAACAAAATGTTGTCAAAAGTTATACGTAAACATAAACTAATAATCTGTAAAGCTATCTTCTTCCGACTTAATTAGTTCTTCCTCTCCTTCACACTTCAGAACCACATACAATCAGAAGACACATATTTTGTTGCAAGTTCTATAACATGAAGGTATTTTGGGCGTTTAAATGGTAACTGTCCAGAGTAGAGGACTAATGCAGAATGAGGTAAAGGCAGCGTTACGTCCTTAAAGAAGGAAATATCCGAACTGACGTATTCCACGCCTTCTGCTGTGTATTGCATGATACGATACGTAGCTATACCAAATGTTTGTTTTCTTTGGTTTGACACGCACTTTTTAAAAGTCCCGCTGAAATTACCACTAAAGTTCAAAATCAGATTTTGGGAAACTGGGACCTTTATAAATTTTAGTCATGTCTTTTTCAACAGTGCAACTCAGTATTTTGGCAACACGATCCTTTTTCGTTTCCTTTTCTCCTTTTCTGTGTATAATTTTAAAAAATCTATTAGTATTTGCAAGTGTGTAAAGATACTGATGGTTTGGTTTTTTTTGTGAGCTGCTGTTATCAGAATATAGGTATAATTTGGTCACTGTTGATCATAAATAATGTAAAAAGCTTACTACATCATTAGCTCCTTTCTTGAGCATGGTTTCATCGTACATAAAAAAATACGATTTTCCAGAACTGGCTGCAAAGATACAAAAATTGTACTTCCACAATTGCCGTTTGATAATCAAATACTTATAGCTCCATTTCAACTTTGTTTTTTCTCTGAAATTTCTGCAATATCTTCTTTTATTTTTGGGTAAAAATAATTTGATTTCGTTTCGTGCACCGTTTTTTCAGTTATTAGATTCCTTTTTACTTCTTCACCTTTCGCCGCTGATGTGAGGTTGTCCTGTCTGTCACAAGTCTGGCAAGTGTACGACTGTGGCTATCCAAATAAGTAGTTATAATTTGAAACAAAGTGCCGACAAATATAGTCGTATGTAACTAGAGGCTTGAACTTGAGATTGTATATGCGAATCAATTTAATGTATTATATCCTTACGTAATATATTAGGGCGATTAGTGTGTTTTCCACGAATGTCTTTGGATGCCGGAATATTATCTTTCAAGCGCTTGATAATAAGTTCTATTCTTCTTCCTAACAGAATATAATGAACAAAAATTTCTTCACACCCTGTTTAATTTTGTGCCGATTTTTATATTGTATTCACAAGGACAACAACGTTTTGGTCCTTCATCCAATTTAGGTCTAGATCTGGCAACCTCTTTTATAACCATTTGTTCCCCGAGAAATAAGTCATGTTTCCCTTTGCTATTGTTGTTAATATTGATATTATTAAAGATTGGCAAAATATTTTGCTTAGCAGTGTCGTTTATTTTTTCAAAATATTTCCATTTACAGTTACAATTTTTGCCAGTTTTCCTCTTACCTTTCAGACATTTATTATTATTTTTAATGCCAATGTAAGATTTTCCTTCAGCCTTCCTTTTCGTGACAATATTTCTATTCCACTTACTTTCATCTCTTCCCCGTTTCTTGATAACTTGTTTTTTACAATTGTTTAACTGTTCGTTTCTGTTCACCGCCATCACTTTCAGCATCACTGTTTGTAGGTGCTGCATGGTATATTCATTATATTTCCCTTGCGAGTTAACGGAACTTTCTCGTTCTTGCACCAATCGATAGAGCGCCTTTATAAAGTACCTTATATTTATTAAAAACGAAAAATCGTAATAATATGGAGCTGCTATTTCAGATGTCTGACGTATAAAAATATTGGTATTACTACTAAAACAGGAGTAAATATGGTGATGTGGCCATCATACTACTTTCCCTATATTTTTGTCGAAAACCGTGAGGTTATTCTTAATAATTTGCACAATTTTGAATTCTTCACAATTACTTGTTATATAAATTTCATTTAGTTCCTTTAGTTTATTAGCAATAAGCAAAAAATTGTAAAGAAAATTAAATTAAGAACTACAAAAAAATGTTTTAATGAAACTTTTTCAGTTTTCCATTCTCTTTAACTTTTGTTTGAAAAGTTATGTCTTATTTTTCAAAATTTGTTTGAATAAATCTATTAAATTTTTGCAAAAATGTTAAGTTTATTTACGTTTTACAACTTTTAATTAAAACCCTCGCTTATGTTTTACTGATTGGAGGGTGGGTTAGAGGCCACCCACCCACCCTACATATACATATTAACTTTAATTACTGATCGCCTCGCGGTTTGCAATAACTTTAATTACAAAATTTGAATAAAAGAAAAATGTTGGAAGTAAAATTTTTGATATAGAAAATGGTTGCGCCTGTTACTACGTGGTAATCCATACAAATTATTAAAATTTTAAAGCTTCCAATAAAATCTTCACAATTTAGAAAGTGGGTTGAATTAAAAAATCTTGAAACCTAGAGAAGAAATTAGTGGAAATTTCTTGAATTCTTGAAAAAGTATGTCTAGATTCTAGAAAAAAAAAAATTCTAAAAAATCTAGGGCCTCAAGAAAAATCTATATTTCTACAAACAAATTTTCTAAAAAGTTCTAGAGCCTCCAAGAAAATATTTGCAACTTATAAGATAAGAAGATAACCTTGAAATCTGCAGGAGAAATTTCTGGAAATTTCCTGAACCCTTGGAAAAAAGTCTAGATTTCTAAATGAAAATTTTCTAAAAAATTCTAGAGCCTCCTAAAAATTTACAAGACCAGTTGAAAAAATATCTTGAAATCGGGAAGAGAAATTTCGGAAAATTCCATAAAGTATCTCGAAAATAAGAAAAGATTTGTAGGGGAAAATTTTCTAGACCCTCCAAGAAAAATTCCGCAATTTAGAACATTCTAAATAATTTTATAGCCTTTAGTTAAAACAAAATGTTGAATTCTAGAGAAGTAATTACTGAAATTCATCTGAATTGTTGAAGATGAGAGGAAATTAAAAAACATCTAGAGACTTAAAGAAAATCTTCGGAATTTATAAGAAAAGTTGAAAAAATATTAATTTGGGGAAGAAGTTATTGGCCATTTTCTAAACTCTAAACATTTAGAAAAAAAATCTAGAATGCCTCAAGGAAAATCTTTGCAATTTAAAAGACGACTTAAAAAAAAATCTTGAACTCTGGAGAATAAATTGCTAGAAATTTCCTGAACTCTCGAGAATCTAGATTTCTAGAAGTAAATTCTAAAAAATCTAGAGCCTCTAAGAAAATCTTTGCGATTTAGAAGACAAGTTGGAAAAATCTTGAAATGTGAAGAAGAAATTACTAGAAATTTCCCGAGTCTAGATTTTTAAAAACAAATTTTCTAATTTAAATATTCGCATTTAACTGGAAATTTCTTAAATTTTACACATCAAATTCA
Source organism: Ontholestes murinus (assembly GCA_963969525.1). NCBI lineage: Eukaryota > Metazoa > Arthropoda > Insecta > Coleoptera > Staphylinidae > Ontholestes > Ontholestes murinus. Next base: position 23,012,830 of record OZ018399.1, read on the forward strand.
AATTGATACAATAAAAATCAAAAATTCGTTATTATTATTTTTTTACTATTTTAGCTATAATTCTTTAAATAATAATGAAATTACGAAAATTCTTTCACTAATAAATTACCAGCAACGAAGAGAAGTAAAAATGCTAAAAAATAAACATTCGATTTTCAATTGTTTTTCAGTATTTCTAAAATAACGTTTCATAGTAAGGTCGGTTTAAAAAAATTCTTTTACGAAATGATTCCTAACATCAAATACAAATTGTTGGACTAAAAATCTTGAATTGTTTTTTTCGCAATTTAGATTCCTAAAATTTCTATATAAGAAATTTTGTAAATTTCCAGAAATATTGCAAAAACATTCTAAAAAACAACTCTCGAAAAATTGCTTTGCTAAATGCAAAACAAATTGCTCAAAAATACTAGAATTTAGAGAGCTTTTTGAGAAAAAAAACAACAAAATAAGGAAATAAATCTAAATAATTAACGGAAGATACTAAAATTTTTGAAAAGATATTTATAGCAAATTCTAAAATCATTAATGAAATGCTACAACCTAAATATATAACAAATAATAACAATTAAGAAAAAAAATAGTAGACTCCTTGGAGAAATTTCTAGAAAAAAAATTCTTGAAAATCCTAAAAACTTTGCAGTTTAAAAGATAGCTCGAAAAAACAATCTTGATATGTGGAGGAGAAATGACTGAAAAGAGTCTAGATTTCTAGGAACAGATTTTCTAGCCTCCAAATCTGCAATTAGTTATTGGAAATTTCTGTACTCTCGAAAAAAGTGTAAAATTCTGGAAAAGATTTGCAATTTATAAAACAATATTAAAATCTGAAAAAGAAATTACTGAAAACAGCCTCAATGAAAATTATAAAAATATTGAAACGAACTTTCTAAAAAATCTAGAACTCCCGAATGCTAAAAATTCTGGAAATATGAAGAAGAAACTTCTAGAATCCTCCAAGTAAGTTCTAGAAATCCACAAGGAAAACTTGTGAAAAATTGTAGAATTCTTGATCAAAATTCTTTGGAAAGGAAGATGCAAAAAAGAAATTCCTGAAACGTTAAGAAGCCTCTATGTAAATTAGAAGAAAATTTCCTAATAAATTATAAAATTCTCGAATAAAATCTTAGCTAAAAATTCTGGAAATATCTATTTATTTATTAGATAAGAAAAAGAAATTACTGTGCACTTTTAGAATCTTTAGAAACATTTTATAAACCTAAAATGAAATAAATAAAAAAGTATGGATCATCTGAGAAAATTATAGAAATTTAGAAGAAAATTTTCTAATAGAAAAAGTTGAACAAACTCTTGTATAGAAACCACGAAGAAATTTTTATAAATAAATATAAATAATGACTTCTTGAAACTCTCGAATAAAATCTTTGATAAACCTGTAAAAATTTCTAGAATTCTCGATGAAAATTCTTTGGAAAGGAAGTTGCAATAAAAACTAAAAGTGTGCAGGAAAAATTACTGAAATTTCAAGAATCTTTAAAGAAAAATATTCTAAAGTTAAATATTTTTCTCACAAATTAAGAACTTTACGAAAAACATGTCTTTATAAAACTTGTCAGTTTCTCATTCCCTTTAACTTTTGTTTGAAAAGTTATGTAATATTTTTTTAAATTTAGATTTTAAATATTGAGAAAAAACAAAAAAAAGAACGCCTCGAGTAAACATCCACTTCCGGTTTATGAATGTTCATCAAAAGCTTTTTAGCTCCAGTTTGTAATGATAAAACATTAAGTTTAAAGTTTCATCTCAATAGGATAATTCGTTTTTGAAATCCAGAAGTGATGTGGTCATCATAGTACTTTCCCTATATCTTTCTCGAAAACTATGAGGTTTACGCAAAAATGTTATTCTTAATCATTTGTTCACTTTTAAATTCTCTACAATTATTTGTCATATAAATTTCATGTAACTACAATAGTTTATTAGAAATTGGCAAAAAATATCAAAATTTTTAATTTTTTATGTTCATGTTTTAATAAAAATTGTTCAGTTTTTCATTCCCTTTAACTTTTGTTTGAAAAGTTTTGTAATATTTTTTATATAAAAGAAAATATTGGAGAAAAACAAAATGGCTTCGAGTAAACATCCACTTCCGGTTTATAAATTTTTATCAAAAGCTTTTCAGTTCCAGTTTTTAACGATAAAATCCTATGTTTAAAGTTTCATCTCAATCGGAGCATTCGTTTTTGAGATACAGCACCCACAGACATTTTCACGCACGAAAACAATACTTCCCCTATATATGCTATATAGGGAAAGTAAAAATTTATAAAATGATTTGTCGCCCACTACTGGACTATGGTTGTGTCATCTATCTCAATCCCAGCAATCCAGCCTCCCATAATACTCGATAGCGAGCGAGCATCCCTTCGTACCCTAACTAAACTCCGATATCCTCTAAAACCTTTACATAATCCTTCCAACCAACTCCTCTAGGATACAACCCTAGTTATCAGAAAAATTCTATTCCCATTAGAAAAATTCTCCAAAAATCCGTTCAGCTTCCACATATTATCTCTATACTATCTTCCTAGAAACCCAAATATAATCATTAAAAACCCACATTCTACTATTTTTCATTTCATGCACCTACTTATTAAAGACTGCCGCCATATGACTGGACAAAACAAGGCAGAAAGACCTCTGGTCGATAGCCTTTTGACAGACTAACACCTCATCAATTATTTATTAATAATAAATATTTCAATGTACATATTTGCCAATAAAGATGTTTATATATATATGGAGCTGCCTGCTTTTTGCACCGGTGTCTTCAATCATAGTTTGCAAAGTTATTTAAGATATCTGCATACAATGTAGTAAGGTTGTCGATTGTACGTCTGTTTTTCTCTGAAACCTGATTTAGAGTTTGCAAACCTTTTGCTTTCTAACCAAAACTGGAGATTATATTTACATATCCTCTCAAAACTCTTAAAAACGCAAGAGGCCAAAGAAATTGGACGATAAGAAGAATCTAGGTCTTTCCCTTTTTTTAATATAGATATAACTTTTACATTACTTATTTGCGATATCCACTCTCCTTTTAGAATTTTGTTGAATATGACAACTAAAATCCTCTTGGAGTTATCTTGCACGTATTTTATCATAGAATAGGTGACACCATCGAGACCCAGAGCGGTATCTGTAGATTTTTGTTTTATAATATCCTCAAGTTCTTTTAATGTTTTTTCTAGTTAATTCATTACTGGTAGGTACTGGTAGGATTATGATTTAATATTTCCGCAAAAGACAAAGGAAAATAAGATGGGACAAGTTTATCAGCAAAAAAGTTTATAGTAATCAAAAGATCCACACATTTAGACCAAATGGTTGCAGGTGGCACGTGTTTACTAATTTCATTACAAAAGTTTTAGAATGATGGTCTTTTACACAGACTAACATTTTAATATTTTTTTTTGATTTGGCGTATTCCTTCTTCAAATCAATGTAATTATCGAAATTTGCATTTTTTATATTTTTAAAGGCTAGTTTCCGACGTGCAATTGCTTTAGAGCACTCAGGTGATCACCACCTTACGGGGTTATGGATTGAAACAAAAGGTTTATTAGTAATAGAATGATCTGCACTAATATTTATAGCTTCTAACAATTTTCCATACAACGCTTCTAAGTCACCTCCAATATTGATATTTTCGCATGCAGGTTTGTAACTGTTGAACACACCCTATATATTGAATTAAAATACTATACTTTTTTTAAATCCTTGCCTTTAAGACTTGTCTAGTCTATTTGTTTTACATTATGTAAATGATAAATGTCGAACTGGTGGCTAATTAATTTATGTATTCTGATGAGAGATATTCAAATCGAATACTAATTCAATGTATAATTTGTTTCTTTTTCAACTTGTAATGGTATAATTAAAAGTTTCTTTGTAATCACCATGTCTTTATTGCTTTTAAGCATTTAATTAAACGTGCATTTGTATGTATAAATGTAAATGAAATGCTGTATTGGAAAATGCCGGGAGCAAACATAATATTGAAATAACCCTCGGGCAAAAACGGCATGACTATGTAAATCTGCAGGTATGAAGAACGCAAAAGTTTGTTAAAGCCTGCATGATACAGATTTGCATTCCTGAAATGGGTTCGGGATTCTCGTGGCTAACGTGACATTCTGTGATGCTCCCCCTCAAACTCGGCAGGAATTACATTTTTCCCGGGCCGAATTCTTATCCGTGGGCACTTATTAATCTGTTACATGAAAAACGTATCATTGGAATCCAGGGAAAAAGTTGTCTTCCACTAAGCCGGGGGATCCGAGGACAATTATATAAATAAATCTCGTTCGGATTGAGAATTAGGGGAATATTGTACGTCCATGTTTTATTACCATTTCAAGACGATATTTATTTTAGGATTTACATTCGTTGGCGAGTTATATTTATATAATTGTATCTATTTTTTACACTTTTCATTTCATAAATATTGGTTTTAAAATAAGTAGACAAAATAAAGGAATTTGTATATTTTCTTACAATTTTCTATACATTATTGAATTTTAGATCAAATAATATACTTTATTTTTAAATAGGTGTATTATATAACGCATATTTTCAGGGACTAAATTAAGAAGCCTATTTTATTAAAGATTACTACCTGCTAAGCCAGTTCTTGAAGGTATTAAGGCATCTGAATAAATTTTTGTTTTTTCCACCTTCTGTATGCAAACCCTCCATTATAATTAAACTTAATAAATTAAAAACTTCAAATACATCGTCTCCTAGGATAGGAAATTAAATTGAATGGGATATTAAATATTTACTTGCGCTGTACTGCAGCTAAAGCTTGAATCTTATTTCGCGGATTTCTAATACACAATTTGGAATTAGGACATATTAATCACATCGTACAATTTTGTTCATTGCGTGTTTTTATAACATTATTTAATATAACATAAACGTTTACATCGTAGAAATTTTGTAGAAACTTTTACGTTTTGTCTAAAAGTTGCACTAATTTACACAATGAAGTGAATACATTATAAATCATTTAAGATATATTAATATTAATCCGTTTTTATGATAAACAATTATATATATTAAAAGACTGATATTGTTGATGGAAAAACATTTAAAAATGTTTTACTTTCCTGGTGGCAGCGCCGGCTGACTTTGAACTTCCTGAAGTGGAATTCCTCTAGAAGGGGAAATCCGATTGAGCTATGTTGCGGAAATAGTGTGACGGTAGTTATTGTGAAAGAAATCGTGGTGGAAAGGGATTTCAAGGAAGCTGATGTACGAGGGCCCAAGCACGAATTACTGTTGATCAGGGATTAGGGGGCATGTGATTGCGTGAAGAGTTGGCATTACAAGAACCTAAACATCATACTTTTACTGCATTTGCTATGCAATAAGATATATTTTTAGAGGAAAAAATATATGTGGCTCTATATACACAGTTCTACAAATGTTATATCCCACAACGCCACAATCTTAATAACTATTGAAATAATATATTATATAATTATTATTAATGAAATACAAGTCTCTTTCTACGAGTCTCCTTTTATTTCAGTGCGTCTTCAACAAACATTAAACTATGTAATTATTATTAATTAAAATATATACTAATTAAATTCTGTTCTTATAAGGTGAACTAATACTTGTAAGCAGGGAATTATATGTATTCCTTCTTTTGTTCTTCTTTGTGATTGTCTCACATACACATAATTTCCTTCTTTGTATTCTTTTCTATATAGCTTAACATCAAAACGAATGTAGCTTTTTCCATTGAAATATTTACATTACCTTAAATGTTTTAATTTTACAGTATTATTTATATCGTTTATATGTTCTGTCTGTAGTTTCTGTTCAATAAATAATTGTACGTTTTTAAAGTCTACAATTTATAACTCCTAACTCTTCGGAGGAATATTTTGCAGAAGCGGATTTACTTTTGTTATAAGGCTCTTAAAGAGTATAACAAAGTGGAATGGCATATCGCTACAAGTACAAATCTTTATAAGTAGGCTTATCAAAATAATTTTCCTTTACAATCAGATACATTATGTATTTATATTTTCCCTTTAAGTATCAGCCTGTATGTCTACGTCATAATATTAAATAAGATTAATAAAATACACTTTGTTGTTTATAAATGCTAAAATCGGCCACTAATACAAATCGTGTATGATAACAACAAAGAGTGTTTTATGGATCTTAATGATCCAAAAAATATCACAAAATAATAGCCTTAAGCATTAATTACATCATGTAACAGGGTGTCACAAGAAAAGTTTATGTTCAGTGGACCAATTAACTAAAAAGTCATCCATCTATCGAAAATATGTTTATTATTTATTAAACTATACATTTAAACATTAAAATTTCTTCTGATGGCCATTTCGAGACGAATATTTTCTTTCAAATGTGCCACATCGGCGTAAATTTTATATTTAAGGTAACTTCACAAGAAAAATAGAGTATATAGGGGTTAAATCAGAAGCCTAATTATGTCATATCTCTTAAAAATTAATTTACTACGCATAATTTAAATTTGCGCGGCATATTGGGACTTTAATTCTTATACCACTTGAATATTTACTTATTTATTGACGTCATAGTTTGTATGACGTCAACATGTTGAATATTTCTAGCCTGTTAACAAAACGATTGAAATGCGGAGACCAAATGATATTGCAATATTCCAATATTGAACGAACTTGTATTATAAAAAGAGTTGTTGTATGTACATTAGTAAAATCCTTTGTAATGATTTTAATAAAACCCACCATCTTATTAGCTCGAGCAATAACTGTTTCCATATGATATGAGAACGAAAACTTTTTATCAAAATGAACACCTAAATATTTAACAGTATTTACTGCATACTCCAGGGTAATGCCATTTAAGGTATAAATGATCATAGAATCATTTAGTTTGCGAGAAAACAGCATTACATGACATTTGTTGATATGTCATGTCATTATTAAAACACCAGGTATTAATATTATCAAGATCGGATTGTAGTTTCAAAACATGATTTGTGGACGAAATTTTATGAAAACTTTCACATCGTCTCTAAATAATAACATTAGTGATCTGACATCAACTGATATATCATTAATGAATATATTTAACAATAGTGGACCCAATTAAGAAGTTACTTATAAGTACTTGATGATTGCAACCAGATAAATAAGATTTGTGCCACATAAATAGAGGCCCACAAATACCGTAATTAATCAATTTGAATAATAAAAGTTCAATATTGACCTTATCAAAGACCTTACTGAAATGAATGTATGGACTTCAGCTTCCTCAAATGAGATTAAAATGTAGTTATTGTATAAGAAAAGATTTGTTTCAGCTGATCTTCCATTCATCAATCCATGCTTCTGTGGTATTATAATATGTTTAAATCAGTTTGAAATATCCTTAACAATATGGGATTTAAATAATTTTGGAATTGTCGAAATTATACAGACCGCTCTGTAAAGCTTAATGTTATTGAACATAAGAAGACTTCCACATTGAGGGAAATGTACCTTGAGTTAATGACATAGAAAACAACATATGGCGAGGTATAAACAATGTTGAATGGCATAATTTAAGTATTACTGGTGGTATTCCATCAGGTTCGGCACTACCATTATTGTCAACATTCTGCAATGTCGTCTGAATCACTAAAGAAGTAATTGGTATTTCAAATAATTTTGATTTGATTCAGTATTTATAACGTATAAGATTTGACGTTTCTCATTATATACAGAAGAAAAATATTTAGCAAATAAATAAGCAATATCAATTCCCAGGATGTACGAACACCTCCGATGAAGGTTGGTCAGAACCCACACCCTCAAACCCCTCCAAGGAGGATTGGGAGGTGGCAGATCACCTCACGGAAGAGACACGTATAACCTGGGCAATCAAAAGCTTCTCACCATTTAAAGCGCCAGGCTTGGGCGGTATATTCCCGGCCCTCCTCCAATGGGGGCTGGACATATTATCAGCCCACCTAGCCAAAATCTTCAGGGCATGTATTGCGTTCAGATACATCCCTCTAGCTTGGAGAGAAGTAAAAGTTGTCTTCATACCGAAACCTGGTCGTATAGATTATACACTATTCAAATCACACCGCCCAATTAGTCTAACGTCATTTCTCCTGAAAACGTTAGAGAAATTGTGCGAAAGATTAATTCGCGAGACGGATTTGATTACGAATCCGATCCACGCTAACCAACATGCATACACTCAGGGGAAATCAACGGAGTCGGCTCTGCACACTGTTGTAGACCGAATCGAAAGATCGCTGGACAACAAAATGTCCACCTTGGGCGTGTTCATTGACATAGAAGGTGCTTTCGATAAAACGACCTTCAGAAAAATGGAAACTGCTCTGTCCACGCATGGTGTGAACCCCACAGTTAGTGGATGGATCAAAAGCATGCTGGAGAATAGGGCAGTCACAGTAAATGTAGGAAATACCACTGTCAGAAAGATCGTTGCAAAAGGCTGCCCACAGGGTAGAGTACTCTCACCACTCCTGTGGAACATAGTTGTTGACAGCCTACTGCGGCGACTTAACGATAATGGCTTCCACACCATAGGATATGCAGATGACATAACCATCCTGCTAACAGGCAGATTTGAGACGGTGCTATGCAGCTTGATGCAGGAGGCCCTCAAAATAATCTAATACTGGTGTAACGACCAGTCTCTGACTATAAACCCGTCAAAGACTGAAATGGTCCTCTTCACAAAAAAAAAGGAAACTAGGTAAGCTACGCTCCTCAACACCCAGTTGACATTGTCGTCAGAGGTCAAATACCTGGGAGTGATCCTCGACGGCAAGCTGACCTGGGAACCACATCTCAAAATGAAATGTAAAAAAGCATGCGTCTCCCTCTGGCAATGCCGGGGGGCTGTGGGGCAGACATGGGGGCTATCTCCCAAGATAGCACTTTGGCTGTACATAGCGGTAGTAAGACCAATGCTAATCTATGGAGCACTGGTTTGGTGGCCCAGAGCCAGACAGAAAACCTCAGCAAAGCAGCTTACTCAGTTGCAAAGGATAGCATGCCTCAGCACGACCGGAGCAATGCGAACAACACCCACTGCAGCAATGGAAGCAATGCTCTGCCTTCCACCTCTCGACTTATACGTAGAGGAGATGGCCATGGCGGCAGCACTGCGCCTAAACTCAGTTGGACTTTGGTACAAAGGAGGCAGGGCTGGCAGACACTGTCACCTTTTAGAGGAGGCTGTCAAAAAGACACCCCTCCTTGGAAGGAAGACAGACAATTTGCCACCCTGCTACGTCTTCAATAGACCCTATAATGTATCGATAAAAAGAGAAACCGGGAGTGTAGAGGGTGGGGAAACCCTCCGAATTTACACCGATGGTTCTAAAACCAAAAGAGGATCCGGGGCGTGAATTTACTCGCAACAAATGGACCTCTCATTAGCTATACCCCTAGAGAAGCACACAACTATTCTGCAAGCAGAGATCGTTGGCATCATCCAAGGGGCGAAAGAAATCCTACACCGAGACATCCGTGATAGGAACATCCAAATCCTTACAGACAGTAGGGCAGCAATACTAGCAGTGAGTAGTCACAAGATCACCTCAAAACTAGTAAAAGAATGTCAAAACACCCTTAAACAAGCAGCACAATCAAGCAGTATTGAGCTGCGCTGGGTCAAGGGACACAATAATGAAGAAGGCAACAGCAAGGCAGACGAGTTGGCGCGAGCTGGATCGGTTCTCAGTGATATCACGGACGGGCCTCCGATCGCGCCAACCCCGAAATGCCTCACTGATATCCTCAAACAAAATACTCTCAAGATGCTAAAACAACGTTGGGACAACACCTCAGGCTGCAGACAGGCCAAGGAAGCAATACGCTCACCCAATCTGATATCAGCTGAATATTATTTGCGACTATCCCGGGGGAATCTGCGTCTTATCACAGGTATCCTTACGGGTCACTGTCAGCTAAGGAAACACTTGTTTACTATGGGACTGGTGGAAACCCCCATATGTAGAGCATGTGAAGAAGAGGACGAGACAGTGGAACATGTGTTAACCACCTGCCCGGCTCTCGCCCACCTTAGAGAGTCCATGCTAGGGAAGCTCTGGCCGAGCATGGCCAACATAAGGGATAACCCTCCAAGCGTTGTGCTGTCCTTTGCTCGCCACCTTGGGTGGCTAAATGAGTGATAGAACAACGCAGGGCTGTCCCAGTCAGGGGGGCACAATGGGCCTAGTGAGGCCTAAGTGCTCTGGTCAATGATTTGATCACCCTTGGCAAACTCAATCCAGATCCAGAAGCAATATCATTACCATTGTTCACATGTTTAGCATCAAGAAACGTGGACAATGATATCTTCCCTGCGATAGATTTAGACTTAAAGTGAATTGGGTTCTCAAGGACCGATTGTTAAGAAATTGTTATAGCAAGTTTTAGTAAGAGAGCGATTAATTAGATAGTGTATTTGATAATTTATATCTCCTATAGGCTTCACCACGAACAAGATTTCGAAGTTCTAAACTAATGAGGAAACTTAGGTTCGTGTACAACTTTCGGTACCAATTGATTAAAACAATAAAAACAAAATTTCATAAAATAAATTTGCACCTATATCAATATTAGTTATCTAAAAATCATTATTAATTGACAACAAATAATTATTAATTAGAGTATAAGAAGCATATTTAAAATCGTCTAATATGAGTTGCTATCGTAGATAACTGTTATAAATTCGTGATAAGCAAATAATTAAAGGATCACATCATATTACAGATTCTATACAATAGGGTGCGAAACGCAAATCTAATACACTACATTTTTCGTTTATAATTTTTCAATATTGTTAAATTGAGAAAAACCATTAGACGCAAACATATCGCATATTAAATAACACTTTTTACATTAGAGTTGCTTTTAATATTAACTAAAAACAAGGCTACGTAGTAATCAATTTCCAAGCAACGTAGATAAGCCGCCCATTGCAATGACACTTTTTACATTAGAGTTGCTTTTAATATTAACTAAAAACAAGGCTACGTAGTAATCAATTTCCAAGCAACGTAGATAAGCCATCTTAAAGTCGCCCATAATAATGTTAGATTGACTATATCGATCGGAAATTTCAGATACAGTCCACAAGTGAGTTTCGTTAACTTTAATTCCAGATTTCGGTGATATATACCCACATTTCAAAATATATTCATTATTGTTGACACATATATTCACCAAAAAATCTGGGTATTAGTATTTATAGAAATAGCCAGTTAATTAAATGTATTAATGACAACGATAAGAATACCACCAGCACGAAGTTTGGCACTACTGGTCAAAGAACGGTCTGTACGGTAAGCAGTCTACCTACTATCAAACATTTCAGAACCATTAATCCCCTTTTCCAGCCACGTCTCAGTTAACATTATAATGGGAAAATCTTTAGAAATAATGGAACAATCAATATCTTTTAATTTAATACTTAGCCCTAAAGACATTTTGATATTAGACATTGGATTTTAGCGGCATCGCTTTGGAAAAATTTCCCGTAACGGTTGGTTTTGGAGTACGTCGAAGAAAGAACTATTTTACTGCGGTGAATTTATCAAGGAATGTATGGAGGCCGCTCAAAATCAACTTTTTTCTAAAGTTAGTTTGTTCGGTGTTACTGCCGCCAGAAGATTTAAAGAGTTAGCGGCAGACATTGAAAATTCACTAATTCCAAGTTTTCTGGCGCCAACCAAATAACGACACACTCGTAAAAAAACAATGTTAAATATCGCATTGATTGATTGAACTTTTTAACCAATAAAGATTATTGCATTTTGAAATTATATGTTTTTTTTATTTTATTGATGTCGTGGTAAAGATTAAAAAAGGTTGAAGACGTATGTTCTAAAATTAAATTATTAAAGAAAATTCTTTGCAAACCTAATAATTTAAAATTAGCAATCATATGTTATCTTGTTGTTAAAAGATATCTACAATATTTGGAAAGCGATCCTGATCAACTGGTGTCTGGCGAACGAAGTTTATGCAAGCAGATCAACATTATCAATATTTAGACACTCCATAACAATCTTTGTGGTACCACTTTGCATTTATTGTTCTTTAAATACCTACTAGAGGAGATCTGTTTCCATGGCACCTCCACACATAACTTTGGCGAGAGCAATATGTAGTAGAAAAAACTGCAAATTGCTTCTTTCTTTAGGATGTCTTCTAACGAATCATTAGCCAATAAACAAAGTTGGGTTTGGTTACTATAAGTTACTTAATTTTATTGCAACTTCTCATTTTACCATAATCAATATATAAAACAATAGCGTGGAGTTCGAGGTAATCAAAGCAATGGTGCGTATGAGACAGCCTAAATATTTCACATTTTTTTATTAATTTACATTGATTATTGATTGAAACCAAATTATCACTATTTTCCAAATAACATGCGATGGAGTTTATGATTTTATTAAAGACGAATTTACATTGAAACTTCAGTATACAATACATTAAAGTTTGAAATTTCTAATTCTGAAAAACGCCTGTGGTAGGCGCATACGCTTGCAGCCAGTCTGTAACAATGTAAAAAATAAGGCCAAACTCTTACTTTCGTACTAATAATAAATAGGTGCATTAGAAAGATAAGTTTAAATAATTTCCATAATTACCTTTAGACCACGAAAATTATTTAAACATTAGACTGATCAGACAACATTTTGTTAGGTATCTTTGATTACCGCTCAGCTCTTACAATTGCATCGTTATCTTATAACAATTATGCAAGAACTAACACATTAAGTACAAGATAACTTTTTTTGTGCTGTTATCGTTTTTAAAACGAGTCAGAGTTATTATGTAAAGGCAATCTCCAGACACGTGCTTCGCTGAATTACATCTCGTCAGTGAAGCTATGCGATAATTGTGTAGGTCTTTCAAAGTAATTTTAATAAAATCAAATCATCGCCGATGGATATATTTACAAGGCTCGTTTAAAGAAAGATATTTTTACGTAATTCAATGCTTGGCGGTGCTTTAGTATGAGAAGAAGTTATATTAACTATTAGCTGTTATTTATTGTTAAATTGTTGTAAGATAATGTTGCAAAAATATGAGAAATTACAAACTGAATGAAATGGCAATAGAAATAATATACTCTTAGTAGAAAGTTATTAAAAATATTCTTGAAGTTACCTTTTAAATGCATTTTACTAAATCGAGAAAACTTGTAAATTATGTTTTTTATGTCTTAATTAATTAATCAATTACTTGATGAGCCTCAAAATTTGACGGAGGAAATAATATACAATAAGGGAGAATTTTACAAAATAAAAAGTAATAAAGAAAATAGTTGCGACCGTTACTACGTGGTAATCCATACTTACACTGAATTGAAAAATTCTCTATATTTTAACCACAAATAATTATTTGTCATGACAATGAAGATAAAATGTCGAAACTCGAGTCGTACTGTATTGTTTAGATCTATACAGGGTGTTTCTGTGACTCGGGGAGTAAAATTAATCACATATACTAGAGTGAAAATGATGATGATTCGTAAAAAAATGATTATAAAGTCAGATACAGGCCAACAAAGTTAAGAAATTTTAACACATTTCTCTAAATATTTTCAATAACTGCAATTTGGTACAGCCTAAACTAACAACAATTAAATTCTTTAGTCAAGTTGTCACTTCGATCAGAACCAGGGAACCATACTATAGAGGGTGTTCCTAAAATTTGTTTGCTCCAACTTTCTTGTTTGCTCGTAAATCTACATTTATTTTTCCACATTTTAATAGAAAATTTATTTAAGAAACTTTTATAACTCTTTGAAAGTGTTTGATAACAGTGGCCGTTTTTGAGTTAAAAGCAAAAGTGTTAGTCTCTGATTTCAATCATAACAAATAAAATACAAAAGTCCTCGAAAAAATCTGAGTCGGCGATGACAATTGAAAAACGAAATGAGCTATTAACTTGCCTATGTTATTTTAATTTAAAAAAAAACTTTTTGTTTAAACAAAGCACTAATTGTAAATGAAAGAAATTAAAAAAAAAAACAATGAAGAGTTAATAAACTCTTAGGTTAATCGATAATTATTTGATTTGTTTTGGAGACACTATATTCTAAATTCATTTACTCCTATACTACGTTTATTATTCATTTACTTCTATACTACGTTTATTATTACATATTTCTGTATTTCTTCAACTCACTATTCTAGATGTATCATGAGAAATACATAAACATGTGAGAATTTGTAATATTCTGCAGATCATTTAAAAAAAAGATGAAAATAACAGTGAACCCATCACACTTCCTTGTGGAACACCAATGATGCATTATTACAATCCGTAAGAAAGTTATTTAATTTAATAACAGTATTTCAATTTTCTAGACATTATTTAAACCAATTATTTGTGGATTCCCGGTTTCTTTATGTATTATAAATTTCATATTTAACAAATTGGATAAATCAGAAAATTACTCACAAGTTGTATATTTTTTGAGATTTGTCATCTCGGAATTACTGTATTTATTATTATTATTTAACAGAAATATTTTTTTAGCCTTTTCAATTGCTTTCCAAATTGTGAATATAGCGGTTTGTGTTAACATGAATAATGAATTTTACCAACAAACCACAGGTCTTCCAATGGGATCTCCATTAAGTCCTCTCTTAGCTGAAATATTCATGTCCAATATCGAAGAAAAGATTTTCTCGCTTGATTTTGCCAAAAAACACATTTCCTTCTGGTATAGATATGTTGATGATGTAATAGCGTGTTTCAGTGGCACAACACGTCAATTAGATCAGTTTCTAAATCTTATTAACAGCATTCATCCTAAAATTAAATTCACTCTAGAAATAGAAAATAACAACAAAATTAACTTTTTGGATTTAACGTTAATTCACCAAAATAATAAAATTGAATTTGATATATACAGGAAGCCTACTAACGTCAACTCAACAATCCCATTTGTCTCAAATCACCCGTTGTCACACAAACTTGCTGCATATCACTCAATGATACATAGAGCTTTCTCCATCCCCTTAACTACTGACAGAAGAGCCACAGAATTAAATAAAATAATTTCAATTGCCAGTGACAATGGTTTCCCCACGAACCTCATTCAAAACCTAATAAACAAAAAACGTCATCAAACCACAAGGGTTTTAATATATCCGAAAATAGCTAATTCAAATACATCGTTCATTCCGCTCACATACTTTGGAAAAACCAGCGAACAGATTGCTAATATTTTTCGAAAAGAGAATCATCAAGTAGCGTTTAAACCTCCTGGAAAATTATCAAACATGCTATTCAATGCCAAAGATAAAGTCGATCCTCTTAAAAAATCTGGGGTGTATGAGATCCGTTGTTCAGAATGCAATAGTGTGTATGTAGGTCAAACAGGACGAAGTGTATCAACTCGTTTTTCCGAACATCATCGTGCTTTTCGTCTTAATCAAGACACTAGCTCTTTTTCAAATCATTGTTTAGAATGCAAACACCAATTCCCGGATATAAATAATCTAAAAATCTTGCATAATTGCAACAAGGGCGCTAAGCTTAATCTCCTGGAGTCATTGGAAATTTTCAAACAGAGCCGTAATCCGTCAGTAAATCTTCTTAATGAGCAGACCGAACTAATCTTTTCGCCACTTTTTAATCTGGTACTACCCTCCCGAGATAATCCGCAAACAATTAGCGGCAGGTATATTCCCTCACCCCAAAATAGCTAGTATAAAATAACAATTTCATCAATTTATAATTCACTTGATAATGACGATAAAACGTCGAAACTCGAGTCGTGCTGTGTTGTTTAGATTTATATAATTGTGCCTACACGTTATATAATATTTTTACAATAATTATTTGTGGTTAAAACATAGTGAATTTTTCAATTCAGTGTAAGTATGGATTACCACGTAGTAACGGTCGCAACCATTCTCTTTACTGTTCTGATGATTTAATTATAATAAACTAACAAAAATTAAAAAATGTAACAATCTATTTTATAATTATCCACCCACACCCGTTTCAAACTCGTTAGTAGAGCTTTAAAATATATTTTATGAATGCAAGCCTTTCCAAATGCGATCAAAATTTTTGTTGTAAATTTGTATGTATAATAGTGAAATATTTTTGTTAGCATATTGGATAAAATAAATAATACCTAATACTTGTTTAAAAAAATCAAGTATATGCTAAATGTGAACTGATGAGATTGAAAGACGTGTCTTCAGATGCTTATAAACTTGATTGTTATATTATTCGCCATAAATTACCCATTTTATTATACTACAATTATGGTATACTAGTTAATTTATTTGTCTCAAAAACAATAATATTTTGTTAAATAAAATTTGCTAGTTTTCATTATCTAACCTATTTTTAAAATGTAATTTTTGTTCCTCGGAATAAATATCTACTACCGTTAGTGCACCAGAAGCTCTTCAGCTTCTAGAGCTAGGAATAAAAGCTTAATTTTAATATTGTATTTCAAAATCTCTACAGCGCCCACGAACACACACATAACAAAGACATTTCAAAAATGGCGAAGCTGGATTCAGGGGATCCTAAAACATTTTCAATGAAATATCGGATTCGAAAAAATATAAACCTATACAATACATTTCCGTACTTCATACAAGGAATGTAGATATTCTATATATTCCGGATGTGCAAAAAGAAAGTATATACAAGTTTGGTGAATAGTCTTGTAACGTTGACGTAATTGAAATATTCGAAATAGTCGCCTCCTATAACTATGCTATACTTGTTTTGGAAACTTTCCAGAAGGTTATTTTTTTGATGGAGTTTAAAAGCCTCTTCACGTTTCGTTGAATGTCAGGAATATCGTCAAAACTCTTTCCTTTCAAAGCGAGTTTGAGTCATGGGAATAGGAAGAACTCTAGAGGATTAAGATCTGGCGACCACCCCCTTTTTTGCAAGGAACTGTTTGACAATATTGGCTGTGTGAAGGCGAGCATTGTCGCGAACAAACAAAAACACAAGGTATTTCGAAATGCTTCTAGAGTTTGAGGGTGATGCTACAAATTAAGGAGTCTTCGACCCATGATATCCTAAACATGCTCAATTGAAGATAAATCCGGTGACCTCGGTGGCCAGCACTATAAATTGATTTCAGCGTGCTAAAAGAAGTTCATTGTGGCTTCAGTGTGGGTGAACATTATCTTGCTGCAAAGTTGGATTTAGCAATATCTGAAGATAGGGTAGGAGATGAGGTACCAGAATATCTTCAATGTAACGCTGTGCGGTCATGTTGCCTCTAACGAAGATTGGAGGTGACCTAGAGCCATAAGCAATGGTACCCCATACCATAACCCCAACAGTGTGATGAACGTGCCTTTCGACAAAAAAATGTGGATTTCTTCTTTCACCCCGTCGTCTTCTGACTCTGGCCCGGTCATCTTGCATCCTTAAACAGAATCTAGATTCGTCATTAAACACTATATAGTTCCATTCTGGGTCCCACATCAATCGTTCTCTACACCACTCGAAATAATTTCGCCGATACTCAGCAGTTAAAGGAAGCACCCAGTGCGGCCGGAATGAAAAATGGCTAAAAGTGTGAATCCGGCGGTAAACTGTTCGCATTCAAATCGGACTTTCATGCTCTTCATGCCATTGGTTTGCAATGGACCTAGTGGTGGAGAAACGATCTCTTAAAACCCACAGTATCAAACGCCGATCTACACACTCTGTGGATCTTCGACCTGGACCTATCCTCCAGCTGTTCGTGTTCGACCCTCTTGATGTCACGCCCGATAACATCTTACTGTAGTATCTAAACTTCTGTGCACCCTGTCATTAGTTTCTCGGAAAGAAAGTCCAGCCCCTCTAAATCCAACTATCCGCCCTCTGTCAAACTCAGAGTTGAATATTTGCCCTAGCCAAATTTCTGTTTGTATGACTGAATGCCTTTGAGAAATCTAAATTGATAACATATACTTGATTATGGATTATGGGAATCAATAGCTTCACTGTTGATCCATGTTGAAATTCTGAAATATGAAGCCTCTATATATATATATATATATATATATATATATATGTTTTTATAAGTTTTCGGGTTTTTTCTCGTGTTGTTGGATTTGGTAAATCTCGACGTTTCGGCGACATCTCATTCGCCATCTTCAGGAGTTTTAAGTTATGAAGTTTAACTGATGGTACGATTGTTGAATGCGGTATTTATATGATGTTTTGTTTTGCTCGGCTTCTTGTGATTGGTCCTTCTCTGACTGGGGCGTCGTTACGGCGGATTAGTGATTGTCTATTCCTCGGAACTGTATTTTGGGGATTAGTGTTGCTAATGGGTGGATTAGGTGGCTTTGTCGGGTTGACCTTGATTGTCGGCTTCCAGGTAGGTGGTAATCTGGCGCCATCATCCCTTTTATTAAAATTAAGCGGATTCTTTTCGATTTCTATTGCCTCTCTAATGATCCTTTCGCGGTAATTGTTAATCGGGGCTATTAGGCACGTGTTATTGAAATCTATTCTATGGTCCGTAGCTGCCATGTGTTGGAAAATTGAGGAGTTTGTATCATGTTTTTTTACTGCTAATATATGTTCTTCTTTTCTGGTACTGACTTTACGATTTGTTTGACCTATATACAATTTATTGCAGTCTGCACAAGGAATGCTGTAAACACCCTGGTTTTCGAGTGGGATTTTGTCTTTCGGGCTTCTGAGTAGGTTTCTTATGTTTTCCTCGGGTTTATAGACTGTTCTGATGTTGAATTTTCGTAGTACATTCCCTATTTTGTCTGTAGTTCCTTTTATGTATGGCAGTGTTGCGTGTGATATGTATATGGTTTCTTCTTTCTGTCTGTTGTTTGGGTTTTTCGCGTGGTGGATCAATTTGTTGATAGTTGGTACTTTAAAATTGTTGTGTTTGAGAGCGGTTCGGAGGGTGTTCATTTCATTATTTATGTTCTGCTTGTCGGTGAGCCTGATTGATCTTGTGATCAGGGTTTTTGCTACAGAGTGAATCTGGGATGGGTGATGATGGGATTTCGCATTCAGGTATCTGTTTGTGTGTGTCTCTTTCCTATAGACCGTATGTCCTGCATAACTTAAAACTCCTGAAGATGGCGAATGAGATGTCGCCGAAACGTCGAGATTTACCAAATCCAACAACACGAGAAAAAACCCGAAAACTTATAAAAACAGATAAAACTCGTGAAAACCTTAAAAACAACATATATATATGTATATATATATATGTATATATATATATATATATATATATATATATATATATATATATATATATATATATATATATCTATAGATGTTAAAGAAAATACACTGCTCGAAAACTAGCAAAGTTCGTTAATAGTATAATACATCGGTAGTTCTTTACATTTGCCCGATCACCGCTTTATGGACTTGGAAGTTGATCCTTATCAGCTGTTTCACAATTTTTAATTTTTTAGGCGCTGCAATACCTCATTCTCCGCTACATCTGATATTTTTACTTTAGGTCGACTCACAAGCGTATCGTTAAAGCTCAAATTAAGGTGTTTTCGGTTGATATATGTTTATAAGAAGAAATTAGCAAATTTCATTCCCAACTTTAATTGTATCAGGTATCCTAGATTGACCCTTTTTGTGTGAATATAATTAAATAATTCCTTTAGATTCGTTTGGACTTTCTCCTCCACCTTGCTCAAATAAATATTATATTGAGTTTTAATATTTGCTATTGTTTAAATTTGATATTTTCAATTGTTTCGTTTAAATCATGGGGGAAATTTGTTACTCTTTCTTATAGATTTAGGTACGTGTTTGTCGATAATATTAAATAAAAAGTTATAAAATAGCTGAATTAATTTATGCAAAGGTATGTAAGAAAGATTAGCCTGCCGTTAGTAGGTAATCTTATAAAGAGGGAAAGTTTGCTTTGTTAAAATTGAGAAAAGTGCATTTATTACTTTTGGGGAATCGAGATACAATAGGTTTTTGGGATTAAATCTATAGAAATTGGTGGATGGTATTGATCAGTAGTCACCATAGGAATGCCATCTCGATCTATCATAAAATCTAGATTCGTTTAAATAAAATCTAACAATCTTCCAGTTGTGTTAAAATTATTGTTAATTTGCTTAGTGATTATCATTTCTATAAATAAGTTACATGCATTTCTTTTAGGGTCATTAATATTATTATCACAGAATAAAGGAATATTAATATCACATATAACTATAATCGATTTGCTTATAAATTGCAAAATTAATTATTCAAGAATAGAATTAATAGAATCAACAGACATATCATACCAAAACATAAAAATTAAATGACTTTACTATACATTTATAGGATACTATGCCTGCTAAGTGATAAATTGATGTAATATGCTTTATATCTACAGCTTCCATCATTCCAAAGTTTTACCGGTCTCTTCAAACTCCTTTGCTTTTGTAAAATTGAAAGTTATTTATTTTTGGTGACAGGAAAATGTCCAGCGTATATTAATTATTTAAATAACTAAAATATCCCTATCATTTTTCGCCAGTTCGGGTAATTGTGATTAAAATCCTACTCGAATTGCCATGCCGTGCTGTAAGGGTGCGAAGAAAAAAAATCCCGTGATAACAAACAGCCGGCAAAAATGAGCAATTTATAATTCTGTTATATATTCACCCTCCATCACAGATGAAAAATCTTCCTACTGTTAAAGCCGCTCCCAATTTAACTTCTCAAGTGGAGATTTGTTTTCTTTCTTGTAGATTACAGAATGGCCTGTATTTATTTATTTATGACATTTCTAAAAAAAATCGTGCCATAATTTAACACATTAATAATTTAAAATACATTCTATATATTTCTGTTAGTATATTTGAGTTACGTGAAGGGAAACTTAGTACTAAATGCACATTTCGAACAAGTTGTGTTCATTGTTAATAACTATTGACACATCGTGTTCAAAATATAAATTAAGTTTTAAAATATATAAATACAAAGAAGAAAATGATATTTAACTTTCAATATTGCATTCTATATACTTTTAAACTTTTATTTGGATTACCAAATCTACATTTCGGACACAAAGTGACCATTATTAGCAATGCTAATCAATTGATAATGGCCACTTTTTGTCCGAAATGTATATTTGGTAATTCAAATAAAATTTTTCGCTTTATTCGTCAAATTAATTTGATTTTCACGTAATTCAATCAACCAATTTATTTTATATATTAGATTTTTTACATGGTTGCAGTTAAATAAAATACTATATCCACATCACCACAAAAACCAATAACCATACAAAGCTCAACCTAATGTTTAACCATCATAGCCTCTGATAATCCCCAAGACAAAATAGCCTATAACACTATTCATCAATTAATTTATACTGACAGTAGCAATCCTGACTTTTAAACAACAGAAGACAATTAGTTTTGTTAGACAATATTGATCATGACGTGTACAAGACGTTTAATTTAGCTTGAAAGACCCTAGGTGCGTTAGCCGTTGATCAGAAAAAAATGATGTCTGTACTATATCCTTATTTATATATAGCATTGTAATAGAGTTCAGAAAATAAAAATGTTTTCTCTAAAAAAATCATTTAATCCTTTTCGTATTATTTTACGTTAATAAACTAACAGCTTCCTCTCGTCCGATAGACTGCCATTTGGGAGGGTATTATTCTTCTACTTTTCTAAATGAGAAGTATGTATTTTTTATGTAGTGCAAATGGCTGCAGAGCCGCAATGTTTTACATAATTGGCCGGACGAATAAAATGCCCGAGTATAATGAATCCGTCGAGCATTTTCCTGACCAACTTGTGTCCGCCAGGAACGATTCAGGCGGCTTTAACCCGATGAAATATGATTTAATTGCCCGAGAGCTTAATTTCATTCCGCAATGTATAAATTAAAGCGCACACTTGTAGAAAGGCCTTTGCAATAAATCTATCTTTATTTACTCTACGAAAAGGTTGCTAAATTCAAATAATATTTACTGAATAGTTCTAAGAAGATTCTACCGAATCGCAATGACGAAGTACTAAAGTCTTTTTCAGAAACATTCCGATTTACATATTCTAAAATAATGATCCACTTGATAAAATGTATATAAATCATATTATTTTTATTTATTACCTAAATTTAAAAAATGTAATATTTACGGCAAGGAAAAAAAATATCATATTTATTGTTTGTCGTTGTTTGTAAATATTTTTGTCGCAAAATTGATTGATTTAGAATACGCAAAAAAAACTTTTAAAGTGAATAATTTAGATTTATTTATAAAAGAAAAAACGCAAATTTAAATCTAAATCAATTAGATATCATATTACTTTTAATTCGGCACCAAGGGAAACATATAATAACGCTAAGATGAGGCTGAATGACAGCTCTTCATTCCATTTTGAGATGTGTATTGGTGTGCATTTATGTGGTTTAGACGTAACATTTTAATCAGAATGCAAATTGAAACATGACTGTGATACATTGATTTGCAATTGAAGCCAGGAGCTCTAAAAATAAAATCACTCAGTAGATATATTTATAAGCTTCGTTCTATAGCAATAATACCATTATAATATACAATTACAGCATCTTATACTTGTTTTAAATGCACCGAAACAATTTTCTTGTTATATAAATTTATAATTCTTAAAAGTATCTAATATTTTGAAGAAAATAACTTTAAATGCAACATACAACTCTTCTACGAAAACTATATTTTTATAATCTTTATCCTGAAATTTTTGTGATACAACTAGTGTTTAATTGGCTCTCCATCTCCACACAACCTTCATGCATAGCCTGTAAGTTGCACTTGTTACACTTATCGGCCTATGGTTAGCTGGATCTTCTTTGTCACCTCCTTTGTGCACCGGAATTATTTCCGCTTGTGTCTCACTTTCCGGTATTTCCCTCTTCCTGCTCCATATAATCTTCAGCTGTTCTACAAATCCCTTCGATTCTTCTCCCTTTTCTTCTTTTAATATTTTCAATGCCTTAACCTCTACTTCTCAAGAACCATAAAAACTATTTCCCTTCATCCCATCCATTGCCCTCTCAAACTCAACCTCCGTTAAATCACTCCTTAGGTCCACTATGATACGTTCCTGACATTTTCTTATTATCATATTATCATATTATCTTCGTTCATACTCTCCCTGAAGAATGTATTCATTTTCTCAACGTTTACTCTACTCTTCTCTCTTTGTTTCCTCCTACGTATAAACTCCTATACCTCACTGTCTGTTTTAATTTCTCTTATTGATTTTATTTGTTCTTTTTTCCATACTGACTTTTTATTTTTACATGTTGACTGGTATTCCCTCTTGGCATTGTTCCATTCTTTAAACCATTTCTCCTCATCTGTTGCTTTCTATCTCTTAAAGTTATACCTCTCTCTTCTTTTTATTTCCCTACACTCTTCGTCGTGCCAATCATCTTCATTTCCTCCTTTCGTTTTGGACCTCTCCACTTGAGCTACTCTAATGCATTCTTCCATCTCTTCCAATGTCACGTTTGTCTGCCAATGTATGCCTATAATATTCTCTTTAAACTTATTGACTTTCTTTTCTATACTCCCCTACTGTTCAATTCCATCAATATTGGGAAATGATCGGTTCCCTCTTGCTCTCCTACCTCGAAATTTTTCGTCTCCCTCTCTGCTTGTCCATTCACAACTATGTAGTCAATTATACTTTTATCCCTCTCTCCTACATATGTATATTCGCCTCGTTTATCTCCTACCTGGCCCCATTTAGCACATACTATCATTCTTCTTCCTTCTGTATTTATTATTTTGTCTTTTGCTTGTCTTTCCTAAATTACCCCATCCTCTTTAATTTTTTCTCCCCCGCATCCACCAGTTCTAGCATTGAATTCTTCTCCCACTATTATACATTCGTTTTTTGACTCGTCTTCATTGGCAATATAATCACTAAATTCCTTAAAGTTACTTTTGCTAAAATATACTGTGATTAACCTGGTTCTCCTGTTCCCTATCCTTAATATTTTTCCTTGGATCTTTTCTCTTTCCACCTTTGATATTGCCTCTTCCTGCCATTTTTTCTTAACCCCTGTAATTATTCATCCACTTGACCTACCCTTATAATTGCTCTTTACCGCTGCCTGATACTTTCATAAGAATTCACTTGGAAGCCACCCTCTAACCTCATTCCATTCCTTATCCCTCACCCATGTCTCTACTAATCCAACCCAATCATTCTCCCTTATACATTTCTGGAGTTTCTGCCTCTCTTCTCCGCTTCTCAGTTTTTTTTTTATAATGCCCCTAACATTCGAGAAACTTCCTCTCACTATCCTCTCGTTCTTTCCTTCTCTCTTATTTATCTTCTCATATACGATTACCTCTTTTACCTTACTTCTATCTATGTCATTTCTCGCTATCACTTACCCCCTTTCCCAATTTGTTTCTGTTCCTTTTCCCGTGTTAGTTTTTCTTAGCGAACGCCTTTATAGTAAAACAATTCTGTGCTTAATCGGGCAATGGCCCCATGCAAGTATACCTTATTGCATGTTAGTCTCAATTAACGCAAAATACGCTACACTTAAACAATTTTTATTAACCTCTAGAGCAATACTTGTTTGATAATTATTTAGAAAATTCATCTCCATGGCATCTAAACGATAATCCTGAGTCTATATAAATACCCAAAAACATGCCTTTTCGGTCTCGTCGATGCGCAATTTATTGGTAGAGAATAAGATATTCTTTGTTTTGCTCTCATTCAGTTTTAACTGATTGTTGTTATACCACTGTGAGGCCTGCTGTAAAAATGTGCCATTTTATTTATACATAGCATCGGCATTAGTTGCCCCATTGACTATGACTTTGTCATCGGCAAATAGAACTACTAACGCATCATTAATCGCTTGAGAAAGATCATTAATACATATTAAAAATATGCCTGGGCCAAGAATACAGCCCTGCGGTAGACCTCTTTTTAAAGGTAGAGCGTTGGACATTTTATCTTTTAGGTTTGTCACCTGCTGTCTATTAGACAAATATGACCCCACTAAGTCATAACTGCGTTTGTTGAAGCCATATATAGATAAATTATATATAAGAATCTAGTGTGACACACAGTCAAACGCCTTCGTTAAGTATAAAAAGAACCCCATACAGTTTAGTTTTAGAAATTATCAAAAATGAATTTACAGGCATTAGTGCTTAATTTTATTCAGATATGACATTAAAATATTAAGAAACATTTTAAAGTCACTTAACGATACACACAAATTACAGACATTACGACAATTCACAATTTTTATCTGAACTGATATTTATCTTTGTTTCATTGTAACCATTTGCAACTATGTCCAGTGAGACATATTGTATTGATCCTTCATAAAGGTTATTACTACGAGCATACTGTGCTTTAGGTTCCCGGTTATAATATTATAATAATATTAATATGGGTGTGTCAACGACAAATTCAAATATATGTATATATCATAGGCAATAAATAGTCATATAAAACATAAAATCTAATTAAAATAAATAATAAATATGTAGAACCTAAAATCTAGATAAAACATAATAAACCTTGGATAATAACCGAGTGTCAGTGGCTGAATCTATACGTAGGGTGGATGGCCGCTTTCCACCTTCTAATAAGCAAAATTCCAAGTAAACGTGTCACAAGTTCAGAAATAGTAGAGCAGGTATTTGTTAGTGTGGCAAATAAGTTTTGAATTGGATCTACATATATTCCACGAGGAGCTAATATATGTACTGCGCTAATCATGCATTGACTCTAGATGAAATTTGTAATAATTTTAGTAATCATAGTTTTATATTTTGGGATGATTACAGTTTACCAAACGCAATTAGTGGTAATAAGGGTAAAGCTGTTTTGGCAGATAATATTCAATCTTATCAAGCAAATGTATTAGAATAATATGGTATAAATCAAACTTACTAATGACAGAGGTCGGTATTTGGACTTTTTCCATGTATAGCCGAAATCAACACTCAGAATTCGGATTATATTGCTTTACCTGAGATCTGGGTCCATGATTTTCAATCAGCAGATTATTCTGCTATTTTTAAATAAAGAAAACACTTAACTTTTTTATACCACTTATAAAAATAATAATAATAAAAAAAGTTAAGTGGTTTCTTTATTTAAAAATCAAAAATGTACCACGAAGTAAACGCCTCCAAACTTCAAGAATTATTATGCTATTAATAATTATTTTTGTTCTGTTGACTGGGACAAAGTATTCAGTGAAAACAATGTCGATAGAATCGTAAGTAATTTTAACAATGTCATTAATAATGCTTTTAATATGTTTGTGCCATTAAAAATGTTAAAAGAGTCTACGTACCCCAAATGGTTTAATTCTGAGTTAATTAAACTAACAAAAGAAAAGAAAAATAATCATGCTGCGTATAAAAGATCGAGGTCACTTTTGGATTATGAAAATTTTTAACAAACTACGATCTAGATGCGAAAGACTCAATAATGACCTCTATATATCCTACATTCAGAAAATTGAATCCAATATTCAGAGCAAAGCAAATTATTTCTGGAAATATGTTAACCATTGTCGGAAATCAAATGGTATTCCTAAATATTTACGTTTGAGCGATAAGTCAGCTGATTCATTGCCCGAAGTTGCGGGATTATTTGCTGAGCATTTTTCAAATTGTTACTCAGAGGGGAATTTTAATAACGTGCCTCAATTTTAATTTCAGCGGTCAGTTGAGTTAAGCAAAGTAAATGTTACTCTTACTGATGTTTTTAATGCGTTGTCAAACTTGAAAGAGTCCGCTTGTTTGGGTCCTAATGGTATTTCAGCTTATTTTTTGAAAAAATGTAATATTTCACTCGCTAAACCAATTAATGATTTATTTAATGTATCACTGACATCAGGAATATTCCCGATTTGGTGGAAGGGTAGCCTTATAAAACCAATTTTTAAAAGTGCTGAAAGGGAGGATATTGAAAATTATAGAGGTGTGTCATTACAATCTACATTAACCAAAACTTTTAAATTTATTGGTTTTAGAGCAACTTATGTGGAATTGTAAAAACTTTATCGCCAATGAACAACATGGATTTCTAAAAGGTAGATCTACTATAACCAATCTTTTCTCATACCATTCATATTTGTCTGAGGCCTTGGAAAATGGATACCAAGTTGATGCTATATATACTGATTTTTCCAAGGCCTTTGACCTAGTTGATCATCGAATTTTATTGACAAAATTAAAATCCATTGGATTGAATGGTAGATTAATTGATTGCTTAGGTAGCTACTTAACTGGTAGAACCCAAAGGGTTAAAATTGGTAATGTTTGTTCTTCAGACATCGGTGTTATATCAGGTGTCCCTCAGGGCTCACATTGCAGACCAATTTTATTTTTATTGTTTATTAATGATATTGGACAATGTTTGGAACATAGTAGATTTCTTCTGTTCGCTGACGACTCAAAGATATTTGCACGAATAAAAACTATTACTGACCAAGAAAGGCTGCAAAGCAATCTGAATAGATTAATTGAATGGTGTGCATATACTTAACTGCGTGAATGATATGAGAGATTTGGGTGTAACCCTTAATTTTAAATTAAATTTTAATGGACATATCAAGATAATATGCAACAAAGCATTGCAGATTCTTGGTTTTGTGGGTTGATTCTCTAGAGATTTCTCTAGCGTACTCTGTGTTTGTTGTATGTCTCCTTGGTTAGTCTTCATTTAGAATACGAATCTAGTGTTTGGTCACCTTATGCACGTACACTTGCAGCTGAGTTGGAAAGGGTACAGGGAAGGTTCTTGCTCTTGGCCTCTAGAAGGCTTGGTTTTAGTAGATACCATTTTAGCCACAGTGCAACCTTGATTCCTTTGGGTCTAGAATCGTTGGAGAACAGAAGAATTTTTAGCGATTTATGTTTTACTTACAAAGTGATAAATAACCTAATAGATTGCACAAAATTAGTTAATGCGTTCCATTTTTATGTACCGCGCAGAAGCCCCTTTATATCTAAACTTCTCTTTCGCACTCTTTTACATACCACTAAATATGGCGCGTTTAACCCACTTTGCAGAATGATCAGTTAAATAATATTATTTTTAAGCTATTTCAGCCATCATTCTCGCAGTATAAATTATATTTGAAGCGCATTGACTTGTCCACAATCAATAATATATAATAATCTTTTTATTCCACATTTATTATTTAATTCATTTTACATATTGGTTTTATAAAATTATATCTATTTATTATTTTAATCAATTTTACCTATTTATTTATATTAAGTAGTAGTAAGTCCGTTTTATCAAGGTGAATATAATAATGTAATATAAAGTGCTTCTTGATATTTTATTTATTTTATTTTCTGGACCGGTTTCGAGCTTACATGCTCATCCTCAGCAGAAAACTAAGAACAGCTAACAACTAAGTTGTATAAAATAATATAAATTAATTTAGTATTATATCTAGCTTAAATATCATTATTTTGTTACATATATATACAATTATTATATTATTTTAAAAAGGTAGAAATAAGAACAGTTTATTTATACAATATTTAAAGAAAAATTATTCTCTTAATAAGAGTTATCAATAACAATAAAATTAAGAAATGAAATTATTTTATAAGGATAAAATATAAGTATAAAACATATAAAAATAGTATTAACTTACACGTCGAAATGTTTAATTGTAATGGATGAGAAATTAAATAATTGTAGAAAATTCGTCGGAAATACTACCAATATTTCCATTATTTGGGGTTTAATTACAAAAATGAGGTTTGTAATATATATGTTGGTGATAGGATGATGTAAAAATTAATGGAGTATTATTTTTAAGAAAACACTTGTTCGAATGGTTATAATTTGAATTAAAAAAAATTATAGAGTGAAATGATAGGTGAAATTAGTGATTAATAGATAATATATTTATTAATGTCATAGAAATTTATTAATATATTATCGATTATTGATCGAAGTATGCAACCAAATGTATGGATATGAGTTATATGTTTAATAGAAAGATTTTAGTATATGTATTAAATAAAAAGGAGATATATGTTTAAAGATTTTATAAGTTAAATAATGTGATTGAGTAAATTATGTGAAATGATAACAATTGTTAATATGGGTTATTTAGGTATTTATAAAGTGGAATGGAATTATGTGGAGTGTGGTAATTTAAGGAGTGGAGCTCTGGATGTTTGTTTTTAAATTTTTCAATTTCGTAGAGCTCTAAAATCGAAAGTAGGGTATTTTTTAAAATTATGTAGAATCTTAATATTTGTATTTTTCTTAAGAGAGTGATTATGTATATACAAGTGTCTTCCAACGTTTGACTTATATTTTTTAATGATCTCGCAAAATAAAGTTTTTATATTAAATGTAGTTTTAAAAATTGGCATGATGTTGTATCTTTTGAATAAATTTTTAATTTTGTGTGCGATTAGAGGGTTATATGTAATTTTGCGATAATGTAAGTTATTTTTAGTTTCATTATCTTGTGATGAGTGTGGTAGGTTGTGACGAGTGCCATAATTATTTACTAATTTAGATATAATTGAAGGATCAAGCTTGTATTTGGTTAACTCGTATTAATAGTTTTTACTAAAAAAATAAAAATGTTTATCTGTGTTGAGATATTTTTAAATTGTGTAGATCCCACTTGAGGTAACCTCTCAGTCCTCTAATAATTGTACAGAGGTTGTTTCAGAAACTCTTACTTATGTCCATTACATGTGTTTTTAAATTATTATAATTAAGCCACATACTTAACATATCATTCATTAATTGCCATGGTTTTCAAGCAAATAGTTGTATCATCTGAGAAAATTATGGTCATTTACTGTGAATAGCATATCATTTGTAAAGAAAAGAAATAATAGTGGCCCAAAATACTTCCCTGCGGTACACCAATAACAGGGCAAGTATGCCTCGACTGTATGCTTTACCGTCTATAGTTGTTACCGATGTTACATGATTTCTGTTCGACAAGTGCGGTGGTAATAAGATATTGTAGTTTTCTCTTAATCCATATACCCAGACCTTATCCAAAACGATGTATATATATATATATATATATATATATATATATATATATATATATATATCTGTATTTGCCTTATTTTGCATTGCTTTCTTGAGTGTCTGTTGTAATATACTCAATTGATGTTTGCTATCATCGTTTTCCTTGTATTAGTTATTCAAGTTCCTGAATTAATACTTAATTTTAGCTTGTAGTTTTAAAAGATTAGAGCTTTATAATTATTAAATTCAAAAAATCTACAATTAAATCACCTCCAATAACGATTTTTCTAATATAAATAATGTATACAATATCAAGATGTGTGAGCAAAAAGCTCGTAGACAGTAAAATTGGTGGACTATATTTTTTAATTTAATTTGCCTCAATGGGGATGATCTACGGCGCCGAGTGGTAAATACGACGAGGTAGAAGGGAAATGAGAAAAGTGAAACTCACCGTTAGTCAGCGAAACAATTGCTTAATTGAAACACAGTTATATTCCTTTCTTCACTTCTTTAACTGCTAAATGTACATGCACTATGTATCCATTAGCAATAGCTAATTGGATATATCCAAACCTTTACGTAACTTAAGTAACTACATTACGAAACAATTACTATATATCAATCACTATGATCACTATGCTTTTTCGACGACAACAATACGAACACTCGTTTGGCTTCTTCTCCGTCTTGTGAGTTTTTCGGGGTAGGGGTAAAAAAAGCGGACAGGCGCGGTATCATTTATTTCACGCATATATCACTCATTATTCGCACATCTTTTCACGAATTTAGTACCGAACACAAGAAATTATTTGAAGTTAATTTCGAGGAAACGATAAAAACAAATAATTCTAATTTGTTTGTTTATTTTAATGAATGTAATCACAATTAATATTAACTTATTATTCACAAATAATTAAGGCCAGTTTAAAATTTATAGGGTGTAATAAAACGAGTATTTAGAAAAACCTTTTTAACATATACTTTGTGTTATTTATACTTATTTGATATAATAATAATAATAATAAATATTTATTCCATAAACCCTAGACAAAATAAACAATAATGTTATAGTATTGGACGCGTCAGAATATAATTTTAATTGTCCTAATATTATAGTAAAATTGTAGTATATTAATATATCTCACTCACTTTAATGAAATCCTCTCCTCTTCCATTAAACAAAATACACCCCAAATATCAAAACAATTTTATAAATACCCCCTCCCAAAATACATCCTCCGACTTATTAAATTCAAAAGACAATTATACAGAGACATACAACAGACGGACACAAATGAACTTAGACAAAAATTTAATAACCTTAACAAAGACATTAAAAGACTTATAACTGAATACAAGACGGACGTTTGGATTAATACCTGCAGCAAAATTAACGACTTAAAGGGAAAAACATTTTGGTCTGAGATAAACAAACTCGCCAAATACAAAAAGACAGACAATTTACAGAACATCTTCGACCCGTCAACTAACGAGACCATTACAGACCCCGACTTAATTGCTCAAAAATTTGCGGACAGTTTTAACATGACCTTTTCAATGACACATGACCCAAACTTTGACCGCACACATTTTAATAAAGTAAACGACTGGTACATTAAATATTTTGAAAAAAATGACTGTTCAGAACCGACTGACATTTTTACTCATGACGAATACTTTGACGTTCTAAAGAAAGGGAAAAATACAGCGACTGGACACGACCATATACATAGACATATACTAAAATCCCTTCCATTCCACATCCACGATCACATCCTCAATAATATCAACTTCCTCTACAAAAAACAATACTTCCCAGAAGTGTGGAAAATAGGAGTAGTAATATGTATCCCTAAACGCGACCAACCCTCTTCCTTATTATCCAGCTATCGTCCCATCACACTCCTCCCTGTTATTGGAAAAATCTATGAATCTCTCCTCAAAAACAAAATCCTTTCTCTTATTTTCAACCACATCCCCAAATACCAATTTGGTTTTCTTCCCCGACGATCAACTTCCCTTCCACTCACTATCCTTGTCTCAAATATCCAAACATCCCACCTCGAAGGCAGAGCTTCTGCGGCCCTATTTTTAGATGTCCAGAAAGCTTTTGACTCTGTCTGGCATCAAGGCCTATTATACAAGTGCCACCTCCTTAATATCCCTCCTCATATCATTTTCATTATTAAACAATTCCTCTCCAATAGATCCTTAAAAGTCAAAATCCACAATTCTTTCTCCTCTTCCTTTACTCCTGAACAAGGACTCCCTCAAGGTTCTCCCCTATCACCTCTGTTATATAACATTTTTTGTGCTGACGTCTACAACCCTGATCCTCTCTACTTTAATCCAAACAAATACCTCCTGCAATTTGCAGACGACACTGCCCTAATCACACATGCTCCCACACTACCAAAAGCCCTTCAATTCCTCCAAGAGCTTATTGACTCCCTTCAAAGGTGGTTTGCAAAATGGCGCATTAAAATCAATCCCCACAAATCCCAGCTCCTAATTCCTTATCATCGCACCAATAACTCACCTTACAAAGTCCATATTTCTCAAACCATGACCCCTCCCACAGCTTCCGTTAAGTACTTGGGCATAACCATAGATCAAAAAATCAATTTTAAAAAACATACAGCCATAATTAAAGGTAAAATTACTTCTAGAGCAAAATGCTTTAGAAGTTTAACTTATAAAAACAGTGGTATTAACACAAAAACAGCTGTTAAAATATACAAAATGATCTGCCGTCCACTTATTGACTATGGTTGTGCCCTCTATACCAATCCCAGCAATCCAACATCCCGTAATATTGAAGTTAGCGAGCGAGCATCCCTCCGTACCCTAACCAAACTCCGACATCCTCTTAATCCTTTACACAATCCATCTAATCAGCTCCTCTATGATACCACTTTAGTTATCCCTATCCTAGAACGCCTTCGATTCCTATCAGAAAAATTCTCCAAAAATCCTTTCAACTTCCATATCTTATCCCAATATTGTCTTCCCAGAAACCCTAATATTAACCCTAAATTTAAAAATCCCAATTTAACCATATTTGATTTCATTTCATCATTTCATCCTTTTACGCATTAACGACTGACGCCATATGACTGGACAAAAAAAGGCAGAAAGACCTCTGGTCGATAGCCTTTTGACAAATTAATACATTAACACCTCATTCATTCTTCATTATTCCAATGTAAATATGTACAAAATTTGTCAATAAATATATGTTACTACTAATATATCTTTATTTCTTTAATGTGTATTTTCAATTCCTAATTTATACTATAATATTACTAATTAGATGTACATCAATGTGTACATCCAAAACAAAGTTTTGTAAATTAATTTAGCCAATATTAAGTACGTTTTAACGGATGGTAAACATACACGCCAGTTAATGCTATTATAAAATATTAGGGTATATTAGGGTATATTATTCTTATCAAGGATATAATTTAATGTATGAACTTTAGTTTAGTTTTAATATAGTATATTTATGCAGAAAGTTTTAATTCTAGTCGGACTATAACGGACAATTTTCATCAATTATTTTCCAACTTTAAGGGCGCTGTATCATTTTATAGGGTGTGATAAGTGGCTATTTTATTGCACCATAAAGCAGGCGCTATTTTAAGATAAGTCAAGTGTGCACCGGCCTATAATCAATTTTTAATGCCATAACGTATGACGGTACATAAAACGCCGATGCTTGTATGTAGGTAAATTAAATCAAGGAGTTTGGTTATTAAATTCAATTTAATTTCAAAATAATTAATTATAAAGTTGATTAACGCCTAGAAAAAACTCTATTTAATTTATCCATTTTAGATGTAATCTATTAAGAAATTCGACTAATTTTGATCGATTTTTTTGTAATACAATACATCTAAAGTTACAAAGATGAATAAATTGAAATAAAATTAAAATAAATTTAATAGAATAACTAGTTACTAGTAGAAATACTATTCACTTAGCTAATACATTCAAGTAGCTGAATATCTGAATATTTCGTTCAAAATAAAGTATGAATGCTGATTTTCCTTACATTTAGTAATTCAGTAATATATTATAAATATCCTATTTTATATATACATAAGATCTCCTCTACTTTGCCAGTTTATTTAAATGGTGATAAAAGATGCTATAGGAAAACGAAGAGCTTATATTATCTGCGTAAAAGAGGAAGAACAATAAATGACAATCTTAAAAAACATAATTTACTGTTCAAAATATGACAAAAAAACTAAAAATGTCCCAGTTTTTAGTTTTTTTGTCATATTTTGAACAGTAAATTATGTTTTTTAAGATTGTATGACTGATTGCTTTGTCATATTCTATGGACTACTTCGTGAAGTATAGCAACCTTCTTTGGTTAATAAAAATCAATAGAATGTATGCCCAGCGTTTGGCAAAATTCTACGAAAGAATTTAGCTTAGTTTAAATAATACAGAAACTTAACCCTTTATATTATTCATTTGTCAATTTGTTTATGAAATTAAATTGGTGGATGGGATGGGAAAAAGCAAATAGTAATTTATTATAAAATGGTTGCATCATCTCTGAAAATTATGGTCATTTATTGTGAATGGCATATCATTTATAAATAAAAGAAATAATAGTGGGTCAAAATACTTCCCTGCGGTACACCAACAACAGGGCAAGCATGCCTCGTCTGTATGCTTTACCGTCTATAGTTATTACCAATGTCACATGATTTCTGTACGACAAGTACGATGATAATAAATTATATACCCAGACCTTATCGAAAACGATGTATAAATTTGTATTAGCCTTATTTTGCATTGCTTTCTTGAGTATCTGTTGTAATATACTCAATTGATGTTTGCTATCGTCGTTTTCCTTGTATTAGTTATTCAAGTTAATTAATACTTAATTTTCGCTTGTAGCTTTAAAAGATTAGAGATTTATAATTATTATATTCAAAAAATCTCTTAGCTTAGTTTAAATAACACAGAAACTTAACCCATTATATTATTCATTTGTCAATTTGTTTATGAAATTAAATTGGTGGATGAGATGGGAAAATGCAAATAGTAATTTATTATAAAATGGTGCTGGTAATGACGAAATAGTGGATGGCATTCAATATCAAGAAATTTTTACAGAATTTTCGGTCCTCAATTGAATGAAATTGATCTATAGGATATATTATAACATTATAACAGGATGGCGCAACTTTATTTGGTTGATAAAACATTGTATTTATTAAGACAAACATATCATGTAGGAGTTATTGTACTTGCCCACCAATATTAGAAAGGAATGCACTTTGTCGTGGTATGAGGGCCACCGATAAACAAATAGTGTGACCTCATTAAGATGTAAACCATTTTAGGATCAACCTGGGGCGAGGAGATGGCCTACTGCTAAGAGATTCTGGGATCCATTACAATCTGCAATAAGGACTTCCCTTCAATAGAGTGACTATTTGCTTCCTCTATGATCTGTCGTACTCCCTAAGACAAACACTTCGGCCTAACTAGAGGGATTAGCTACAAACCTGTAAGAGGATGAAGTTCCTCATCAAGAGTGGAATAGAGCGAGGGGAAGGTTAGGTAAGGGCATTAGTGCCCCTTAAGAAAAAACCCGGAGAAGATAAAAAGATACTTCGGTCAATTGAAAATACACAGAATACAGTCAGGGCTAAAAAGGTGAAATGGTAAATAGTGTCGATCACCACCAGCAACTGGTGTTATAATAGGTATAATCCTAAAAGGTTTTGCGAAATACTTTATGATCACGGTACAATTTGAAGCCATAATTGAGGCCAGTGTGGGCAAAATAAATGAGAACAATTAAGCCCAAATTCCAAGAGACAGAGATGCCTCCAAAGTCCTGATTGCCTATTTTCCCAATAGCGAGGTATACACAGAAGATAATCTCAATGACATGATGACCTGTGACTGGAGGTTACTAAGGAGAAATTTACAGCCCTCTGACAAAGTGGAAAAGCTGGGCTTAAAAAATCAACTATAGATTTGGCCAGGTTGAACTAAGGTCCAAGGGTAAGAGGAAGCAAAGCGGCGTGGGACAACCAAAAAACCTCGTCCAGGTCAACCAATCAAGGAAAACAGAGGAAGGGTGAACAAAGTTTAGGTGCTGGTGCCAGCGGAGAATAGAAAGATATTAATTATACACTCTTTCAAGAATTAACCTTAGGATACCTAGAAGCAGCCCTAGTAGAAGTTCCCACAAAGAAGAACATGAGGGAAATTTTCATGCCTCGTAAAGTGGTACAGAAAAGGCAATATCTTTTCCTGTGATACCAACACTCACAACATAATATGGAGCAGAACGGACACCAATAACAGAGATTAGGAACCTCTTGAATTCATTATCTCTAACGATTTAGATATTATTAATAGAGGTAGCGAGCCTAAATGCAATCAGGCACGAGGTATTAGACTTCACTCTAACCGACGCCTTCATAGCAAGCACAATTCAAAATTGGCATATTGTGTAAGAACCTTTTTTCTCGGACCTTTCTTTAGAGGTCTTAAAGGAAGACGCAATGGTGTGTAGAAATTCAAGGAACATAGGCTGGAGCCTCTATAGAGAGTGCTCAAGATGCAAGCTAGGACATCTTTCAATAGTGAAAAACAGGCAATTGGGATGCCTGTAGACAAGCACTGTCAAAATGTGAAAAGGAGAAATCGAAAAGGAAAACATGGAGAACGCTCTGTGAGGGAGTTACCGATACAACCCTAACAAAAACCACTCCACTAATAAAAAAAACTCGATGGGAGTTACGCAGAAGGGCTGAAACGTTTAAATGTTCTGCTAAAGATGTATTTCGCAGGGTCAAAATCTGTGGACAAAAAACACTGCTTAATATACTGAAGAAAGCATATTCTTATCTACTAGCTTTACGTTGTTGTAATGTAATGGAAACAAGCTGAGGTGAT
The DNA here is from genome assembly GCA_963969525.1 of Ontholestes murinus. Lineage (NCBI taxonomy): Eukaryota > Metazoa > Arthropoda > Insecta > Coleoptera > Staphylinidae > Ontholestes > Ontholestes murinus. The sequence goes on from OZ018399.1 coordinate 23,049,809, forward strand.
ATTTATCCCCAAAACGGGTCAAAAGCCGCCCGATTAGGCCAAATCCTACCGCCTAATTAGCTTTACCTTATTTCTCCCAAAAGTCATGGAGAAAATTATAGACAACGATATAAGGAGCAGTGACCTAGGCTTCATAGGCAGTAGTTTGCCTATTAATCTGGAAAATCCACAACAAACATAGAAATTTCATTAGGTATTTTCGTGGATATTAAAGGTCCATTTGACAACACAACTTTCAAAACCGTGGAGATCCCACAGATATAGGGAGCGATTTAGAAACGGTAACAGCAAAAGAGTACCTACAAAGCGGGGTTCTATAGCCCAAGCTATGGTGTATCGTGGTGGGTAACCTCTTGTCCTTAGTCGAAAAGGGTTATTGTTCGCAAGGTTATGCCTACGTCACAGCTATTGTCATAAAACAAAATTGTGGTAGTACCTTTTACTAATCGTAGGAAGCCGAATATCAAACATCCCAAAATGATACACTGGCTGTACATTATGGTAGTAAGACCCATTATTACATATGGCTCAATAATATGGTAGGTCAAGACCACACAAGCAATGGCACAAAAGAAGCTTCAAACCCTTCAGAGAATCAGAAATTTAGGTTTAATGAATGTGATGGGACTGCACTGTCATGGTACAGAACATAGTTTCGGGCACTCAAAAATTCTGAACCTGATTAAACCAGAGTTCCTACAAACACTGTGTGATGCAATGCCGATCTTGACAACCATCAAGACATCCTGGATAGAATCAAAAAATGCATCAATGCCCATTAGTCTTACAGGCTGAAAGAATAGCCTTGAAAAGATGTGCCCAGATTTCTATGAAAAAAGGCTACAAACGGGCACACATATGTTTGATCATAAACAGCCAAGCTGCGCTTAAGAACCTCAAGACATATAGCTTTAATTCCAAAACCAAAAAGCTGTGAATCAACTGGCCAACGGCAACAAGCTAAGCCTAATGTGGGTACCCGGTCATGCAATCATAATAGGCAACGAACATGCCGATGTATTTACCAGGGAAGGAGCTGCGGCTACCATGGTCGGACTAAATCCTGCACGTGGGACACAAAACCATGTAGGTAGGGTGCAAAACAAAAAACTGAATAAATACACCAGGTAAAAGGCAATCAAAAATGTTTATTGACCCCTAGCCAAGCAGAGCTAAACAGCATTTGCGCCTCATTCAAAATTTTAATAAAAGGGTAGTGGCTGATGTAGCAGAAAGAGGTAGTCATTTGTCAGATAATATGTTTTGTATATTTTGTAAATAATTGTAAATTATGTGTTTTATTTAATTTAATGTCTAATTGAAGTTTCTTATTTTAGAAATTAATAAATACAACTCTATACATTTTGTCAAATTATAGTTTGCTATTCCAGAATAAACTCTACAATTAGATTAATGTTCGTAGGATTTGTCCCAATTAGGTATTGTTGAGCAATATGTAAGCTTGTGATTTGCTGAGCTAAAAATTAATTTAATATGCCAAATTTATTTATATGAATTACGTTTTTAAATGAAAATGATTAAATTAAATCAATCAATAAATAAAAAAAGTATGACAACAGAAATGCAAATGTATATGTATTTATTTATTATTTTTACTTTCAATATATACTCTAGATTATTTTACATTTCCTTTACTTCTTTGTCTTTATCTTAGATACGTATTATTTATTTGCATTTAGATATTTGCGGTTCTCATTTTAGGAATTATTTACCTTTTAGTGTATTTATTGTAAGTTCTATGTGTGATATATCATTTGATATTTTTTAATATTTTATATTCCTCTTTTATATAATTTTCACTTTAACCGTTTGCATGCTTTCCCATTTACTTCATTAGATTTATAAATACGTCCTTAAGTTCTTCTATTGCATTCATCCTTTTTAATACCTTTTTTTGTTTTTTTAACACTGTAGTAGAAACAATATTAGATTATATTTTGACAGAGCTTGATTTACGCTAAATAATTTTTGTTTTGATTTTACTTTTAGTATGGTGAGCTTAATTAAATTTCAAAGCACGTAAAATTGACATTATAGACCAACACTCATTTTTTAATATGTTTAAATTATATTTGCATATATTGAAATCATAACAAATATATACTTCATGTTCAATTTCTCCATTAGTTAAATTCAAGCTGTTCACAACCATTGTTTATTTTGCAAAATGTATTTAAAATTTAAATGTAATGACTGTTGATGATGTTGAATGATATTTAAATATAAAATGATTGTTAAGGAGAAAAAGGCCAAGGTTTTATAGCTCACACATTATTAATTATTTGTGTATTAATTCATATATATTGTTAACCTTTGTGTATATTATTTTCCTAATAAGGTTTATTTCAGTATTAAATCTTTAAATAATAATTTAAGTTCAATTTTAATTTCAAGTGTTGTGATATATTGCGAAATAGTACTGCAAATTATTATTAGCGACAAAAAATAATTAATTGCTAAAAAAATGTATACTAACGCACTAATAAAAAAATCCCATAGACAACAGTGAGTTTCACTTGAGAGTTGTAAACAGAAATAAATTTTAATTTAATATGTGCGTTAATTGATTAATAAATTGAGTGGGTTTCGCGGCAGTAGCCTGTAATACATGGTAAATAATTTATAGTCCCTGTGTGTGTCTGGAAACTTGCCGAATTCATACACGTAACTAGTTTTAATTTAACGCCATAATGATTAAATTAATTAATTTTTAAATAACACTCTTTTTATTAACACGCGACAAATTCTGTAATATGTTTTAAAATGAATAATCGATTTTACCTCTTAGGGTAAATGGACATTTCCAACTAGGGGAGGTTTCAGTGTGATTATTATGGTGTCAGTTGAGAGTATTTTTTTTCACGCACGAATTTCCACTCTGCAAAGATTGATGATCCATAATTCGTAAGCGGTCTACATAGTGCTTCATATATTGCAATAGCTACTTCTTTTCTATTTCTAGCGTTTGTACATAACTGATTTTATTATTTTATATACGAATTGGGTAAAATATTATAATGGAGGGCTGAAAGACCGCGGGTCGATAGCCGTTTGACAGGAAAAAAATATATATTGTATCATTGTCATATTGTTAATCATGTACATGTAAATTTATTTCCCTTTTTCTGTAAATAAAGATGTTGGTATATATATTATAATGGATATTATCATTATCTTGATAGGAGGTGTAAATGTTTTAAATTTAATTTACTATTTCTGTTAATGTAATAAGTCTATATACTAAAACTTACGCATAGTTTAAATAAAATTAAGACCGAAACCTGATACTATTTTAATGTGTATTTAATTTTTATGACACCTTGAAATAAAGAATATTTAATTTGATTTGATTTGTTAATACTTTAAATTTGTAGTTGCAATATGCAACTAAGGTTGCATATTGTTAATGCATAAATGTAAATATTTTAGAAATAATTAGTTAAGTTTTATATTAGCAAAATTTGGATTGATATATAATCAATAAATATTTCTTAAGCTATTAATTAAAATATATTAATTCTAAAAATGCGTCTCTAAAGCAGACTTCTAATTATAATATCAATAATTATAACAACACAGCATGTGTTTTTTGTGATTATTTTTTAGAATTAATTAATCAATTTTTTGAAGATGATGAGGGCCAGATATTATTATGAACACGATAGCATCTTTACCTTTTCATGGCAGGTACTTATTTTTTACATTTGCTGTTATTATTTATTAAGCGTAGACAAGTGCAACTAATGTTGCATATCGTTAATGTAACAAAATGCAAAAAATAAATAATGTAAGCTGTGATATTTCTAATAAGAAAATATAGAGTTCAATTGTTTAATTTTTATTATGAACAGATGACACGGTTGTTCTTATTATGTTAACAAATTTTTAATAAATTATTTCAAAATGTTATTTCGGTAATATACATAATTTATTTTTAAATAAATGCTTAATCAATAAATCGTATGAATTGGTACTAGATAATATTATTAATAATAATAATAATATATTTTAAGTTCTAATAGATATTTTACAATTTCATAACATGATTAATATTCTGTACTAAACTAAACTTCGTGGTACATCTTGGAAATGTAAACAAAACACGCGTTCTTTGTTAATATCACATAATATTTTTAAGTGACTTTAAAGTTTGAAAATGATCAATTACTGATCGATCCTCAAGTCACTTGAAAACAAAGTGTGATATCAACAAAAAAAGCGTTTTGTTTGAATAAAAATCTATTAAAGACAGAAAGACGATGGATCGATAGATGAAAAAAATTATAAATTATAATACTTTTATTGTAAATGTGAATAAACGTGAAAGTTACTTATCTTTCTATTTATTTAAATTTAAAAATAAAAAAACCGCAAGGCGTGATTTGGTTCAGAACTATTCTTTCATCGAAATTTTGAAAATATGGAAAACATATAATTTTAATCCCAATGCTACTCCGAATGTGAAAATAAATATATTCATTTTTCAAAGCATGAAAATAAATAAAGTTTATTATATTAAATAAAACAAAATGAAATATTATGCAATATATAAATGATATATTTGGAGTAGTAAATTATTTTGAACAAATTATCCACTCGTCAAAAGAAAAGCTGTGACTTATTCTTTGAAATTAGGAAAAGTAAAACTCTTGCTATGTTCCATTACTTTGTAATAACTGACACGTGTTACGGTCCTTGCGGATCATTATCAAAGTTAAAACTGCTCAATTTTAACTTTTATAATGATCTGAAAATAAAGTAATGGAACATAACAAGAGTTTTACTTCTCCTAATTTGAAAATTTGGTTCCATCAAGAGAGTAGCAGAACAAGTATCGATTATACATATTCTTTGAATAATTATAATAATAATCATTTATTTTCTCAAAAGATGTACACACATAAGTGATTATACATAAAAGAGAAATTATGAAAAATAATGAATTAATACAGATAACTAATTGTGTATGTGGTTATATTGATTTGTTTATAATTAATTATTGATTGTAGTCATTTATTACATATGGCTCCATCTCTATGAACAGTAGCTTTAATTTTTGTTTGTATTCAATGGTGCTATTTAGTTGCTTATAAGAATTTAGTAAGGTATTTTATACTTTTGTGATTGAATATAATGGTGATTTTTCATATTTAATTAAGTCCTGAATAGAATAATTATATATAAAATTACATTTTTTGTGGGATATTACGTTTGATTTTTGAATGGCAAAAAAGATTTTTTATGTTGCTATATATTATTGTTAGTAAGTTATTTTTCTTAAAAATACTTTTACATGAATCAGCGCATTTCAAATATTATGCGTACTGCGATTTTCTGAGCTTTAAATATTTCTTGAATACCTACTGAAACTCCCCAGCATATGATACCATGAAAATAATACACAGTTTTATTCCTTACTTCACTTGTTTATTTAAGCGTTAGATGTACACACTAGTTTGTTATTGATAATGTTCACCTTGTGAACGAAATGTACATCTAACGCTTAAATAAACAAGTGAAGTAAGGAATAAAACTGTGTATTATTTTCATTTACAAAACACTTCACGTAAACTCAAACCAAAAATAGTGATATGATACCATACCGAGATATAGAACAAAAACTAATTTTGTTCTTTTTATTACTGAGAAAATCTATATTACAATCACCCGCAATTATAAAATAAGTATTACCGTTATTAAAAATGCTCAATAAATAGTCCATTTTTGTAGAAACATATCCATGCTTCCAGAAGGTGGTTGGTAAATGGCAACTATTACGATCTGCGTCCCTTTCATATTGATATGCACTCCTGTACATTCGAAAACGTAAATCTCAGAAATGTTGGTGATGTCATCTCGTGGTGTAAGCTCCAAGTCCTCTCTATAATAGATAGATTCTTCTTCATGGCAATTTAATGGTCTGCAAAATAAATATTTTTACTGTAACCTTTTTTGCATAATATTTTAGCTCCTCTTCTGTTCTCCTGTGTTCCGTTAACGGTATAAACATACAGTCTGAATGTCTTGATATTAAACTATTAAATAGATCTATTGATGTACTTATTGATTGTAAATTTTGATTTAGAATTGACAGAAAAGAGCTCACAGCACTTTCTATATTATCACTTAATAAAACACTGACGTAATGTAAGGTTTCAAAAAATCGTTTTATTGTTCTACAACAATTGTTTCGCCACACAGTGGCTTCATCAATATGTATATATTTGTCATCTTGTTCAACAAGTAACGGCCTCATCAATCCAATACTTTATATATTAGTTTAGTTTTCTTTGGTATGATTTTTCTTGTCAATTAAATGGTTAATGATTTTATATTTGCTGGCAATGCATTATATAATGAGTAGAAATTAGAACTAGTTTTAAATTGTATTGTATAATGTACGGGTGATCGTATGATTACGTCATCCACATATTTCTTGAAAATAACTTGTATTAATAACACTAAATGGGGTGGGTTACTCCACACCTAGATATGATAAATTATATTTATTTATCTTTTATCCTTTCATCCATTACGGGTGTTGGACTTTATTTGTACAAGATGTCTTCGATATTTTCTTTTACTCTTCTTTTCCACTGATCTCTATCTTGTGCCATTTTCTTATTTCTCCCCAATCTATTTCTCTTCTTTCCGTTTTGTACTTGCTCGTTTCAACCCTTTCTCGGTCTTCCTGTTTTGCCTTGTATGTTTACCTCGTGTATTCTCTTCGTTAATTTATTCTATTCTATTCTGTATATATGTCCCAACCATCTTCTATTACTGATATTATTGGTTTAATATTGAGTTGTTCTCTTACTTCTGAATTTTGTACTCTGTCTCTTTTTGTAATATTGTGATTCTTTATGATGTAATTTATTATTTCCAGGAACTCTTCTTTCTCCTCTGCCCTATATGCTTCATAATTTCGGCTGTGATGTAATCTATACCTGGAGTTTTTCCTAGTTTTACTTTCTTGATTGCTGCTTCTACTTCTTCCATTGTTATTTCATTGTTTCCTCCATTTGTTCCTTATCTGTATTGTGGTCTGTTTCTGTTATTTCGTTAAAGTATTCTTTCCATCTTTCCAATATCTTCATTTCTTCTGTTTCTGTCTCCTATACTTGGCTGGTTTAATGTTCTTTTGCTCCTGGTTTGTTTAATTGTGCTGTAAAACAGCTATTGATTTTTTTTATTTGAGTTTTTTCAGTTTTTTACCGAACTCCTCCAAGTTTTGCTTTTTTGCTATTATGATTTTGTGTTTCACTATTTTATTTGCTATTTTATATATTCTGTAGTCTTGCTCTTTCAGTGTTTTTAAGTAAGTTTTCCAATTCTCTTTTTTTACTAGCTGCTTTATCTCTTCTGACCACTACCTGTTCTTTCTCTGCTTGTTTGGTATAATGCTTGTTGCTTTCTTGGGCTGCTTCACTTATGATTTCGTTGAATATTTTCCATTTGTTTTCCACTCCTTCTATTTTGTTTGTTTGACTATATTTTTTCTCTATTTTTGATTGGTATTCTTTCCTCATTCAATTTGTAGCTTTTTGTTTATATTCTTTTCGACTTCGTACTCTTCAAGTTTTTTGCTCCTGTGTTAATTTCCATTTTTACCAAGTAGTGGCCAGTCTCTATTTCAGCTTGTCTTGTTACTTTAAACTCTATCATCTTTTTCCATTCTTCTGCATCTAATAAAAAGTACTCTATTATTGATTTATCTTTTCTTGATCTAAGTTATCTAGTGTATTTCTGTATATCTTTGTGTTTGGATTTTGTGTTTGCTATAATGAGGTTGTTTGCTATACATAATTCCATAATTCTTTATGCCATTTTCGTTTCTGTCCTCCTCTCCCTACGTTCGTATGTATCTTTCTTTGACTTTGTTATCCTGCTCTACTCTTCCATTCAGGTCTTCCATGACTATTATGCTTCCTTTGCTATCATCTATTTCTTTTTGTAGTCTCTCGTAAAATTTCTCCTTTTCTTCATTTTTTGTCGTTTTGGTTTGGTGCATATGCCACAATTATATTCCATGTAGTTTCTTCCATTTTAATTTCCAAGCTCATTGTTCTGCCATCCATATATTTCTCGTTTATTGTGTTTCTTTGTCTTATTTTACCTCTCCTGCTTTGATCCTTGTTTTATTTCATTATCTATGTATATCTTGGGCCCTCTTAGATTTCCTTTGGCCCTTCTTATTTGATGCCGATGTATATTGAGCAACATTGGAGAAATTACGGCAGGCGATTCAAAATCGACGGCTAGGTCTCTTGTTCAGTGACGTCATTCTCCACCAGGCATCATACAGCCTGGATTACACAACAAGTTTTGCAACAATTCAAATGAGAAATGCTCACCCTATAGTTCAGACTTAGCTTAATATCATTTTTATTCATTCCATTATTTCGTCAGTGTTTTGAAAGCGTATTTCAGTGATTTGATGTCTTTTTATAAGATTAAAAGGTTAGTGTTATAAGCATAGGCTGATATACTTAACCTAGTAATAATTGGTTATTGGCCAGGTGAAACTTGCGCCGTGTTTTCTGTATTTATGTTTGTACAAATGAGTATGTTACTTTAATAAATCGCCCTCACCCTTTTAAAGAACTATTTATTGTAATAGTATCAATGGCGAATGGAACATGTCATCCATCTAATTGCTGACCTGAACTAACGTTGCTGCACTCTTGTTATAGCTAGTTCGACCGCAAATGTATGCGCGCCACTGGCGTTTATTTGTTATATTTTTTTAGAAAATAGATTACATCTATAGCAAAAAAGACTGGACTAAGGATATTATTTAGAAATACCAATATTTAAATTATTATTTTTAAAATTTAATTATTTGGTTTTCTACCTTTTTGCTTTAGAATATTTTATGTGTTCCCTCCATTTCTTTCTTGAGTAATATTCTTTACTTCTTCCATGTATTCCCATTTTTGCGCTTCATTTTTAAATTGTACTGTTCCAGTCATTTCGTCTTCGTCTTCCTTCCTCGGTTGTTTTTCCCTATTGCAAATGTTACGTATATTTTCTTTATGGTTCTTTCCTCTGTCATTCTGCATATATGCCTAGATCATCAGATCGGTCCCTCTGTTATGTTTTAATTTCTGCCTTTTGTTACCATATCATCTGCAAATAATAGATGTATCAACTCCACCTTTCATTATCCAATTTTTATTTCCTTCACCTTTAGCTTCTTTAAATGCCTTGTCTAATACTAGTGTATATAGCAACAGGTCTAGCACGCATCCTTGTTTCACTCCTTTCTTTCTTTCTTTCAAATGTTTTTAATTTTTCGTTCTTACTATATTTTTGTTCCAATTATACATGTTTTTAGTATCATTTTATCATTAGTTTTAGTCTTTCAATTTTTTCCATATTTCATTTCATACAACCTCTGACAATAAAGTTCGGTGAATAGTCCTATTATATTAACGTAGATGAAATATTAACGAAAGTTAAGATACTGTCCTTTGAAATAATCTTTTCTCATAACTATGCACCGCTGAGGTGTGCTGGAAACTTTTCAAGAAGGTTATTTTGGGATGGAGTTCAAAAGCCCCGTCAAGTTTCATTAGATGTCAGGAACATCATTAAATCTCTTTCTTATTTTATATGTTTTCTATAAATCTACAAAACACATGTCTATTTCTCTGTTTTTATTTATTACTTTTTCACTTATTGGTCTCATTATAAATATCTGACCTTGCGTACTTTCGAGTTTTCTAAATCTACATTGATTGTCCAGTATTATTTCTTCTAATTTATCTCTCAACCTTCTTTCTAAAATATTTTGCCTGGCATGTTGTTGATATACCTTTGTAATTTCCACAATTTCTTTTTATCTCCTTTCTTATCTTTATATGAGTTTTTTTTTTCATTCTCTTCGTATTTTTCCGTTTTCCATATTACGTTCAATAATTCTTTTAGTTTCTTTATTCCTCTATCCCTCATATATTTGATCATTTCAGGAGTTATTTCATTTAGTCCTGACGCCTTTCCATTTTCTTAGTTTTTTACTTATTACTGTTACTTCATCCTCTTTAATCTTGTCTAATGCTATCTTATGATATCATCTCTTCTTGCAGCTCTTCTTTTCTTCTTTCTATTTCTTATTCGGTCAGATCTTCGAAATATTGTCGCCATAGTTCTGTCTTCACCGTTAAACACTTTGTATTCTTTGCTATGTATTTTAGTTGCTTTAATGTTCCGTAAAATAGTTTCTGTTTTTCTTCCTACTTCTCGTTCATTATATTTCCAAACGTTGTCTGTGATTCTTGTTTTTTTAAATTTGTATGTGTGATTCTTTTATTTTTTCTTTTTATTCTTTGTAGTCCGCTATTCTTTTAGTTTACTGGTAATTTTTTCTATAAAATTTTTTCGGTTTTAGTTTTCTTTTTTGTCACCACTATTGTCTTTACTTCTTAATATTTCGTAGTACTCCTTCTCCATTTTTAGTATAATACTTTGAATATCTTTTATTTTCCTTTTATGTTACTTCTCTTTTTTCTCCAAATATCCTTTAAAGTGATTCTTAGTATTTGTCTTGTGCTGCCGTTAGTTTATATCTTTTTATCTTCGCTTTAACTTTTTTGTCTATGATTATACTTAGTAAGTAGTAATCCGAACTTTTACTTTTACGTTCTTTATTATTTTTGCTAATTAGGTAATATTACTGATCTCTCGTTCTGGTTGGTTGTATTTTTGTAAATTTATAAATGTCTTTGTGATAAAGTTCTTTATTTTTTACACATGTCTGGATTATTCTTTTATTATTACTATTTCTTGAATCTTCTTATTTTTTCTGAAAATTTACTAAACCATAATTTTACATTCCTGCAATTCCATGTAGATCTCCTAAGATCATTATATTTTCAAGATTTTTGTTTATAAGTTCTTATAAAATGTTTCGATATCTTCTTTCTTTGCATCTTCATTCAATCCTTGCTCTTTTATTTTAATTTCTATTATTAACACTATTTCATTTATTAATCTTTCATTTGTTTGGCCTTTATTTTGTTCTGAAGCTAATATAATTTCCTCTTGTCTTGCTCTTTCGGTTTGTTCAGCCTCCGACCACATTAACCAGCAACTTCCATGTATTCTCTGTATTCCTTTTTCTTTTCTTTTTGTTTCAGTTATTTCAAATTTTCTATTTTTGTGCCTTGGTTGGTTTTGTGTGAAATTTTAAAATCGAATTCCATTTCCTTGTGTATAAATTATTTGATTTTTTCTTATTCATTATCAGATCTAATATTCATACACAATGTAAATATTAATTTAAGGTAAATAAAATAAAGTTAGCTTTCATATATGGGCTCTTAAATTAAAGGTATCAACCGTCACTGTAATTTATTAGCCCATATATGACAGTTGACTTTATTTTATTACCGTAAATTAATATCGTCGCGTTTATTCTCTACATAAAGTTAAATAAGAACGCAAAATTATAAACGTAATATCAAAACTTTGAGAAAGTTATGTATTATATTCAATTTACTTTAATTAATACGCTATGTGCACGCATTAATAAATGATAAGAACACACTACAGAAGTTTAAAACTTACCGTAACTTGTAAACAAGATAGTGTACTTTACACTACAGCAGGTACATGAGAGGTTGGTTTATATAATATCCTGGCCTTAACAATACCGATCCGCAAAAGAGCTCCACGCTCTATCGCTTAAAACTTATAAAAGCTATCTATTAATGGAGAAATGCGGTGCACAACTCAATTACGGTATACGAGAACGTTTCGTATAATAAGGGTATAAGATGTTTTTAAACTTGTCTCGCTTTTAATAAGAAAGTGCTGTATAGCTAAATTGAAAATTTTATTTTTAGTATTCTTTTATACAATTTAATTTATGTTTTGTTTTTCTGATATTTTTATTTAAGCATTGCTATTTTTTCAGATTACCGATATGTTTTCTTGTATTTAGTTCTTAAAGCAAGAGCACAGTTAAAGACGTGATGACTTAATGTTATTACGGACTTATTAAACTGCAGTTTTAATGTTTTATGTTTTAATATTGATTAATTTAATTAACACATTAATTTATAAAGACTATACTATTCCTTTCAATTAAGCGACCATTTTTAAAATGTAGTACTATAATAAATTTTTAGTAAGTATTACTATAATGATAAAACCGCTAATGTGTTTATAACTTCATTACGTATTTGGCAGAAATTATTACGACAAATATATGCACCAAATAACTTGGTGCATATATTTTAAGTTAGAAGTAATATTTCTAAGTATCGATTTATATTCACAGTAAATAAGGCCAATGCCAAACTGGCATGTTGCCGACCATCTGCAGATTAAGGCCACAAATAAAGACGCCATGGAATGTAGCAATCCGAGAAACACAGTCTACAGCCTCTATATAGAGTGCTTAAGTGTAGATACCGACGATTTCTCCTTCAACATACAAACCACTGAAGAGCTAAGAACAGCAGTGGCTCTGCTCAGAAATAACATCCTAAAGGCATATGAATCCAGTTGTTCTCCTTCCAGGAATGTGCACTGGTGGAACAAGAATTTAGATCGCCTAAAGATACAAGCCAGGAAAACTTTCAACCGTCCAAAAAAAAAAAAAACAGGCAACTGGGAAGCCTATAGATAAACACTGTCGGTATATAATAAGAAGTTGAGACAATCGAAAAGGAAAACATGGAGAACGTTCTGTGAGGGAGTTAATGATACAACCCCAATAGCCAGGCTCCATAAAGTCCTGCACAAAGATCATTCGAACACCATCGGTATAATTTAAAAAAAATGGATGGGAGTTATGCAGAGGGGGTTTAAGAAAGTCTCACTGTTCTGCCAAAGACGCTCTTCCCAGGTTCAACAGCTGTGGACACCCAAGAAAACATTGCTCAATCTACTAAAGGAAGCATATTCTTTCCTACTAGAGAAAGCGAAAGTAAGGCTGGTAAACTCATTACCAAAAAAATAATTGAATAGGAAATTTGTAGCTTTAAATCCTTTAAATCATCAAGTCAAGATGGTGTTTTCCCTGCATTGCTGCAGCAGTGACTAGATATAATACTTCAAGCAATTTACAAAGCCAGAGGGTATCTTTCCATTCCATTAGAATACGTCCTGGCGTAAAGCTGGCTTTGTAAATTGCTTGAGGTATTATATCTAGCCGCTGCTGCAGCAATGCAGGGAAAACATTATCTGGGCTTGATGATTTAAAGGGTTTAAAGCTACCAATTTCCTATTCAATTATTTTTTGATATATTCATCCCCAAAGAAGGAAGAAGACCACTTGATGAGGTCAAATATTATCGCCCAATTAGCCTCTTTTCTCCTAAAAGTCATGGAGAAAATTATAGACAGCAGTTCGCCTATCAACCTGATAAATCCACTGTGGATGCACATAATAGCCTCACAAGAAGTATAGCACACGGAGATTACATTAGGTATTTTCGTGGATAATGAAGGATCGTTTGACAAAACAACCTTTAAAATCGTGGAAAAAGAGGCCATCAAGAAGGGTGGATAAAGGCCGTACATGAAAATCGTAGCATAACCGCAGGTGTAGGGAGTACATGACAACCACTGCAAAAGGATGCTATCGCCCCTGCTATAGTTTATCGTGTGGACGACCTTCTGGTGACCTTGGTCGATAAGGCTTATTATATGCAAGGATATGCCGACAACATAGTAGTTGTCATAAGGGGTAAATATGACAATGTCATATCTTCCTTAGCCCAAGATGCCCTCAATATCATAATATTTTGTCTGAGGGAAGTCTTTAATATCAATCGTGACAAAACTGTGGTGGTAGGTTTTACTAACCGCAGGAAAGCTCCTAAAGTAAAAGGACAAGAAATTACGCTGTGCGATCAGGAAAAGTATTTAGGTTTAAAACCAGATAAAAAACTTAATTAGAACGCGGCTCATCTAGAGAAAACTATCTGCAAAGTTACAGCGGCACTATGGAAATGCCGTAAGCTCTTTAGCAAATCTTGGGGGACTGAAACTCAAAAAGATACATTGGCTGTACATTATGGTAGTAAGACACATTATTACATATGGCTCACTAGTATGGTAGGTCAAGACTAAACAAGCAACGACAAAGGAGGAGCTTCAAAGTCTTCAGAGAATAGCGTGTCTTGGTCTCACGAGGGCTATGCACACCACCACTTCTGTAGCAACGGAAGCTTTACTAGGCCTACTTCCCCTGCATGAACAAATCAGTGAAAAAGGTCTAAGGAGGGCGATGAGACTGGACTGGCATGATATAAGATATAGATTCAGGTATTCAGAAATTCTAAACCTGATTAATTTAGAGTTCCTACAAAAACCGTCAGACGTGATGCGTACCAAATCTGAATCCGTATTGCCCTTTGAAGTGATTATTGACAGTCATCAAGACAGCCTGAAGCAAATCAAAAATCTAAAACAGAACGGTGTAATCTGGTATATGGATGCAGCAAAAAAGAAAACCGGCTCTGACATAGGCCCATACGGGCTTAAATATCAGTTCCTCTCGAACAAGGCCCATCAGTCTTACTGACAGAAAAATATGGTCAGGTTTCTACCAAGAATGGCTACAAAGGGGCACACATCTGCCTGATCTCAGACAGTCAGGTTAATCTTAAGAACCTCAAAGTGTACAGCTTCAATGCCAAAATTTCTTGGATAAGGCCAACAAGCTCACTTTTATGTTGGCCATACAAATATAATAAGTAAATAAAATGCCGATGTACTTGCCAGGAAGGAGCTGCTACTAGCATGATCGGACTATATGTGGGTTATCAAAAGCACATAGGAAAGGCATGATCCAAGAGTGACAAAAAATGAAAAACTGAGCATTAGATAAACGCACGACGTCAAAAGCAATCCAATTCAATTTCACCAAGCAGAGCTAAACAGCTCTTGCTCTTAACTAAATGCGACATAAGACTGGTCACGGATCTCCTCCCTTCACAAGATAGATATAATTGACGACACCACTTATAGACTATGTTGATTGTCAGAGGAAACGGTCGAGCACATCATATGCCTGTGTATAGCACTGGATACCACCAGACTAACCATAACCGGATGAAATTGACCTTGAAATTGAATTGTTTCACGGGCTGTATGGCACGTGGCACCGTCTTGTTAAAACCACATATTGGCAACATCAATATGATCCAACTTCGGCAGAAAGAACTGTGTGAGCATGTCGCGATATCGAGCACGTCACAGACACTGCTTGACCAGTCGTATTTTCAAAAAAGTATGGTCCAATGATGCATCCGGCCCAAAACCCGCATCAAACAGTGACACGTTGTGGATGCATTTATTTTTCGATAATCACATGTGAGTTCTCTGAACCCCAAACACGGCAATTTTGCCGATTATCAAAACCATCAAGGTGAAAATGTGCATTGCTTAGGATGATTTTGCTCGAAAAATTAGCATCCACTTTTTGCTGTTCAATGATCCATTCAACGAACTCTCTTCGCTGTGCATGGTAATTAGGCTTCAGTTGTTGTGTTAACTGAATTTTGTAAGCAATAAGACACAGATGTTTTGTGAGTATGTACTGTAGAGAGCTTGACCACGACGCCGAATTGATGTTCTGAAATTCTTACGCACTGCTTTGATATTGACATTTGCGCGGCTTTTTTTGGACGACCAATATGTTTAGCGTCTCCAACTGAGCCAGTCTCTCTAATTTTTTCAATTAATCTCTTCACAGTTGACGAATTTAAAGCACTATTCCGACCATATTTTGTATGAAATTTTCGAACTGTGGTCAACAAACTTTCATTACTTTTAAATATTGTTCAATAATGAAAACACGTTGCTGTATCGTGTAACATTCCATTTTTAGTAACCCTAAACTCTTGGCTGTCAGTTTTTTTTTTCAGAGCTGCCAACACCCTACTGCGCAAATGGCGGCCAATTCAAATCTTGCGTTAATTTTAGGACATCCTTTATATTTGTAAATAATATTTTGCTTTATTGTTATTTATTTACAGAAAATAAAAATCTTAGGTCTTTGCTTCCATTTTTAAATTTTCAACTGAAAGCTAAGTTTTTTATTCGACTTTTAAATTAATTGGACTCAAATATAGATTTTGTATCAAGTGTCCAAAAAAATCAAAGTCGAATTTGGTGAATGAAGTCGATCTATGTGTGAACTAAGATCATGCGTATGAAATTCTGTTTGCGGTAAAACAGTTACATGTTAAATATTAATTTTGTCGAATTGGTATTCAAAAGAAGGATTCATAAAACAATTTGCATTTAGTATTAAAAATGTCCTCCTACCATTCAGACGTATTTTACTGTTTTTCTTGAGGGAATTAAAAACGTTCTGCAACATTCAATAATTCTGGCTGATTATTTTTTCTGCAATTCTCTCTGGCTGATTTATCTAGCTTTTTTTCTGCAATTCACTCCTGCATTTGTAAACACTCACTTGTAATATTTAAATAGGCTCAATGAAAATATGATCTAAGAGAAAATTTATATATAGTATTCATTACGGTCGCCAAAAAATAATTTAACTTTTTAATATTGTCTGAAGCAGTGTCAGCTTTTGCTTTTTCTCTGTGGAAATATTGATTACTCATTTCTTCATTATCTAGTGAGATATATAGCCTATTATATGTTGCTTATTTTCAATTCTGAAGAACGTTTTGTAGCGAAACTAATGTATTTATTTCCACAAAACACAGTTACCAAAGGCTTGTACTGAATTTTAAAATGAATAATTCCCTAGGCAGCTATTTGAAAAATAAAAAGATAAAACAAAAATTGTTTCCTGCAATAGAGGAAATCAATATACTCCAACCACAGTCCAAATTTCAATTATAAAATTCTATACGAAGAGAAGAAAGGGCAGAAAGTAACACTAATGGAAAGACCTGAATTCTATTAAAAAAAAAAACAGATAAACTACTAAATGATTAATAGGATTAATCTAATTCACCCATATTAAAGATGATTTCACTTAGTAACAATTGACCCCCACCCACACCAACAAGGTATAGTACGATATATTATTTGCCTGAAGACGGCCTAGTGAAACAGTTATAGTAAAGTTGAATAAGGTATTTTAATATCAAACACACTTTATTAGTTAAATAAAATATGAATTACAAAACTCCTAAGAACAATTGGGGACAGAATATAGTGTCTTACCTATTTTACACCCATTAGGTAAATAAAATTCAATAATTAATGTTAAGCACACTTTAGAAAGAATGTTTACAATAATCTATTAATACATGAAATGTTAACATGATGGTTTTAGCTCAGAAATGAGCTTGATTAGTTTTCTAAAGCCACTTTCGTTCTCAATTTTTGTTGAATGAGCTATGCTGTCAGTTTATAGTTATTTTGTTTAACATGTTTTTACATCTTTTACAAAACGCTATACTGATACAGACAAAGCTCTGTAAATGATCTCTACAAATTAATAGTTTTTTACAGTCTGCTAATACAAAACTTTCTGTGACAACGTAGGAAATTCGTTTTTGAGTTACGTGAAGATTTAATTAATAAACTTGTAAAAAAACACTAACAGCTTTTTCACAGTTGTGTCAAAAAATATTATAATATGGAATGGAATAAAACACTTTCTTCACAGTTGTGAAGAATGCAAGAGATTATCATCTGAATTTATATTTATTTCAATCTTTTCGTTAAAGGTTAATGTTATTTAATTTTGGATTACAAACTTACCAGCAAAAAGATCTTAAGTTTAACTTATTAGAGGGATTGGAAATCAAATGGGCCATCATCAGAAGGGATTATCTGCTTAATAACTAGCATGAAATAATCAACAACGACAACGTTATTAACGCCGTAATTTCCTACAGTGGAAAGCCGTCAAAGGTGTTCTATGCAGTGTGTTGACATCAATTCCGACATATACATCCAATGCCCCGAGAATTGTTACCTGACAATTTTATATCCAAATTAGTTAAATCAGTAAGGACAGAAACACGCATCAGTTACCTGAATAAATATAGAAATGAAACATAACAAGTTCATTACTTCTCCCAATTACAAGTAAATTTTGAAGTGCTGAATTTTTTTAACAATAACTTAGACAAGTATGTAACGCCTCAAATATGTCCCAGTAGGAAAAGTAACCACAGTTTTGCAGGAAAATTAATACATTCTGCACTTGGGCAATGCAATACTTTCTGATACAATTGCAGAATTAAAATCAATAATATTTTTTACAAATGATGGTAATAATTTTTTGTCAGTGTTACGAAACCAATTGGCTAATACGTAAAATTATCCTTTACATATACATCTATTCTGAAAATAATAATTATATGGTTTCAAGAGAGATTAAATAATATTGCTAAGCATTTGTTCAAATTTTAATTAATATCATTATATTATTTATTGTATGTGGTTTTCGTTTATATAATAGTTAAGCTTTCTTAATTATACATTTTTATCATTGTAGCAAGTTAAACAATAATTATGATTTTTAATTTCATTTCAATTGTCACTTATACGAATCAATAAATGCTTAAACTAGACTCAAGATTTAACTTTTAACTTTAACTAATTACATGATTCAAAAATATATGTGAAGTGGGTCTAATAGCATCTAATGTACAACTCATTATTCCATAAATTAAGTTTTTACAAAGAAATAAAGTTTTTATAGGATCACTAAGTAAGTGTCTTACCATTTCATTCCCAGCTGTTTGGGAGTTTGATACAACCTTAAAGTTGGTAACGATCGTACTATTGGGATTCGAGAGCCCTTTCTGTTTCTCTTTCCGCTGCTGTTTCTTTCTGGGCCGCACCGCCTCCATCCACGAACGCAATTTACTGCCGAACATTTTTCCTGAAAAAAGAAAGAAATCAGAAAATGACATTAATAAAAAGAACGGGAAAGATGGAAAGGGGTCTCTAATATTTGGCGTGGAGCGGCCCCGGGCTATATATAATCTCTGGCTTAATAAAATATATCAGCGACTAACTCTAAATTGAAAATAGATACTACGGGCGCGTCGTATTTCTCCTTTATTTTACATTTAGCTCTCGACTCTGCACCGTGAACTCCGCGTTGCTCGAGAAATCCAATTATATTCCGGTTATTCCCAACTTTCTGGAATGGATCACACGTTATAAAATAAATTGAAAAGGGAAAATTGTATTATGTAAACTTTTAGCTGCTACTAATGAAATTTTAATCTTAAAAAGTAACCGAATTCACCTTGCCTTTTTAATGGAAACATTTTTATTACAATATAAAGTTTAATATAAGCAATGCAATTTCAAAAATACCTTATTTGTCGGGTAACTTATTATATTTCGAGACAACTTCTTAAATTCAAAACTAATGAAAAGTATTAATTTAGATTTTTGTTTTACGAAACTTTATAAGTATTCTTTACTGCACATAATTCTTTGTAAAGTAAGTAAAATAAAAGATTGTTTTGAATACTTTTTTTCTTTGTAACTCAAAATTGTGTTATTTTTTATTGTTTTGAAGTGCATATAAAGGGATATTTATCTAGAAATGCAATAAAATATTAAATTAAAAAATACGAAAACATTTCATGAATCTACAACAATGAGTCTTACTAAGACTACAAAACAAATTAATTTGAAACAACTACTTCTCTAGCTAATACTTCGACAGACATTGAATAATACAAATTAATTTGCGTGTTACAAATAGTACAACTATTAAAGCAACACTAATTTGAATGAAATTATTTCTGTTGAATAAACTACTACTTTAGATTGTTTAAATGTAACTATAACATGAAAAATTATAAATAATGAATTTTAAACTGATTTCATTAAATTAAATTAGCAAAAGCAATTAAAAAATCTAGCATTCAAGTTTATAATCATCTGCAGACACGTGTTTCGAACTCGCTCTCTTCAGTACAGCTTTATTATAAAATTGATTTTAAATACAAATAAAAACACCTACTAAAATAAATATAATGAAATATGATAATAAATATAATTAAATAATATAATATAATGAAATAATATAATATAATAAAATATATTTCAATAGCATATGCCAGACATTTTCAGAATCCATTTAAGATAATAGTAAATATTGACTTTGACAATAATTTTGACATTGTAAACGACTAGTACAATTCCTTTAGTCTTGATCCTTCCCTTCTTCAATTCTGATGCTAAAATAAAAGAGATGGATGACTATGAATTGTTGCATTCTGGTAGAAACACATCCCCTGACCACGATAACATCCCTATTTTCATCTTCCTAATATATGCAATGCCATTTACCCTACATTACATCCAAGTAGCCGAAAGTCCCGCACTGCAAACTCTAACCAAAATAAGATCTCAATAATACTTTCTATAACCCATCCAATGAATTGCTATGTAAAAAACTTAAATCACACCCGCACCACAATGTACTCTAGCTATTAATGCAATGTAGCAACTATAGAATCTAAATTAGCCCTCTTCAATTAAGGATAATATCGTGTTTAAAATGGTTCAGAATGAGGACTTTTTGTTTGCTTTGTATGTTCATTATCTGTTAATCATCTAATCGATATTGTTATTAGTGGTTGCTTTGTCGACTGGAATTTGGCTGAATAATAATTTTACTTGGAAATTTACGATCGTATAATTGGATTCTAATTCATCATTCTTAATCATCCTAATGATTCACAAAAACCCACTCAACGTCTATACAGACAAAATTGGTAACATACATGAAAAGTTATAAAGTTATTGGAAAAACCTTTAAACTTGAAATTAGAGTAGAAGATAGGACAACCAAAAAGAACGAATACTATTAGAAAGCCATTTGCGGATTGTAACAAAAAGTAAACCAAACAGACTAATCATCGAGTTAGCTCCCGACGTGAAAAATGCATATTAGCTACCAAGTATAGTGACCAAAATGCATCTCTATTTCAAAATATTTCCAACCATTTCGGACCACGCCGACACTATAATACGGCAAATTCTCCACCAATATTTACGTTTTCTCCCTTATAAAATGGCAGTTGCGTACTAGTTCAAGGAGGGAGTTTTTGCTGAAGCGATGCTCCAACTTTTGGAAGATGAGCCTAATGCGATTTTGATAATGAGCGACGAGGATCATTTTTATCACAATGGTGTTATGAATCGTCAAAACTTCCGATACTGGGCCTCTGAAAATCTTTGGTGTCATCGGGCCCCCTACTTGTTTTTAAGAACACTGTGACCGTGATAGCTGATAATTACGGATTATTGGTTATAGGTTAAAATAGGGTGCTAGTGAGGTGTGTTAGCCTCTATTGAACTGCGACCTAAAATATCTATTGTTCTACCCTTAACCAATCACTTCCCAATCAGTTCCACGTCCTCCATGAACCTGGTAACTTTCTTGGGGATGATATTGCTCACTTCTTCGTGGGTTAATCGGTCCCTTCCAAACTGTGAAAGACGCTTGTAAATAATCGCAACACAAGTGCATAGTATATGCTCGGTCGTTTCATCACATAATCTGCAGATTCCACTTTCCTCTTTTCCCATTTTCCACAAATGGTATCGGAGGGCACAATGCCCTGTCATGAGTTCTTAGCTCGTTCCTTGTGAGATCATTACGGGAATATGATGAACAACTTTTAGAGAACTGAGCTGAGAGGACGACGAATCAATCTACGAAATGTTTGGTTTCAATAGTTTGGTTTCAATAGGATGGAGCTACGGCCCATACTATTTGAGTATCGATGGCTCTTTTAGACAAATGTTCCCTAATCGCACTGTCTCCAGATAAGTCATTTCTCTATATGCGAATATAAACGGTCCTAAATTCCTTTATTAATAGTGAGTAAATTTGATATTTGATAGGCTCCACACTGCGTATTCTTTATTTTTGTACAGTGAATGCGATTTAAAAGGTAGGATTTTAATAATTTATGTGCAATCTCTTAAACTCCACAACGGTAAAGCTTTGAGAGCAGTAATTCGTGGTCTATTGTATCGAAAGCTTTCGATGAAAAATATTCCACATATTAGGTTATTATTTTCAAGATTTTGTAAAATCCACTTTATATATTCAAATAATGCGGTGTCAATGCCTCGTCCTTTAAGAAAACTATGTTAAGAGTTTGAGATTAGATTGTGTTTGTTAATGAAATCAATTAGTCTAATATATATTAATTTTTCAAAAATCTTTGAAAATGAGTTGAGTATACTTATTGGTGTATAGTTCCCAAATTCATTGATTTCTCTCTTTTTATATATTGACACTATTAGTGATAATGTTAATTGATCTGGATATACTCCCATACTTAGAGATTTATTTATGATCTCGCACAGTGGGGTAGCTATATATTATATGCATCTCTTGATTATTTGCATTGGCACTTCGTCATGCCCTGCACTAGAATCATTTCTAAACCATGAACAATAATTATAATTTCTGATTTAGTGGTCATTTTCATAAATATAGTTTTGTTGTTTAATAAAAAGTTCTCTAAATCAGCTACAGAGTTTGAAAATTGTAAGTTTTTTGAAATGTCATTAAAAATGTATTGAATTCATTTGCTAGCTCACTAATGTTTTCATGATCTAGAATTTTTTGTACTTCCGGTTTACTAATAATGTCTCTGATTGTGTTACATGTGCCCTTATTTTTATTGCTAATTCTAGTAGGTACTTCTATTAAATATTTTATATTGAAATTAACATTTTTTTTAATTAACATGATTGCAAGCTATTAAAAAAATATATTAAAGTCACTAACTATAAAGAAATGTTTATGCTTATTTGATAATTTATCTACTAAGTTGTGAAATAAATAATAAAATTCATTTAGATCTCCCAATGGAGATCTGTATATAAAAATTATATCAATTTCTGTTGTTCGATCGCTTTTAATGTGAACTCCCACTTTGTATATGCGGCCAGGTCCAGTGGTGTACATTCGTTAGATTCATCTATGAAAATGGCCACTCCCTTATTTTTTTATTGAAACTTTTTATTTGAATTAGTTATAATTGATCTTCATCAAGCCAGTTTTCGGATATGCATAGGATATTACATTTGACTTCTTCTGTTAAGGTTATTATCAAAATCAACTTCTGGAATCAAGTAATGTCAAGGTTCAAAATAAAGATAACCCAGATATATCAATAAAAAAAGTCTCTTATAGAGTCCCCTATTCATAAGAGAAGATTGTAATATGTTGGTGATTTGAAACAATATTATTTTTAAATGAGACATCAGCATTACAGACATGCAGTAAAGAAATACTTGTAAAAAAGCAAAAGACTTTATTGCATTTAAAACAACATCGAATTATTGATGGAGATATATTGAAATTGGTGTTTGAAGTGTAATGGTTAGCAATTATTTTCTATTCTCCTAAGATAAAAAGCCCGCGGCTACTAAAAGTTGTTAACATGTACGCGATCGAAAATGTATCCACAGAAATTGAAGAACTTTGCAATTTGAACTTGTATTCGCCTAAAGTATACTCGTATTGCCAGAACAATTCCTCTTCCAAAGTGGTAACAGGCAATAACACGTGGGCCAGGCTTTCAAACAAATTCCGTAGAAGTTTTAAAACAGAAGGTCTTAGACGTCACATAAGCCAATTATAGCATCGCGACTGAGGGAGAGTCTATAAGTGCCAATAGTTTGAAGTCCAATAGAAACAAGTATAATATACACGTTATTTACAGTTCAAATAAAAAAATCATAAATAATATCAACGAGACAACACCATATAAAACCACCGAAAGGACGAGCCAATCTGCATTACTTCATTTCTAGAACAGAAAACCAAGATATTGATATTAGTCAGCACTTAAAAAGGGAATTACATATAACTAAGATTATGTTGCTGAATAACTTTTTAACTTCACTGATAACCTAAGAAATATGATAAGAATTAATACTGAATATATTCCCACATTTTGATTTTGACTTGACTTTTCCTATGAACTTTGTCTTATATGATTCAAACTGCCATATCTTTATAACAATGGCTTAAATCATGATGATCAAATATATAGATTGCACAAGATAAATATAGAGACACCGTTAAGGTGACATTTATTGTCTAAACAACGCAGAACGTTGGTACGTGCAGTTGGCAGCCTGAAATTATCCATAGGTACGTTGCATAACGTTTGTCTCTTCTAACAGCCAATGAGGTCATATTGTGACGATCGAGGAGATTATCCTGAGCTATTCCAATAGGAGGATACATACCATATTGCTATAATCTACGATGAATACGATCCAGTGGAAGGGAGCGAGATGCATACATTGGATACCAGATTAGGGATCAGTATTCCATTTTACTAAGTACAAAGGCGTAATATAGGGATTTAATTGTTTCTATGTTGAAAATCCCGACTGACTCTGAATATAAAACCTAAAGATTTAGATGCGGCCGTACAGACAGAAATCACCATCTATAAATTTATTTCCTCATTTAACAGTGACATTAGCGATCATGAAGTTTTTTGTCAAAAATGACACCAAGATCCGTAAAAATATCAACACAAGATAATTGGTGGTCAGATATGTAGTAATTATAATCAGATGTTTTGTAGGTACGATTATAGTGCACAACTTGACATTTGGCTGTATTTAGTTTAATATTAACACAGGAGCACCAATTAGCGATGATGTTTAAGTTTTATTGCAGACTATGAATGTCACTCTGTGATTCAATTTTAGTGTAGATTTTAAGGTCGTCAGCATATGCTAATAGAGGACATGTTAATAGATCGAGCAGGCCGTTAATAAAAATATTGAATAAGAGAGGCCCCAAGCAGGAACCCTGGGGAACACCAGTGGGAAAAGTAATTACGTAGGATTTATAGCCGTTATATGAAACATAACATACTCGGTTACTTAAATAAGATTCAACGAGTTTAGTGAGTGCTGCCGCAGCACCCAAGGAAATAAGTTTTATTAATTAACAGCATGTGCTAACGAAACTAATCTTCCTTCTAGCCCTTACATTAATAATTAACTTATATATATATATATATATATATATATATATATACAAGGTGCGCCAAAGAAACTTATTTATTTGAAAGGTCAATAAAAACAAAAGTACTTCAGTTATTGTTTTAATTCTTTTTTATTTGAGAAAACAATATCCCAAGTTTCTTTTCATTCAGTTTTGAAAATCACATCGGTTGAATGCACTGATTAAGTCGATTTTTTAAGTTTATCTCCATTCTTCGCAGCATATCAATCGGTATGTTGGCAATGGTCCGTGGTCAAACGACATAAACCAGGGATTTCAAATAACCCCATAAATAAAAATCGCACGGAGCCAAATCTGGAGAGCCATGGGAGAACGCCTCTGAGAGAGATGAGGCGGTCGGGGAAATGTTATCACAACAAATCCATTGAGCCTCGTGTTGTGTGTGCTGCGGCTCCATTTTGCTGAAACCACACGTCTCTAACGTTCATTTCTTCGAAGCTTGGAAGAAAAAATTCCTCGATCATGTTCCTGTAACGAGCTGAATTCACGTAACTGAGCGTTCGTTTTCTTCAAAAAAATAAGAACCAATTATTCCATTACCGATATCGCACACCAGACAGTAACTCGTTCACAATGAAGTGGCTTCTGGTGAAGTTCACCTCAAGAACAACATTCGCGACGCCGTTGCCAACATACCGATTGATATGCTGCGAAGAGTGGAAATAAACTTCAAAAATCGACTTAATCAGTGCATGCACAATGGGGGTCGCCATTTAACTGATGTAATTTTCAAAACTGTATGTTACCGAGTTCGTGCATTTGATGATGTGTGTGATCGATTTCTTATATAATTGTAATCTATGCCTTGGAATCGTAAGGAGACCACGACTTCTAATATTAATGTTATGTATGTCACTTCTATATGAGATTTTTTAATGCAAATATGGTGGGCACTTTGTGCTAAGTATTTTATAATATGTAGCATACGTCCATTATGCATGTTCAACCATCCACATTCTTGTAGTTTATGCAAGATTCTGGCTCTGTGTTGAATCTTAAAAAAAAGTCGCAAACACGAGTTTTGCATCCTCTTTATTCTTTGCACATCTTGTTGAGTTATGAAGTTGTTGTAAAGAGTATCACAGTAATTAAAATTTGAGAGAACCAGAGTGTCGCATAAGAGCACCTTGGTATTTTTGATCTTCGTAATAAATGACTAGTATTTTCATTAAATGTAAACTTTGAGTCTAAATAAAGCCCAAGGTTTTTTACAGAGTTGCTTACGGGGATATGTTGGCCATTTATTGTAATTTGTAGGTCTCTTGCTGAAATAGTTTGGCTTTTAGTGGGTTCAAATACCATTAATTTTGTTTTAGACTCATTAATGCCGAGTGAGTGTATAGTAGACTGCTTTGCTAAAGTGTGTTAGTCCAGATTAAGTTTATTCTGTGCATCTGCAATATCTTGTGTGTTGAATAAAAAGTACAGTTGTATGTCGTCAGCGTAGAGGTGATAAGATGAATGAGATATATCATTGCATAAAGAAGAAGTGTACATTGAATAGATTAGTGGTCCTAAAATAGTGCCCTGACCTACACCACACGTCACATTGAGATGATGTTTCTTTATCAATAAGCACCCTTTGTGTTCGGTTATTAAGGTAACTGCTCAATAATTTTATAGCGTCTGGTCCAAATCCAACAAAATTAAGAATAGATATTAATGTTCGATGGTTTATCATATCGAAAGCTTTACTGTAGTCTAATAGGACGAGTGCAGTAACCTTACCACACTCAGTAGCTTGAACAGTATCATCTACAATGTTAGTAAGGGCACTACAGCAACTAAAACCAGGTCTAAAGCCAGATTGTACATTTGGTAGAATGTTATAAGTGTCTAAGTGATTTTGTAATTGTTTCTTAAGTACTTTTTCAATGATTTTTAAAAGTGCAGGTAGTATCGGGGGTTGTTATTTTTAGGTATGGGAATAACAAGTGAATCTTTCCATAAATCAGGAAAATAACTTTTATTTATACAAGAGTTAATTATATGGGTCACGTATTCCAATATAGCAGGACAGCATATTTTAATTAATTGAATGTTGATACCATCAACGCCTGTGGCGTTAGATTTAACAGATTTTAAAACGTTCAACACCTCCAAGTCGGAAATAGGTACAAATTTTAAAAGGTTATGAAAATCAGTTTTTTTATTGTTATTATAGAAATTTGATTTATTTTTATCAGGAGGAATTGGCTGGACTTGATTAACTAGATCGTGATTAATTAGATTTACATGTTTGAGGTGTTCAGGAATAGTTGGGGTTTTCTTTCCGTAAACATTAAGTTTTTTTAATAAAATGTTTTAAAATCCTTTAGTTCGTTGTAATAAATTAAATAATAAATTTAAAAATACGAAAACATTTCGTGAATCTACAACAATGAGTCTTACTAAGACTACAAAACAAATTAATTTGAAACAACTACTTCTCTAGCTAATACTTCGACAGACATTGAATAATACAAATTAATTTGCGTGTTACAAATAGTACAACTATTAAAGCAACACTAATTTGAATGAAATTATTTCTGTTGAATAAACTAATAAATGATAAAATGTACTTTAGATTGTTTAAAGTAACTATAACATGAAAAATTAAGAAAAATGAATTTTAAACTGATTTCATTAAATTAAATTAGCAAAAGCAATTAAAAAAATCTAGCATTCAAGTTTATAAAAAATATTATATCATTTTCAGGTCATTAAGTGATATGTCTGGTACAATTGCAAAGTATCAAATCAACCAGTGAGACGGCATTAGATAGAGCAGTAGTATCAATTAATGTAAAAGAAATGGTTTTAGGTATAGCAAAGTCGACACCAAATCCTTTTGAGCAATTAACAGTTGATTTTTTTTTTCAGTACGAATAACATTGTAATTAGTAGGAGTGTCACACATGAAGATTTGGAAGCTTATAAACCTTATAATCTAGTCTTTGACTATGATGTGCTGATGAAATATAAATAGTTTGAAACTGGTTTGTAGCCGAAAACAATAATTTAAGATAAATATAAATAAGATAAGGGTTAACTCCATAATATAAATACTATTATAGTTGTTGTGAAAGTGAAAGTGTACAAAACTGTAAAAATGACGAACACAACGATTCCTTCAGTAGTGGAGAAACCGCGACACAATGGGACTACAACCAATTGCACATCAGGTACTTTAAAGATATAATCATCCAAAAAAAAACATCATAATAAACAATCAGCAGGATAATATTAATTTTCTAAAACAACAATTATTGCTATTAAATACAATGTTTATTTTAACACCATACACCCCATCTACCAATGAAGGAGAAAAGTGTCAACCGCTACCTATTACCGACAATAAAACAACATCTGCTGATACATCTATTAATAACGTCAATGATTCCTACAAAATGGATATACCGACCGAACATATACCGACCGAGCAAAATTCAGACAAAAGCACTTCCATCGAACGTGTGAGCAACAAGCCGAACAAAAAGGAGTCGACCATTAAAAACCTATCTAAATTAGACACTGTGTCTCTCACAAACAACGTAAACAACGTAAACAATCAATTGCCACCTGGAAATAAAACAATAAATAATGTGACTGGGATAAATTCTAATAATATCAATCACGGCGTAATAGGCAATAAAAACGACAACGAACACGTAGTGTATACACCAGAAGGAAAAAAATGATATCACGTCGGTAAGTTCAAACAGGATTATAATGAAGAGAAATTAAGAGCCCTATTAGCAATAAAATTTCGTAATGTTTCATTTAACATTGAAACATTTGATCGAATAGACCACATAGCTGTTTCAAGATTGGCGCCCCAGAAGACATTGGCGACATATTATCAAATCCCGAACTATGGGATATTTATAAGCGACTTTAGATTTTTTCGTAAACAAACCTACAAAAGAAGTTACAACTTGCACAGTAGCGGCAGAAGATATAAGAGTAGAAAATAGGGATATATATGAAGACTCTACTTCACCATCAAGAATAACGATGATGCAAATAAAATCCAGAAGCATTAGAAACAAGAATCTAAACCTTAAAGTACTACTGAGAGAACAACTCTTATAAGTATTTGTGAACACTGGTTATCTGATGATGAAATAGTTAATTTTCATGTAAACGATTATTATAGTGTGAATTTCTTTTGTAGATCACAATCTAAAGGTGGAGGAGTGATGATTCTTGCGAATGAGAGTTTTGCAGCCAGGAGCTACAATATGTCAGAACCATCTCTCGAATCTATAACCGAATTTACTAGTGCTCAATTTGAAATTAAAGCTAAAACGAGTATATTTATTTCAATGTATCAGCCAGATAATCACTGAGACACCCTTGTTAAATAATATTTTAATTTTAGTAACTCTGAAATTTGATAATATTTATTGGCGGGGATTTCAATATTAATTTATTAGATAAAACAAACGATACAAAATCTCTATTAAATACAATGCAACAATTTCAATTAAAACAAACAATATTTAAACCTACAAGAACAAATTCTTTATTAGATAACATTTTTACAAATTACAATGAACCGCTAGAATCAATTAATGTTTTCTGTGAGTTTTCGGACCATGATGCGATTTTATTAAGCGTATTAAATATAAAAGAAAAAAATAACCTTAATTCATACAATGCACGTGTGTATTCTGAAGAAAATCAAAAGCAATTTCTTACGTATCTGCTTAATGAAGACTGGTCAAAAATGTATTCTAATAAAGGTATTATTGGAAAATATGATGTTTTTTTTGATTGCTTCAAATATCACTTTGAAATGCCTTTTCCTAAAATAAATAAGAAAGTAAAAACTAAGCCTAAGAAAAATTGGATCACTAATGAAATTAAAGCATTGTCAAAAAAATTAAAAGAGCTACACTGGTTATGTGTAAATACTGGAGATAATAATTTAAAAAATGAATATAAGAAATTGAAAAAAGAGTATAATACAAAAATTTCAAATGCTAAGAGAAGTGCCACTGATAAAATATTAATTAAATCTAAAAACATAATAAAAACAAGCTGGAATATAATAAACACAAACTTGGGAAAAACAAGAAAAAACAAACATGTAATAAACCTAATCCATGAAGGCAAAAATATATCTAACCCTTGCTCTATAACTAATATAATTAATGATCACTTTATCGAAAGCGCTGACAGGGTGTCATCTAGTCTAAAGCATGATACAGATAATAAATATAGTAGCACACATAATGACCTTAGTTTTTCTATGTTGTTACAAAAAACAAACGAAACTGAAGTAGAGCAAACAATACTATCAATTTCAAATAAAATGTCAGAGGGACCCGATGGTGTTCCAAATTATATCATACATAATGTAGCTAGTATATTGGCAATTCCATTAACACACTTAATAAACGAATCTTTTAAACAAAGAAAATATCCGGATAAATTAAAACTTGCGAGGGTAGTCGCAATACCTAAAAAAGGAGATCCAATAAATGTAAACAACTATAGAGCTGTCTCTAATTTATCAGTTTTTGCTAAAATTTTTGATAAAATAATGTATAAGAGACTTGTCAAATTTCTAACTGATTATAAATTATTATCTCCAACGCAACATGGTTTCATCAGTGGAAAAAGTACAATATCTGCATTGCATGATTTGACTACACACACTACAGAATACTGGAACACTGGATAAAGGGAATTTTGTAGTAGCTATTTTATTTGATTTGACAAGGGCTTTCGATATAATTGACCACAACATATTGTTAAGAAAGTTATAAAAATATGGGTTAAATGGTCCTGTCAAAGAATCGATAACATCATATGTAACCTTTTGATTCATATATTATTCCGTGTGGAATCTCCCTACATATGTATTAAATAAATAAAAATAATTTCTATCATGATTTGAATAAAAAACTAATTCAAATAATATTAGTAAAAATTTATAATTTCTTTTTGTTAATCTCGATGGTTTACCTTTGAAGTGATATTAAAGGCGAAAAAAAAAATAGATATCTGGCCAGCCAAAATAAATTACTGTTAACTGAATTACAGAAGATGTTTGAGCATGCGTCTAGAATTGACTCCAATAGTGGTCATTCTTTAATATAAATAATTTTTAAATTTTTAATAAGGTAACTATATCAAAAATAAAGGTCATAATATATGTATTTGTTAATTCTTTCTGTAAAAACTATGAACATTTATAAGATTTTAATCAAGAATTTTTCTCGGTATACGACCTTCTTCCCGCAATAGTGGGGTGTATTTTAACTTACTTATAAATAAGTAATAACCATAAAACTCGCAATTTAAATCTATAATTTGATATATATTTAATAATTACAGATCAATTTAATTTACCTTCAATCATAATTTGCTTTTTAACAACTGCAAAAACGTTTTGAGCTTCATTGCGTATAAGAACGATCTGTAAAATGTTTATCATGATATAAACGCCGAAAGCCGATTTTATAGATTCCGTATGTCAATTATGAGCGGACTACGTATTGTGTCTGTGAGAGTTTTATAAAAATTGTGATTTGGCGACCGCAGCGCGGAGAAGATTCTGCAATATTCAAGATTTTCGCCACTTAAATGAGGCGTCAAGCATACCTTTCATTCGAAAATGGATAAAAAAAGTTTGAAGAGACCATACAACATTGGAAAACCAAAAATAAGATCAAGATCGCCTAGAAGGGCGAAAACGCGCAAGTGCTTTAAATGTGCCTATATCATCATTACACCGTTTCATCATCATTATACACAAAGATCTAAAGCTGAACCCCTATCAAATTCAATTGGTACAAAAATTACAGCTTCAGGACGCCGATCAAAGGCTAGACTTTGTAAACCTAGAAACTGAGCCTACTTCAAAGTTTTCAACATCTTGTTTTCGGATGAAGCTAATCTTGATCTTAATGGGCATGTGAATAAACCGAACTGCCGCTACTTAAGTGCGACAAATCCAAAATGCAAGCATCAGATTCCCCTAAAGTGATTGTATGAGCTGCGATGTCGGCACGATTCATTTTTAGCCCTTACTATTTTGAAGATAAAAGAGGACATACAGTTACAATCAATTCGGAGAGTTATGTGGAGATGTTAGACAACCTATTAGTGCATGAATTATGAAGCTTTCCCGGCTATAATCAAAAAACATGGTTCCAACAGGTCGAAGCAACGTCGCACGCACACGTCTAACACGTCGCTGTCACGAGTTCTTAAAATTTTGTCTAGCAAATTGATTTCCAGGAATCCCTATAGATTTTTTTCTGGGGGATTATGTCAAATCTAAAGTTTACACATATAAACCAACTTCTCTGGCGCATTTGAAAGAAAATATCCATCACGAAATGCAGCCATCACAGAGTTTACATGCCGCCATGTGAATGTGTTCGAATAACTGAGTGCATTAACTGTGAAGGTTTACATTTAAAAGATATTATTTTTAGGAAATAAATTCCCAAATTGTTTAATAAATAATAAACACATTTTCGCTAGATGGCTCATCTTTTTAATTGGTCTACTATAAAAAACTCCAACCTTGTATTATTATAACAAAACTTAATCTTAGATGTGGAAAGCCCATTTAGCACTATCAATATATAAATTCTGTAAAATCGATTATATAATGATAATATATTCTTAGTAACATAATAAATGAACTATCTATTTTAATTACAAATTTTTGCGATTATTTATTTAGTACTAATTGATTTGTTTATCCACTTCTGCCATAGGAGAATAAATTAATCTCTTCAATTTAAAAATTAATTTTCGCATCGTTGCGTATTAATCTCGGGCAACAGAGCAAGTAATTACTGCGGATAATATGAAGTACACCGAGCGTCGATTTATTTTAATTATAAATTTATAAAATTATTAACCTCGGCATGATTTAATAACATTTTCAAACGTTTACTTGGCTGGTTTTCCTTTTGATCAATTATTAACCTGAAAGTCCGGAAGTATTACTAAATCAATAAACCGTCGGAGTTGGAACTTTTCAATCCCGTAGTCCTCAGCAAATAAGTGTTTGTGTTCACAAATAAATTATACGATTCTATTCTATTCCAACAGATACAATGACCCTTACTTCACCTTTTCCTCCCTCCGGGCGCCCAGAATTGAAACGAGGTATTAAACAACGTTGATGAAAATGCGACCTGGACAGTAAGTTTGATTCAAAATCAATAAAAGCAGTATATATAAATATTTATTTGAGAAAATTCTCCGAGCATTACTGCACTGTTATCTTAAAATAATTATGTAATTATTGACAGTAATGGTTAAAACAATTACTCTTCGTACCAAAGCATAACTATTCGCTGCCGTCACATGACTTAAGTCGCATTAAGTGCAAAGTAACGAATTTATTTATTTACTTATATTTAGCCTTCTTTCATAAATAGTACACATTCAAACAACTTATTAAAAAAACTATACATAAAATGCTTTTATCGTTTTTTAGATACTTCTCGAAATTAGTATGTAAGACAAGCTCCAGACACGTGTTTCGCTGTATCGTAGCTCATCAGTTGAGGTACGCCCTTATTACATGGGTCCTTCCAAGTGAAAAGCCCACATGAGAATGAATCGAAAATCGAAACATTGCCGGTGGAAATCTCGTGACGCGTCTATTCAACCCGAATAGCTTTTAATTATCCGTAAAAAATATATATAATGAATATACCTTGCAGATATTCACTAATATACGAACAAAAATATATTATTTCTCTAAAAAAATATTAAAGCAATTACGTCTTATAAAAGCTCACTTGATTTGCAATTGCTTCACGACTTTAAGTTTATTATTTAACTCCCAGCCCTTTCGTACCATTAGTGTAAGATAATCTATGGAGAACTTACTCTTCGGACTAATCCAATCCAAGTAGTCTCCGCTTTGATAGTCAATTTGTTAGAGTTAATGGGTTTTCTATCAATTGAATAAGTTTGAATCAAATTTAGATCTTACGCATATAACTAGATTGGTTCCCAACCGGTTAATTATACCACTAGATTAAATTTGCGCTGGGGTGTAGTAAATCTGGTTGGACATACGAATTTTATATAAAATAAAATTAATATACCTTTGTAAATGAAGATATTATTAATTCTTATAATCACTATTTTTAGGATGTTGTAAACGCTACACATTATTTATTGTTTAAAAAAAACAGCGACAAGTAACAATAACAATGGTAAACCTAAAATTTAGTGTTAATTTAATTATTTTTACATTTCAATCAGAAAATTTTAATTCTTCTAACGATAAACTAAAAACTATTTTAGCGTTGCTTAGGTACAACGTAGTTTCTGTTCCCTTATAGTGTCTTATAATTCGGAGCGTTTCTTTAAATTTTAATGGATTTGAATAGAAATACAACTGGTATTAAACAAAAATTAATGAACCTTAACAAGGGAAGGGCACTGTAGTTTACGGCCGTAGTTAAATGCGAGTAATAGGGCAATTCGCTAATAAAAGGGAATATTCTCTAGCAGCAGCAACTGTAATACATGTAAATTATATTCAGCTAATAAACTTAAGGGAATGACTGGTTAGGTGTTTTGCACAAGTATTACGAACTTGTCTGCTTCAATCGAACCGAATAAAATCAAACCGCCCACTGAATTTTAACGGTCCAGGTCGTAAAATAAGCAATAAATCGTCGTTCTATAACCATGAAAACTGGGCACACTCACATCTGATATATAACAATATTGATTTTCCTGTTATATTTCACATCCAGTCCGCCGAGCGGTAAGCCCCAACACTTTCAAGTTTCTAAGTTTACAGAAAAATCCATTAATATCTGCACGTCCTACAAGATTACTTTCATTTTCCTATTAGGTGTATAAACTATAGAGCTAACACATGTTCGCACCTACAAAGAGAGAACTTATGAATATTTTAGCAGGCCGAAGCCCGCAACCCGTAAACAAATCGCAAAAGCACATCATTCACATGCCACGCCAGTAAATTGTATCAAAACATGGAATGTATCTTGAAGGGATCTCTTTAGTTACGTAGGCATATAGCACACGTAATTAATACTTGGGAATGGAAGTTTCCCCGCAGTACTAATGAATGTGGGTGACGATCCTCCCTAAAATTACTAAATGGGAAACGCCCTCTAGTTAAATATGATATCTCAAAATGATATCATAACAGATTCGTCGTTAGATATATTGAACTACAGTAAATGGTATATTTGTTGAGAAATATACATTAATAGAAACAGTTTTATTAAATTATAAATTTGATTAATAATAACTTACAATGTGTGCTTTATGGTCTATAAAGCATATTGAAATAATTTTAGTATTTGTAATCTACTAGATTATTACATGAAGCGCTGCGCCGGAAGCATAGGAAACTAGATTGAGTATTAAGTAAATATATAATATTTACATAAAATACATAAATATTTACTCTTGTGAATAATTGTTCTCTCGCATCGGTTAAATTTCTCCCTAGAGGGTCAGTCGAATCTATACAACTATTTAAATACTGTTTCCCTTTACATGAAAAAAACTCATAAGTTATCTGAATATTATCTATTGAACATTACTGCTATCTAAAAGCAGAATAACTCGCATTATTGATGTTGCCAAACAAGATAAATGTGCAGGATGTGTTACCACCAGCGCAGAACAATAAAACAGGATACTTTTCCAACCGCTGTGAAGTACGTGCCGAAGACGAGGCGATGTGGCATAGAATTTTTTGTACCTACTTGGATAAATTACGATAGAAACGACTGTTAGCGATTCGTACAAGTTATCGTAATACAACTCACATTTTCAATATTGAAAATTGAATTTTGTATTATTAAACGTTATTATAATAAATTTCTGGCTACTTTGAACCTCTAGATTTATTAGGAACATTTGTTATTATGGCAAAGATCCATCTACAAAGGGGTGGAAAAATCAATTCGAATAATTAATCAACAACTTTCAAGTAAGGGAAAAAATTATGCTCAGAATTAAATTAATGAGTTTAAACTTCGTTATTATAATCTTTAAAATATGTTATCGATTTGAACTCTTATGGATCGTTTTTTAAATAATGTCTATCTTTTGCATTTTTTTGTGCAAAATCATTGTGATGCGAGAAATGATTTCAAGTTACAAGATCATTTACACAAATATAAATATACAAAACACGGCTGGAAGGACCACTTAGTCGATAGCCAAACATAACTACTACTAATTCCAAAAGAAAAATCATATATTCTATAAAATCGTCTTTTCTATATACTCATATAATACATTGAACAACGTAATGTCGAAGACTTCAACAACTGAGGAAGGGAAAGGTGCACTACAGCACAAACCGGACACTGCACATTGCAACGTTCTTATTGTCACAGAAACGGCTCACAGAACTTGAGTGCGAAGCTGAGAATATTAAGTGGGATGTTATAGGCCTCAGCGAAGTCAGAAGCCGCGGTGAACAACTTATCACACTAAAATCTGAACATAACCTATACCATGTGGACGAAGATGACATGTCTAGTGGAGGAACGGGATTCCTGATACATAAGCGCCATAATGCAAACTTACTTTCCTTAAAGAAAATTTCTATCAGAGTAATCTGTCTTGTTCTGAAGCTGACCTCGAGATACATCAAGATCATACGCACCTACGAGCTATGATGACGAGGAGGTGGATAGCTTCTATGATGATATAACTACGGCTCTCACAGACCAACAAGCGCAGTATACGATTCTGTGCGGAGATTACAATGCTAAAATGGGAATGAAGGAGGACACCGCTGAGATCCCTTTGGGCAACTTTGGACTACCAGGCAGAAAAGAGCGGGGTGAAGTAATGCTGGACTATCTGTTGCAGAATAACCTATTTCAGATAAATAGCTTTTACAAGAAAAATCCATAGCGTTTATTTTTGTTTTTGTTTTTGTGCCATAATTATTTCTTTTCTGCCGAAGAAAGTGTTTTTCAGCATGTTATTTATTTCCTTCTATAATTAGTTCGTGCTGTTTTTTCCTGTACAATTGTAATGCTCTTGGTTTTCTCAAGGATTATTTTCATGTTTACTTTAGTCATTTCTTTATTTAATATTTTTTATTATTCCTATGCTAACAGTAGTTCCGTCTGTATCAACTATCAAATTTTTATTGCTTTCATCTGTTGTTTTGCTTTTTTGCCCATATATACTAGTGTACTTCATTCTTTGTTTTAAAAGTTTTTGATTCATTATTGTATACTACTACTTTATGTTTGTTCTTAAAATGTATGTTTATTGTAAGATTATTTTTCTGACTTCTTTTCTTCTTCTATTTTGCTCATTTCTATTTTTTGTTCGGTTAGATCTTCGAAATATTGTCGCCATGTTTCCCTGATTTTGTCTTTCTTCGTCTGTAATTATGTTTCTACATGTGTCTCTAATATTTTTCGTGTTGTAAAACTTTTTGGTTTAGATGCTTTAATGTTCCGTAAAATAGTTTTTCTTTCTTTACGTCTTTATTTTCTTTTACGTTATTCCATAACTCTCCTTCTATGTTATTTTTCTGTTTTCTTAATTTTCTTTGAAGTGATTCTTGGTATCTTTTTTGGATTTATCTTATTTTTAGTATATATTTTTGCGTCTATTTTTGGCAAGTGGTTGTTGTAAATTTAAAAAATAGGACTATTACAAGGATATGGACAAACTGAATGAACCAAAGAAGAGGCAATAAAAGAATTCCACAAGAAACGAAATAGACTATATTATAATGAACAAAAACGCATCGTCGAGGATGTGACAGTATTGAATAAGTTCTCCACTGGAAGCGATCACAGACTCGTACAGGATAGAGTGGTTATTGTTGTCGATAAGGAACGCCACAGAATGGTCAAGAAGAAAACAAATAAACCTTTAATGAGACCAGCAGATATAGATGACATATTAACAAATTACTTGCTAGAAAGCCAAAATAAATACTGCCCAAAAACACAAATGAAGAAAAAATGAGACAAAATACAAAGCAAATGTTACAAGAAAGAAGAGACCTTAGAAGTAAGGAAATAGCTAATAATAACGAGCAAAATGAAGCAAATAAAAAGGTGGCGAAAGCCATAAGACGTGACATTAGAGCACTAAATACAAAACACAACCAACAAACGATCGAATATAATAAAAGTATGAATGTTATGAGAAGAAAACTAGGAATCGAGAAAAAACATATAATCAAACAGAAGACCAAACAAAGTATAATAACAACAAATAGAGAAGAAATCCTAAAATAGTAGAAGACTTTTACCAGTCGCTGTACACAAGCTAAATCGAAGATATACTAAACTCTAGCACAGAAGCGGATATAGTGACAGCCAAAAAAGGGTTTGTAAATCAAGGTTCAGAAGAATTACCATGCATCACAATAGATGAAATAAAGCTCGCGCTAAGGAGAACAAAGAATAACAAAACTCCCGGAGAAGACAATGTAGTTGCAGATACAATATTAAACTTGTGCTTATACAATAGTACAATACCAGACAAATTGCACAATGCTATTGTAATACTATTCCATAAGAAAGGAGATATAGCGAAAGTTGAAAATTACAGACCGATAAGCCTTCTGAACCACCTATATAAACTGTTCACAAAGATAATAACAACGAGACTTGAGAAAAAACTGGATTTCTATCAACCTCTAGAGCAGGCCGGCTTCCGTGCTAAATTTGGAACAAATGACCGCCTGCAAAGCATAAAACCGATGATTAAAAAAAGCATCGAATACAACAGGCCACTTTTGTCCGTGCTTTTGTAGACTTTCAAAAGGCCTTTGATACGGTAGAGCTGAATGCGATCCTCAGTGCATTACAGTAACGGTAAAACTCCTTGAAAATACTAAATGCATTCAAATCGGCAGAGGTATCAGACATGGAGGCACAATATCGCCCAAACTCTTTATAACAGTCTTGAAGTATGCTTTTAAAAAAGTTAATTGAGGAAATAAGCGCCTAAATGTAGATGGTTGAAACAAATCTACGTTTTGCTATCAGATAACCTTAAAGACGTTAAAGATATGTTACAAGAACTACAAAAGGTATGTGCTGATGTAGGTCTAAAAATGAATATCTCAAAAACAAAATATATGACAAATTTAGTACCCAGTGAGTAAATTCTCATTTGTGATGAGGAAGAGGCTCTGGTGAATAAGTATAATTATCTTGGTCATGAAATCCAAATCTCAAGAGATAACCAAACGTGCGAAATGAAAAGAAGAGTCAAGCAAGTGCTAAGAAACTTATAATAACACAGCGCAAGATGGAAAGGTCCATGCTCGGGGTGTCATTGCAGGATCGTATAAGAGATGGGCGAAAAGGCTGCTCGAGTGGAGACCGCGCTTAGATAAAAGAAGCAAGGGAAGACCCCCTACACGTTGGACGGACGGTCTAAAGAGATGTGCAGGCAACTGGATACAAAAAGCTCAAGACAGAAAGGAAAGGGCAGAAATAATGGAGGCTTACGTCCAGTAGTAGACACAGAGAGCTGAATGATGAATAAAAACTAGGCGCACCAAAAAGGGACGGAACGCATAAAGGCCCATGGCAAGAACTTTTCGATTAATTGTTTGTCTAGAAACCAGACGTCCTCTTGCTCCAACAAAGGCATCTCGAACTTGCCGCAAAGTTTTGTGATAATTGCGTATCGCAAGCAGTCTTAGGTACCATTCTTGACCACCCTGTATAATCCTAGGTCTACCAGAACGTCTCTGTCGCTGATAGTCATTTTCTTCAGACTCGCATTACAGTTGGGGGTGTAATTTCGAGTCTTTGAAACTGAAGCCCGCCTCTTTAATGACGGGGTGCATGAATTCTAGGCATGAAGCAGTAAAAATGTTATCGCGTTTTTTTTATTCTAAAACGTGCGTATTTGTTGCTGGATTAAACCACATCTTTGGGGTGTTGCATTCCATTTGAACTCCAGTATAATTGTCATTTCATATCTTTACAAGCGAACTGAAAGTCCATCTAAAAAACGTATTTATTAATAAAAACTAGGCGGAAAGACCAATGATCGAACATTTAACTTACAAGATTTATAATTATAATTTGCCTGTTTCTATTTATTTGTTAAGGGGGTGGCGCACTACTAGCACTTATTCACTTATTGATGAATTTAATTTTGTAGATTTAAAACTAGTCTCACCAGTTAATTCCATTGACTTAGTTGTATATCGTCGAAATGTTGAAAAAAATATTATATATATATATATATATATATATTATATGTGTATATATATATAAAAAAAATAAAAGAGTATAAACCTAATATATATATATATATATATATATATATATATATATATATATATATATATATATATATATATATATATATTGTGTGTATATATACCACTTTACACTCCACCTGACAATTATGCTACTGTTCTGGATTTTATTTGTTAAAATGATAATATATGATTGAATATCATTCACAAGTTTCTTGGATTCATATGATGTGTCATAATACAATCTTATAACCAACAGCATTGTCAGAATTCTTGATTTTGTTATTTCTAGCAATAAATTGGAGTAACAAGAAATGTGA
The DNA here is from genome assembly GCA_963969525.1 of Ontholestes murinus. Lineage (NCBI taxonomy): Eukaryota > Metazoa > Arthropoda > Insecta > Coleoptera > Staphylinidae > Ontholestes > Ontholestes murinus. Next base: position 23,090,367 of record OZ018399.1, read on the forward strand.
ACCCGCTTATAATTCATCCACCAATGGAAATTTTCGTCACTGATAAAATGCCCAGTTTTTAACCTTTGGAAAACAGCTTTAAATATAATTTTCGAAAGGCTGATCATCGTTTGTATAATTCTAATAAACGTGAAGAAGTATGACACAAATTCTGTATGATAATATCTATAAAGCAATGGACAGAAGAGTTCCTAAATCAATACCCAAAAGACAAAATAGTTACCCGGTCTACTTTAATCGGCATCATAAGGGGGATTCGGCTTAAAAATAAATGTCTTAAAGTTTATCGTCGCTTAAGATGTGAACGTTCGAAGAAGAGGCTCCGAGTCTAATTTAAAAAGAAAGATTATATTAGCTCATAATAAGTATATTGAATATTTCGAACAAAACATAGCTTCTGACCCTACTAAATTCTTGAATTTTCTTAATGATAAAAAGCCATTTCTTGGCCAGGTACCATCAGTGATGACGCAGCAGGGGATGTATCTTTACCAAAAAAAAAAAAGAGACCATCTTAAACATCTTTCCTACACACTATTTACACATGTACCCCTACCCAGCCCCCCCCCCCCTTCTACCTTCTCTTCTCCTTTCTCTCTCCCTCCCCAACTTTTCCAAAGTCCTTACCCCCGCCCCATCCTCTCTCATCCACTCCATCACCCTTCTACTCCCTTTCGACCCCATCCATTCCTCCTTCACCCCCACGCATTCCTCCACCAAGTGCCTCCACGTATCCTTCCCATGCTCACACAATACACACCTTCCATACTCTTCCCCCATCCATATCTTCCTTCCTCTCTTCTCCGATCCACACCTCGCCCTTGCCACAATCACCCTATCTTCTCTACTCCATCCCCTCTCTATCAAATATTCCGGTACTCTTCCATACACCTGCCACCTTCCATACATATCATTCTACTCGCTTCTCTATATACACCCTTGCATTTCCTGCCCTTCCACCTCCTTCCCTTTCTCCCTCACCCACTCGTCCACCTTCACCCCGTTCCTTAGCCATTCCATTACTTCCACCTCTGACAAACCTACCCTCTCATACATTTTCCTCCTCTCACCCCCCTCTGTTGTAACATGAACTGAAGATGTAATTTATGTTGATCTTTCTAAGGATTTTGACCGAATGTCACATGATATTTTGATTAGAAAGCTTCAGTCATTTAAACTACCTCACAATTTGGTTACAGTTATTAAGTCGTATTTAACGGATCGGCCACAACATGTAGTTATTAAAGGTGACGCACTGAAAAGCTATATTGCTAAAAGTGGGGTACCACAAGGGTCAAATCTAGGTCCTTTGTCGTTTATATTATTTACTAATGACTTATCTGATGCAGTTGATTATTACATATTAATATAGGCAGATGATATAAATATTTTTAGAACTATTTACTCTGTTTGTGACTGCATTGCTTTGCAACTTGATTTATATAAATTAAGTCAACGATGTATTGATAAATGTAAAATTTGACTATATATCGAGTGATAAATTTCTTAATCTTAAAATTACTGATTTGGGAGTGTTATTTGATAAAAAGTTAACATTTAATAGCCATATTAATAACACAGTCAAAAACTGTAACAAACAACTCGGGATTATTATAAGGATGACGAGGGACTTTAAACATCAAAATACTCTACTTTTATTGTTTAAATCGATAGTATCGTTTATTGCGCCACTATATGGAGTCTTTATACACAACAAATTGAATTTATCCAAAAAAGATTTTTGAAATGTATGTATTTTAGAATGCATTGTATATATCTTCGTCTTGGTTATCCATATAAAGATTTACTTGAGGAATATATTATGCCGTCAGTAGCCAGCTAACACAGTTATTAAACCTAGTAACTCTATATAAAATAGTGCACAACCATTTTGACGTGGCTCATATGTTTGAAAAATTACCTTTGAGTGCCTCAATGTAACGTCAAAAACGCATTACACCACATGAGAACTATCAAACTAACTCATTATAAAAATTATATCGTGCGTTTACCATCGAATCCAATAGAGTGCTGATATTTATTCCGCATTTAGTGTGTTCAAGTGAAAAGCCTTAGAATGAATATTTTCTCTTGGATAGTAATTAATTAATTTAGTTATTTTTTATTCGACCAATATAACTAATTTTTACCTTTTTATTTTTATCTTTCTCTGACTCAAGTATTTAGTTATGCATTTCTTGTGACTATTCCTTTTGTAAGACTTATGTAATGTCTGTTGGAAATAAATGTTTATTATTATTGTTATTATTAATGAAAGTGTTTATATATGATAAAAACTACTGTAAAAGAAGTTATAAAATGGCTTGTATCCGCTACATGAAAGAGGGCCGTATTAAGGGCCTACGTCGTGTCATCAATTTTTGGGCTCTTAACTTCTAATGTTTTTTGATGTCTGACAGCACACAATTGCTGTAATTGCTGTTTGTAATAGCCAATGTTGCTGCAGATTCGAGTCATCTTAAATTACAGTCTTAGAAATATAATTTCATTTGATTCATCCAAGTTGCTTCATTGTCTTGGTTCACATAATCATGTGTCTTCCTTCTCCACGTAATTCCTGCTATTTTTAGATGCCGCCCTCCCATAGACGACGCTGTTTCAGTTTTCTTCTCTTGCATTGTCTCGGACACTACTCAGTAACGTCCATTGCCGATCTATCTTTTTTGTTCCTCATCATGTGACCTCTCCATCTCCACTTCAGTTTTTTTATGCAGAATGTTACGTCCGTTACTCCGGTCTGCTTACAAATGGTTTACAGTCTTATTTTATTTCGAGTTTAACACTGAGTAAGTTTCTTTCCAAACTTTGCTCGCAGGTCTTTAGTTTGCGTATGTTAAACTCCATGTTTGGCATCTATATGTCAAAATGGGCAGAATACATGAATTAAATATTTGTTTCTTTGCTTTGACTTCTATATGAAGATTTTTCACTATTTCTTTTACTGACCAGTATCGTTTTTAAGCCAGATTGATTCTGTTGTTTGTCTCTTTTGTTGTGAGGTCTTTTGGTGATATTATTTGGCCAAGATACGTGTATTCGTCTACATATTTCATTGTTGGACCATTCACTATGAAAAGAAATTTCGCTACGTTTGTTATTAGTTTCGTTTTTGAGGTATTCATTGACAGTCCAACCTTCCCACTTTCATACACTAGTTGATCAAGCATTTCTTGCAGGTGTCTCACGTCGCTTAAAATAATGACTAGATCATCTTCATATCTAAAATAGCGCTCCATTCAGATGTAGTCCATACGAGAGGTCTAAAAACATGTTCAAGAACTACGGAGAAGAGTTTAGGTGATAATGGGTCTCCCTGTTTAACTCCTCTTTTAATATGATAGCCTTAACCCACCCTATATGTTCGTATATTGGCTTTCATGTTTTCGTATATGTTGGTAAGGAGACGAATACATTTTTTGTCTACTTCTTGAGTTACTAATGCTTCCTATATTTTGGCGCGTATAAGTAAATGAAACGCTTTATTATAATCTAAGAACGCGATAGAGTAAGTAATACCAGATTCGTTGCTTTTCTGAATGATCTTAATAATAGGTTGTTGAAAAAATTCACTTGGTTTGTTTCACTAAATTGTTTATTTTGTATTCGACTAGTTTCGGCACTGGGCCATTATCAAGAATTATCTGTTTTACAGTGTGAATATGATCTAGTGTTAATCTTGGTTAAGCTGTCTAGGAATATCCTGGATAATATTTTATATATTTGATATTTATTTATCCAATGTGTGAATATAACAATTTCAAAAACTTACAAATAATTCTATAAATGTATACAAAAATTTTGACTCCACGTGGAATGGCTCAAGTTCACGCCCACGTGATCTTCCACTCTCGCCCAATGCTGATTTAATGGCTCTGCTGCTAGTAGAGGTCACTTTGATGGTCTTCCATCAGTTTACTTGCTAATATATGGCCTATTGGTTTACAGAATGAAAACATTCTTATTAAATATATATGTTGGAGATCAGGCTGATAGGTCTAAATTAGCGATAACGTTTCTTTTCCCTTTTTTATGTAGGAGTATTATGATAGAGGTTTTTCATTTATATTCTGTATATAAAATTTCATTGAATCTGTGATGGTGTTTAGTGTTTTCGTAGACGTCCCTATTAAAAGTTCGTTAGATATACAGTCTGCGCCAGGTGCTTTACCTTGTTTCTGAGATATTATTGCTTTGAGAACTTCTTCTAGCATTATGCGTGGAATCTCTTCTTCATATTCTCCTTCGTAGACAGTTGGTTGGTTCGGTTCAGATAGTGACTCCCCATCACTGTATAAGTCGCGGTAAAAGTCTTTTGCAATTTTTAGTATTTTCATTATGTTAGTCTTGTTTCTTTTACTTCTTCGATGTGCCATGTTTCCTATCCATGCCAAGTTCTCTCTCTCAGTTCTTGTCATGCTTTTTAACACTACCTGATTTTCCTATATAGTAATTGATTGTTTCTGTTCTTGTACCCTGTCTATGTCTACGTATTTCTAAATTGATTTCATTACTTAGCTCTACTATCTCTTGTCTATTGGTCTTCTTGTCTTAAAATAAGATTTCTTTGTTCGATTAAACTTCTGGCTTTTGGTCCTAATTTGTCTTTTGTCAACTTGTTTCTTATAATGTTATTTCTTTTAATTCTATTTCTAGGGCATCATATTTTCTTGAATTTTGTTAAGTTTTGTACTTTTATTAGACCAGTATCTAGGATATCTAAAATACAATCAGGAATTGACATAGTTATTGTTTTTTATGTTTTTGAATGATTTTTCTTGACGTTTTTGGTTCACTAAGTATATTTGACCTTTTAGTATTCTATGATCGGTAATGTAGTTGATCTTGTTGACAACATCTATATTTGAGAATAATTTCGATTTGTTAGTAATAATGTAATCAATTTTGTTCGTTGTTTTCCCATCAGGTGATACCTAAGTCCCTTTTCTATTAATTTTCCTTTTATAGAAGCTGTTTATAATGTGCAAGTTATTTTCCAATGAAAAGGTTATTAATTTTTGTCCGTTTTCGTTTCTTTTCCCTGTAGTATATTTATATTTATATTTCATTTTACAAAATCCTGTTTATATTATATATAAAAAGATTATAGATTAATAATTACTAAAATTTAGGTTACAGGACTTGCGGGCGGAGTTCATAATATGTTCTTCCACTCTGGCCACTTCTTCTTCTTTAGATGACGGAATTGTCTGTCAGCAAAGTGTTTTTGCTGTACTAGCAATATTTTGGCCACTGCTGGCGTATTTATGTCCATTTTATATGGAGCTATTTTTATGACATTTGATTGTCATATAAAATATATATAAAATTCTTTTTTTGTTTCCTCTTTAGCAATCTCAGTTAAAGTATATAGCTGAACAATTGAAATTGGTTATTTGTGGTCTGGGAGGCTGATGTTTAAAACCGCGATTCTGTCTGATATTCCTTTGAATTCGATTATATTATTTTTGTTTTTTTTTTCATAATAAATCCTACTCCGTATAATCCAGCTGTTTCATTTTTGTAGTATAGAATTAATTTTTCGTGTTCTTCGATTTACTAATCCGCTCTTCGTGTCTCACTCAATCCAACGATATTCCAGTTTACTGTTTCTAAAGCGTGTTCTAGTTTTAATAGAGATTGCTGAGATTTTATTGATCTTGTGTTAAGCTATGCTTAGTTTTATCTTCTGGTTCGTGAGTAATATTGTCTTCTTTGAGCTTTAGGGGGTTCTGGCCAGCCGTGATCTCGCGGTGATGAGCCTTATTGGGCATCTGGTTGTTTATTTTCCATGTGGTATTTGAATAGTGTTTTTTGTTCTTCGATTTTTCGGTGTCCAACGATTCCTATACCTTATTTTAGTGTGTGTTTGTCCGAAAGTGAAAGAGATCGGGCTCTCATATACGAAAATGCGTCAGTTTTATGCATTTTAGAAATTTTAATATTCTTCTTCTCTGAATCGCATTGTGATATATTTTGTGAATTCTTGGGCGACGTAGAGGATTCCCCTTTCATTTTTAACTTCTGATTTTCAATTTTTCAAAATTTCTGCTCTCTTTTGTTGTGATGTAAAACTGATCAGTATAGGTCTAGTTTTACCATCTTGTTTTTGCCAAAGTCTATGAAATTTATTTATTTCAAATTTTTCGCTGTTTTTTCGAGTACTTAAGTTCTCCAAAAGGATTTTAATTATGGTAAATAATTCTTTTCCGTTTTCTTAACACCGTGTATTATTATGTTATTTTTCCTATTTATGTCCTCTTGGTGCTTTATTTTTCGACCGAGGTGTATAGAACACTTCTAATAATTGCAATTGATATCCAAACCATCAACCCTACGTAACCTTACTATTATTAGACATTTTCTTAACTCTATCTACAATTCATGCAATAATCTCTTATAGAATTTAATTCAATCCAAATACCGTAACATCGCCATCCTTCAATTAATTTCATTGGTAAACATGACGTTGAATTATTGTTTCCATATCAACAATGGCCGCGATCCTGTTTTGATCTATGAGTTTGAAGCAGTTAATGACAGGAAAACGAAGTTTAAGTTTAGAATTTTAGCTCTCCAGGTATTCGTATAGCAAGACTTCTCGATAACAGTTGATAGATACATAACAAATAACGTGTCAACTGTATATCGCCCAGTAGACTTTCTACCTGATTTTTTTTTATTTATGCGGTAAGCCTGAATATGAAGGTATATCGAGTATACCTATTAACTGGGGCCAAGTGAAAATTAAGAGCTGCTCACTCTTAAGACTTTTTAGAAAACTTTAAAAAATGAATAATTACCCTGAATATGTACCCCTCCATACATTTGAAAAACTTTTTTGTTTACGTTCAAGCATATCTATATCCTTAATCTTATATGGCAACCAAACATGAGAAGCATACTTCTACGAACAGCGTATAAGTACACAGAATATAATTCAGACAACCTCGATTCAAGTCCTTACCAATATGCCAGACTAAACCCTATTTCCTATATAGCAGTATTATGTAACCTTAAATCGAATAAAAAATTACTTCAAAATCCCTAGTTTCCTCTTTGCGCTGCAAATCCATTTACAGAAGTGAGTATATCTTCTGAATCAAATGTTTGTTTCTACAAAACAATGCAAAACACTTGATGATATTGAGAGTTAAATTTCACTACAAAAGTATTGATTTTAAAACTTTATGCATATACATACAATCATAGACAAAATCAACGGTTTTAAATATTTTAATGTCATTAGCATACATCTATAATTTATAGTTTTTAATGAAATTACATATATCGCTAATGAACAGAGTTAATAATATAAGGTCCACAATGAGACCCTTGCGGAACACCTTATGTGACTGAAATAGGTATAGCATTATCTGTCTTTGGTAAACCAAAATTGCAAAAATTAAAATAATCCAAAAATGTTTCACCGCGGTCAAGTAAGAAATTGATCAATCATATTGCAACAAATAATATTGGTTGTTAATTTTAGATGGGAAGAATACAAAACCATTTTGTTAAAATTAAAATTTTAAAATGTATACATAGTTTTGTTGGCACAAATTTTTAAAAATCAACAATAAAACATAATTAGTAAGAATCTATTTATTTGCCTAAAAAAAATTGAGATATCTATTTAATTGTTTTATTTATTTTACTTAAAATTCATAACTAAGACATTATTTTTTATTAAATGTTGTTAAAATGAGTTCTTCTATCCTAAAGTAATGTAGTTGCTTTGCACAGCGTAACGTTAAATTTAATTGTTTATTTAATTAATACTGAGTAAACAATTTAAAACTTATCTGTATCAACGAAGTATTTGTTAATGCAAAAAATAAGTTAAGTAATTTTTCTAATCTATAATTTAGGTGGATGATTCAAAATAAAAAATAAGATATTCACTAAGCATATTTTCAGACCTCAACTGTGCCTATAAGTAGAACTATTATTGAGTATTATTTAATTTGATCTTCTTTTACTTTAATAATATTCAAAATACGCTAATTAAATATAATTCAATTCAATATTAAATAGTTATTTGCTTTGCTTGACGCCTGATACTCTTAACTTTAAAGTTTCATAACACTTGAGCAGCACAATAACGGGAAACGTCCCTATCGATCCCTGGCTGCGAACGGCGCTTGGAAGCAATTTTTGCAGGAAATATCCATTATATATCCGGGTCTCAAGGTATATTGCTTATCAAATTTTATAGTGTATCCAATTTGAATGCGAACGAATGTATCAATAGACGTTGCTCACTACTTTATTTATTTACAGCGCTGCAAATGTATAGATAAAATATGTGCCGAACAACTCCATTTACGAGCAAAAGTTGTGCCGTTTTAGCGGAATTGTTGTCCGTATGTATTCTGCGACCAACTTCGAACAATATACAATGATACATAACAGTGGACGTGGCACATTTTGTTTACTAGGTGAAACGTTTCGTTTTAAAGAGATTGCAATCTTCAATTTCAGCAGCGGAACTAAGCACTGCTGTATGCGATATGGTGTTATAGTAAACTTAAATTACAAATGTTAAAGGGAGGTTTGAGCCATAAATATCCATTGTGTCTACTGTAATCCTGCCGTATATTAGTTAAATATTGTCAAATGTTTTTTACATTATATATAATATTTATATATTATATTTAATTATATAGTTGTATTATTAATACGAGGGTAGATTGAAAAGTTTCCGGAATGGGCAAGAAAACACAGTAATTAAACAGGTTTTTATTTTTATTTTTCAACATATTACCCTTGCAGGGCGTTACACTTTTCCCAGCGGTGCTCCAACTTTTTTAAGCCTTCAGAAAAATATGATTTCGGGAACTCGGCAAAATAAGCGTTAGTGGCGTCGATGACCTCCTCATTTGACGTAAAGCGCTTGCCTCCGAGCCAAGTCTTCATGTTTGTGAACAAAAAGAAGTCGCACGGGGCCAGGTCTGGAGACTGCGGGGGATACGGCACCACCTCGTAGCCCAATTCAACCAATTTAGCATTGGCGATTCGGGATGAATGACCCGGCGCGTTGTCGTGGTGGAAGAGCACTTTGTTCCTCTGCAAATGAGGCCGTTTATCCTTCAATATGCCGTTGAATTGATCCAATAAATCGCTGTAGTATTGTCCCGTGATAGTTCTTCCCTTCTGCAAAAAGTCGATGTGTATCACACCTTGCGAATCCCAAAAAACGGTGGCCATGACCTTTCCAGCCGATGGGACAGTCTTTGCCTTCTTCGGAGCAGATTCGCCTGGAGAAATCCACTGTTTCGACTGCTGCTTGGTTTCTGGTGTGTAGTGATGGATCCATGTTTCGTCCACGGTCACGAATTGGCGAAAACAATCCGTTGGATTACGCTTTAACAAGGCCAAACACTCTTTCGAAGTGGTCACACGATTTTGCTTGTTGTCCATAGTCAGCAAACGCGACACCCATCGCGCCGACAGCTTCCTCATGCCCAAATGTTAATGCACGATATTTTGCACACGTTCATATGAGATGCCCGTGGTCTCTACTATTTCGCGCAACTTTACTCGTCGATCGGCTAACACGAGATCATCAACATTGTCGACCATTTCTTTATTTGTGGCCGTTTTTGGACGTCCACTGCGTGGTTCATCCTTGGTGCTCGTACGGCCACGTTTGAACTCGCTCACCCAGAAACTAATAGTCGAAAATGAAGGTGTGGATGTGCCATGAACTTTATCCATTTGTGCAAAAGTGCCTGACTTCCTTCACAAGATATCCTAGTAAACAAAAACAAAAAATTTGACAGCTTACCTAAAATAGGTTAGCATTGACAACCATCATAACAATTTCACGATACGCGCGCCATCTCTTGCCCATTCCGGAAACTTTTCAATCTACCCTCGTACAATTAAAAACATATTTTATTATAAGAATGGTGGCGACCATTACTACGTGGTAATTCATGTTAAACATTAAATTGATAATGACATTAAAACGTCGTGTATTTTTCTAATGTATGTATATATATATATATATATCACACAATTTTTAGTGGTAAAAACATAGTAAGTGCGTTAGTTTAGTGTTTATTATATTTGCAACTATTTACATTCAATTAATTCAATAATATTTAATTCATAAAAAAGGAAATCAATATTTGCACATTTTATTTAACGATTATTTGCTAAATGTTATATTCTCTCTATTAGAGTTAATATTTAAAACAAATATTTGTGTTGTTTTGTTGAATCTACTTCTGTAACAGTTATTTTTTAGTTTAAAATATGAAAATGCAAAATATTATTCCAATTACGGTTCGAATTGGTTTTATTATACATACAAATCTGACTAACAATTGAGTTAATGATTTTAAGTAAACACAGTGTTATATTTTATAAACATAGTAATATTGTTTTGACATACCATCCAGCATGTGTAACAGAATATCAGCTTTCAACGCAAACAGCATGATTTGCAAATTATTAATTAATAGTGTTGATTTTCGTAAGACGAACGCTTATTAATTAACGCGTGTAATTATCCAAAACAAGCAGGGAAATAATTTAGAGTAAATAATAATTTTCCTTAAGTAAAATAAAACATCATACGAGAAACTAAATCAGCAATGAATAATCTGTAATATTACTCATGTATATATCACATTTGTCATTAACAGAAAGCATTTTCGAGACCTTTTGGGTTTTAACCAAAAAAATAACTGTTACAGAAGTAGATTCAACAAAACAACACAAATATTTGTTATACTATTTACCCTAATTATAACTAAAAAATTTAGAATATTAAACAATCCAAAGAATTTACTAGTTTAATTAATCGGATGTATCATTTGACAAACTAAATAGCCTACTGAACAAATCACCAAAATTGGTCAGAATTAATGAATCATCTATGACTTATCAGACAACAACCTAGACAACACAAATCGTAATTATACATAACACCTCCCCCCTTAGATGCATGAATGAGTCAATCTTCCGTTGAGATTTCTTCTATAGGTAGAAATTTCCTTAGTTGTTCTGATGTACGAATTTGTGGTTTTTGCTCTCAGGAATAATCGTAGAACTCGCAGTTGTAGGAGGAATTCCTATTTCAACGGTATCAAAGACGTGACTCTAGAAGTTGACTTAAAGGTTTGCTCCAGTTGGACATGATGATGAGTTCCTATTTTGAGTGGATTCCAGATACATAGTATTCTAACGAAGTTACCATTATAATAAGAAGTTTTATGTACCAATTATCGTATGATGGTACGTAATTTTGATCTGTGACAATGTCCAATTCTTCTGTGAGTGGGTCCAGATGATGTGTGGCTTATTTTAATTGATCCAACCGAATATTTGTTAGATGGATTGGTTTTTCATTCATTATTTTCATCGTTACAGGCATACTGGAGGTAACGTCATATTTGGTATAATATTCTGGTACTCGGAGGTAAGTTACTTGTAGGTAATAGTTGTTGTGTATTGCAGAATCCACGGCAATGTTCATCCAACTGTAAGATTCCAGTACCCTGAATGCTTTCATCTGTAGTTTTATCTACGAGACATGTAACGATAAGACGTTGTGGATTACTGAGAATGTATATCTATTTATTAAATTTAAGTGGGTGCCAAATTTCGACCTCTCCTACAATCTTCTTGACCTTGCACGTATTCCGAATATCTTGTGTTGCAGTAATTGGAAGACTTGTTTCACAGGTGGTTTTCACATAATAAGGGTGTTAATATTAAGTCGTTACACCCGAAAATGACAGTTAGAACTCGTTAAAACAAACAACTTTTCTTAGTTCCAATTTGTGATTTGGTGGTCTGGTTCGGAGTTATTGGAGTCCATTTGTTTTTCTAAAAACCTCCATAACTTCCTTATTTGAAAGACTATTAAAAAAAACAAGCATTTCGACATACCTTGTATTTGTGAATAGTACATTTTATTATTCGAAATTGCAATGTATGGTAAGGTTGGGTCAATATAGGCACAAGAAGAATGATTGTGTGGAATTGGCAAAGGAATTAATTTGCAAAACTTAAAGACCTTAGGATTATTAAGAGGAATTAGGATATTGAATATTATTTTATTCTTATTTATATAGATAAAATGCATTTAATGTAGAAATTTTCATTAGTTTATATGCATGATCGTGATCTAGTGGTAATGAAAAATTAAAACCATTAGATAGTAATTTCACTTTATCATTTAGTTTATCAATCAATTGTTTTGGATTTGCAATTTGCAAATAAAACTGCATCTCTCAAAAGATTATATTGTTCTGATAGTTGATTAGTCAAATGTAGTAAAATATTTAAGTGCGAATTGAGATTGTTTGAAGTTTTAACATCTGAGCTTAGTTCATTATTTTCACTTATAACTTTATTAATTAATTAAATATTTTCATTAAGAATGTTTTCTTGGTTTTTGAAATGATCAATAGTGTCATTGAAACTAACAAGTGTTGACTTGATAACTTGTATCTGATCCTTCATCAGCTTTTGTGTTAACGTATTATCATGTTGAACTATGTTTATTATATGTCGTTATAATATTTAGCATCACTAGCATCTAGTGTCCCAAAAAATCCAATTAAGTGCATATCCAACACCATTGAAGAGATGTAGTTTAGAACGTCGGTGATTAATTAAATGAATTAACATGTTTCTCTTCTGTTTTAATGCGGGTAGTTGGTTTGACAACATCTCAATTGATTGTTGACAGTGAAAATATACATGGATTTGCCAGAGAAATTTTACAGAGGTCTGAGAACATCTAGAAGCAATTTTCTAGTAACTGCAATTTAGAATCAAGTACTGATATGTTCATATATGTTTTCATTGGTCAGAGAAGATTTTGATGTGTTCAACTTATTTGTAAAATATACCACTTTCGTGTTTGATTTCGGATATGATGTGGTGACATCCTGCAACCACTGGGAACAACCATCTGAAATATCGGAAGGTTTCAGTCTATTTAAGTGGACTCTCGCCATTTTGTTTTTAATTTTAATAATTGCATTTTGAGAGAGAGACAAACATCTTTATTTATTATTAAATCCATTTGTTTTGTACAATACAATCGTAATTTATTTTTATTACGGTTATCGATCCATGGTCTTTCTGCCATTGCATTTTGATTTTTGTGCATTTTAACAATTTTTAAGGACCTTTATAATTTAGAATTAACTTTTTGAATGCCCTAGTGATGCTCGCTCGCTAACTTGAATATTACGGGAGGTTGAATTGGTGGGATTGGGATAGAGGACACAACCATAGTCCAGTAATGGGCGACAAATAATTTTATATATTTTTACTGCAGTTTTAGCAGTAATACCATTATTTTTATACGTTAAGCATCTAAAATGTTTTGCCCTGGTGGTAATTTTGTTTTTCGTTGTAGCAGTGTGTTTTCTAAAATTTTTGGATCTATGGTTATGCCAAGGTACTTTACGGAAGCTGAGGGGGGTATAATAGTTTGGGAAATTGAGACATTGTAAGGGGAATTATTGGTGCGGTGGTATGGAATAAGGAGCTGTGATTTATGGGGATTAATTTTAATGCGCCATTTTGCAAACCAAGGGAAGTCAATAAGCTCTTGGAGGATTTGAAGGGCTTTTGGTAACGTGTGAGCATGGGAAATTAGTGCAGTGTCGTCTGAAAATTGCAGGAGATATTTAGATGGATTGAAGTAGAGAAGATCAGGATTATAGATGTCGAAGCTAAAAATATTGTATAATAGAGGTGAAAGGGGAGAGCCTTGGGGAAGTACTTTTTCGGGGGTAAAAGAAGAAGAGAAAGAGTTATGAATTTTAACTTTTAGGGATCTATTACAGAGGAATTGTTTGATTATATAAATGATGTGAGGAGGGATGTTTAGGAGGTGACATTTGTACAATAAGCCTTGATGCCATACAGAGTTTTGATATTTTTGTCCATTGCTAATAAACTATAGGTGTTAAATAAAATTTATACAACATGTAATTGCAAAGAATTCAAAATTGAGTATTATTATAGTTACTTTTTGGAAGTTGGTTACTTACAAATTTACATATCTTTTTACTCAAAAATCCATTTATTATAATTAATTTTAATATTATACTTAGTTTATATTTAAGAAATTTGAAGTTAGTTAGAGGTCATCCTGCATATATACAATCCATTTAAGCTAAAATACTACTTCTTTAAAAGCTTGGAATCATCGACATTAAAACTGCTTTAATTTTATTAAAAAAGCAAAACTTGTTTGTAACCGAAGTATTTGTAGACAACTTACCTTCCAACTCTGAAAATTATTTAGAATATTTGATTTAACATTGGCATAGTTTTTTACTTAATTCGCTTTATTTGAATTATTTCAATTGAATACTTAATTTATAATAAAAGATTTTAAAGTTGATTAAAATACTACTCTTGGAAGCACCAACAATAAAACTGCTCTGATTTAGTTGAAAAAAAAAACGTGACGTGGAGTGCAGAACTGAAGAATTAGAAGCATAGTTGGGTGGTTTATACTCACCCTCAAATCATAAATTATAAATAGAACTTTGGATTGAATTTACTATTAATGAAGACTAAGTAAGACCTAGTTTCGACTGAAAAATTCCGATTATTATAATTAATTTTAATTGAATAGTTAGTTTCTAATAAAGGAACTTGAAGTTGGTCACACACCAACCCACCCTCTGTATACAATTAATTTAAGCTAAAATACTATTTTTTGAAATCATGAAATCATCAACATTAAAACTGCTTTGATTTTGTTGGGAAAAATACTTAGCTGTGAGTGGGAAACTGATTCATTTGTAGGATGGGTGGGTGGCCCTCCTCCAAATTGTTTTGTTTGTTGTTTCATTTTTTAGGTAAATAGAATTGAAACATTGCCGATGTTCGATTTTCGAGGCGCGTATAAAAAACGATATCACATCGGCAATGTTTCAATTCTATTTGGAATTGATCGTGGCGACCTTTCACCAAGAAAGACGCACGTAGTTATGACATAGCTGCACTGAGGAGCTGTGATACAGTGAAACACGTGTCAGCAGATAGTCATTGCATAATATATTTCGATACGCGGTTAAAAAAAAAATAACATCACAAACATGTTACATTGTGCTGAATATGATTTCAGACATGTAGCGACAGCTAACAGTTATGTAAGGCGATGCTTTAGTATGAGGAGTAATTGTTTAAACTGTTAGCTGGTAGTTTTTACATTATTCATAATGTAAAACATTAGTGCAGAACGCTCATAGAAATTTTTATTATTATTAATTTTATCTTAATTAAAAGCAGTTCTCCAAGCTATCAAATTACTATTGTTGTTCAAAACAGAATTCAAACTGTGCATCCTTTTTTAAAAGTTTCGCAAGAGATTTCGTGATTAATGAAAAATTTTGAATAAATCTCCTGAAATAGTCGGCTAATCCTAGAGTATAAGTATTTTATTTGTTTAATGTTTTTGGGAACAGGGTAATTAATAATGGCTTCAATGTAGTCTTTATTATATTTGACTCCGTTATCAGTAATAGTGTGACCTAATAGGTTATTTATTTGCGAAGCAACTTACATTTACCGAACTGTAATTTCAAATTGGTTGTTCGAAACCTATTAAAAGAAATGGATATGTTAAATTTTATTTTTAAAATGTCTAATAAGATATTAATTAGAACTTTATCAAAAGTTAATTCTATATCTATTAAAAATGAAAATATAATGTATTGTATGTTTAGATATTTAATATATCAATAATAAAGACAACGGCATTAACTTTAGTTGATCTAGCTTTTCTAAAACCAAACTGAGTGTTTATTTAATTTAATCCAGTTTTTATCTAGGATTTTTACCTAGCTTCAGAAAATGGATAGTATTAACTTTGTTTAATTTAGCAATTCAAGATTAATACTAGATTAAAGATAGCCAATAAAATTTGTTTACAGTTTCTAAACGGTATCACTCACCTTTCTCTAGGAAGGCAAAATAGCATGGTGTAGGTAAAATTATTCTCCCCTGGGGATGTATCTGATGAATTTCATTAAATTGTGTAGTTGGGCTCTTGCATATTAATTGATTTACAGATATTCTCTGTATTGTATTTCATACGGATAATTTACCAACGGTGAAGCGAGTTTGTTACTAAAATAAAATAAATATTTTTCTTTATCAGTATGATGATTCCGATGATTAACAGTTCTTTTTTTGTATATTTAACTATATTAACTTTGTACCAAATTTCTTTCATGAGAATGTCATTATTATCTTGTTTTTTTCTTGTTTTTTTTAAAACTACAATGCAATTACAATATCTGTAAGTTGGTTATAAAGTTCCCAATTTGCAACATCCGTATTCCGGAATATTTTTGATTGATTTCAAATATCAATCGATGTCTATCTCAAGATGTAAAAATAGACGATAGATTCATTGACGATGGAGACTTCTACTTTATTATACATCGTTAATAACAAATTAAACACTTTTTAACTTTTCTGTATAAATATATTAACTAATGAGACTGTTATACGTTAAACATTCTTATTCATTTGATTAATTATTAAAGTAAAGAAGCCACAATGTGGGGAAACAACTGTTGCGTATTTAAATCAATAATAAAGTGTTTTGAAAATTTAAGTGTTGTTTTTACTTAAACAATTAAATAAGTATTGAATAGACGAGGCCGTTACTTGTTGAAACTCCATTATAATCACTTAATAAAACACTGGTATAGCGTGAGGTTTCAAAAATTAATTTATTGTACTACGACAATTGTTTCGCCACACTGTGGCATCATCAAGTAGATGTATGATTGTCACAAATTACAAATTGTGTTTATATACTAACGGAGTGGGACTTTGTGAGGGTGGGGATTTGGGGGGAGATTTGCGGTTATTAACAAACATTTTTAAAGATTTTACAAACGGAAAATATGGACATGGAAATCAAAAAATATTTAATAATGGCGAATTATTGGTCTCTGTTTGGTCGTTTAAAATTAGTCCTCTCTTGTTGAATTTGTTTATCTCCATGGATTCCAATAGATTGAGCTTCAGTCCCTTGTTGCATTATGGAGAATCTTAAAATTGTTGTTAAATGTGTGGTTATGCTCCTGGAGATGTTCTGCATATGCCGAATTCGGTTTGTTTTGGGTGAAGCACGTCCTGTGTTCTTTAATTCTGGTTTCAAAATTTCGACCTGTTTGGCCGACATATACCTTACTGCAATCTCCACAAGGTAACAAATAGACGCCCGATTCTTTATTTTTATCTGTTGGGTCTTTTGCATTATTAATAAAGTTATGTAACGAATTACTGGTCTTGAAGGAAGTTCTCATATTAAGATTATTTAGAATTTTACCTATGTTGACTGACATTTGGCCTAAATAAGTAATAGATACATACTTTTGACTAGTGATATTTTGGGACATTGGAAAAATTAGCGATGTTATTTGTTGTCTTTGCTTTTTAATTAATATGTTTTTAATCATGGTTTCCGAATACCCATTATTAACTGCAACAGTCAAAATGCGGTTTAGCTCATTATTATAACTATCTGAAAGTGGAGTGTTAATTAGACGATGTATCATAGAATGAAACGCTGCTAGTTTATGTGGCAATGGATGAAAAGATTGTATGTGAATGGTTGTATCTGTATGAGTAGGTTTGTGATAAATGTTAAATTCATGTTTCCTGTTCACTCTGCTGATATTCATATCTAAGAAATTGATTGATTGGTTAGATTCTAATTCCATTGTGAATTTTATGCTGTTATGAATACTATTGATAAAATTTAAAAAAGATTGTAGTTGTCTATTCGTGCCTGTGAAACAGACAAGAATATCATCCACATATCTATACCAATATAAACAACTTTTGAATAAACTGTGTTTTGCAATAATTGACTCTAAATTATTCATTAATATTTCGGCAAGTAATGGGCTTAAAGGATTACCCATTGCTAAGCCATCGGTTTGTTGGAAAAACTGGTGATTAAATTGAAAGTAAAATTATACGGTTTTATTAAACTCCACAAGCCAGATAAACCAATTAGACCGGTTGTATCTTATTTAGCAGCACCTTGTAGGAATCTTTCTAAAGCTTTAATCAATATTTTATCTGACCATACAAAATTCAAATCTAAATATTCCATTAAAAATTCGGCAGACTTAATAAATAAAATTAAAAACATAGATATTCCCGTTAACTGTTCACTTGTTTCATTTGATGTAATAAATCTATTTCCGAGTATACCACCTAAAGAAGTAATCCGAATAATTAAGGATACTTTGAACTCGAAC